>CM059567.1:18491401-19089754 GCA_030386875.1 Morinoia aosen | reverse complement strand
CCGGATGGCACCCACGTGACATGAATAAGATGTTGAAACAATGTATGAATTCCTAGAAAGGCTGTGCCAAACGTACCAAGAGACGGACATAATAAATGTAATATACAAATATAGCTTAATGCATGTAAGAACACGGTAATAAAAATACGTTGATAATAGAAGTTACCTATTTACTGCTTAAATTATCACTGTTGTCTAATATTTTCGATGGGTAGGGGTATGTGATTTGGCAACGATTCATTTCTGGGAACTGCCCCTAAACGGTCATTTAATTCTGGTCGGACTATGCCTGAAGTGAAATTGATGGGAAAAATTAATTAGCTCATGGTTGAAAGCAGTAGGTACGAACTGCTGAATTTACTTTTTTCTCTGCTCGTAGTGTTCATAGCAGAACTGATGTATGGAATGGAATAGCAAATGCTTTTTTTTGAGCTCTTGCATGAACGCATTCTACGTGGCATTTAACTAGAGATGGTCATTAGCGCGCTACGTTTAGCGGGCGACTTCATTTTCAGTAGCGGTAACGGCTCTATGTTACAATGTATTACATTGTAGCGCTCGCTACATATTTAACAGCGATAGAAGGGTTTGCCGAAACAGCGCTATCGTTACATTTTCAGTATAGCCATATAGATTTTGGAATAAACTGCTCGAAGGATTTCGGTGCAGTGCAGTTAACTTGTTACCCCAATGTACCGGGTGTCCCACAAAAATGTCCCCGAGTTTTTATTTGATTATATATCCGCTTTAAATAAACATATTTGAATTGAATTTTTCCAAAATATAATAAATTTTGTTTCTTTTTGAAACTTAAGTTTTTGAAAATCATTCAATAACTACTATTCAGTGATCGATTTGCTGAAAGAAGTAGAAAACTGATTGTTCAAAGGAAAAGTTTTAAAATCAACACTGGTGTACTTCATTTCTCAATACCTACTGTTAAAAATAATATCACAATGATGTATTATACATGCCACCATGTATTTAAACGCTCTTACAGGTTATTTACTTCCTTATTTCATCATTTGAAGACGCCTAAAATGCAGCTCACTAACGATCAAAGAATTTTCATCGCATTGGAATATAAAGCAACGAAAAACTGTTCCATTGAGTTTTTCCTTATACCTAACGGAGAAAACTCCCGCAGCGCCAGGATTCGATCCCACGACACCTTTTCGGAAAGGCGCGATTTTAACCACGTGGCTACGGCGAGCACTACAAGATATGATGAGTTTCGAAAATGAGATACAGTGAACTTTGAAAATGGCAAACGGCGAGTTTCGAAAATGAGATACAGTGAGCTTTGAAAATGGCAAACGGCGAGTTTCGAAAATGAGATAAGTTAAGTTTCGAAAATTCTAAATAAGAAAGAAAAAATAGAAACGAATGTACTAAAGTAACAGGATCACTGAATGGCACTAAGCCTTTCGTACGAGAGATACAGGATAAGAGGCATAATAAAACACGTTGAATAAGTCGCGAGATTCTACATTTATAGATCACGTACAACTAGTAAAATTGGACTATATATGAACAATAGTATAACAAGTGTATGACACATCTCAAACCACAAATATTTGACAAAAAATATGTACGAACGTACAATAAATACGTGAGCTAAAGTTTGCTACACATATCAAGATCTACCTACATAAATACTTTGTTGCATAGCCGTTAGGTATTATCAATTATGGCTTCGATACGTTTAGAGTAGTTCACTACCAGCGTTTTACAAGTTTTGTGTGTAATCTTATTCCATTCTCATAGCTACAGGAATTTCTCCTTCCATTAGGATCAATGTTTGATTTGTTTACTTGATTAAGATTATATTAGTCATCTGGTTTTCGTTGACATTCCCTTCCTTCGCTCAGTAACGTTTTTCTCAAACAAATTGGTGAATTCGAAAATTATATGTGAGACATAACAAACCAGCGTCCCGAAATTACTTCTACGCTTCTTTTTCCTTGCACTACATGCGCAACTGTAAGAGTTTGTCTCTCTCTTTTCTTTTTTAACATTTTGAGGGATGCGTGATCCACCGGCGGTTATTGAGGGATTTTCAGAACGATGCTGACCGATCAACAGTCGCAAACTCAATTTACCTAATACCTAATCGAAACTAAATGAAAGCACGATCTATTCAATGTTCGTGGCTTTTAAAAGTGGTCTCTAAATTTAACCATAATTTGAGTTGATGAATATTGAACTTGAGTTCAACCCGGTGCACTTAACGTGTTAAAGCATTCCCGAGATGCCCATGTCACTCGTTTTTATCTTATAAAAAAATCTATTTCCACGCGAGCTATACATTTAGACTTTGTCTTCGTGACAGAGTTATTTGAAGATATTTAGAGTTATTTTTTAATCATAAGCTAATTTTCTGGAGATTAGCACGCATTTGGCCTTCGAGTTATAATGGTGCTAATCTCCAGGATCTTCCGTGTTATGATGGCTTTCGCTTTGTAGGTATTCACGTTTCCGTCACCTTAGAGATGCGATATCGATTCGCATTGACCTCGCACTTGGGGTGTGGAATACCTCATGTGTACTTCCACACATCACATAACGTGATTGATGCACGCTTCATTTGATGCGCCCGGATTTTAGGCCATGAATGTCATCCACGTCGAAAGTCAATTAATAACCACGATCAGATAAATACGTATATTTCATAATTATATGTTGAATTTGTGTGAATCCATACACATTTTTATGAATGTTATTATTTTTAATGAATTAAAGTTTTTTCGTTCTCTTATTTTAGAATTAGGTAGCCGCCAGGATATATGGATGTTATTAAAATACAGGAGTATTCATTTATCTCAGCATAAAACGGTCTTTCTAATATACTGTTTTCTATCTATTTTTTTGTTGTGGTAGCTTCTTTGAAATTGGTGAGGGGTATTTACATCGTATTTATGATGGACATGCCAGTAGTTGAGGTAAGTAGGATAAGCACCTCCACCTAAATATTTTTAGAAGGTGAATTATTCAAAAGTACTTATTAATTAGTAATAATTTCGGTTACTTAGCAATAACTTCGACGGAAATACCAACTATACAATGAGAAATGTGACGACCTCGGCTAGCGTTCTAAGGAACTCGTCGGTGCAGGTCTTGGTAGCGGGTAGGTCATTCGTCGATTTGTCCGTTTGTTGTAATTGAATGAACTGGAAATCGAATTTAATTAAAATCTACCACTGTCCACCGGTTATGAAAAATAAAGTTCATGACTCTGCTGATCTCAAATATTGTTTCATGGACTTTGCCAATAAAATAATATCATTTTGCGCAATAAAACATCTCACTGCAGCGCTGGTGCTGACATAAACCAAAGAAAGAAAATATGGTAATAAGTAACTTTGAGTTTTTGCTCTATAATTATGCCTGTAGAGATGAGATAGACGACTCATCTTTCACTTCAAGATATACACAGAAACAGACTTTTTCCTCCCCAAAATAGGTCGTACCGATGCGTATCTCTCTCTGACGAACATTAATTTTAAAAGACACACTTTGCATTGTTCGCTCATGAGCGTTTCTCCGTGTGGAGTTCGATAAGCGTCCAATTGGAGTTCATAGCATACTTATACTACCTTTTGGATTTTATACATACCAAATGAATGAACATAAACCACAAAATAAACAAAATTTATCTATGATAAAAAATTAAGTTTTACCTGTAAGTAGGGGGAAAGTCACTTGAATATGAACTGTGCTGATTATATTTAGACTCAATTATCAATATTTGACACAAAAAGTTTCATTACTGACGTATACTCCCTCTGGAGCTACGTCAGTAGCTCCATAGGATTGCTCAAAATTATCAGGATTGCTCATGCTGCAAATATCACCAGGCCTGGTGCATAGAAATTCATATCAGCTGGAGACCAGATCTCACCGTTACTCTCGTGGCAACCGTGAGGAAAGTCTTGGTGCCGAGTTCACATTCGACGTCCTCGTCCGACTCAAAGATGACATTTCGCTGATTCTTTTCTTCTGGTTGAGCTTCAGGTGGAGGTGATACAGGTGACAGTTGTGCTCTCACCACCCGCAGTAGGAGTGGCGGCAGCAGCCAAACGAGTCTCTTTCGTAGGAGCATAATCCGTCGTCCTAGGAGCCTTTTCAGTGATATTACCTGAAAAATAATTTTCACCAACGGTCTTAAAGACAACTAAGAAGTTCCTCTGTTGTAAGCTCGATCTTGTGAGCTCATCATCAGTTCTCGTTGCTTTCTATGTAGTTATTGTCACATTGGTGGACTTGGGTGAAGTTGAAGTTACACAACGATTTCCAGTAAGCTATTTTCGAGGGATAAAATATCTGCTGCAGAAACTGAGGTCTCTTCTGTCTGAACATTTTTGGAGAAGAGGAAAAAATAGCTGTATTTGATATTCTAACTTACTGAAGTACAGTAAAGTCTCTCGAATGGTGCTCCCGAAATTGGGAGCTTATATAAAAAATTGAATTTTTAAACGTAGGAACCTCTATACAGGGTCTTTTAAAACTTGGTAAGTACGATTGCAGAAATCTTGACTCATGATGTAATGAAAAATGAGAAACATTTTAGTGCTAACAACTGTCTACGGTCGATTAAATATGAAGGGCGCCACAAACAAGGGAAGGTTTCTGACACACTCCTCTTTCCGTTATTAATTCGAAAGAACGGGTGCTCAAAAGAACAAAAATACGTATTTCCTCAAAAAATAAACTCTAATCGTTTGTGCGGTTTGCTTCGCGAATCATCTAGAAGCTTGTTCCAAGCCCAGATGGTTTTTACAAAAGGTGTCGATTCTCAGCCTTCTTAAAGAGCATCTACGTGTCGACTTTAAATGCGCCGTTTTACTCGACATCCCCGCTTTAATGAAGCACCAATGCAACACCTAAACGTCGCTGAAGATGCAGCACGTCTCTGCTCATAATTCTATTTCAATGTCATTTGTACTCTTACTAACTTAGGATTGTATTTCATGTCACTTTGGTTGATTATAAAATCTATTTCAAAGACTAAGTACTCAAGTTTTACAGGGTGAGGCATAAGTATGAAGACCAACTTCAATTATTTACTTCATTTGTAATGAACTATTAAATCGATATGTTTCTGTAATAAAAAAATTTCTTACGATGATTAGCTAGCAACATTGAATTCTCGGTTCCCTACATTTTGATAACTATTAATTTATGGTCGAATAATGAAACGATAGCCAATGACAGTGTAGAATCTCTCAACTTTAAAATCGAGGAAATCGAGGTCAACCGTTTGGAGCACAGTCACGGAGGGGAGGAAATTATGTGGGGCGAGGTAACTTTGCGGACCGGAATCGAAATAAAAGACCTCGATCTCAGTAAATAATCTCTTCTTGAGGCCGTTCAAGAAGGTATAAGAGGAACCCGAAAAGATTTGTAAGGTATAGATGGTAAAAGAGTGTGGAACACCTTTAAGGATATTAAGAGTTATCCGTGATGATTTGAAAATGTCTTCCTTCATCCTGAAAAAAATTCAAGCTTCTACCAAAATTCAATTGCAGAAATGAATGGAAAGCGAAAAGTTCTATTGAACCATATGAAAAGGCACGGCACGGAAAATCGTAAAGTGTGGTGAAAAGTTGTTCACAATGAAATCAGCCATGCACTATTAAACCAGCCTCTGTCTTGGTTTAGGCAACGTTTACTTCTAATGGAAGTCCTCTCTCATTTTTGTGGTGAAATCAACTTGTGTGAGGAGTACACTAGCCTTGTCAGGGGTTAATTATATCATTGAGAGAAACAAACAAAATATATTCCCCGGGATATTTCATTTATTCGAAGGGATATTTCATTTATTTATTTCTATTATTCAAAGGCCCGGTCGCAACACAGTATCCTCTTCATTGGAACTTAAACTTGGAACTCAATACCTGCGGAGATCCGTGACAGTAATTCTCACAGGGTATTCAAAAGAAATCTTGAGTCTCACTTCCTATCGGAATATTAGTCGTGCAAGATCACCAAGTCAAATCTTGTCTCCTACATGACTTTCCAATAACGTAATTTGCCATGGTAATATGTAATTTGCCTTAAGTCTGCTATTAAATCTTTTATCGAATATACTGTTAAATATAGTCCATACAACCTATATTGTAGAATGAAATATCTGATTCTCACTGATCAGTATAATGCGAAACTAGGTTAAGTGATTTAGGTTAAACATTATTGTACACCTTAGAATAACGTTGATGGTAGGATGCCCCAGAAGTCGCTGAACTTATTCGGGCCCACAGGTAGCTATATTCAAACTTTTTCATTGTACTAGACTTGAAGAAACATTCTACTTCTGTATCTCTTGTGGTAAATAAATTGTCTAAATTGTTTAAATTGTTTAAAATGCATGGTAAGATGACTGAAAACATCTAAATATCACTAGAGAATGCCTTGGAAGTCCTTCACTATTAGTGAAAAAAAAGAAGAAAAGACACGAAAATGCTTTCCTGAAACGGCTGAAACACATTCGTAAATGATTTCAAAGTAGTGAGACTAAGTGAGGCAAAAGTAATTACTAAAAAACATGGCACAACACTAAAATTTAGTAATACATGCAAACAGACATCCCCCAAAAAAAATGAATTTTCGTTGTGGATCTTGTTCATCGTCCTGATTGCAAATATAAATAGAGAAAACAGAAAAAAGGTGATAAAATAATAGTAATAAAAAAAATGATATTTGTGTTGCTACTCGTACATTAAGCTGACGGCAGTGTTGCTCATTTTAGTCGACAGAAGTAATTATGATAAAAATTAAAAAGACTTTGCGAACGTAAAAAAAGAAGTGATTTCTAATTTTCTAACAGAATTTTCAAGAAAATCAACTAACAGTTTGAGAGCAACAAGAAAAAACATTTTGGGCTTCTCATCCTTTCGGTATTCTCATAAAACAACACACGGCTATGGGTACATACGATAAAATAGAGCAACGGCAATAGATTGATATTACTTATGAGTAACAAAAAGCTACAAAATTTCTACACATAGATTACACATGAACCTTATTATTGCAGTACTCTTCGAAAGCTGTATAAATGTTACGAGAAGTTCCTTATGAGAAAGGCTATTGAAGCAAAACAAGACCACTTCGACAAAGATCTATTGACGACAAAGCGAAATCCAAAAAGAACGAGGAAAATCATCAGAGAAGTTGCTCTGAATAGAAGCTCAGACAGCAAAAGTAATTCCGAAAATCCCTCAAAAACGGCGAATGATTTCTATATTTTCTTCTAACAAGTTAGTGAAGAAGTTTTCAATGAAGTGCCTAATCTCATTTCGAACACACCTACTGTACATGTACAAATCCAAGGAATGTTTCAACCTCTAAACCGAGAAACAAATGGAGACCAATGTCACGAGAAATGTGCCCTTCACCTCCTTGTTAACATTTCATTAACAGGAAGATCCGGCTCTCGGAATTGAGGAATGGCACACCTCCAAAGGATACATATACGACACAAAAATTCATGGAAAATAATTGACACTACAGTATATGTATATACTAAAAAAAGAAAAGGTACTCACCGGTGATCGCTGACCCACTTACGTAGCGCATTATCTGAGCGCCCTCCGTGGTATTACGGTTTATCGCTTCTGATATTGTGGGGCATGATACACAGGATAAACTATGCTTAACATTTATAATTTCCAGCAATACGTCATACAAACATTAATGAGCGTACACACAATGAATGGTGTTAGGAATAATGCCAATTAAGTAATGGAATCAAATAGCATACGTCAAATGACTTACATCACATAATTATACTGAAATATTGGCCGGCCGGCCGCCGCTAAGTTTACAAGGGTTACACATGAGAATTCATCTATCCTGTACTATTTCCATCTCAGTTATTTCAGCAGCACAGTGGGCAATGGTCACTTCAACCACAAACATTCGTCCGCGACTCGCTTCAGTTCAAAGGCCTGTCTTATTCACTGTTCAGAAAATGTCTAGTGATGACGTTATTTTGCTTATTCCGCTTCAGTATATTCACACGTCGATTTCCTTTCATTCGAGCTGATCAATCCTCAGACATATGACTCCGTCCCACCTGGCAAGACAAAATTTTAACTTATTAATTATGATAGCACCCATTAAGCTCCCTTAAACCATTTCAATCTTGCATTACTGTATGCCAATAAATTTCAGACAATTTTTATAAAAACATCATCTTTTCCCAAGAAACGGCTTCGCTCCTACCCTCCCCAGAGACGTTGCGCCTAAGTGTTCCATTAAATGATTCCCACGCTGCAAGTTTAATTTGCTCTTCTGCAAGTAAAAAAAACGAGAAAATGTATGAATTTCATGATCACATTTTGGCGTGAAACTTAGTATAATTTTCAATATATCCAATAATCGCTTTTCATTATATCTTTGAGCACGTTTGTTACAGCGAACACACCCGCGTTTTATCTTTTATACCTCGCGTCGCGGCGTCGGTTGTAGAACTGCCTTTTGTTCATCCCCGATGCCTAGCGCCTATTCTTGCGGGTTGTCCTTTCTCTCATATTCGGCCTATAGGAATCCTCGGACCTTGACTGCGACCGCCTTCCCTCTCTTCTAATTGGTAGTACCGCATTCTCACGCTCTGCTCCTTCGAAAACGACCGTTGGTTTGCCGTCTCTCTCGACCTGAGTGTCTCGATTTATGTGTGACTACAAGGCAGCTTTGTTTTGCACATGGGTAGGCATTTTTCGACCGTCTCAAGTTTCCCAAGGGCTCGCCCGAATGAAAAAATTTGCTAACACCACAAAATAGTTCCCTCCAGAAACAACACACAATGTAAACAGCCATCGTTTGGGCTCTCGCATCTTATCGCGGCCTCCTAACATTGCTGCGTCAAAACATACGGCATAAAAACATACATGTTGAAGCGACCCTCCCGTGCTGCTGGGATTTTCTGAGATATTTCTAAGTAAGCCAAAATTTATTACACACAATTAAAATTTTTCCCTAAATCCTCATTTTAATTCGCAAAATTGATTATTCTTAACAGATTCTCGACAGATCCGCCGTCCTATAGTTAAAAAAAATTGGCCTGACGATTTTTTTTTGAATTAGCTTTCAGCTATTTATTGAATATTTATCACTGCAGTCTGAAGCCAACATAAGACACACATGGTAACTTCTACTTAAGCCTATTACATTCAAAAATTAATTCCGCAGAAACAGGGTTCGTTACAATTAATAATCCTATTCATTATAATTAGCACGGCCTGATATATTGTGTTGTATTCCACCGAACTGAAGTACGTCATAAATCCTTTGAGTGTTCACCCCTAATAACATTCACAAAGTATTACGGTTACATCTCCTACATTCTCAAACATCCTACAGTATTGATGACTTCATGTCTCGTAGATTTCAATTCACGCTTGCATGTTCTGTTGTCCAAGTCCTTGACGCTGTTGTTGACGATTCGATGTTGACTTCTTTGGTATAGCTGACGGAATTTGTTTTTCTTCCATGCCTCTCTTTTGGCATTTTATAGCTTCACACACGCCTTGATGGAAGGTAACTCAATTTCAGGATGAAGTATTGCGAGCTCAATATCCAGACTCGTATAAAATTTCTATACACCACATTACTGCACGATTGCGTTCTGTAAAATGGATCATTATTACGATTCAAATTACCACCAAATCATGTTACGTGCAACGTTTCACATACATTTTATGACGTTTATTCAAACTCAAACTTTTAATCGGCAGATTACTCATGAACGTCAATTCGGTGATCAGTCGAATCGGCACGTCAGTAAGTTATATTGATCTGTCGACAAATACGATTCGAAGCGTCGATAAATCTCATTCAACACAGTAACCATTCGCAATAAGGTCCTGAATCCTACGATGTCACCCTGAAGAATCCCGAGGCACAGTCCTGCGTAGTGCACGCTGGTATCCTGTAGAATTCCTCTCAGTACTCCTTGATATCGACGTAGCATCTCAGTATTCCTTGTTATTGACGTAGAAATTCTGGTAGACACGAGATGATATTTTATTTTCTCTGAGTAAACACTCTTATTAGCGCGAGAATTCCGTGGGTTAATATTCTTTGAAGATCGTACGCTTCACTCAAAGCCTATCCGACGAAATCTCTTTTAAATTTTTATTTTCACGTATAAATAGAGATGCCTAAAATGTGGCTTCAATATTCCAATGTGATAATTTGCCTAGTAAAATTCACAGGAAACTTGCATTCGAATTTCAGGAATGCCTTACCAGGCATAAATGTTACGACGCAAATTCCAAAATACTTAAGTAAATATCAACACTCAATCATATAAAAACATTGTTATTGTTTCATTTGAGTGCCCACTGTATAAAAGCATTTTTGAACGCTATTACATTAAGGTACCCTAGCCTATTATCTTCATTATTTTCGCTTCTCCTTCCTCATCCTGGTACTCCGTCGCTCTGTGGTGCTTTCCGCTTCGAAGTCTTAACTGCCAATTACTTGAGCAGCCCTTCCCGATGCGAGCTTGTTAGCGAACGATATGTCTGGACGATGTCTTCAGCCACAGCTCAACCGCCAACGGTCCTGAGCTAATTACTTGTGCCTTCGGCATTCTTCAGAACATGGTGCAAAATTTCCAGCCGTGCATACATCTTCGTTGTTTCCCAATGCAACGCTTGAGTTTGTTCTACAATCAAATACTTCCAATACAAGTGCGCTGTATCCCCTATGTTGTACAGTTGTTATCTGTTCGTTGTTCATGTAAATAATTACTTATATTTCACGTGATTCTTCCTTAATTTGCTGCTTATACGAGACGCATTCGTGTTATGCAATTGTTCTGGCCTGTTTTGTGCTGAAGTACATACTACGCTAATCTACCAAGAAATTAATTCCTTAAGTTTGAAAAGAAATGTACTGCACTCTACAGAGTAAGATGAGAATAATTCCTTCCGGAATACCGTGTTTTACGATATTCTTTCAGGGCAAGAGAAAGGCACAAAGTCAGAAACTTCAACGCTACAGCACGAAAGAATACGTAACTTCTAATCTGACGCCAAACATATTTTCCCCGTTATGAAAATGAACGGTCTAAAGGTATTGATAAAATTAGCAAGCCTGAGATAGCCTCAGCCTAAGAACTTCAGATTAAACTAGTTAATTCACTAGAGTTATTTCGTATTAAGCGCGTGCGCTTTACGAAATGCTGGCGAGGGAATATAAGCATACTACAAATGAAACAAAGCACTCCTCTTGAGAAACACACGACGTTAACCTACTGAACGCTCAATTTCCTTTACTTAGCAAGAAAGAAAAATGAGAATTAAGCATAGGATAAGATTAGATCACTCGAACAAGACTTTCCGGACGAAATTTCTTGTGAGCAAAGAAAGT
Organism: Morinoia aosen; assembly: GCA_030386875.1. Classification (NCBI taxonomy): domain Eukaryota; kingdom Metazoa; phylum Arthropoda; class Malacostraca; order Amphipoda; family Talitridae; genus Morinoia; species Morinoia aosen. The sequence goes on along the minus strand of CM059567.1, from coordinate 19,078,378 downwards.
GGGAGTTGCATAACCTAGAGCATATTTCTACTGAAGGAAGCATCACAATCTAGTGAGTGAGATTAGATTCAATTCACAGCTAGAAGAACACAATTCTACTAAAGAACACATTTAGATTAAAGCAATACAACGCTAAAAAAACACACTCCTACGCAAGAGTTTTCTAAAATTAAACACACAAGAACACATCCCGCAAAGTCAAGTTGATGCATGATTTCAGTCCTCTGCAGTTCGTTTCTAGTTGGCGGTTCACCTACACCGAGAACGCAAATTGTAGCTCCGCTGTGTCCTGGACGCAGCTTGACGTGTGTTTCCCGCGCCTCTGGTCCTCATATCTTGTTCTCCGCTTTCGCCTGTATTGCCAGCCCCTACTGGCACAGCCGCGTTGTCCTCATGGCAAGGGTAAGCCTCCCCTCTGAGAAACGCCACCCTCAGCCTATCTAGATGCACTCTCTCTACACGTTCATTATAAAGTGCTTTAATAGTTGCATTGAACTCGCCTTTTTCCATTATTCTATATGGGCCTATCCAATCCGTTGGCCATGCGCCGTCAGCTTCAGGCCTTCCAGTCGGATTATGGAGCAGCCCAATGTCGCCCACCTGGACTTTGTTGTTCTTGACTCCTCGCTCTTTTAATTGTACCGACTTGTTGTGTGACGCTTTTGATTTTGTTTTAACATCCTTGAATGCATTGTGAAGACGTTCAGTTACTTCTGCCGCGTAGTTTTCTCCCAGCGAGTAATCTATTCGCGGGGTTTTTAGCCATTCAATGATTGGAATATCAGCATCTCTACCAAAGAACAAATAGAATAGAATTTCTTCAATGACGCTCTGGTAGCTGGTGTTCAGTGCCAGGCACGTCCAAGGAAGTGCATCAGGCCACGAAGATTGATCGCTGGCGGCAAGGTGTGATAAAATAGTCTTGATATTCTGATTTTGCCGTTCGGTCATCCCGTTTGATTGGGGATGATACGCTGAGGTGTTGTAGTATTTTATTTTCAATTTTTCACACACATTTCTGAACAAAGCTGACGTGAACTCGGTGCCCCTGTCTGAGATGAGAGTCTTGGCTGGGCCGTACGTAGTCACGAATTTAGTCAACGCTTTCGTTACTTCCTCAGTTGTCTTGCTTCTGAGCGGAAACGCTGCAACATATCTACTGAAGTGATCGACCACGGTCAGGATGTATTTGTGGCCCTCATTCGACACTGGCATTTCAATTAAATCCACGCCTATTCTGTCCAGAGGCTTGTCAATTTGAGGGAATGAACCCATGCTAACACAAATTCTATTGTTGATCTTTCGCTTCTGACACTGAATGCACGAATCGACGTACTTGTTAACGTCACGCGCCATGTTAATCCAGTACCCGAATTCCATGAGCTTTTTCCACGTTTTAGCACGACCTTGGTGTGCACCTATTGTGCCATCATGCGCTAACGTTATCGCTGCTTCTCTCAGAGCGTTTGGCACAACGATCAAGTGCCTTGTTCTATTAGGCTTTCGTTGAGTCTTTCTGAAATACAATTTGCCTCCGTCGGTGAAGACTTCGGGTTTCAGTGCGAGACTTGGAGCGTCCCCTAATTTGTCACCTTCAAGATACCTCAGTACCAACCCCCAAACGGGATCTTTCAACTGTTCTGCTCTCACATTTTCTTTCTGCAAGCAGATTTTCGCCTCTTGCACATTGGGTGCTTCGTCTATCATCGTCGTGACGGACACTGTTTTAGGTGCTTCGTCGTCTGGATTTTCTTCTCCGTTGTCGTTCGCAATATTTCTCGACAATGCGTCGGGCACCACGTTCTGAGCTCCTGGGCGATAAATTACCTCAAAATCATACTGTGAGAGTGTTAGGGCCCATCTCATAATTCTGTTGTTCTTGGTGTTTTTACCTTGGAACAAATATTTGAGCGCCGTATGATCAGTAATTACAACAAATTTATTACCGTACAGGTAAGGTGAAAAGTGATTTACAGCGGCGACCACTGCTAATCCTTCCCGCTCCGTAATTGAATAACGTTTTTCAGCATCATTGAATCTTTTGCTGAAGTATCCAATCGGTTGTTCCTTACCATTACATTTTTGCGCAAGGACCGCGCCAGAGCCCTCATTTGAGGCATCACAGCTCAAGTAATACGTCTCATTTAGAGAAGGCTTCTTCAGAACTGGAGTTTCTATCATGAGCTGCTTAAGTTTGCAGAAGGCTTGTTCGTGTTCTTCCTTCCACTGGAATTTTTGCCCCTTCTTAGTCAGAGCATTAAGGGGTGCAGCGGTTGTAGCGAAATGCGGAATGAACCGCCGGTAGAAGTTGAGTGCAGCAACGAAGGATCGGACTTTGCGTGCGGTCGTCGGTCTAGGGTAATTCTGCATCGCATCCACATTCTTGGGATCTGGAATAAGTCCCTCACGACTGATGTAACATCCTAGGTACTTCACTTGTTTTTGCGCAAATTTGCATTTGTCTAAGCCTATTTTTATCGACACTTCCCTCAAATTTTCTAGGTGACTCTCAAAAGTCATAGAGCTGACGCACACGTCGTCCAAGTAAATGGCGGCGAATTTTCCCAGTTGCCTTTTCAGAACATGACAAATTACTCTCTGGTACACTGATGTTGAGCACTTGAGTCCCATAGGTAGCCTAGAGAACTCGAAGTTGCCTTGTCGAGTCTGAAATGCCGTGTACTGCTTACTTTCTTCATCTAGCTCAATTTGATGGAAGGCTGATTTTGCATCGACAATGGAATAGTATTCTTTGCCAGCTACCTCTTCCAGTGTCCCTACAATGTGGGGAATCGGATAATGTTCGTTCATTACCCGCATGTTTACAGCTCGCAAATCAAGGCAAACTCTGTGGCCCCCACCAGACTTCTTTACGAGTACGAGGGGGTTCTTCCAAGCACTTGTGCTCTCTTGCACAACTCCACTTTCAATCATCTCCGAGACCTTTTTATCAATAATTTCTTGGCTGGTGTACGGAATGCGCCAACCTTTTGTTTGAATTGGCCTGTAATCACTCAGCAAGATTTTGTATTTCACTCCTTTAACGTGGCCAATATCCATCTCGTCTGCACTAATTGTCTTGTGATATTCCTTCAGCAGGTTTCTGACTTGTCCTTGTTTTTCAGCATCCAAGTGACTGAGGTCAAGCTCATCAATTTGCTGAAAGCGCTTCTCTCTGCGGCGATTTTCTGCTTCGCTATTTTCCGCACTGTTTTCTTCTGCAGTTGCATCTTCATTCGAGATTTCGTGGCATGTTGCAATTATTGCTCCTTCAGTCAGAGCGATTTCTTCGGCAAAAGGGTTAAGTACAGGCATCAAAACATACCCGTTTTGTACCTTTGCAGCGGTGGCTCCGACGTAAGGCGCCCACTCAACTCTAGGCTCTAAAATTACTTCCTTCCCATCAAACTTGCCATCTGCTCGGCACTTCACCATGGTTTGCGCGCGAGGCTTCACTGTAATGTCCTCAGCCAGAGTGACTGATGTTTCTTCCCGCGTTACACACAGAATTTTCGGAGAAGCGTGTCCTGGTGCTGAAAACATGTTCACGTGAGTACCAAAGAATGATGCCCTACGTTTTCCGAAGTCTAGCTTTGCGTTGACTTTGTTCATTACTTCCACTCCTATTAGCAGGTCTCCTGGGAATGCATTTTCCTTCACAACAAAGCATCTCTGTACAATTTTCTGACCGTTAACTTTGATTGGCACATTAATCTTTCCCAGCACCGGTACGGGTTCCTCTCCAATTGTTTTTAATGCAGTCGATGTTCCTTTCACACTAGCATTTTAAATCCCCGCAACCACACGCTCTTTTACCAAGCATATATTTGCTCCGGTATCAAGAAGTGCGGTAACAGGTGTACCATTCACTTGGAGTATTACGCTGGGATTTATTATTGGAGCCAACGGTCTCCTATTCCGTTTTTTGGCTGTCCTGCAAACTGTTGCACTCTGCAATCAGCTCTTAGGTGCCCAAATTTTCCACAGTTGACGCACGGCGGTGGCACTGCTCTATACTGTGCTAAGTCCACTGCAGGTGCAGGTAGTACTTCCGGATGTGGCTGTGGTTCTCTTGCGTGGTAAATTTGGTGCTGATGACTCCTAAGTCTGCCTTTTTCGCTCCAGTGGGGTGCTTCATAATTTCCTCTTCGATGATAAGGAGAGTGTCGTATCTGTCTGTTCCTTTCTCTCCAGGGTGGCACTTCATGGCGGTAGCCTCTTGGCCGTTGTGGTGAATGCCGCATCGTGTGGCCGACACGTGCAGTCTCATGCTGTGGCCTCCTCTCGCTTCGCTCCGGTTCCCTCCTCTCTGTCGTTTCCCTTGGTACTGGTACTATCCGTCGATTTTCCACTTCGATTGCCATGTCCCTCAATTCTTGTACTGTCGTAGGTCGCGCATCACTTCGAAAGGGTCTCGTGATGTTCTCCCTTAATCCGAGCCACATCAAATCTACAAGGACTCGTTCCGGATGTTCCAGATAATTCTCGTTGTACAGCCTTTCCAGGCGCGTCAGGTACTCTGAAACTCCCTCTCGGCTTGTTTGCTTCTTGGTCACTATTTCAAACAGCGCTTGAGTCGGATGTTCTACTTGGTCGGCGTATGAGCGCAGCCATGTTTCTGCTTCTCGTAGGTTCGTTAGAGTGCCAATTATTTTATTGCATTCCTTTGCCTCTTGTGGACCTAGGCATAGGAAGAAGGCATCCACCTGCTCGCTGTTATTCAGATTGCCAGTCAAAAACTTCAACCTTGCCATATGTTCCCCCACATCCTCGCCCTTCCTGAATTTGGCCCCTATGGCTCCCACGCAACTGGTTACCACTGGCATGTTAACTGCTTCCTCTTCGGGCTGTGGTGGCGTTGCTGGCGCATCTCTGCGGGCGTTGTTCCTTCTCCCGCGCGCAGGCATAGTGTCGATCTTCTCCAATTCACTTTTTCCAAAACTCAAAATTTTGCGAGCACTCAAATAATTTTTAAAACTTACTCACTGTGGAATTTCACTGAAACTTTGAATTAATCGTGTGAGCACACTAGAATCTTCTCACTGAATCTTATCACTTTTATAAACACTTTCACTTTCCTTAGCCATATGATAGTGTGCTTGCTGGCTTCTCACACCGGAACACAGAAAATCATCACTACGAGTTATGTACCTCTACTGAATTTCTGTACGTTTTGCACATGAAATAACCACGCAAAAAAAAAAATACAATGCAACTGTTACACTACACTCACAAAATTCACAAAGTTACAAAGCGATCGTGTTGATCTTACCAAATTGTGTTGTCACGAGAAATGTGCCCTTCACCTCCTTGTTAACATTTCATTAACAGGAAGATCCGGCTCTCGGAATTGAGGAATGGCACACCTCCAAAGGATACATATACGACACAAAAATTCATGGAAAATAATTGACACTACAGTATATATACTAAAAAAAGAAAAGGTACTCACCGGTGATCGCTGACCCACTTACGTAGCGCATTATCTGAGCGCCCTCCGTGGTATTACGGTTTATCGCTTCTGATATTGTGGGCATGATACACAGGATGAACTATGCTTAACATTTATAATTTCCAGCTATACGTCATACAAACATTAATGAGCGTACACACAATGAATGGTGTTAGGAATAATGCCAATTAAGTAATGGAATCAATTAGCATACGTCAAATGACTTACATCACATAATTATACTGAAATATTGGCCGGCCGGCCGCCGCTAAGTTTACAAGGGTTACACATGAGAATTCATCCATCCTGTACTATTTCCATCTCAGTTATTTCAGCAGCACAGTGGGCAATGGTCACTTCAACCACAAACATTCGTCCGCGACTCGCTTCAGTTCAAAGGCCTGTCTTATTCACTGTTCAGAAAATGTCTAGTGATGACGTTATTTTGCTTATTCCGCTTCAGTATATTCACACGTCGATTTCCTTTCATTCGAGCTGATCAATCCTCAGACATATGACTCCGTCCCACCTGGCAAGACAAAATTTTAACTTATTAATTATGATAGCACCCATTAAGCTCCCTTAAACCATTTCAATCTTGCATTACTGTATGCCAATAAATTTCAGACAATCTTTATAAAAACATCATCTTTTCCCAAGAAACGGCTTCGCTCTTACCCTCCCCAGAGGCGTTGCGCCTAAGTGTTCCATTAAATGATTCCCACGCTGCAAGTTTAATTTGCTCTTCTGCAAGTAAAAAAAACGAGAAAATGTATGAATTTCATGATCACATTTTGGCGTGAAACTTAGTATAATTTTCAGTATATCCAATAATCGCTTTTCATTATATCTTTGAGCACGTTTGTTACAGCGAACACACCCGCGTTTTATCTTTTATACCTCGCGTCGCGGCGTCGGTTGTAAAACTGCCTTTTGTTCATCCCCGATGCCTTGCGCCTTTTCTTGCGGGTTGTCCTTTCTCTCATATTCGGCCTATAGGAATCCTCGGACCTTGACTGCGACCGCCTTCCCTCTCTTCTAATTGGTAGTACCGCATTCTCACGCTCTGCTCCTTCGAAAACGACCGTTGGTTTGCCGTCTCTCTCGGCCTGAGTGTCTCGATTTATGTGTGACTACAAGGCAGCTTTGTTTTGCACATGGGTAGGCATTTTTCGACCGTCTCAAGTTTCCCAAGGGCTCGCCCGAATGAAAAAATTTGCTAACACCACAAAATAGTCCCCTCCAGAAACAACACACAATGTAAACAGCCATCGTTTGGGCTCTCGCATCTTATCGCGGCCTCCTAACATTGCTGCGTCAAAACATACGGCATAAAAACATACATGTTGAAGCGACCCTCCCGTGCTGCTGGGATTTTCTGAGATATTTCTAAGTAAGCCAAAATTTATTACACACAATTAAAATTTTTCTCTAAATCCTCATTTTAATTCGCAAAATTGATTATTCTTAACAGATTCTCGACCCCAAGGCCAGTTAATATAACAGAAATACAAAAATTTTATGCCCACTAAAAATTATAATTGCCGAAACACTTGAAAATAATGCTATATAAAAACATTTTTATTGTTAGTGCACTGCTGATTTGCTTGATAATAAATGCATACATAGCCACAAACAAATTTCCTGATCAGGGGAAACTATCCATCACTAAGCCATTGCTCATTTGGTAATATCAATAAAGCATCAAATTACAGACCAATCAGTCTCCTACCTGCAAAGTCCAAAATATAAGAAAAAGTAATGACAAACCAGCTTTCGTCTCTCACTTGGGTGAATCACACTTATTTCGTTGCATTCAATATGCTTACAAAAAGTACAAAATATGTTGCTTAACATCGAAAAAGAAATATAAACAAAAATATAGTCCAATAAAATTTAACTCTCTTACTACTGCTTGACCTCTCTAAAACGTTCGATGGTGTTGAGCATAAAAGCTCGCCCAAAATATATCGAACCTCCCAATAGGCGCACAGTGATTTGAAAGTTCCCTACTGAGTCCATTACAATTAAGTAATGGAATCAATTAGCATACGTCAAATGACTTACCTGAAGAAAAAATGTCACCTTTCATACCCAGCAACTTTACTTTGGCGTTCCCCAAGGTTCAATCCTATTTATATTTCCATTAATAATTTCCCCGCTATGCCAATAAACATAAAAATTTCAATGGATGCTGATGATGTCTAGTTTGATGTAACAAGTTCAATAGCTGATTTGAAAGAAACAAAAGTCAACGCCGAAAGCCTCCTAAAGAACCTAAAATCGTGGTATGTCCAAAATGGCCTTATGCATAACTCCAAATAAAACTCATTGCATTATTTTTGGATCAAATAGTGTGATAAGAAAATCCCCAAAAAAATATTCTGACGTTTGGAGACGAAATAAACTAGCCAGTCGACAAAGTAAAAAGTATTTTTGCTTGGCTTGGCAAAAATATGGCTTTCAAACCAAACGTCGAAACAATATGCAACAAAATTAGCGTAATTTTATTGCTTTTTCATTGCGTTAAAAACACACGTGACGAAGAAGCTAGATTATTGGTAATTCAGTCTATAACATTGTCGCCTTAGGACTAGGGCAGTCTAGACCGGGGAGACACCCCTCTAATGTATGAGACACCCCTCTACCCCTCTAATGTATGAAGTTCGCACTCAAAGTTGCGTGCAATGGTAATGTCAGAAAACGCAATCACGCACCCCTTTCTAAAGAAAACTTAGCTGGACCCCAATACCAGAAAGATTCTACATTCACAAAGCCGACAAGAGTTATCATTCGTCTACCTCACTCAGAGCGACGCTGATGTTGTAAAAATAATCTCCCCAATATTCCGAACAGAAATCCGAATCGATGGCATGATGTCTTAGTTGCGAGTAGTTACTTTCATTTGACCTCGCGCAAAGAGCTCTCTCGGTTTCTGGAGCTCTATTGTGGAATAAGATTCTCCTCCGCATAAAAACTCTCAAACTGTAAAAGAATTCTAGCTAAACGTGTCACGCCAGTTCGGATCTCTGTCATTTTGTTGTTAACTCAAACTAAACGATCAACCGTTTTGGCTTAAATTTCTTCACTCCTCCTTTGAGAACAGCTTTTCAAACTCTGTGAAGGTGAAATATCAATACTTGTTCTAATAATTTTTTTCCCTCATTTACCAGTCTCACTCTAAACCTGTATACAGCAGTCAATTGTACAATTACAATTAGACTCATTTGTAATCTATGTGTAGATATTTTGTATTTATTCGTTACTTTTAATAGAAACCAATTTATCACCGAGTTTCTATTTTATTTCATGCATCCGTTTCTGTATGTCGTTATTTTAGGGAATACCTAAAGAATAAGAAACATAAAATGCTCTTTGTTGTTTATGGACTGCAACTTTATTTTTTTATTATTCTCTCCGGAAATTTGAAACTAGCTCATTTTTATGCTTTACTAGCTTTTATATGTTCATTTTTTATGTGACATACACTGGACAATACAGTAGTCAGTTTGATGTTGCAGGATGAGTGTTCTATTTTTTTACAGAAAAAATGATGATTACATTTTGATAAACGCACTGCGACCAGTTAGTTTTGAACTTATCCAAATTTTCTGTTTTGTCACAATATTGCCGAGGAGCTCTGTCTTTCTCACACCTCATCTTGCTCTCTGTTACTCTTTGTTTTTCATAGTGGCTGCTAGCTGTATTATTTCCGATTTTTCATATTTTGGAAACAAGTTTTTCAATTTTTTCAAACTTTTCCATTTTTTTCTGACTTCCCGGTTTCTCTAAAAAAAATTGAATTTAATCAGAGATCCTAACGACAGAACTCTTAATTAATACTAACACTTTCATGGTTCATCATCAAATGAGATGGCCGTAAAATCGGACCTTAATAAATATCGTTTAATTTTACAGGAAATACGACCTTTAGAGTTTATCCTTAGCTTCTCATTTAGGGAAATTTTACCATCATATTTAATAAACAAAAAAAATGAGTGTCAGGCCGCACAGGGGTTGTCGAGCCTTTTGTGCTAGTTACCCATAATCCCAAGTATTTTCTTTATGTGTCCAGCTCCCTGAACGCCGACTTGTCTGTTTCTCTGCGCTGATGTTGCGTCTGTGCATTTACTTTAGTTAGCCCTTAAATATCATTTGTATTACATGTCGATATTCCAATGTTTCTTTGATTACCTAGCTAAATAAGACTAATATTTTAAATGCAATTTTGAGTGTTGTACCTTGTTATGCAGTAGCTCATGTGTGTACGCACAATTTTTGCAACAGAAAATAAATCACTGTTTTTGTTAGAATATGTCTGTGTATGTAATAGGGACTTCAAAGAGATTCAAAATTTAAAAAACTCACACCCTAAGATGGAAAAGTTCCCCTTTCTCCATAATGGTAAAAGCTTTAGTCTCATACGACACCTCGCCTAATAATGGGTTTAAGGAGCCACAACGGAAGGTCGAATTAATTCGCATAGGTTTGTCAATTAGGTTGACGCTGTCGCAGTTCGGCACGAACAGAGTTCACTTCTGTTGCCCTAGCGGTCTCATACTGCGCAGACTCTTGCTCGTCTTCCTAAGGGTACCGCCGTAGTTCGGCACAAAACGAAATTTACTTCTGTTGCCCTAGCGGACTGAATACGGCGTAGGCGGTACCACAGATCATATACCAGAAGATCCTCAACTTATCACTAAGTGAGTTTCAGCCCTGTCGACAATGACGTAGGTGCCAATTGCCCAATGACGGAGCCGATAAATTGTTACGTGACTCTTGTTTGAATCTAAAGTCGTTAGTCAGCTGTGAGCCTGCGACAGAGGTGCATCGAAAATTGCAGCAGAAACGGCTCCTTACGTACGCTTGAAAAAATGCTTAATGGAAAATTTGGCTACTTATTTTTAGCAGTTTTAATATCACTCAACCATCTTAATTTCTTCATTATCGTATTGTTTCGACTAATATGAGAATCTGGTATTTAATGGTTTAAAATGGTGATGAACTTTTTCCGAAAAACTTAATATACGGCACCGACGTTTTATCACATTTAGAACCTGAGTCTAATTTAAATGCATCTTAGTTTTTAAATATAAATTGTAAATACATATGTTCATGAATGCACATTCACGCTTATGTATAGTGAAGGACAATATAAAAAAGTGTTTTCAATATAATCGAAATGTACTACTTCGGCTTTCACTATCCTTATTACACCAAGAAACGTTTCATAACTTTTGAATAAAAACTTGAGTTCCAATCCTAACGAGTATCATAGTAAAGCCTGGATGCGCAGCCAATTGAAAGCCTTGGCAACAATGACGTCAGCTGCGAGTCATGGCTGCTGGAAGCTGATTGGTTGGCGTGCGTGCGTACGTTTGTCTAGAGCGGGCTTGCGGTCCACCGTAGTTTTGATGTTCTTCTTATGTAAATGTTCTGTGGCGGTACCCACACACACACACACATCACTCTAGCGGTGCCACCGTAGTTCGGCACAAAACAGAAATAACTTCTGTTGCCCTAGTGGACTGAATACGGCGCAGGTGGTACCCACACAAACCTCACCCTATACACACGACTGTACCGCCGTAGTTCGGCACTAATAGAATTTACTTCTGTTGCCCTAGCGGACTGATAGCGGCGTAGGCGGTACCCACACGAACCTCAGGAAGGGCAGCTGCGAAGAAAAGCTAGCACCCCGGAAAATGGTCGCTGCGCAGAAGACAGCCCCCATTTTCCACGAACCCTTACGTCGACCGCACGACGGTATCGACAATGAGCAGCTTAGAAAAACCTTAATCCTTTCTACCTCGGGCTGAGCCCTTCAAAAGGAATTCATAGCTCTCACTTTACAGCCTGTCCTCGTCCGGGGATCGGTACCTCTTAGTTTCCTCTTATTTCTCAACAAACTTCTTTGGGTAACTTCTTCTTGATGCGTCATGTATCAAAGTGGCAAGTGAGATTAAGGCGAGTTAAACTGTAATTATGCTGACAATAAAGCATGAGCTTAATGTACTTCTGTCCAATAATTCCACGTGAAAGTAATGTCTCTAAAGGGCCTTTCACACGATCAGTTTTTTCGTCAGTCAACACTGACACTCCAGAGTGTGGTCAAAACACTCGCGTTCACACGTACGTTCGCGTGACTGAAGTGGCGCGTCACTGGCAAGCTTGGAAGTGCTTCACTATGCGGAGTCGAGAGAGATTCGTTGTAGTCAAAGCAAGCATACTCATCGACTTTGCGGTCATAGAGAAGAAAAAACACCATAAATAGATAGTGGGTAAAAGAATGGCTGGCTAAACATCCAGAAAATGGCAGTTATAACCGGACTTGTAGTAAGTTATGGCAAAATATCTAAATTTCGCTCACTATTTATTTGTCGCATTCCTTCCTTTTTCAGCATTTGTCAAATTTGGTCACACCAGATCTAACAAATACTACAACTACTACAAATGTAATAATCTACTTCATAATAATTTCAACTGCAGGTAATATTTTTTGCTCGTTCCATACAGTTTTGCATGTACCAGCGTGGAATAGTACAGCTCGTAAATTGAATTTTTTTCTTGAAAAACTATGTTCGGTCATTTCCTAGCGACACACTGACAAGGATATAGTAATAACAATTGAAATCTAGCGCACATTCATTAGAACTGTATGATAGAATGCACGCGTAAATCTGGCATCCGCAAACAAATATTATAAAATATAATAAGCCTCTCAAATTACTGTGAGATAATATCTAATAATCCATTTGAATGTGACAGCGTTACGGATAAACTAATAAACGCTTAGAATCATTTCAGGAAACATTTGCATGCTGAAATTAAATGTTGAGGAGAATTCATGGAAAGTTTTTTATTTTATTTGAAAATGCCGGACTAAGTGTTGAAATCGCACTTCGGTTAAGTATTTAATTTTTTCATTCTAAGAAACAAAAATAATATGCCTTTGCAGTATTTCCTGAGTGAATATTAAATACGATTGGAAATCCTTTGTCAAAGGCGCTGAGCCGCTGTCACTACAACAGGACGAATGCATTATGATATGCTTGTAAAAAATGAACTATTGTTCCCGCACCTTTGAATCCAGGTGTTATCCTCTGCTAAATAATAGATTTTTTTGGAAGCAAATGCTCTAAATACCTTCCTAAACTGTTTTTGAAGCCTATTAATTTTTTCCTTCAACCCATTCCCACGTAAACTAATACTGTGTTGATTCATTGCTGCAATAACATATTCGAGCGACTTTCTTTCAATATCTCTACTCTTGTATTCGTTGCTTTGCACTTTCCACAAAGCAGGCTGTTCACGAAAATAGCTAATTTATCATTCAGACCAGCCTGCGACCATTTAATACGGGAAAGCGATCGCAACCCTCCTCACTAGACGCCGGGTGGGCGAAAACCATGGAGCTGGGATATATGGAGGGAGCATAGCCGTCTGTGAAGAGAACCAGTTTTTGAGATTTCTCCTATGCCTGTGATAACCAATAGCCGTCTCGCAAGTGTGACGTCAGCACGGAAGCCAGTTACCTCCTGACTACGCTGGGATGCACACACGCTTGCTGAATGCTCTTCCAGCTGTTGAGCTAATCGTCAATCATTAATTTGGGATTCTAATACTCCGGAAGATAATAAATTGTGTTTTCTCACTTGAGGACACTTAATAATATCAAAATTACTAGCAAAGATACATTTAGAGTTGAAAACTATAAAGATTACAGGCCCTTGAATATAATTAATTAGAGAGTGACTTGCACGCGCACCTCATCTTTTGATTTGTGGAGCGGTACTAATCTTGCTTTGGAAAATGGAAGGGCGAATCGTAGAGGAGGTGAGGAGGCGAGGAGGAGCCAACTTCAGCCAAGCGTCTGTGGTTGGCTCACGTGTGGGGCCTTGCCAATGCCCCAGTCTCCCAACTTTTGCAGCTAATTTGAACCCGATTGGAATCGGCTATGCTCCCTCCAGTATATCCTAGCTCCATGGCGAAAACTGACACGCAAATAGAAGCAAAGCAGCAGTCAAACCCGACAGTGGCGAGTGCCGAGTAGAGAGCAAAAGAGAGCACGCATGCCCAAATATGGTGTTACGGAACCGTGAGTGTCAGTGTTGACTAACGAAAAAACTGATCGTGTGAAAGGCCCTTAAGAGCAGTATTTTGCCTGTTATGCTGATTTTTTTTAACCTCGACGCTGGTCGACGCAGCAACGAAATAGAATCTTTGTTGGATGTTTTATTGTAAGTGAACTAGAGGTGTTGCCAGAAGTGTAAATTTAATAAAAATACATTATGGCAAAATAACTATAAACGCGCTGCCGAACTGAACTTGGAAAATTAAATATTTGAGTTATACAAGGTGGCGCATAAGTCACTTTACCATTTAAAATTGAAATATTTTTTTCTATAAATTAATTGGATTTTTCTGCTCAGGATTATAAAATTAGGCCGCTGGATAGTTAAAAATGAATATATTCCCAATCGAAGAGAGTGAAGATCATAGAATTTTATTTTGAAAATGAACGCTCAATTATTGGAACACAATGTAGAGATATGCTAGTAAATTTTGTTCGTACGTAAGAAAAAAGATATACGTAAATAAACCTTGAACCATCCAACAACCTAAAGCCAATATACACGAGGAAATTCATTCCATACAGTCTTAGATGCTAAGAACTGTCGTGAAAAATGCCTTGCAAAGAGCCTGTGTTTGCGAAGCTGAAAATGGAGGCCATTTACGTGACATTATTTTTCATTTATGAATAAAAAATCCAATCTTTAAACTATATAATAAATTTCAATCTTTAAACTGTGTAATAAAATTACAATCTTCAAACTATGTAATAATAGTTGAATTAATGAAGTACACTCATCCACACAAAAGGTATGTATTTTAAAAAGATTTATTTATTTTAAAATGATTTATTTTCTATTTTATGCCCTGTCTAAACTGCCTATATGAATTTTGTGTTCCAGTTAATATAATTGTCAACATGAAGAATGAAAACTTCGTCTTGCTCTAGAGCTTACTGTTCGAACGGACTTTACGAATTCTACGTCGGCTTAAAAAAAGCTTTCGAAATTAAAGTCAAGGAAACAATGATGTTAAACAAAATTGATTTATTCGATTTATTCTAACTCGTGATCGTCAACCTCCATAAAGTGAGAAATTATTCTGTGCTGCAATAAATGACATGTTTTTATTTGCTCGATGCCTTAATTTAACATGATACTTACACACACTATCTTCGGTCTTGCGGTTTGCCTGCGTGTCTACGCCAGTCATCAATGTTGTGGCTCTTTATATGAGCGTTTGTATTGATCGTAGCAATTCTGAAAACTGATGATTATTTTAAGTAAGATTGACAATTTTCAATTACTACAGAAAGAGTTTGAATGGCTTTACTATCTTAATTTAATTCATGATCCAAGTCTTCAGAGCTCCGGTATAAAATGCCTCTATTAAAACTTAAATATTTGTTCAGCATTCTATTCTAAGACTAATGACAAATGATGAACCATTCATTAAAACGAACACTAACATAAAAAATAACAAAACATTGGTTATCAGGACGAATTTTTCATTCAACAGCTCACAAGATTTGTTTTCTTTGTTGCTTTCACAGCCACAATGCCAAAACTTAATGAGGACATCAGCAGTGGGTCTGGCTCCTTAGGGCTCTCGTCCCTGCCCCATGCAAAGACACGTTACACTCCCGTTGAGTCACCTCAATGTACAAATAATGTCCGCCAGTATAATTTAGCCGCTCTATGTGAGAACAATGGCTTCCAGTCCATCTTCCAATGCCAGTAATAAAAACATGAATTGGCGAGCCCGCCTCTCCGATAGCCAACGGTATAAATATGTATGAAGAAATTGATTAATCGATATCAAGCACAAAAGGTTTCAAGAGATTCTTTTCAACGCATTGAGTGTAATTGTACTTAACCTTTTAGCAGCCAACAAACTATTAAAAGTTATTTAGAAATACTGTCAGCAATTATAGTCACTTGAAGCGTTCTCTTGAGAACATTTGAGTAACTCTCGCTCTATCTCTTCAGCCTCGACCAAAGTGATCGTTTTATTTATTGCATTTGTGAGAGAATCTAATATTTTATAGGTAAGGAATTTCTAAATGAAATTACCAATGACTTGTTGGAAAAGGAAAGATTTTTTCAATACGAATTCAAACAACAAAGAGAGAATTATTATTATTAATGATAATGAAGTTAATCAAGATGGCTGTGCAAACTCATAACAATCGGGGAAAATAATAATGATCCATATTCGATTCTATGATCTCAATTTCATTTTTATAATAGATAGCAAGCCACCAACCGCAGTAATGAAAAATTTTTAAAGTTGTTTTTCCAAATCAGTCTTTTAGTAGGTACACCAAATGTTGAAAAGTTAGCGGAGCATACAGGAATTCAGTTTGTTTTGTTATTGATGGTGCCAACTGCGAGCTCAGCATTCGCGGACAAATGCCAGGTGTCGCAGGGGTGGAGTGAGAGGAACCATTCTCTCAGGTCCCGGTGGCGCGCCAGAGATGTGTTCAGTGGCAGCGGTGAGCTGAGGGTGGGCAACGACGGCAGTTTTTGAATTAAAATTGCTGACCACAATGAGGAAGTACAAGCATTGAGTGCTATCACTAAATACAGCCTCTAGCACAATCTCCGAAAGCAATCATTTTTGAAAAATTACAATCCCAAATTGTAAGCACTGTTCACAAGCTTTTAATTGCAATAAATCAAATTGTAGCGACCGACAAAAATTCCAGACAATCATTCCTACCATGTTTGCTCAAATTTGTGACTAAAAATTCAAACACAATCTTGCATCTCAAAATCTAATATGTATGAAGTGTCAATTAATGTTCGAGCTGGAACCTCTGCCTAAAAAGTTCAGTGATTAGTTCTATCAAGTGTTCTGCTACGAGAGTTCAAGCATAAAATTACGAGTTGCTCCGGCATGAAAGTTCTGATTTAAAGAGTTTCATTAAGAAGTAATTCAGAAGGATTCTATATAAAAGTTATACGGCAAAGTTACAATTATTCTAGGCCATAGATAAGACACCCAAAATCAGAAGGAAAAAGATTTGAACATTAAATTAAAATGGGCGAAGAAAATTTGCGGAGAAAGAATTGAAAATCATCAGGAAAAACACGTAAGAAGTTATTTTAAGGAAATGTATCGACGCAAAAGACAGGCAAATAATGAAAAATTCGAGGGGAAAATTAAAAAAAAAACAATATAGATGAATTTAAACGTGTGTGGATGTCTCCAATTTAAATCTATACGCGTGATTCCTAGATTGAAGTTTTACATCAACATCTTAGATAAAATTTTAGATCATATTTTAAATGAACACATAACCGATGCAAAAATCATCGAAGTTAAAAATTACCGCTTATTTAATCACGATTAACTTGTCGATCGAAGTCGTGGCTTGAACGATGGAAGAAATGATGTTTGATGCTTATATAAGATATAAAACAACATAAAAAAATTGAACATTACCGAAAAGCATGTTAGCTACCTTGCAGTCGAGGATAAATTAGCCTTCGATGGGAGACAATCGCTAGTCAAATACGGCGATAATATGCTTCCTGCTGGAAATTAAACCACATATAGTGATATTTGCATGATAAAGACTAATAAACGTATGTAACAGCTCATACATATATATTTGCACAAGACTCAGAAATGCGCTGAACTTACTCAGCATTGCTGGACTGTACGGCGACTGTACTCCGCAGGGCCGTGTCGTTACGCCCTATTGGGGCCGTGCTGTGCTCCTGTGGAGCCCTGCTGTGCTCCACTGGAGCCCTGGTGTTCTCCACTGGAGCCCTGCTGTTCTCCACTGGAGCCCTGCTGTTCTCCACTGGAGCCCTGCTGTTTTCCACTGGAGCCCTGCTGTTATCCACTGGAGCCCTCCTGTTCTCCACTGGAGCCCTGCTGTTCTCCACTGGAACCATACTGTTCTCCACTGAAGCCCTGCTGTTATTCACTGGAGCCCTCCTGTTCTCCACTGGAGCACTGCTGTTATCCACTGGAGCCCTCCTGTTCTCCACTGGAGCCCTGCTGTTCTCCGCAGGGGCTATACTGTACTCCACTGGGGCTATACTGTTATCCACTGGGGTTATACTGTTCTCCACTGGAGTTACACGGTTCTCCACTGGGGTTATACTGTTCTCCAGTGCAATCCTGCTGTGCTGCAGTGGTGCACCATGCAGTTTGGCGCACAGGTCACACACGTGCGGGCTGAAGGGGTGCCCCAGGTCCACGGCGTAGTCTGTTCTCCACTTGAAGTAACTGCGAAAGTATGGCTTAGATATAATGATTTCATCACTTTATCCACAACCTTCAGATGCTGAACAGCTCTATAGCATGTCCAGCGGACTAGGAAACCAATTCATGAGTCAAGTCATAAACTTTTTTCGTAATCAGTGTGGCACCTTTGTTTGTTATATTGAGTGCTGTTTTCGTGAAAAATTTCAACTATAGCTGGAAACACTCAAAAGAAGTAGATTTTTAAGAATTCTAAAATCTCAGAAACTCCTTAATTTTCGAGTTATAAGGACTTAAAAGAAACTTTAAAGCTCAAAGTAGGGTACCACGTGCGCGCCAATGTCAGCGCCAGTCTTGATAGTTCCGACCCCACCAAGCAGTTTTTTTAATTATTTTTGCAATAAAACCTGCAAGCATTTTACAGTTACGAAAAATATGTGCAATTTGAATGTTCGGTAAGAAATTAACACCAAGCCATCAATGATAAACTTTACTAGTTATTTCATCAAATTAATGGAACGTACAAACATTATTAATAGGAATTACGTGTTTCTACTTTCTGTGAAAATATTTAGGTCTTATCTGGGTGTACGTTTACGAGCAAAAGCCAGAAGATAGATCGAATTTTATGAGGGTGTTATAAAGAGCAAACCACAGGCTGGCCACATCCGCTTCGGACAGGCCGCCTAAAATTACGGCTAAATGATCGTCGATCAATGGAGAGGAAACCACCCCTCTTCCCTTTCGCCCTTATTGACTAACTATGACACACCATGTAAAGCCAGAGCGACAGCTCAAAGATGTCCCACTCCTGACTCGTTTCCTCCCTTCTTGGTTGTGAACCCGTTAATCAAGTCAAGAAGTCGTTAATCAAGAAGATTAAGGAGTCACTTAGAACCGAGAGGCGAAGGAGATCGGACGGAGTGAGCAAGCGGGAAGTCACTTAGGTTCTGGTTGCGAGCTGGTGAGGGCGTGGTCGAAGACAGACAAGTGTCACTTCACGCTGCGAGAGTGAAACTCTGATCCGAGGGCGTAGATGTTGAGGAACAGAACTCAAGGGCTTGATTTTCAGTCCCGCAGTTGAGGGTTTTGGGTCCCAGTTCTGTTTTTGAGGGCTAAGTCGCCAGAGGTCTAGTTTCAACATCGTAGTGGTCAAGCACGAGTCAGATAGCGGGTTGTCAATGCCGTAACGCGTAGCTAAAGTCGCTGTCTTTTGTTGAGATTGATCTGGGTTGTAAGTTAGGTGCTCCGAGCGTGCTCTCTCTTTCCTCCTCCGTATTTGCCTCACTCACTAGTAAAGTCCGATATTGCACTTAGGTGTTTATTCATTAACCTCTCAACTCGCACGAATCACAAGAAACTCGCGCCTGAAAACAAGGTCAGCACTACGAGATTGTTTACTGGAGAAAACAGGGGTTGGACTTAAAAGCTAACGTTTGCGCGCCACGCCACCCATAATTTATAGGCCCTTTTAAATTCATACTTATAAAATTCGAGACGAAAGTCTCTGGTGGCCGTATACCCCTTTTAAAATCATTTTAATTCATAAATTTACATTCCTTGAAAGCAGCTCACTAATATACAGTGTAACACATATACAATATCTTTGTATTTTCACCTATTATATGCTGTTTTGTTGGCTGCTATTTCCAGCAGGAACTGCGCCAGCTGCTGAGGGCTGCCGTAATCGAGGGCGTTGATGTAGGAGTTGGGAGGAGCGATAATGGAGTAGTTGGCACTTCCGAACACCACTGGCACCACCGACCGGTTTAGCGCCAGGAAGAACTTCTCGGTGACGTAATCCTTACCTTGTTAGGAGAGAGAAATAAAATATTTAGATTGTTGGACACTGGCTCAGTGTCGGACGGGAGAACTATGGGGTTGTAGGAAAACGAAAGACAGAAGTTCATTAACACGTATTGGGAACCGTCGGTCGGAGATGTTTTACTTACTGTAGAAGCTAGGTCAATCAAAACAGGGAACAGAGACAATCAGCGAGAACGGAAGTCCTCCGACGACATCCGGTAATGAAGTGTACTCTAAGCATGAAAGGGATATTGAAGTTGAGAACTCGATCACACATCAATTGACGACTCACAGAGTTCTTCCATCAACTATACCAGGCGAATACGATTTAAATAATTTAAACAATTAAACACAATTTATTTACCACAAGTGGTATGGCAATAGATTATATCTCAAGTCTAGTACAGTGGACATATTATACATAGAAGAATCAATAATTTGTTAAGCATTTCTCTACCTATAAATAAATGGACGTTATCCTCAAATTCACTCCTTTTTAGGTAATTGTTATGGTAATTTGTAAGGGCAATTGTAAGGCTAGTGTTCTCGGTTTTAAAATTGACGGAATTAAAATTTAGTTAGAGTGGGGGAATAAAGGTAAATCATTTTATTGAAGGTACGATTACTCCTTGTCAAAACTTGATGATGTAGCTAGAGACAGATGAGGGAAAATATAAAAATGTCATTTTTTATCAAATTTAAGAACCTCTGGCATTAGTGGGAAGGCAGCACGAAGATTGGGCAGAATACATCAATAAGTCATAATTTAATTATTTTAGTGGAAGATCGTTGGAAAATTAGTCCAGTAATGGAATTTATATCAAAATTGTCAGAGACTTTCCGAGAATTATTCTCAAATTTTACCAAAAGTTTGAGAATATGTTAATGAGAAAGAACAATTTGTGACGAGCTGTAAGAGTATGCCAGTTTTTTATTATATTTTAGATGAATTCATACAGCAGTATACGCCCCCTCATACGTATATCAGTGTAAGGCATGTTTTGAAGGTTTCATACATGCTTCTTTATTTTCATTTCTATTTATTTTTTGGGGTCCGGACTAAGGGGGTGGGAGGGGGAGGAGTCTTGGGTTATTTTTTCAAAAAGTTTCTGGTTAATTAAGTACACTCGTGAAAGAAAGTTTTATCGAATATTTCATTTTCGTAAATGAAGAAGTGAACGTGGTTGTTGGATCACAAAATGAAGAAAATATTCGACAAGGAAACAGGACTATAGCCATCACTCAGGAGTTGCCACGTTACATCATCACAACTTAGCTTGGGAAGATGCATTCGAAAATTCTCCATAAAAATTAGGAAAAAATGTTAAAAATAAAAATTTAAACTTTTCTGCAAATTTTTTGCGTGAGGAAATTCAAAATCAGAGCAATCATGACACCAAAAGAAGCTTATGTGGAACAGTGCAGAGAAAAAATATACGTACGTAGATGACACCCAAAACTAAGTTTTTGAAACAATGCCCATGTCTAAGTGACTCAACACAGAGATTCAGGGGCACTGCAGATCGAAGCCTACACCCAAACGATCAAACATTCCTGTAACATTTTTCTAAACTTCTCACTGGTTTTATTATCACACATTTTCAATAAGAAAATATATGTTCATGTTAATAAATAATCAGTTATATTAAATTACATTGTTTCAGGTAGTGGTGTCTTAAAATCACCTCCTTGTTTTGCATGGCTCATTGCGGTAACAAAGTAGTGATAATGATAGCCATTTTTGATACATTCATGATTACATGATTTCAGTGCAAGGCTTTTAAAAGCTGACGGTACCAGAATGACGTTACTGGAATAACTTGTTTGAATGGAAAACTAACCCTAGAGTTCTCGGTTTCATGTGTTTTGGTGATCACATAGGAGTAGTTAAGACAAATTATCTTGAACACAACAAAGATATTGCAAAAAACGGAAAAGGGAAGCTAATATTCAAGATGGAGTTAACGAAACGGAAAATATATGTACAAGGTGTGTTTTTACCTAAGCCCCCCCCCCCCCCTCCCCCCCCCCAGTCTGAGCTTAAAAACTGCAAGTTTAGAAGTGAGTTAATAAAACAAGATAAAAGTTGTAGAAAAAGTAGTTGGTACTGAAAAACAGGACAACAATGAACCGAAGCAACGAAAGTCCATGAGAATGGAAAAACCTACTATATTTCAATAAATGGAAGGCCCATCCAGACTTCAGCTCCGAACCTCACGTTTCTCTCTGTGAGAGCTAATTCTCACAGAGATATAAGAACTGTATCCTGTAAAGGGAGTTTTGATGAACGAGACAGTATATTTTACCTGTATAAAATTTGCATTTACATTTATAAAAGCAAAAAGCTAATAGGTAGGTATTGGAAAAATAGAATGTAAACTTTTTTCGTAGGTTTCAACAGTGTTTACTCCTGACTGTTTAAACTGTATTTATGCTTGAAATACATTGTAAATAAGCTTTTGTACGACAACGTAGTGGAGAGTAATTGTTACATTTCAAGGAAGTGAACCATTTTTGTTTTGCTGATTTTCATTGTCTGAGAGACTCGAATGTATCTAACGCGACGACTTTTTATGGTCGCCTTTTCCAAAAAATTTTTGAGTGACTCTCAACCTCGTGTGTCTGTACACTTTTTTCACCGTATGTCATGAACTCATTTGTTCCGATTTCGAATATTTTTTGCCTCTAACAGTACATTTCAAATAATGTGCACACAATACTAAAAATTCTTCACCTACTCAATTATAATAATGCCCAAACATTTGTTCAAATAATGTGCATACAATACTGAAAATTTTTCCCTTACTCAATTTTAATAATGCCCAAGCATTTGTAGGGTTACATAGATTATTTTTATGATGGACCGTTACAAATTTAATCGCGATAAAAATTGATAAACTGGGAAAACATAAATAAGAATTTTTACAACTGTTGTGAAATATACAAAAATACAGTAAACAAATTTTCAATAAAATATCAAATTATAAATTAGGAATTAATATAATTTATTTGAACATTGCACTCAATGACATGCATGTAATTGTTCTTCTCCGGTACTTTTGAAGTACGAGGAGGGTAGCTTGAAAATACACAAAGCAAGTCATTTTAAAGCTCTAATTTCCTACGTTGCTACTTTTAAGTTGCAATAGAGTTGGAAAACCTGTCTCGTAAAGATCCGCCTACAAAATTGGAAGCAAAGTTTGGTTGGCTCTATCTGATTCTTTCATAGAAAAATCGTATTCAAAAATGTAAATTCCTGTAATGGAAATATTTATCACCTCTTGCACTAATATCTGTATACAGTTCTAGAAATTCACTTTGACTATCATAAAATGCATATTTAAATGCATACAGATTGGATGGTTTGCCCTACTAAATTTAACTCATTCTCTTTGAGAGTGAAAAAATCGGCTGAATAAGTTTATCAATTTAGTAAAATACACCAAAATTTTTCTTGTGAGAAATATGAAAGCACTCTGTTTTAAACACAAACTACAAGAACAGGTGAAATTTTCCCAAGTATAGTAACAATTTTGATGTCATTTTATTTTAATTTACCCCATTTTCTAAGGAAGTTTCAAAGGTATTCAAGAAATATATGTTTTTTCTCCGATTCATACTCTGAAGTCGCAGTTTATCCCGCTGAGATGAAATATCACCTAGCCAAAGAAAAAATCAAATATAAATGGACTTGGGTTCATGGTACGGTGAAATGTATTTCTACTTCCATATCCTCGTGGACAAGTTGACAACCATCAAACGTTTGCGGGTAAACAGGTAAATGGGTCACATTCATGGCTGTATATAATTTATCAAAAATTTGCAAGTAAGAACTTTTCTGTTCTCAAATTCAAAATTTTTCAGTTTTCCTAAACAAAGTCTTCTCAACCGAAACTGGACGAGTTTTGATGTATCTGGCAATGGACCATGCAATGAATTCCTTCCTTTTTTAGAACGAACGTTTTTTCTCAAAAATTTGCAATTTTGATTTTCTCCTCAAAATGGCTCGAACTTAATACCATGTGTACAGCATCCCCGTGCGAGTATTCCATATCACAAAAGATTTTCTGATTCAACGAAAGATGAAATCTTTTTCGATAGAAGTGAGGCTTCGGTAGTTTTCTCTAGAGAATAAAAGTGAAGCTCGAAAAATGAGCTTTCGCAAATATACATTGTTAACACCATCTAGTAGGAACACAAGATCTTATTAGTTGATTTATTGAGTTGATTAGAAACTAAGCTAAATACTGAATATTTCACCTCCTGCAGAACTCAATCCTTGGATTCAAAGACCATATCGCAAATTGTTCTTCGAGCAGCACTGTTCGGTTGTGAATTTTCTCCGCTCCATTTCATGATATCACTTTAAATATCATTGTAGAGCTAGGTTGGATTAATATTTCTCGAAATGTTCAAGTAATTTTTCTTTTATATTTTCTTTAGCGCTTTTATAATGGCAAGGAAACAGAAAATTGGAACGACGGATTTACAAACTTTGTTAAAATTTAACAGTTTGACTGGATCAATTTTGCAAACAATTTTGCTCATGAAAACTAGAAATTTTGTTTTGGGAAGGATTCACTTGAGTTGAAAATTCTTGTTTTGAGTGATGCACTTCTTGCTACCACAAGTTACTAGTCCAAGCACACGTGACAATTCAGTACTCACATAAAGCGTTTTCGAAGGCCAGATAAAAGTAATAGCGTCCCACAACATCATCACAATTTTTGTTGTAGGCCTTGTCCCGATTGGCGAGAATGAGGCTCAGTCCACAAGATTTGGAGCCGCACTTGCCGTACGTATCCACTTGAAGGTACCTAGAATATTAACAAATAGCACGAAATTCATGCAAAGGAAGATATGGGTGAAATGCTGACCACTCTCTGAATGTAGATGGCTAGCCTATTATTAAAATTTGAGAGGAAATATCTAACTTTTACCAAATTTCTGTAAACACGGGAGCGTGATGCAAGCAAACGCGCCTTCTCTTCCAACACTGTTGAGCAAAAATAATTTTCATGCTGTTTCGTAATGGTTGTTCTATTTGACCGGAGCAAACTCACTAAAAATAAAATCCAGTCCCAAACACAACAGTGGATATGTAACCTTGACAAATTATCTTGAAAAACAAAAATTAAGTTAGAAGTTCTGTACGCCGTAAAAATTCGTATGAGTATGTTTTACCCATATTGCTTTAGGGAGAGCTTATTAGTAAGCTGTTTAAGAAACAGAAATTGACGCTGGATTGTTTGTTTTGCTTTTGAAATGTATCGAATGCAAATCTCAAATTCGTGTGAAACTTGTCCAAATGCACCATGAACTAGCAAATGAGCTTTCAATCTTGCAAACATTGCTCGCAGTACGGCATTGCGCTCAATGATGTTCAATTAGTGTTGTATATGATGTGAAGCAGCATAAAATCATTTTCATTAATAATTTCTAAATTTGGCTGAAAGAACTGACTGTGAAATAATTCTTTCAGAACAGAGGAATAAGTTTTTCTCAAAATTGACTCGCATGAAGGACACCAAAAATACCTACCTGCACGGTTGTCTTGTCGCTCTGAAGTCTTACACCGGGTGTCCCACAAAATGTCCCCCACTTTTTAATTGACTATATCTCTGCTTTAAATTAACAATTTGGATTGTCTTTTTTCATAATGTAGTAAATTTTGTTTCCTTATCGAATAATTAAAGTTTTTGAAAATCGTTCAATTACCATTTTACAGTGATCGATTTACTAAGAAATAATAATCATGTGTTAAATATATGGAAGTGGATACATCAATAGAAAACAGATACATGATAAAATTGACTCTGAATATTTGTCACAGTCTGTAAAAGAGTAAAAATAGTTAACTAGAGCCTGCTGAAATGAACAAAACAGAAGAAGAATGCCAGAGGAGTAAAAATAAAAGGTGCTGAAGGGGATCGTAAAAGTTCTACAGAGAAATCAGATTAAGCTGTAAAAGGTACAGGACACTCTGGAGAAGGGTGAGAAAAATAAAGATCACGGAGAGGAACGTGACAGAAAATTCAAGAAAAAGCGTCTGCTTCAGTTGAAATAGGTGTCAGTGTAATCCGGGGAAAAAATGAATTTTTCCTCTCATTTGTCTTAAACACTGCAGGCTATTCATTGCTCCATGGAAACTGTGTACTCAACTGTGTTGAGATCCTAATCCTCAAAATTAACCAGCCAATCCTTCGCTTCACAAAAACATCTATGAAAAGTCCTCGATTGTGAGTCTCGAAGGCTTTGAAGTTAATCTCCGTTTTCTTCCTTTCATATACAGTTTTTCTCACAAAGAGTTTTCACGACGTATCCTCACGTGACGCCAGTAGCTCGTAAGGGGACCTTAAAACCACAAAAAATAACACTCGAAACAAAAAAGATTGTTGCGTCATTTTACACCCATGGTGAAAATATCGAAAAAATCCGTCGAAAAATGACGGATTTTTTCCTACCTCCTTCCTCCTTAAACCAATATAATTCGGCCTCATTTCACATGAGGGATACTCGACAGCTTCGAGAATAAAATATAGTGGAATATGACACCAGATATGAGTCAAGTGAGCAATTCTCGGGCTATTCCCAAGTCCTATACCGTCTCACCCCAATCACGCATGGGGTCCAATGAAACACATATACAGTAAATAATTTTCCCGCACAAGCTTTGATTAATTAATTGCATTGATTTCATGTCACTTTTTGAACGCACATGAATTTCATCACAAATACCTAAGGATAACCGTAATACAAAGTGTGTTTCCATGATTCAACAGTTTTCTTCGAATTAGTCGTATTGTTAGAGCAGATAATACTTTTTTTCATGCCATGTTGATGCTTCTATCCAATTTGGCATTACCAATGGAATTGCTAGAATATTACTTGAAGAAACTAAATTTCTGAGAGTGCCTGCAAAATTGCAATTATAGTTTTTTCTTATCGTATCTTTCTTGAATTCAGGTTTACCTTCGTCCTTTCACTAACTCAACAATGGTCAAGACGATTGTTGAGCGCATTTGTATTTGAGCCAACAGAAAAAAACACTTTCTGGGAACTGGTTCCAGATTTTGAGTTTTGAATAACAAAGAAGTAAAGCCTAAGTTACCTTGCAATGGTTTGAATAAAATGAATTTATTCTGTGTCTGTCTCACACTGGGAGGAGGCTTAAATTGGTTGAATCTAATATAAATTACGTGTGTCATGGAAACATTTAGTCCTGGCGGCGCAGATGCGTGTAGCAAGGCAGTTGATAGACCAAATTTGATGATGAGGCCATAGAGCAGAAACCGCTGGCTCGGCCCTCCGCTTTGAACAGGTCGCACAAAAACTACGCAATACATGATCGTCGATCATAAATGTATTCGAGAGAAAAACAACTTTTCTTTCTTGTCGACCTTTTTGATTAACCATCGTACACTGGACAAGGCCAGGGCGACAACTCAAAGATACCCCCTCTCTTACCCGCCCAACCTCTTTCTTGGTCGTGACCCCGTTCAGGCTAAGAGTCTCTTACGAGGAGAACATTAAGGAGTCACTTAAGACCGAGAAGCGAAAGGGAGCGGACGGAGCGAGCAAGCTGGAAGTCACTTAGGTTCTGGTCGAGAGACGGTGAGGACTTGGTCGAAGACAGACAGGTGTCAAATCACGCTGTTAGAGTGAGACTCGGATTCAAGAGCGCTTTTTCGAGGGCTTCGGTTTCGATGTTCTGTTTTGCGGGCTTTGGGTTCCAGTTCTGTTGTTGAGGGCTTTTGATTTCAATTCTGTTATCGAGGGCTAAGTCTCCCGTGGTCGGGTTTCAACATTGTAGTGGTCAAGCGTGAGCCAGTTAGCGGGTTGTCAATACCGTAATGCGTTGCTAAAGTCGCTGTCTTTTATTGAGATTTTTCCTGGGTTGTATGTCTGGTGCCAAGGAGTGCTCGCTCGCTTCCTCCGTACTTGCTTCTCACGCCAGTAAAATATTGCGTATCTATTGTTGGTGAGTCTTATTATCCTCCACTCGCACGAACCACACAGAAACACGGGCCTGGAAAACGCACTCGGTCAGCGCTACCAAATCGTTGTTTACTTAGCGAAGTTGATTCCGGATGTAGGCTATTGTAGAGGCTAACGTGATACTGCTATAAATACCTCAAATATCATACCCTTAAAATTCGACCCGAGAGTCTCTGGAGGCAGCGACCCTTTTAATTCATTAAAATTCACTAATATACATTTGTAACTATACATTGGTGGCAGCGGTGGGATTTCCTGGTGTGGTTCGTGTTGCTGGATGAAATAGTATTGGTTTATCTCGCTTTCTGGAACATTGGGCTTCACTAATTCGCCACTGAAATGTTCATCTGCACTGCTAGAACTCCGCGATTTTTTATCGGTAAGTTTGGGCGCAGCTTAATCTTTCCAGTGCTTTACTGGGCGCATTGCTGATTGAAAATTTGGTTAAACTATATGTTTAAACAATTTTAAACAATTTAAACAATTTGTTTACCACAGGTGATACAGAGGTAGAATTTTACTTAAGTCTAGTACAATGGTCAAATTTGAGTATAGCTACCTGTGGGCCCGAATAAGTTCAGCGACTTCTAGGGCATCCTACCATCACGTTATTCTAGGGTGTACAAAAAAGTTTAACCTAGTTCACTTAACCTAGTTTCGCATTAGACTGATCATTGAGATAATTAACTCGATATTTTATGCTGTATTTTACAATATAGGTCAAGTCGGCTATATTTAACAGTATGTTCGATAAAACGATTCAAGAGCAGAGAGAAGATTGGTTATGGTACACAAGGCAAGTTACATTATGACATTATCATTAGTTACATGTAGGAGGCAAGATTTCGACACGGTGATCTTACACGACTAGTATTCTGATAGGAAGTGAGACTCAAGATGTCTTTTGAATACTTTGTACGAATTACATTCACGGATCTCTGCAGGTATAGAGTTCCAAGTTTTGGTTCCAACGAAGAGAATACTGTGTTGCGACCTGGCCTTTGAATAATAAGGAAGCATGAATTTACTTCTATTTCGGGTTAAATGGTCGTGATGACCAGTTTGCGCAGTCAATAATTGTCTTAGGCTATTGTCGCCATCATTTCTTAATGTTTTGTAAATGAAATTACAGATGGAGATTTTGTAGAGATCCGAAAGTTTAAGTATTTGTAAATTTTTGAAAGAATCATTTGTGTGAGCATTATATTCTAGGTTCTTTACCGCTCTGACAGCCCTTTTCTGCAGAGTAAAAATTTTGTTGGTTTTATTTTTATCAGTTCCGTGCCATGCTTCTATTCCGTATTGCAAGTATGGAGAAATGAGCGTTCGGTAGAGCATTTGTAAAGCTGTTTCAGGCAGAAAATTTTTAACTTTATTTAGGATTCCGATGGATTTTGATAATTTAGAACTAATATGAGTGATGTGCTCTTTGAAGGTCAGATGTTTATCTATTATGATGCCCAGAAACTTACATGAGTTGGTTTCTTCGATTTCACCTTCGCCAATTTTAATGCATGGGAGAGATACATCTTTCTTGTATGAGAAAGTAATATAATTTGTTTTATCGATATTTAGGCTTATTTTATTAGCTTTGAGCCACGATGAAACCTTGTGAAGTTCAGTATTTATACTCTCCACAATCATAGCAGGATTTTGGTTCGGAAGGACCGCAGAAAGCGTACTGTCATCGGCAAAAAGTATGAATTTGAAGAATGATGTAGATTTTACAATATCATTGATAAAAATCAGAAACATGAGAGGCCCGAGAACAGATCCTTGTGGAACTCTATGGCTAATTGTCTGTGGGTCTGATTTTGCGTCGTCAATGACAACGTATTGCTTCCGATTTGTTAGGTATGATCTGAACCAATCATGGGCAATCCCTCGAATGCCATAACAGTGTAGTTTCGATAATAGTATTTTATGGTCCACACAATCAAATGCTTTTCGGAAGTCAAGAAATACAGAGAAGACAGGCTTTCCTTCATCTATATTAGAATAGAGGAATTGTAAATGATTTAATATAGCCTGTGTTGTTGATTTTTTAGAGCGAAAACCGTATTGTTTATCGTAAAGAAATGATTTTTGTTCAAAATAAGAGTACACTTTTTTATACACAATCTTTTCGAATACTTTGCTAATAATTGGTAGAATGGAGATAGGTCGATAATTGTTTACACAGGTTTTTTCACCACTTTTAAAGATAGGGGTTACTCTAGCAACTTTGAGGGAGTTCGGGAAAGTGCCTAGTAAGAGAGACTGGTTAATAATATTTGATATCAGTGGGGCTACAATGTCAGCAATAACTTTAAGTACTTTAGTCGGAAACGTTTGTAACCTACTCGATTTATTTTTCATGTTGTTTATGCATGTAATTACATCGGAGGAGTTTGTAGGCGTAAAGAAAAAGGAGTTGGGTTCTCGAATATGATCCATAAATTCCAGGTGATCAGTAGGTTCACTTGGAATACCATCAGCTATTGTTTTCCCTACGTTTACGAAGAAGTTGTCAAAGAGATTAGCAATTTCTTTCTTCTCATGATATTTTACATTATCTTGAACAACATATTCAATTTTCTTTTTATCGGCATTATTCGGTTTACAGCAGGAGTTAAGGAGATGCCAAGTCTTTTTAACGTCAGTTTTGAATTGAGTAAACTTGAGCGTAAAGTAGTTCTTTTTTGATGTTCTTATCTGGTTTGTTACATAGTTTCTAAATCGGTTATATGTTTCTCTAGATATTCGTCCTTCGCAAAGGAGGGCTAGGTACGCTTGACGTTTCTTTATATTTATCACGATGTCTCTAGTAATCCAGGGCTTTTGTTTATTTTTCGGGGTAACTGTACGAGTTACAATTGGGCAACACTGATTGTATGCGGTCATTATAGTTTCAGTCAACTTTACTACTGCTTCATCAATGCTCGTAGTATTATTGTTTTGTTGAGAGATGTGCAATGTAGGCATTGATTCTTCTAGAACGGTGCGCATTTCTTCAAGATTTGATTCGTTTATTTTACGATATGAGTAAAATTCAGCCCGTGCCTTGGTGCAAGCAATATAGACATTTTTCTTAATAAGAAAAACTGGGAAGTGATCTGATAAGTCAGAAGTAATTATTCCAGCAAGAAAATCACTAGGGTCTGTCATAAAGATATTGTCAAGCAGCGTAGCACACTCTGAGGTTATTCGTGTAGGCTTTGTAATGATCGGAAGGAAGGATTGAGACTGAAAGGTAGTTAGGAAATTAGAGATTGGTTCATGGCTTTCATGTTTCAGTAGATCATAATTGAAGTCACCGCATATTATTATGTCATTGTATAAGGGCCTGTTGAACTGAGAAATAATACGATTCAATTCATTCAGGAAGGATATAGGACAGGCTGTAGGAGGCCTGTACACCGTTCCAAGCACAATGCGTTTACCATCTCTAAAAAGTTCTACGAAGAGTGATTCTATATGATCCTGATTCATTGTTGCACTTGCTATGGTTCTCGAGTCTATGTGGTTAGATATCTATGTGCTGATGCCTCCGCCCCGCTGGTTTTTTCTTAGCGAATGGTAACTATGATAATTTTCAAATCGAATCATGTCTTTAGTCGAGTCATCTAGCCAGCTTTCGGTGAAGCTAATCACGTCTAGGTTATATTTAAGTTCAGTAATAGTACATTGTATCTCTTCCAATTTTGGATAGAGTGACCTACAATTCCAACACAGGAGTGAGAAATCTCGGTCAGTTATTCGTATAGTTTCGTTGAATTCTGATATATTAGTATACCTACACTCTTGAGAGTCGTTTAGGTTTGGATATATTCTGTTCAAATGATTGAAATCTGGATCGATTTCCTCAAATATCTCAGGGTGATCAGTCATTTAAAATAAGTAAAAGTAAGAATTAGGTACTATAGAGCTTAAAACGAAATACAGAGTCAAGCTTAAAGGGATATTCCAGTCTAAAAAGTAGCTTATTAAGTAAGAGAGAATAGAGTAAAAAAGAAAAATCTAGCGCGATTTCGTGAGTACACACAAACTCAGTCCATGAGCGAGTGATAATGGAGTTCAATATCACAACATTGGTGCAAACAGATTGCTAAGGGCGTTTTCACAAGTTCACATACAACAGGTAATAAGTTTCTAAAGATTATGACGGCAATGATACAATCAGCTAATATGGTTTACGCGTAATAATAACTGTAGTGGTAAATAAAGAAGAATTCACAGTAACATTGGTTGGTGAAAAATTACTAATTGCGATGTTACAAAATGTGACACACAGATGTCATAGATGTTTACACACACATCAATTATTTATTTGTTATAATATTGGAGTTCGATATCACTACATTGGTGCAAACAGATTGCTGAGGGCGTTTTCATAAGTTCACATACAAGAGGGAATAAGTTTTAAAGTTTATGATGACAATGATACAATCAGCTAATATGGTTTACGCGTAATAATAACTGTAGTGGTAAATAAGGAAGAATTCACAGTAATATTGGTAAGTGAAAAATTGCTGATAGATTATAATGACAATGATATAATCAGATTATAAGAAGATTACAACGACAATGATATAATCAGATTATAAGAAGATTACAACGACAATGATATAATCAGTTAATATGGTTGTACGATGGCAGTGGAGGGCAGAAGCGATTATCAGATTATATGAAGATTACAACGACAATGATATAATCAGCTAATATGGTTTACGCGTAATAATACTTAAGTGGTTAAGAAGAGAAAAAATTCACAGTAACATTGGGAGGTAAAAAATTGCTGATTGCGTTGTTTCAAAAGTTCACACACAGCTGTCACAAATGTTTACAAGCACATCTGTTATACATTTGTATAGATTCAGGTTGAACTAGCATCAAGTTGAGGTTTACTGACATGATACCTAATTGAGGTTAAATTAATACGAAATTGACATATTTAGGGGATGAAAATGAAATTGACTAATTTAGGTAATTCCTTTAGGTAATTCCTAATTCCTTTGCTGAAGTATAGCCTCTAAAGTGTTGCTAACAGGAATAGCAGTTATTAGAGTGATCTTTCTGCTCAAGAAAAATCATTTGCCCACCAACCTTCATGTGCAAATATTTTCCAGCATACCAGTCGTTCAATGTCTTCACACACATGTAAGGCAACTCAAGTGAGGAGCTCATCACTTTTCCTGGTCTTCTATGTCACAATCAAATTACGCCTTGTACAATATAGCGTGTCATGCTGCGCTTTTTTTTAGCAAATGTTAATTCCCCGTATATACACTTTTACAGCATTATCAGTTTGGATTATTTTTGCACTGTCTTTCAATCATTATTGAAAACAAACAAGCTCTGAAAGAAAGAGGTATATTTAACACAAGTTTTGAAGTATTATGTATTAAGAGATAAATTCAATTAAATACATAAAAAAAAATAAAAAATCTGTGCAATTTTCAAATATGTACATGAGATCAATGGCCATTTTATCTCCAAAATGTCATGGGAAATTCATTTCTGCATTCTTTTTGCTGAAATTCTCTACAGTGGCAGTTTTGCAAAAACCATGCCTAATTCAACAAAAAAAACGTCAGGAATAGATTTCCAATGTCATTTTGCACATTAAAATGACCACAGATCTTGTCAACTTTTTTGATGTTGCACAGTGAATAGACTTTGCAATTTTCTTTGTTCAAGGAGTTAAGTCAGTTGTAGGAGTCGCTCATAGCTGAGGTTACGAAGTTCAGGAATAATTTTCGTTACTTCACGCGGAAACATCTCCAATTCACGGTTATCTTACCAAGGGTAGGCTATCAGAGTTGCATTGCGTATTCTAGAGGTGGTCGGACTAGTGCTTTGTAGAGTAGTATAATCTTTATTGACTTGTAACAAATGTTTCTTGCTACGTATCGAAAATAATGCTCGTAATCTTAACCCTTTTTTACACATGTTTGGTATGTTTTAAATCTTTGGTGATAATGATGGCATGATCTTTTGATTGGTCTACTGCTTCAAATGGTGAATCATTCATGGTGTCTAGGAAGTATTAGCTGATACGTACAAAGTACATTATTGATCATTTTTCAAGAGAAAAGCCCTCTTTCGAGGTTTCGGTCCTTTAGAAAAGACAGTTAAGTCTGCATGAACAGTAATTTTGTCTTACTTGATGAACGTATCCAAAGAGAGTCGTTTCCCTGAATACCATGGGCTTTCACTGTGACCGTGTGTCTATTGAAGACAATTTCATTGAAATTTTTCTGAGGGAAAAGATGTGTAGTCTATGGCTTTCGTACTGCCTATGATTCGGTTACTTTCTCTAAAAAAAGTCATAAATGTTTGTGAGACCGATGCATTTTAACTGGAACCCCGTGCTAATGTCTGCAATCAAATGTTGGCCGTAGGAAAATTTTGTTATTAGGATTTTGAGTAATCTTTCCATCATTTAAATAATGACAGATGACAAGTTTGTGGTGAAATAGAATAAATTAGACATATATATTTGGCAAAATCACATCAAATTTCATTTTTGGGCTAAATTCCGTGAAGCTATAACATTTTAAAGAAGGGTAAACATTCTGCGGGGCTACAAACATTGGAATGTGTTGTGTGTGTCTTAGCGGCAATCGAGGGTCGGCTCTTTGGACAGTGTTCTCAAGTGCTTGAAACAGGATGTCATACATCAAACTGCCACACGGCGGTTGGCGCTTCGTCCAAACTTCTACGGTTCAGGCGTCTACAAAACACAAACACACAATCTTGAACACAAAACACATCTCAGGCCAACACAACACAAGACACACACACAACACAAGCACACAACACACATGCGTTGCGTGGGAACGCCCGGACGATTCAGCTTCGAAGGGGAGCACATCCCGTCGGCCAATCAGCGATCTGTAAGGGATCAGGCCAGTGGGTGTGTCAGAGAACGCGCCAGTTACATTTCGGCAACCCGAAGCAGGCAAGATTTCCACCAATCCTAAGGGAAACACGTGATCTTTGCAAGGGAACAATCGCGAATAATCTGGAAAAGAAAACAAGCGAGAGTATATAAGCGGCGGACAAGTACATTCAGGGGGATTTTTCTTGAGTTATACAAGAAGGAGGTGTACGTGATCTGAGGGCACACCCAACGGAGCATTTCGGCCGCTGCCGGAATGCTTCCAACGTGAGCGGCAAAAATTTAAATATATGAGTAAAGTGAACGTCGAAGTGTCAAGAACAAATAGTCTCCTTGAAGGATGTTAGCATCGCGGCGATGTTCGTTAACGACCGCTCCACAACGATTCTACGGAGGGAGATTCAAGAGATGTTTCGACTCCAACACCTAGATCGTAATAACTCCCACATGCAAGCAATAACTGCTCAATGACGAAGTTTGCAACGATGCTACGCAGCAACGAGACCTTCAGAGTTCAATCTCCTTTGGCCCTCAAACGAGAGGTGCTCGATTTGGAGCGCTGGACGAGAGCAGCACCACTGAGGCGGCAGGCGGTACTCAATTTAGAGCGCTGGGCGGGAGTAACAATACTGAGGCGGCAGTCCGGTGAAGATGGTCGGCATCGGATCAACTCTACGTGTATTCTTCAGGCAGTATTGGAAACATATTAGGTCATCGAAATCTACATGCTGCAAGAAAGTGTAGCACGAAATGATTGGTTTATAGGACTCTGGAAAATTATCCATGCAGTGAATCGCCAGTCAAGTAATAAGTGAAGCAGTGTGTTCAAATTCAACGCGCTAAATTTCGTAAATGGCCCCTTTTCTGTATTAGGTGTCGAGTTATTGTTGGGCGTGCTAATTATGGGAGTAAATTGTGTTTGCTATGATGTTGTGCACTTAGCAGGAGGATGTGTTTCGGTCACAAAGCAAGAGTTCAGATGGTACGTGATGCTAAGTGTTTACTAATTTTTGAACACCTTGTGGTAAGCAAAGTTCTTTGATTTTTATATTGCATTATTTCCGCATATTTCGTGTTCATGCTAGCCCATTCATCGACTATGTTTCCTGATTTTTGCACAGTGCGGAAAGTTATTTTTGTCGTAATTCTGAAATTGTTGGGCTAGCGTTCATTGTGATAAGGAGAGCAAACTTCTCGTTTTTGTGTGTGTATATTTACTTGTGGGGGTTGAAACTCCTCTTACGTTACGTGCTAGACCAGCATTGTATCGTGACAAGTTGATCAGACAATATTTATTGAGTACATGTTAGTTTCCTTTTTTTAAAATTGGATTGAGATTTACCCTTTAAGTACACAGGGAACCAAGCCGTTAGATCCGGTTAATTTATATGGGTTCAAGAGAACGAGCTCTTTTCGCACGTTTTCCACCGATATTTTTTCGTTTTGTATAGTCAGCAGGATGTTCATGGCTTGAAATTGTGGAATTTCAGTTAAATCTTCCCTATTGAAACACTGAGGTGACATGAATATCAAGATTGACCCTCATTGTTCGGGCTTAGCAGTCAACTTCGATCGATGGTTCAATCGTACCTTTTTTGAGTCGTCTCTCACTAAAATACTAGTAGAAGATTTTTCGGTCTGGTTTAGCTTATACTACAGCTGCAATTTATTTAGTTACCTTTGTGTGTTTGATCATCCGAATAGTTGAGGGCGATGCTGACATGAATGTGCTCCAGGCGATAGAAAACTGTTTGGTACATTTTTAGTTTTCTGTACGATTGTTTGTCGGCGTTTATGAGGTGTCTAATCTCATGATCGAACCAGAGAGAGAGAGAGTTATTAGTCAGTTTGAATCGCCACGTTAGGACATGATACTTTAAAACAGTAGGATTTTTTTTCGTTAGAATCGTGAAGCATTCTTGAGCGTTTCTGTTCCTCTTTAAATCTTCGAAGTCAACTTGCAGAACTTCCGCTTCATTTACTTGAACTTTGCTCGTGGTTAGCTTAGAATACATTTTCGTTTTACCTTAGCATAATAATGCGCGAAATTCAGCATACGGGGATTTCTTACTTCGTCTGTCACTTCTATGGTATTTATTTTGGGGTCCAGGGTCATGATAACATGGTCTTATACACTGTTTATTTTCTGTGTATAAAGAGGTGTTGAAAAAATTATGTTAAGAGATTGATAAGCTTGTTTCCAAGATCTCGACTTCATCGTGAAGCCCAGTCTTTAAGAAAAATTAAAATGATCCGCAAATGGTATTCCGTGGGAATACTAAGATTATTGTCAAGAAGATCATCAAGTTCATCGCCGTCCATGATATGATTGCTGGTTTTGAGAGACGAGTTTAATCTTGATAGTTGTTCATTAGCGTGCTTAAATGGTGTACGAGTCCAGAAAGCTTTGAGGGTGAAGTTTCTAGTTTTTCAGTCATCATGAAAATTGAAGCTGATTCATTGAGGAAGCATGTAGTAGGCCTGAAAAAACGCAGTAACCATCGAAACACGTTGCGAAATAGATGAAAATTGAGACACGAACACGTAAGTGAAAGAAATACAATCACGACGCGTCCAAAGACTGCGTTCGAGCACTCGAACATCTATCCAAAACAAGGTAACGACGTGCTGTTTTGACTGTGTTACTTCGTTCATTCTCGATGTTTGGTTTTAACGTCACGCGCTGCATGCATCATGGAAAAATCTATTAACAATTATTCGATTAATAGCCCTCGCAGCATCAAACTGAAGAGTATCGGGGACTCCTTTCCATCAAAAATTACCTATCATGTCGGAGTGAAAAGTGCCTTCGAATTTATAGAGAGCATTTCGGCGAGACGTAAAATTAAATTATCATTGAAAAAGATAAAGCTTCGAAGACCCTGGTATGGAGACCAATCCCACCTACCATTGAATCACACTTACCACAACATATAAGAGCAGCGGTTGCTTGAGCGATAAATGGTCTTTTTCTGGTATAAAAGAAGTTCAGAGACAATTCCTATTTCACGTATCTCAATCTCAATTTTTGAACTGATATGCACACTCTGGGAAAAATATTTCCACCTCACCCACGGAGGAGAAACCCGTTTTATAACAGATCATCAACCCCACAGAGCGACGGTATGAACTTTTAGCACTGTGGCTGCGACGCGACTACCGGTGGTCCCTCAGGGTATTTTCATAATGCTGCTGAAAGACCATCGGTCGCAAACTCAATTTTCATAAATGTTCAATGAAAATTAAATGAAGGCCCGTTCTATTCAATGTTCGTTATTTTAAAAAATAATTGATAAATAATATCTAAAGTTGACTTTAATTTGAATTAAATTTTGAACTTCCCTTTAACACGCCACAGTTAACGAATTTAAAGGCAGTTGCTCATTTCGAGCCAAGTCAGCTCACTTTTGAAGCTCGGAAACGTAGCTCTCGCGCCTGCTGTGCGTGCTGCAGTGGCTCACCATCCACACCACCATCAAGTTTTTCTTCTTACCGCTCCAGTAGTCTCGACCGCTAAATTCGAACTCCGGCTCTGGTGGAAAATAACATTTTATTAACTGATTGTTCCATTATCACAAATTTGTTGCGCACTGGTTTTTCAGCAAATCAACCGAGAGGAAGATGCGAAGTCAAAGTTAACGTCAAAGCTGACGTTAAAAAGACTTGGCGCCTCCTTAACTCATGCTGTAAACCGAATAACGCCGATAAAAAGAAAATTGAATATATCACTCAAGATAATGTAAAATACCATGAGAAGAATGAAATTGCTAAAATCTCTTTATCAACTTCTTTGTAAACGTAGGGACAACTATAGCCAATGGTATTCCATGTGAACCTACTGATCACCTGGAATTTATGGATCATATTCGAGAACACAACTCCTTTTTCTTTACGCCTACAAACTCCTCCGATGTAATTGCGTGCATAAACAACATGAAAAATAAATCGAGTGGGTTACAAACGTTTCCAACTAAAATACTTAAAATTATTGCTGATATTGTGACCCCGCTGATATCCAATATTATTAACCAGTCCCTCTTACTAGGCACTTTCCCGAGCTCCCTCAAAGTTACTAGAGTAACCCCTATCTTTAAAAATGGTGAAAACACCTGTGTAAACAATTATCGACCTATCTCCGTGTTACCAATTATTAGCAAGGTATTCGAGAAAATTGTGTATAAAAAAGTGTACTCTTATTTTGAACAAAAATCCTTTCTCTATGATAAACAATACGGCTTTCGCTGTAAAAAATCAACAACACAGGCAATATTAAATCATTTACAATTCCTTTATTCTAATATAGATAACGAAAAGACTGTCTTCTCTGTATTTCTTGACTTTCAAAAAGCATTCGATTGTGTGGACCATAAAATACTACTCTCGAAACTACACTGTTATGGCATTCGAGGGATTGCCCATGATTGGTTCAGATCGTACCTAACAAATCGGAAGCCATACGTTGTCATTGACGACGCAAAATCGTACCCAAAGATAATTAGCCATGGAGTTCCACAAGGATCTGTTCTTCGGCCTCTCTTTTTCTGATTTTATCAATGATATTATTAAATCTGCATCATTTTTTAAATTCATACTTTTTGCCGATGACAGTACGCTTTCTGCGGTCCTTCCGAACCAAAATCCCACTACGATTGCGGAGAGTATAAATAATGAACTCCATAAGGTTTCACTGTGACCTAAAGCTAATAAAAT
Source organism: Morinoia aosen (assembly GCA_030386875.1). Classification (NCBI taxonomy): domain Eukaryota; kingdom Metazoa; phylum Arthropoda; class Malacostraca; order Amphipoda; family Talitridae; genus Morinoia; species Morinoia aosen. The sequence goes on along the minus strand of CM059567.1, from coordinate 19,039,238 downwards.
AAGCCTTAATATCGATAAAACAAACTATATTACATTCTCATACAAGAAAAATATATCTCTACCATGCATTAAAATTGGCGAAGGTGAAATCAAAGAAACCAACTCATGCAAATTTCTGGGCATCATAATAGATAAACATCTGACCTTCAAAGCGCACATCGCTCATATTAGTTCTAAATTATTAAAATCCATCGGAATCCTGAATAAAGTTAAAAGTTTCCTACCTGAAACAGCTTTAATAATGCTCTATCGAACGCTCATTTCACCATACTTGCAATACGGAATAGAAGCATGGCTTGGAACTGATAAAAATAAAACCAACATAATTTTTACTCTGCAAAAAAGAGCCATCAGAGCGGTAAAGAACCTAGAATTTAATGCTCACACAAATGATTCATTAAAAAATTTACAAATACTTAAACTCTCGGATCTCTACAAAATCTCCATCTGCAATTTCATTTACAAAACATTAAATAATGACGGCGACAATAGCCTACAACAGTTATTAACTGCGCAAACTGGTCATCACGACCATTTAACGCGAAATAGAAGTAAATTCATGCTTCCTTATTATTCAAAGGCCCGCTCGCAACACAGTATACTATTCGTTGGAACTAAAACTTGGAACTCAATACCTGCGGAGATCCGTGAAAGCAATTCTTACAAGATATTTAAAAGAAATCTTGAGTCTCACTTCTTATCAGAATACCAGTCGTGTAAGATCACCAAGTCAAATCCTGCCTCCTACATGTCTGGTCCTAATAATGCAATTTGCCATGAGTAATATCGCCGATTTTCAGTCTGCTCCTAAATCGTTATCGAATATACTGTTAAATATAGTCCAAATGACCTATATTGTAAAATTTAACATCAATATCGACTTCATTATCCTGTTGATCAGTCTAATGCGAAACTAGGCTAAGTGAATTAGGTTAAACATTATTGTACACCCTAGAATAATGTAATGGTAGGATGCCCTAGAAGTCGCTGAACTTATTCGGGCCCACAGGTATCTATACTCAACTTTGACCATTGTATCAGACTTAAGAAACATTCTACCTTTGTATCACCTGTGATGAATAAATTGTTTAAATTGTTTAAATTGTTTAAGTACGTGCAGATTGAGTGGAAGAGTTTCCTCTGTCACCTATGCTGTCATTTTCGTTTCTTACAATCACTCGATGTGCTACTGGTTTTTCGGTCTAAAAGTTTCTTGCTCTAAAAGTGATACCTCAATCATATGGCACGAAAGACGAGCTTGCAGATATTTATGGCTAAAATCTGTTGGTTTCCGTACGGGATTAAAGAGTGAGGACAATTTCAAGAGTTAGGTAGGTGGACTTATGTGAAAAATTTGAGTTAGAGATAGGTTGGATGTCAGAGATATTTTATTAAGGAAAAAAAAGACTGTCACTCAGTAGTTTCCTGCAAGCTTTAAAGGAGATCATATATTTTATGGCTAAATGTTATGTTTTCTATGCAGACTCTCGACATGTGCGGCTCCATGTTTCTATAGAATATCACATACAGATATATGCTTATGGTGTCTAATGAGAGTAAAATAATGAGGTACATCATATCAAAAGCGACCTAAATTAATGATCGTACAACTTGTTGTAAGGAGACAATCACAAGCCGCACCCTCACCTGCCGTGTTAGCTCACCGCAGGGTGTACGTAGCTCAACTGCATACATATCATATTTGCGGCCAAATATTCATGCCCATCGAATTCGAGAATTGTTCTCCATGATTTTGTATTCTTAGTTGTCAGCCCTTTCATTCACGTCCAAATTTCTCGTGCAAGAAGGTCTGGAGGGTGGCTTCATCACGGCTCACAATCTCTAAAATCTTCTCGCTATCTGCACCTAGGTATAAACAAAAAGCTCCAGCGCGAGATGTTTATCGATTTTCTAAGAAAGCCCCGTCGCCTTTATAGACACCATATTCTCATTTTTTGTCTTACTATTTCTTCTACTAAAATCCGCTCAAACATTCATTGTTACTGCGTGTTTTAACTGTACCTCAACACTTGGAAATGTGCATTGTTGCTGAGGTTCTCTGGACGGTTTCCTTTTCACATTATTTCTCATCGTAAATAATATTATATACCGAAAAAACTCCCTGAAAATTGGAAGCTTGGGTAATTGTTATACATTTCTTTCCATTTTTGTTTACCATTCAACGAAATTTTGATGCATTCAAATTTAAGCCCTTGAAGCGCTTAGGATCGAAGAATCATAACTCGGTTGCACATTGCAAATCTAATGTTACCTAAAGACTAACGAAACACAACATAAAAATTTACTATTCAGCTTCATTTGCAGTAAATATATATGCTTTGTAAATGTGTGCATAGGTATAAAAATAAATGGATAATTATGTATTATGTACATAGTTTTATGTATACATGAATTATGTATACGAGCATGCTCATAAATCGATGTATTTATATTTACTAACAATCAGCATTTGAAGTACGTTTCTTCTATGGACGGCAGCGTTAAAGGCCAGCACATTTCCTTTATTTTCTGGGCTTTTTGTAGGCTCCTATCTCCTATGACTAATTTTTCTACAATAGTATTTAGCAATTTGCTTTCATTTCAGGTATGTTCTTAAAATCGATTTCAATCCTCTTCTAAATTTTAGAAAATAACGTGAGGGCAAGGAAATTTTGGCGCAAATGAAATAATGATTTCCATTAAAACTTCCTAGAAAGCCTGTGGAGCCTCATACTGACAAATTTCAGTAAAATAATCGTAATCAATATAGGTAAGATTTGACTTGCTTAGGCTGACTTTATTTGCTGGATTTTCGGCGGCAGCCCACTGGGCATCAGAGTGATAGCATCCAAAATCCCGCATCCAAAATCCCCTTTCGATGTTCACCGTCGACGAAAACCAATACCTCCTAAGTCTCACATATAAGAGGCACTGCTAAAACCCGGTACTTGTTGGATTGCCTTTACACCACCCAGCCTGTGATGTTTTATCATCGGCATCTCAAACGTTTTCCCTGAGTTAACCTTTCGAACACCCGCTATTAAATGTGGACTGGTTTCCGACGCAATAGATTTTGGTCATCGCATTTGTCATCTTTCGACCTCAATGGTGTGCTCTCTGGCCGTAAACAGTTGGTGGGCAGCGGGAACAATATTCTGTGTTTTTGTGTTTTCATGACAGCTCGTTTAGGGTGAGTGATAAAACTCAGTTTAGAGTATGATCAAGCCGTAGAATTTTCTGTTTTCGTACAAAATTCACTGAAAGATAAAAACACCACAACTCTTCCTACTGGAGGGAATTTAAAGTTTTTCAAAGACCTTATGCGGAGAATTAATAGTTATGGAAAAATGACGAGGAAAATAGTGTGAATGGGAAACAAAAGCATAAAAGCCCGAATTAGCCCCCTCAAAATCAACAGCTGCCTTTCAAGCACTGCTTCGGAGAAAAAAATATCTTCAACCAAAAATTGGTGCGATTAAACATGTTACAACAACACTCGCAGTTGGAAGAAAGACCTTAAGCATAATTTTATCAAGATACTTAAAAGGTTCGTCCGATGTATCACTGCTAATGGATGTGTCGACCCGGTAACACCTTGCAGGTCGAAAGAAGATAAATTACGGTACGGTTCACAACTGTTACAATGAAGCTCCATTCCATTGCGAAAGTTCTCATCTGTTTCCGATCAACGACAAAAGTGGTATTAACAGATGGTTTACAATCGGACGAAAAATTATGTCATATAAATGCTCGGTTATTTTATTACGTTATGTTATTTCTATTGCGGTTCCTCACCATCCCTCTTCACCACGACGCCGTAGGGGGTCACCACGTCCGAGTCCCACCGATACGACATCGTCCAGTTCACAACACGGCTCAGGCGCTCATAGTCTATCGCTGTCGATGCAAATGCTGGCGAGAAAAAACTGTATTTCGACAATTTTCGAATAAAAAATTTCAAAATGAAATGGTTTACTTCTTTCGCCAACAAGTCATTATACTGTGCTTGCGTAAAAAAAATTGTTCACTTACGTACATCAAATCTTGCGTACCTGGACACATAATTTTATGCGTCATCTTATTGTAGAAATAGCCTACTCTTCTGGAAGACACTGTCTACGCACCTGGTGGGGCTTCGAAGGTGAACACGAGCCATGGCTGGTGCGAAGGACGGTCGCTCGGCAGAACTGTCGATTTTTTGAAGTCAAGAAGGTGGAAAACGACAACGTCGGCCTTCGCTAGCTGGCTATGCTCGGTCGTAACGCGACACGCACTCACAGGGCATTGCTTCTTCATTAATCTGCACAAAAATGAGAGTCGTTCTTAATATGCATTAGGTGCACGTATTCTTTCGTTTACTAATGGAATTTTAGCTATCGTGAATTTGTTCATGCCAGGGGAGCAAATCCAAGGTACAACGCTTGGATGTCATGCATGTTATAGAATAGCATTCCAATGACATTATTCACAAAACGAAAAAAAGCGTTAAATCTCCAAAGAACTCACCTGCATCTGGCATGTACTGATAACTGCACAGCTGGCTCGATGCTGAGTTTCTATTGTATTCTTTGTGTAAGTCAGGAAGTAATACAACACGAAATACAAACTATGCACGCAATGGTTTCATACCTGGAGAAAATGTACTTGTAATATTTACTTTTGCCGAAATATGGCGTCCAAAGGAGAATAGTCTTGTCAGAAAACTGAGACAAATTTCTTTTAGTGTGAGCTGGAGCCTGCAAGATTTTCCGGTCCTGCCTGAGAACAGTTTGTAGGAGCGATGGTGACCTGAAATGAAAGTTTTTGTTACTGTCGTTACTCGAAGAGCGTATGGTCTTACTTCATTCTCTTTCGACTTATAAAAAGTTTAATATTTTTTGAACAGGAAAACGAATACTCAGACGTAAGTCTATCTATAAGTTTTAGCGAGAATCAGAAGAAGAGACAAGCGAAGAAAATAAACTGAAAAATATTCGCAGCATTTATAAAAACTGCACGTTCACTGACAGATAAACGTGACAATGAAATTTACGCGTTCGCACAACTAACTAAACCGACTGTGTTAAGGTGAAACTTTATTGATTAAATTCGTAAAATTGTTAAGTTGTTGGCGGTCTTTGTGCTTCTAGATAAGATGAACCGTATGTGAGTCTCACTCGCAGAAATGTTTGAGAGTTGAGTGTTCACACCCACGTGTGCTAGAAAAATACCTTTTCGACAATCATGTAGCACAACCTATTGAGGCTTAAATTCGCCAGTATGATGAGTTCATTTTTGCGTCAGTGCCACCCCAGTTTGAAAATTATTCATACTAATTGCAAATCTTCATTAGCTATTTCTATACGAATCGACATCTTGAGTTACGCCGTCTGACCGAGATTGTCTACCGCTTCGTCTCTATTCTTTCTTCGGTCGAAATTTTTGCGGTCATCTTCCGTCCGATGCATTTGTCGCATATTAGCACTTGACGTTTTTTCAGTGAGCAAATTGCGATATTACAGGAAAACTCGACGTAGGGGAACAGTTTTTAGACCCTCGTTTACCGAAAGTAATTAGTGAACCAAAAGTGTTGACCAATTTCCCTCAATTTTCGGCAACATTTTGACAAACGTGATTGGATAATTCTCTATAAATGTTTCAAAATAGATAGCCACAAGGAACAAAAGTTATGACCGACTGAAAAATAAAATAGTGAAAAAAACGCTTATTTGAGTTCGGTTGGTATAAATAATCAAAAAAGCGCTATAAAACGCTTCATTTAATAAATTTAGGTATATTATATATATCTCTATATATTATATTATATATAGAGATAGACATTATTTCATATATAATACAATATATAATTATATTATGTGTTATATTAAACATATCATATATTATATATATAGTATATCTTTATGAATATATTGTAAATTTTCATATATTTATGTATAAGTATATATACAGAACATCTGTGTGTGTGTGTGTGTGTATCTCTACCTCAGGGACAATGATAACGATTATGTCCGTTGTCCAGGCAAGCTACACTTGATGATCCTAGCGCGGTAGTGCCTCGTACTCCCTTATCTGGCCGCGCACCTGTGTGTTGGTTGCTTAGAGCACCAACACTGCAGCCGTACCTCACCACCCCCTGCAGCCGTACCACACCCCCACTGTAGCAGTACCACACCACCCCTGCAGCCGTCCCACACCACCCCTGCGGCCGTACCACACCACCCTTGCAGCCGTAACACACCCTCAATGCAGCAGTACAACACCCCCACTGCAGCAGTACCACACCCCCCCTGCAGCCGTGCCACACCACCCCTGCAGCCGTACCACACCACCCCTGCAGCCGTACCACACCACCCCTGCAGCCGTACCACACCACCCCTGCAGCCGCACCACACCACCCCCTGTAGCCGTACCACACCACCTCTGCAGCCGTACCACACCACCCCTGCAGCCGTACCACACCACCCCTGCAGCCATACCACACCACCCCTGCAGCCGTACCACACCACCCCTGCAGCCATACCACACCACACCTGCAGCCCTACCACACCACCCCTGCAGCCGTACCACACCACCCCTGCAGCCGTACCACACCACAACTGCAGCCGTACCACACCACCCCTGCAGCCGTACCACACCACCCCTGCAGCCATACCACACCACCCCTGCATCCGTACCACACCACCCCTGCAGCCGTCCCACACCACCCCTGCAGCCGTAACACACCCTCAATGCAGCAGTACAACACCCCCACTGCAGCAGTACACCACCCCCCCTGCAGCCGTACCACACCACCCCTGCAGCCGTACCACACCACCCCTGCAGCCGTACCACACCACCCCTGCAGCCCTACCACACCACCCATGCAGCCGTACCACACCACCCCTGCAGCCGTACCACACCACCCCTGCAGCCATACCTCACCACCCCTGCAGCAGTACCACACCACCACTGCAGAAGTACTACACCCCCACTGCAGCCGTACCACACCACCCCTGCAGCCGTACCACACACCCAACTGCAGACGTACCACACCCCCACTGCAGTAGTACCACACCACCCCTGCAGCCGTACCACACCCCCCCCTGCAGCAGTACCACACCTCCCTTGCAGCCGTACCACACCCTTACTGCAGCCGTACTACACACTCCCAATGCAGCCGTACCACACCCCCCCTGCAGCCATACTACACCCCCCTGCAGCTGTAACACCCCCCCTCCCTGCAGCCGTACCACACCACCCCTGCAGCCGTACCACACCACCACTGCAGCCGTACCACACCACCTCTGCAGCCGTACCACACCCCCACTGCAGGCGTTCCACACACCACCACTGCAGTCGTGCCACACACACCCGCTGCAGCCGTACCACAAACCACCATCGGAGCAGCACATCACACCACCACTGCAGCCGTACCACATACCACCACCACTGCAACCGTAGCATACTCCACCATCGGAGCAGCACAACACACCAACACCACAGCAGCACAAAACACCACCACAGCAGCACAACTCACCACCACCATAGCAGCACAACACACCACCACCACAGCAGCACAACACACCACCACCACAGCAGCACAACACACCACCACCACAGCAACACAACCCACCACCACAACAGCAGCACAACACTCCACCACCACAGCAGCACAACACACATCCACCACAGCAGCACAACACACCACCACCACAGCAGCACAACACACCACCACAGCAGCACAACACACCACCACCACAGCAGCACAACACACAGCCACCAGAGCAGCACAACACACCACCACTACAGCAGCACAACACACCACCACAGCAGCACAACACACCACCACCACAGCAGCACAACACACCACCACAGCAGCAAAACACACCACCACCACAGCAGCACAACACACCACCACAGCAGCACAACACACCACCACAGCAGCACAACACACCACCACCACAGCAGCACAACACACCACCACAGCAGCACAACACATCACCACCACAGCAGCACAACACACCACCACAGCAGCACAACACACCATCACCACAGCAGCACAACACATCACTACAGCAGCACAACACACCACCACCACAGCAGCACAACACACCACCACAGCAGCACAACACACCACCACAGCAGCACAACACACCACCACAGCAGCACAACACACCACCACCACAGCAGCACAACACACCACCACCACAGCAGCACAACACACCACCCCCGCAGCAGCACAACACACCACCACCACAGCAGCACAACACACCACCACCACAGCAGCACAACACACCACCACAGCAGCACAACACACCACCACAGCAGCACAACACATCTCCACCACAGCAACACAACACACCACCACCACCACAGCAGCACAACACACCACCACCACAGCAGCACAACACACCACCACCACAGCAGCACTACACACCACCACCACCACAGCAGCACAGCACACCACCACCACCACAGCAGCACAACACACCACCACAGCAGCAGAACACACCACCACAGCAGCACAACACACCACCACCACAGCAGCACAACACACCACCACCACAGCAGCACAACACACCACCACCACAGCAGCACAACACACCACCACAGCAGCAGAACACACCACCACAGCAGCACAACACACCACCACAGCAGCACAACACACCACCACAGCAGCAGAACACACCACCACAGCAGCAGAACACACCACCACAGCAGCACAACACACCACCACCACCACAGCAGCACAACACACCACCACTACAGCAGCACAACACACCACCACCACAGCAGCACAACACACCACCACCGCAGCAGCACAACACACCACCACCACAGCAGCACAACACACCACCACCACAGCAGCACAACACACCACCACCACCACAGCAGCACAACACACCACCACAGCAGCAGAACACACCACCACCACAGCAGCACAACACACCACAGCAGCACAACACACCACCACAGCAGCACAACACACCACCACCACAGCTGCACACACAACACGGCTCCACCGCTGCTGTAGGACATTAAACCTCTTTTAAATGAGCTGCACACCTTTCCACGGGCTCGTGTAGAACACTGGGCCCGGGTAGAACACTAGGCCCGGGCAGAACACTTGGCCCGGGTAGAACACTGTGACCGGGCGGAACACTGGGCCCGGGTAGAACACTGGGCCCGGGCAGGACACTGGGCCCGGGTAGAACACTGGGCCCGGGCAGGACACTGGGCCCGGGTAGAACACTAGGCCCGGGCAGAACACTTGGCCCGGGTAGAACACTGTGACCGGGCGGAACACTGGGCCCGGGTAGAACACTGGGCCCGGGCAGGACACTGGGCCCGGGTAGAACACTGGGCCCGGGCAGGACACTGGGCCCGGGTAGAACACTGGGCCCCTGCGGGACACTGGGCCCGGGCAGGACACTGGGCCCGGGCAGAACACTGGGCTCGGGTAGAACACTGGGCCCGGGCGGGACACTGGGCCCGGGCAGGACACTGGGCCCGGGCAGAACACTGGGCCCGATATGCCGCACTGAGATCATCAGGGTTGTGGCAGCAACGAAGATCACCAGCGCCACCACACGCCGCTGCGACGTTCGTGGGCGACCGCAAACACTATTCATGCTTTGAGTGTTTGTGTCGGGTGCATGTTTTGTGTGCTTGCTGTGTGTCTGCATTGGATGCTTGCATTGAGCTTTCGTATTGTGTGTTACTACATGCTTCAAAAGTGAGTTTTTGTTTCAGGTTATTTTGTACGTTATCACGTCACTTATAATGCTTATGTATGTTTTTGTGCGAACGTGATTAGGCTCGCTTTGTGTAGAGATCTCTAACGCGCTGAATTCTAGATGGGTAATGACCTGCACATGTCGGAAGCCACGTTACGTAATGTTCTTGAATCATCTGGGATTCTTTAAGCTACCCCAGCTAAATGTTTCCATTTAAAAGTCGTGATGTATCGTAGCGAAGTTTTCATGGCATCTAAGTTCCATGAGTAAATACAAAGAATAAACCTAACAAAAATCACCCTATAGTGACACAACAACGGCCTATATTCACTACTGCAGCAGAGACTTCTTTGCTATCAGTACGCTGTAAACTCGCTCATTGACACTTTCTTATCTGAGTTTTATACAGTAAGTCTCGCACTTGAACTGTAACATCACCTGCAGCTAATTAAAGAATTCATCACACTGACGCTGTTTTCAATGTCAACGTCATCGTCAATGCAAAGTTTCCACAAAGATATCTTCATATAATAGACATACAAATGCGATAGTATATTTCTTCAGAACTGCACAAAATGCCATGAAACAAACGGGCTATTAATAGTAGTACCCGTCACTCATTTTGGCATTAGCTACCAGTGAAAGTAATCTGAAAATTTTTTGCATCATTTGATATGAAATTAGGCTCAATGATTAAAACGTGACCCAAACTTCTTAGTGATTAACTTTTCTGAAATTAAGTATGAAAATGTATGAAACAATCCCTGCACTCTAAAATAAAGTGTTTACGAGAAAATATGTTCCTAATACTCTTGCTGTTAGACAGCATTGCTATTGCTTGTTCGGCGCGTTAAACTGAGACGTGAGTGGTGAAGAACTGAAAACGAGCCTTCGCTGAAATTAACAGTGGCCATGCTGTGTACATGTCATTATCAAGTTTGAATGCCGTGCACCAACATTGTGAACATTTCTGCGGGCTACAACTTCGAACCTTGTTGCGACGTACTCTATGAGTGGCTATTTGATATCACGCAGGCATTCTTATAGCATACGAACACAATCTCTCGTTCAAATCAAGATAGGTTAGGACTTGTATCACAGATACGTTCATCAACCACATCCAGCTTATTCCCCTATGAAAATCCTCCAGTGCTTGTCAGAGAAACGGACCAGATAGACGGGTACATACTATATATGCAGTGTGTAGCAAAATTATTCAACACTTTAATTTTTCTACTATACTTCGAAAATGAGTAAATTAATTTTATCGGAACAACACGAAATATATCAATGAACATCATCTATCAAAACAGGAATATACTAAATAATCATCCAGAAAAAAGCTATTACTAAAAATCCAAGTTAACCCTGTGTAAAAGTATTGAACACATATTTAAATATTAAAATGAAAGCTCCACTTCATTATGATTTCTTTTTCATGTTGATGAAAGCTATCGTTTAGGCCAGTCAGAACACTGCCCGCTACTCATTGTTCTGGTAATAGTTACACATTTTCACTCCACTTATACTTTTGCACATGGCTAAACCAAGAAGTTATTGAATAAAACATGAAATACGACCATAAAGCTTTACAAAGATGGCCAAAGTTTTAAAAAATTGCTCAAGATTCAATATTTTCGGTGATGTTGCTCGAAGATAAAAAAATTCAATGCAGTGTAAAATAGTGGAAAGAGTTAGTGTCCGTAAATTGTCCGAGACAACTGAGAGTTACGTTGTTCGTAGTGTGAAGAAACCATTTTTGACTCGTAAAGAAATTCAGAATGATCTGAAAAATGCAACAGTTGAAGGGATTGAAGTGAGTAAGAATACAATCAAGAGTCAAGAGATTATTGAGATGTGTGGACCTAAATTTAGGATCACCGAGAAAACCTACAATATTGGTTGGTAAACACATTAGAGAAAGGTTGGATTTCGTTAATAGGTATTATTTGGAATCAAATGACGATTGGAAGAAGGTGATTTGGTTTGATGGAACGAAAATTGAGCATTTTGGAAGAAACATGCGGACCCACGTGAAGAGGTTAAAGAGGACAGAATATATCCCTTTAAACACCATTCGCACGGTCGAATATATATAGAGAAATATAATGATTTTGGGTTGTTTTTCTCGCAATGGCGATGAATAAATGGAGATAATTGACGGAAATTGACCCATATTCTACAAAGTGACACAGCTTTACGACACGGACGGGATTTCGTATTTCCAAAAGACAACGATCCGGAGTATAAACTTAAATAACCTAAGATTGGCTGACTGAGATTGACATTGATGTCCTTGAATGTCCCAGCCAATCACCGGATCTCAATCCAATGAAAAATCTATAAAAACAGTTGAAGTCGAGGAAACGGGCATGAGATCATAAAATATCCAACAATTGGAAAAGGTTTGTGAGAAAGAATGGATAAAACTTTCATCCAGTTCACGTAAGAAAATTGAAGAAAACTATGGAGGACTACTAGAGGCTGCGAGACAGAACAGAGGCTACACTTGTAAATTTTAAAAATTTACGTTCAATACTTTTACACAAGGTGTATTTTGATTTTGGCAATAATCTTTTTCGGGTATTTTTTCAGCGTATACTTAGTTTGGATAGATGATATCCATTTATATATGCTGTGTTTGTTTTAATAAATTTGATAAGCTCTTTTGCGAAATATAGACAAAAAGTTACTGTATCGGAGAGTTTTGCTACCCACTCTATATATAAACATGTGTGTAGTATATGTTTATATATATATATATATATAATTACGTGCAGCATATTTTTCAACTTTCAAAATTATGCTCTCACCACTAAAAAAAGTCCACTAGGCCTACAAATAATATCAAAATGTGAGATAATTCGAAGAATATTTAGAGGTAATCCAGGCATCTCCATTTTTTTACTCTTCAATTCTTTTTTCATTTTTCACCTTCATTTTTTTCGGTCGTCTACCCTTAAATTTAACCCCACCCTAAAAGCAGTCTGCATGCGAAGTTTTCGAATAACATTCCTCTAATTGTGCTCTGAGATGGAAAGCTTACGGCAGACCTGACTTCGAGTTCGCAAGTGGATCGTCTGGCCGTCTTGGTCTCTGGACAGGGGGTCAGTCAGCTTCTGGGACCCCATTGCAAGATCCCTTCGTAGACCGGGGAGAGTCAGGCCCAAGCTGTTTCCGACACTCTGGACGAGTGGGCGCTCACTTACAAGATCGCAGCTCTAAGTTTCGATACTACGGCAGCTAACACTGGAATATGAGGAGGTGCTTGCGTTTCCATTGAGCAGAAGCTAGGGCGGGACCTCCTCCTCTTTGAATGTCGACATCATAATATGATGGAGATGTTCTTGCCGCTGCATTCAAAGCTTGCATGGGTGTTCCATCCGAGCTCGATATTTTCCGATTCAAAAAATTACAGGCTGACTGGGAGAGAATGGACAAAACTACCTGTGATTCTGGATTGACGGATGATGTGTTTTGACCTCGGATCTTAGCAGAAAGTTAGCGCATCCTCACATTTGCCACCAGCCAGTTAATATCTCATCAACCACGAGAAGGCTATCGGGAGTTACTATTGCTCACGATGTGGTTTGTTGGAGCTGAACCCTCGCAAGGAGTTCACTTTCGTACCCAAGCCCAATGCACCATGCCCGTTGGATGTCGAAAGCTATCTACTCCTTCAAAGTCTGTCTACTCCGGTGTCAGTTAAGTTGACAGCAAGGGACGAGAAAGGCCTAAGGGAGATGTGCTGCTTTATTGTTCTCATCTGTGTGGAATGTTGGTTCACTGTTCCTATAGTGCTGTCCCAGCTCCTCGCCGTGACATAAACCTGATGGAAGCTCTCCTTAAATACAGTGCCACAAATTCATCAACAGACAACAGAATTCGAACACAGAATTCGAGCACACTTCAAACCGCTCATGAACAAAAACTTACAAAATTGTTTCACTGACTTTTCACTGACATGTCTATGGCCACTTCCAAGAAACTTCTATTTCAATACTTTACTGCGGAGCTAGAGGGACTAGGAGCAGTACACTGAGATTACTAAATAATTGGATTTTTATTGAAATTCATAATTTTCAAGGGCTCTGGGTTACCTCGAAACATTCTCTTTTGAACCTATCATTTTGGCTGTGACGTTTTTAAGCCAGTGGACTTGTTTTAAAGCATGAGAGCTTAGGAGTTTCAACTTCCATTTTTTACCTCTATATAAACTCCGCCCTAAATATATACCAAGTGGTATGTTATATATATATTTATATATATATATATATATATATCAAAATTAGTCGACACATTGTTTTTTTATTTATATTTCGAAATAGAGTTAACCAATTTCATTGAAACAAACAAAGCATAAATAACTGGACATCTATCCAAATAAGTGCACATTGGAAAACATTTCCCGAAAAAAAGTATTGCCAAAAATTAAGTACGCCTTGTGGAAAAGTATTAAATGCAAATTATTATTTACTAGCGTAGCCTCTGTGCTTTCTTACAGCCTCTAATAGTTTTCCACAGCTTTCTGCGTGTTTCTTACCTGAAATGTTTGACAATTTCATCCATTCTTTCCTATAAACTTTTTTCAGTTGTTTTATAATTTTAGATTCAGGCATACTTCCTCACCTTCAACTGTTTATATAAATTTTCCAGATACATAAAATATAAATATATATATATATATATATATATATATATATAGATATACAAAAACATAAGCTGTTTGCAGTGACCTAGAATACTCGCTCTCATTTTGTCTGTTCCTTGTTAAGGGTAGATGGCCTAGAATTTAATTTTTGTATTTGCGAAGAGAATTTGATTTGATAACGGTCTTATAAATAGGAATGACTTAAAATGATGTTTTGGAGTAAGACTTGCGTTTGAATAGCCACCGCAGAGTCCCGATCTGAATTGGTGCGATTTTTTTCTCGGGGTTCATCTCTAAGATAAAGATTATGAAACACCTTCAACACACCTGAAAGGCTTACGTGACCGTATCATCCATAACGTCAATGAACTTAAAAATAACCCAGGAATTATTAGAAAATCAATGTAGAATATGAAAGTCCGATGTCAAAAGCGCCTCGAAAACAACGGTGGTCATTGGTTATAACGTAAAGATTGTGTACACATGTTGAAGAAAATAGTTGATAATTTACTATAAAAAAGTCTAAAACTGATAATTTGTCTGTTTTTATATTCAGGCACTACTGGTCGCAGTGTCTGTAGTAGTTTCATGTCATCCCGCCTTTCTCATTCTTCGATTATTGCTGATGCAATTAAATGAAATCCCCGGTGATATCTGGTAGCTTTAAAATTGTGTCACCTGCCTGATATCTATTTGATCTATGAATTTTAGAATCTATGAACGTTTTTAGTTTTAAATCTTTTATAAATGACATTCAGAGTGCATTCTCACCAAAAATTGAAGATTGAGTCTCACACGTCTTTATATAAATTTTTAAGTAAGTTTTTAAGCTGAATCTTCCCAAATTTCACATCTCGAATTTGTACACTTTTGATTATTCACCGATTCTTGGCTGAAGACAAACACCGCAGTGCCGTTTTTAGACCACAGTACGTTCGAACAACTCGTCGAACCATTCATTTTCCCTCAAACTTTTAAAGTATTTTTTAACCAGTACATGTGCTAACTTGGCATTTGCCTCAAATTAAAGCTGATATAATTTTCTATATTATTTTTACAAGGAAATTTATCCGTTGGGGGAGTGGGGAATAACTTAGCTATCATGTACCCTGTGTATTGAGTCGACTTTTTAGACTTTGTACTAATTCGAAACATGTGTCAACTTCTCTCATCATCCCCGAACACACTTCGAATTGCTCATGAATGAAAGATAACAAAGTTGTTCAGCTGCCGTTATAAACATTTACACACTCCACTTCATACACGTGCACCAGTAAACGAGGCTTCTCTTACCGCCAGTCTTCGGTCGACTTTTTCACCTGCTCATCTGCTACTTTAATTTTTAACATCAATCCTATTCCTCGAAAAAACTCCAAATAGCTGAAATAAGCTAACTGCACATCAGTTAAATAAAAGCGTATTAACTTCTCTGAGTGTGATCATTATGAATGTAAAAATTATCTTTTTATATTGGTGCAAGTGTATACGAGGCTTCTTTCGCTAACTAATACGTATTCTGTTGACTTTCAGAATTTCCTAAAAATATATGGAAAAGTTACTCGTATGGCGAGAGGTTCCAGTAGTGGTTTCAAAACGGGACTCCGGTTAGACAAACAGGCGTCCCAAACATCTTGCTTTAATGACAAAATATTTCAAGATATGCAGTACTTGTTCCGATTTTCTGAATTGAATTCCTTATTCACAACGATGCAATCAACGTTATTGTTTAAAATTGGCTTATTTATGAACGCATGCAGACTGCACGCAACTGTTTTGTGAACAAGGTATACGGGATCTGGTACTTGTGAGTATCTGTCTGCTCTTTTGCACGGAGATTCATTCTCATTTGATGAATAGTTCAAGCGAGTTCTACATTCTCAAAACTTTCCAATTGAGCAAATGGCCACATGTAGAATAACTTCATTTACTAAAAGCAGAGAAGCAGAGTCCAGGTACTTGCAAGTCACAGGTATAGGTGTTCATACGCATTGACAAATTTTACACGTCGATGAACTCAATAACATTTTAAGAAGTTAACAAATCTCCCCGGAGCAGCCGTTGCATTATGATTGACACTGGCACACGAAAGTCATTTTGTATATTAGTATTATTTGGAGCGTTCTAATATCCCACGCTTGTATGCGTTCAAAGCGAGACAAGAGTCATATTGTTGAATGTATTGCCGATCAAATTTTTGAAAGAAACACAATTTCAAGAGCTATGTCGATCAAATATATTTTTAGGGAGAATCGTAATCTTATTGATAAACGCAAAATCAATACGCGAAGATTCATTCTAGTTTTAATTCTGTAAAATCTCAAAGAGCTTTAAAAAACTTTGCTGCGCATAATCAGTTGGAAACTACAAGAAAAAATGAGCAAATTTATTTCCCATAGATGGAAAGTAATCGATCATTGAATTTTTAATGAATGCGAACAACAACGGATGAAAAGGCATCGAAAGAAATATCTTCCAGAACGAATGAAATGGGTTTCCGACCGATTAGCGTGCATTAAAATTTTGATCATGGGACAACAGGCTGCACTGCAAAGGCTGCAATATTAAAAGGCACAGAGGTGTTACGACTAATGGGAGTGAGTTTTTTTAAGATGAAATAAAATGCTTTCTGAAATTATTCAACTAGGGAGAATTACATCGAGTTACAATTCCAAAATCAATAAGATTCAGAGGATGATCAGATGATCATCACTTTGTCAAACAAACTTTAAAACAAGGTTAAGACCGTTGCAATAGACACCTTTTTACTCAATAACCATACGGTCGAAAAATATTGAGATTCGTGATTTATACCCGGTTTTCTGTGTTCCATGACATCAAAGCCCAAAATTTTTTTTAATCATTACTATTTTATTATTATTCGAAATACCAATTCATTCTGAAGACCTCATCGCTAGAATTTTTGAAGCCTGCAGGGTAAGGGTTCGTGAAACTAATGGAGTCTTCGATTGCGTCCTGCAGTCACTGCACCAGCGTTTGAGCTTCTGCATCGTAACAGATGGGCGTCATGTTGAACATCTTTTGTAAATGCCTAACCTAATTTAAAAAAATCAGTTTCTACTGGCCATAAGAATTAAAGCTGTTGTTGTGAATTTGCGTTCATAATAAAATGTTTTCCTGACTTCGATATTTTGTTTCCTTGCCACTATCAATTAAAATCATATTTAAGACACGAATTTTCCTCACATACGTTTTAAATTTCAAATCCTTGTAACTCTTCAACAAAGCATTTTCAATCTCACTGTTACTAAGTGATAAGTGTTTATATCAACGGTCCTAACTTTCCATTACAGTTTATTCAACAAAGTACTGCTCATCCTGTTTTTTTAAAACATAAAAAAATATATATGAACTACATACTCGGTAAATTGTGTACTTTTTAAGTGAGAAGTCACTTTAATGGCACATGGTTGCTCGTAGCCGACTAGTCAGTTGATATTTACAACTTGTACAGGACATAAGAGGAGGGAAATATCGTTCGGTGAGTGAAATTCTCTTGGTTGTCTCGTAAATACTCATGACTACTGCCATGCTGTTGGGACCACCAATTCGCGTATTGCATAGCTGTGATTTCAAATTGTCTGCGCGCCGCATCTTATTAGGGCCAGATGCCAGCTTACAGGCACATTTCATGTTTCCCTCGGCTACATAAACGGGAAATCCCAATGGATATGCTGAACTAATCTTCGCACTTCTCTTCAGAAGATCAACCCAGAGCTCTGAGTCTCCACAAGCATGAGATGCGTCTTTGTTTCGATAAGAAATGAAGGAGGCTAAGCCAGTGACGTTGAAAGGGGCGGTGCATGATTAATGAACAGTGGTCAAGTGACCGATGAGAAGGTTATCTATGTGGAGATAACCAGTAAACAAAAAAGCTTCATTTATAGGTGTTATGACTACAATGCCAACCAGTGCTGACTATTTCTACTCCCATGTGAAAATTGAAAGCTCTATAACACCAATGTTTACTAAGGTTATTATCAAGTACATCAATGTTAACACCAAGGTACTTGTCAAAGAAATAAAATAAATTTGAAAACGATTGCAAAACGATAAAAAACAAAAAATCGACGCCTACAGTGGGAAAAATCTCTTCTAAGGTATTTATTGGTAATCATTATATTCTTCCGTTCATGCGTAATGCATTTTATAATTATTATTCATCAGGGTGTTCCAGCAAACTACATTTGTTAAACAAAGCGAATTATCGTTGTCATTGTTGAAGGTAAAAGACCTCAGCGTTAAACGAGAGGCAACATATTATTTACTCGCTTACACACGAGCGGGGAAATAGTTGTAACACAAATTGTCTTTATCCGTCGGACACGAAAAAAACAAATTTTGTTGGCCTAAATTTTCGGTATAATTTGCTTCAGCCGCCGTTTGGCACGGATGTATATTTTCCAAATCGTCTTGTTGTACAAACGCGTATCTAGTTTACGAACGGAACATTTTATATCGATCTGCATGTAAAAATACGTCAGGATCGGAGTGTTCAACGAGCAGAGGAAAAATTTTTGGAGGGACTACAAGATGGCGATTAATTTTGATAAATTCTCAAACACTGTAAAAAGCTTCCACCATTTTCTGGAAAAGTAATTTTTGACATATCATAAAAGCATAATTTGTTAACGTCGAGAGGCTGGTCTTCTATTTATGAGCGCTAATGAACAAGAGAGAGTCTATTCTTCCATGACATATTTTCCTACTGCTAAAAAATACGTTTTTACAAGTTTATGCTTGTTCCCCCGTCATAACAGGCTGGGCAATCGGTAAAATTCAGCTTATGAAGAAAAATGTTATTTTGTTTGGAAAGTCCTTTTCATCCTCAATTAAGCATAGTTTTCTGTTGATTAAACAACATTATTTCAAAATGTTTGGGATTTCCTAATATATGATGCGATATATCGTTAAGAAATTTGAAATGAGAAACCTATAGATACGAGAAAGAGAGTGATGACAAAAATTGCAAATATCACAAAGAACTACACAAAATTTATGCCGGGAGGTTAAAATGAGCAGAAGAGTTTTGTTGATGGCCCTCACTAAAAACATTAAACGAAGCGTGAGAACACGCAGTTTCGCACAGTACAGCGGCGCTCGGATATACGGATGTGCTGAACGGATATCGATCCCAAGTGGCTACAACATTTGTCTTCTAATCTTACTGATAGCTTAAATTCGTCGAACATATCTTGGGCAGAGAATAAAAAGTAAAATCAGAGTAAATGCTCCCTAGGGACGAATTTTAAATTAATCTTTAGGTCTTAATGATGCAAAGAATAATTGGCTATGAACGTTAGATCTGTCATCCTAAATTTCAGATTAGATTGAAGAATATGGCATTGAACACGAGGATATGATGTGGTTTAGCTCATAAGCGTCTGAAAACTTGGTTGGATTAAGAGCAATAACGGAGAATGACAAATTAAAACACTGGATGAAATGCCAGAACAATCGGTGCAAATTCCTGAACTCTGCGATTTACTTTCCAGTAAAATGACTACAAAATCAAGCCTTATTTTCAGTTGCTGCGTGGTTTAATATAACAAAATAGCAGTCCTGCTGTGGCTATCGGTATCGAGTATAACCCTGCTGAAAATCATATTTTCCTGGTGAACAAATGTTCGTGTAATATTTGTTAAAATAATATAGCATCTGAACATGATCACTTTATTATTATGCGCTTCATTACTAGCAAAAACGACATCACATGATGGAACATCGAGTTTCAATCATTGGATATTTCAGTAAAAAAAAATAACAGGTGTAAGAATAATTTCGTCACCAACTGTAAATTTTAAGGAAAAAGCTGGGCACAGACAAACGGTTTGGAAACAAGCTTTGAGCAAACGAATGAAACAGCCTTCGATACTCATGAAACGAATGAAATAGTGTTCGATAGTTATGGAACGATTGAAACATAATTCGCTACTCATGAAACGAATGAAACAGTGTTCGATAGTTATGGAACGAATTAAACAGAGTGCGATAGTTATGGAACGAATGAAACAGAGTTCGATATTTATGAAACGAATGAAATTGCTTTCGATATTTATGAAACGAATGAAACAGCGTACGATATTTATGAAACGAATGAAGCAGCCTTCGATATTTATGAAATGAATGAAACAGCGTTCGATATTTATGGAACGAATGAAACAGTATTCGAAATTTATGAAACGAATGAAACAGCGTTCGATATTTATGGAACGAATGAAACAGTGTTCGATATTTATGAAACAAATAAAATTGCATTCGATAATTATAAAATGAATGGAACAGCGTTTGATATTCATGAAACGAATGAAACAGCGTTCGACAATACCTAACGAACTTACAGCTATTGGCGCCTATGAATAAAAAATCGTTCACTCAGCATCGGTCAAAAGTTAATTATGAAATTCTATGAGAACAGCTAACGTTGAGAGGGAGTAAATTTCATTTAACTCTTGCAACGACATGGAGAACACTTTAGAAGCATAGTTAGGCAGTACGGAACGAACGTGAAACGAGTCTACATGACACGAGATCAGCTACATTTGCTCGCAAAGACTGCTGCGTGAGTACTATCCGTCCAACAGCGCTGCACGCGGCCTGTGCCGTTGGTCGATGCTGCTGTAGCATCAGAAGACGAGGCCGTACCTGTGAACTTGAAATTGTTTGTTCCGCAGCTGCGTTTACACTCGCACCCGACGTCGCTTCATCCATGAAAGTAAGATAAGAATCCAAGCCATTGAGAGGTGGCCATCGCTGGTATTTGACTCTAAATGAAATTTCCACTTTTAAGACAAAATGATTCTAAGGCTTCGAAAAAATATTTGAAAGAGATGGAACGGACACTGAAACTGAAAGATTTACGCACTTGATTTCAACGGGCACTCACTTCACCAGACTCTGAATACGGTACGGTCTCTGACGTGCGTGATCCTATTGCATAGAGTGTGTTGACCGTCAGAGTGTGTACAGCAGGTGCGTGATAATGTGGCAGGTGCTTGATGATATAGCAGGTGCGTGATGATGTGGCAGGTGCGTGATGATATAGCAGGTGCGTGATGATGTAGAGGTGCGTGATGATATAGCAGGTGTGTGATGATGTGGCAGGTGCGTGATGATAGAGCAGGTGCGTGATGATGTAGAGGTGCGTGATGATATAGCAGGTGTGTGATGATGTAGAGGTGCGTGATGATGTAACAGGTGCGTGATGATATAGTAGGTGCGTGATGATATAGCAGGTGCGTGATGATATAGCAGGTGCGTGATGACATAGCAGGTGCGTGATGATGTAGAGGTGCGTGATGATGTAGCAGGTGCGTGATGATATAGCAGGTGAATGATGATATAGCAGGTGCGTGATGATGTAGAGGTGCGTGATGATGTAGCAGGTGCGTGATGATATAGCAGGTGCGTGATGATATAGCAGGTGCGTGATGATATAGCAGGTGCGTGATGACATAGCAGGTGCGTGATGATGTAGAGGTGCGTGATGATGTAACAGGTGCGTGATGATATAGTAGGTGCGTGATGATATAGCAGGTGCGTGATGATATAGAAGGTGCGTGATGATGTAGCAAGTGCGTGATGATATAGCAGGTGCGTGATGATGTAGAGGTGCGTGATGATATAGCAGGTGCGTAATGATGTAGAGGTGCGTGATGATGTAGAGGTGCGTGATGATGTAGAGGTGCGTGATGATGTAGCAGGTGCGTGATGATGTAGCAGGTGCGTGATGATGTAGCAGGTGCGTGATGACATAACAGGTGCGTGATGATATAGCAGGTGCGTGATGATATAGCAGGTGCGTGATGATGTAGCAGGTGCGTGATGATACAGCAGGTGCGTGATGATATAGTAGGTGCGTGATGATGTAGAGGTCGTGATGACATAGCAGGTGCGTGATGATATAGCGGGTGCGTGATGATATAGCAGGTGCGTGATGATGTAGAGGTGCGTCATGATATAGCAGGTGCGTGATGATATAGCAGGTGCGTGATGATATTGCGGGGGTGTGTGATGATGTAGCAGGTGCGTGATGATGTAGCAGGTGCGTGATGGTATAGCAGGTGCGTGATGATATAGCAGGTGCGTGATGATATAGCAGGTGCGTGATGTTATTGCGGGGGTGTGTGACGATGTAGCAGGTGCGTGATGATGTAGCAGGTGCGTGATGACATAGCAGGTGCGTGATGATATAGCAGGTGTGTGATGATATAGCAGGTGCGTGATGATGTAGCAGGTGCGTGATGATACAGCAGGTGCGTGATGATATAGCAGGTGCGTGATGATGTAGAGGTCGTGATGACATAGCAGGTGCGTGATGATATAGCGGGTGCGTGATGATATAGCAGGTGCGTGATGATGTAGAGGTGCGTCATGATATAGCAGGTGCGTGATGATATAGCAGGTGCGTGATGATATTGCGGGGGTGTGTGATGATGTAGCAGGTGCGTGATGATGTAGCAGGTGCGTGATGGTATAGCAGGTGCGTGATGATATAGCAGGTGCGTGATGTTATTGCGGGGGTGTGTGACGATGTAGCAGGTGCGTGATGATGTAGCAAGTGCGTGATGATATAGCAGGTGCGTGATGATGTAGAGGTCGTGATGACATAGCAGGTGCGTGATGATATAGCGGGTGCGTGATGATATAGCAGGTGCGTGATGATGTAGAGGTGCGTGATGATGTAGCAGGTGCGTGATGATATAGCAGGTGCGTGATGATATAGCAGGTGCGTGATGATGTAGAGGTGCGTGATGATGTAGCAGGTGCGTGATGATATAGCAGGTGCGTGATGATATAGCAGGTGCGTGATGATATTGCGGGGGTGTGTGATGATGTTGCAGGTGCGTGATGATGTAGCAGGTGCGTGATGGTATAGCAGGTGCGTGATGATATAGCAGGTGCGTGATGATATAGCAGGTGCGTGATGTTATTGCGGGGGTGTGTGACGATGTAGCAGGTGCGTGATGATGTAGCAGGTGCGTGATGGTATAGCAGGTGCGATATGACTTAACATGGTGTGTTAAGTGTTAAATATCGACCGATGCTACCTACGTAGCATGGCGTATGATGTAGCATGACGCATAATGTAGCATGGCGTATGATGTAGCATGGCGTATGGTGTAGCATGGCGTATGATGTAGAATGGCGTATGATGTAGCATGGCGTATGATGTAGAATGGCGTATGATGTAGCATGGCGTACGATGTAGCATGGCGTATGATGTAGCATGGCGTATGATGTAGAATGGCGTATGATGTAGAATGGCGTATGATGTAGCATGGCGTATGATGTAGAATGGCGTATGATGTAGCATGGCGTATGGTGTAGCATGGCGTATGATGTAGAATGGCGTATGATGTAGCATGGCGTATGATGTAGAATGGCGTATGATGTAGCATGGCGTACGATGTAGCATGGCGTATGATGTAGCATGGCGTATGGTGTAGCATGGCCTATGATGTAGCATGGCGTACGATGTAGCATGGCGTATGATGTAGCATGGCGTATGATGTAGAATGGCGTATGATGTAGCATGGCGTACGATGTAGCATGGCGTATGATGTAGCATGGCGTATGGTGTAGCATGGCCTATGATGTAGCATGGCGTACGATGTAGCATGGCGTATGATGTAGCATGGCGTACGATGTAGCATGGCGTATGATGTAGCATGGCGTATGGTGTAGCATGGCGTATGATGTAGCATGGCGTATGGTGTAGCATGGCCTATGATGTAGCATGGCGTACGATGTAGCATGGCGTATGATGTAGCATGGCGTACGATGTAGCATGGCGTATGATGTAGCATGGCGTATGGTGTAGCATGGCGTATGATGTAGCATGGCGTATGGTGTAGCATGGCCTATGATGTAGCATGGCGTACGATGTAGCATGGCGTATGATGTAGCATGGCGTATGAAGACCTACGTAGCAGGGTGCGTAAGGACCTACCGTGCTGTGTTGGTCTTTTTTTAAGTCTTTCATCAGTACACGAATGAGCTATGACAACTTCTGACCTAATTTATGCTCATTATCGTCTTCCAATGTTTATCAATTAAATGAAATTGCTGCCACCGTGCACGGTGAGTACAGGAAATGGAGGATTTAGTATTTCAATTCTGCGAATTTTATTTAAAGTTATTGTAGCGCAAGTTTTATGAGGTCATGTTTTCAGGCTAAAATTACGTGAGACAGTGAATATATATCGCCATTCTCCTCGTGATATACTAGTGATAAGTAAACTCAAGATGAAGTTTAAAAAAATTTGCAATGATAAACTACAAACCTTCGCTATCGCAAGAAAATTACGAGATCAATTTGGCTATCGCAAGAAAATTCAGAGAAAAAGTTGGCTATCGCAAAGAGAACCGTGAGAAAACGTTCTCTCCAAGTAAATGTGAGACATTCAGCTTGAATGGGTGTGTCGCTGAGCTTACTTTATCAAGAAAAAGAGATTGGAGTCTCGTAAGAGATTCTGATGACACTCTCTAGATTATCAGAATTATGAACATTGGTGCAGAAATGTCCTCACGACTGAACCATCACTGATCGTTAGTTCAACGCACGTCTCTTACGTTTGACAAGTAAGTGTAGGATGACGAGAGTGAATGCGTAATGCCTGAAAGATATACTCCACTATTTCTTCCGTTTGGTAATGATCATAGACGAGAATTATTATTGACAAGAGGAAGCCGAGAGTTTTGATGTGACGTTTTAGCTGCAATCCCTCACGAACAGACCATTAGAGTGGGGCGTCTCAAGCTCTCACGGGTGTATTGTCTCCCACACCAAACTCCATACCTCCTATAATTCCTCCATATACGAGGTATCATATCGAGATATAGCATGTATAATTTTGAGATGTAGGAAGCATCATATCGAAATATAAGAGGTATTGACTCAACTGAGGATATCCTACGCTAAGCTTCACCTAGAAAGCACTCGCGCAGATGTGTCCTACCTGTGCTTCAGAAACCGAAGTTCACGTTAATACATGCGCAATAAATTGAACGTACCTAAACAACTGGTAACTTTTTTTAAAATAAAATTACTCTACAGCACACTAAAGTAATGCAAAGGTAATGTGAGGAAAGACAAAAAATAATTATTTTTTGAGTAGGCGTCTTAAGATCGTCCGCACAAGGGATGGGGAACGTGTGGGGCGTAGAGGGAGCAACATGCGACAGGACAACCGAGATTGAACAAGTCTATTCCACCTCCAAATTTCTCCGCAGGCTTGAATATCGGTGTTACAAGCTTTGTGATGAGATTCAGTGTTTCTTCAAGAGAACGCGTTTTTTTACGTGGGATGAAATCTTTCAGGCCTCTTTTTTACTGTAGTGATTTACACTTTCGTAGACACATGATAGTTTCTTTGATGACCATCATGACAAGCAGAGCGCGTAGTGATGTATGTAACGGTGCTTAATGATGTGTGTAGCAGGAGGTGCAATGAAATGTGCAACAGTACGTGATGTCTTCGTTGCAGGGCGGGCGATATGCATCGATGAGGGCGCGTGTTGTCCTGGTGAGCTGGTGTTGCTGATCGATTGCGATGCTTGTAAGTAGTGCCTCAGTTGTGTGCGCCCCGTGCAAACTTCTCGCATGCACTTTGGTATGTTCTAGTGAAGCTAAAGAATGGGAATCCAATACGGCACTCAGTGCTTTAGTTGAAGGTGCCTCGTGCAAACTTCTTCAAACTTCTCGTGCAAACTTACGAACTTACTGTAGATATTTTCTACAGAAGCTAAAGGATGGAAATTTAAGATGGAACTTCCCCAATGAAAGCAATTTGGTTATGCCTCTTAACCTATAACGTGAAGTTCAAGATATTTAAGTTGGTACCTTCCGATTGTTTATTATTTTAATAATATTTCATAGAGCTTGGACATGTCTTAGATCTGAGATACGATATGTGACCTCGTGAAGGAAGTTTAAAATTCACTCTCAATCAATATTATTGATAATATTTCGTATAGAAATGATCTATGATTTAGAGAATGTTTGCATTTGTTTATCAGCCATAAGCTTCAACTTACATCCTCGGTGTGTTGATCAACTTGTTCCTTTTACATTTCCTTGTGAATCGCACTAACACCTCAATATTTTCCCATCTCGTTTGCATTTCCATCGTGATAATGTTCCTTGTCCGCGTTTGGTGAGCACAAGCCGCGAGCTCAGCTGCATTTGTTGGCAGAATTTTGTGTCGGTGTGGGAGGGATTGTCGTTATTAGTGTCATTCTACCCCTCACGAGGCATAAGGTAGGCAATAGGCAAAAGGTTATTTAGCCTTGTATATCCCATGCCACAGAGCTCCCGCCCTCAGAGAAATATTATTTCCTAACTCGCTATTCGTGTGCGCAGGGTACCCTCTGTGGGAACACACCTTGTGCATAGATTCCCCATTTTCTACAGTCCATACTAAATGATCCCGTCTTTTCGCTCTCTGAGATCACCTCTGTTTGCGGCCAGGGAGATTCAAATTAGATTATGAAAAATCATGTTATTGTTATATATAAGGTGAGACTACTTTACTAATTTTGGTATTCATGTAAATGTAGACATCATATGTTCCATCCTTAGTTTTATGGCCGGCTTTGTTCTTGCTAACATTAGGGCAACATGGCTGCTGTGTGGCCATGGCTGCTGTGTGGCCATGGCTGTTGGGTGGTCATGGCTGCTGTGTGGCCATGGCTGTTGGGTGGTCATGGCTGTTGTGTGGCCATGGCTGCTGTGTGGCCATGGCTGTTGGGTGGTCATGGCTGTTGTGTGGCCATGGCTGCTGTGTGGCCATGGCTGTTGGGTGGTCATGGCTGTTGTGTGGCCATGGCTGCTGTGTGGCCATGGCTGTTGTGTGGCCATGGCTGCTGTGTGGTCATGGCTGTTGGGTGGTCATGGCTGCTGTGTGGCCATGGCTGTTGGGTGGTCATGGCTGTTGTGTGGCCATGGCTGCTGTGTGGCCATGGCTGTTGGGTGGCCATGGCTGCTGTGTGGCCATGGCTGTTGGGTGGTCATGGCTGCTGTGTGGCCATGGCTGTTGGGTGGTCATGGCTGTTGTGTGGCCATGGCTGCTGTGTGGCCATGGCTGTTGGGTGGCCATGGCTGTTTTGTGGCCATGGCTGTTGTCAGGCCATAACTGTTGTGTGGCCATGGCTGTTGTGTGGTCATGGCTGTTGTGTGGCCATGGCTGTTGTGTGGCCATGGCTGTTGTGTGGCCATGGCTGTAGTGTGGCCATGGCTGTTGTGTGGCCATGGCTGTCGGGTGGCCATGGCTGTTGTGTGGCCATGGCTGTTGTGTGGCCATGGCTGTTGTGTGGCCATGGCTGTTGTGTGGCCATGGCTGTTGTGTGGCCATGGCTGTTGGGTGGCCATGGCTGTTGTGTGGCCATGGCTGTTGTGTGGCCATGGCTGTTGTGTGGCCATGGCTGCTGTGTGGCCATGGCTGTTGGGTGGCCATGGCTGTTTTGTGGCCATGGCTGTTGTCAGGCCATAACTGTTGTGTGGCCATGGCTGTTGTGTGGTCATGGCTGTTGTGTGGCCATGGCTGTTGTGTGGTCATGGCTGTTGTGTGGCCATAGCTGTTGTGTGGCCATGGCTGTTGTGTGGCCATAGCTGTTGTGTAGCCATGGCTGTTGTGTGGCCATGGCTGTTGTGTGGCCATGGCTGTTGTGTGGCCATGGCTGTTGTGTGGCCATGGCTGTTGTATGGCTATGGCTGTTGCGTGGCCATGGCTGTTGTGTGGCCATGGCTGTTGTGTGGCCATGGCTGTTGTGTGGCCATGGCTGCTGTGTGGCCATGGCTGTTGGGTGGCCATGGCTGCTGTGTGGCCATGGCTGTTGGGTGGTCATGGCTGCTGTGTGGCCATGGCTGTTGGGTGGTCATGGCTGTTGTGTGGCCATGGCTGCTGTGTGGCCATGGCTGTTGGGTGGCCATGGCTGTTTTGTGGCCATGGCTGTTGTCAGGCCATAACTGTTGTGTGGCCATGGCTGTTGTGTGGTCATGGCTGTTGTGTGGCCATGGCTGTTGTGTGGCCATGGCTGTTGTGTGGCCATGGCTGTAGTGTGGCCATGGCTGTTGTGTGGCCATGGCTGTCGGGTGGCCATGGCTGTTGTGTGGCCATGGCTGTTGTGTGGCCATGGCTGTTGTGTGGCCATGGCTGTTGTGTGGCCATGGCTGTTGTGTGGCCATGGCTGTTGGGTGGCCATGGCTGTTGTGTGGCCATGGCTGTTGTGTGGCCATGGCTGTTGTGTGGCCATGGCTGCTGTGTGGCCATGGCTGTTGGGTGGCCATGGCTGTTTTGTGGCCATGGCTGTTGTCAGGCCATAACTGTTGTGTGGCCATGGCTGTTGTGTGGTCATGGCTGTTGTGTGGCCATGGCTGTTGTGTGGTCATGGCTGTTGTGTGGCCATAGCTGTTGTGTGGCCATGGCTGTTGTGTGGCCATAGCTGTTGTGTAGCCATGGCTGTTGTGTGGCCATGGCTGTTGTGTGGCCATGGCTGTTGTGTGGCCATGGCTGTTGTGTGGCCATGGCTGTTGTATGGCTATGGCTGTTGCGTGGCCATGGCTGTTGTGTGGCCATGGCTGTTGTGTGGCCATGGCTGTTGTGTGGCCATGGCTGTTGTGTGGCCAAGGCTGTTGTGTGGCCATGGCTGTTGTGTGGCCATGGCTGATGTGTGGCCATGGCTGTTGTGTGGCCATGGCTGTTGTGTGGCCATGGCTGTTGGGTGGCCATGGCTGTTGTGTGGCCATGGCTGTTGTGTGGGCATGGCTGTTGTATGGCTATGGCTGTTGTGTGGCCATGGCTGTTGTGGGGCCATGGCTGTTGTGTGGCCATGGCTGTTGTGTGGCTATGGCTGTTGTGTGGCCATGGCTGTTGTGTGGCCATGGCTGTTGTGTGGCCATGGCTGTTGTGTAGCCATGGCTGTTGTGTGGCCATGGCTGTGTGGCCATGGCTGTTGTGTGGCCATGGCTGTTGTGTGGCCATGGCTGTTGTGTGGCCATGGCTGTTGTGTGGCCATGACTGTTGTGTGGCCATGGCTGTTGTGTGGCCATGGCTGCTGTGTGGCCATGGCTATCTATGGCTATTGTCAACTGCACGGTCAGTTTCACATTTCTACATCCGTTCTGATCGATATTTTGGTAATTATCTTCTATGTATGAGAACGAATTTACTTGATTTCAATTTACACTATAGAGATTCTTTAACTCTTAGCCTGAACATTCATTAATTCAGCGCAATTTGGAGTTAATCCTGTTTTGTGGAAACTATCATGCATTATTCACTCTTGCTCGTGGCCTAACGCTCAGCTAATATTTAGAACGATCTTATGTACATCTTGTTCTAATATTAAAGTGGTGATAATAATAAATTCTTAAAATTCACATTGATTTTTTGTATAACGAATTCGGGTTATTAACATTAGTGATCCACTTTCGCAATTATGCTCAAGATATGAATCCCAACCGTCCGTAACTCGTTTGTTGGAATGAGATTAGAATAACGAAATATGAGCAGAATTAGTTTAATAGAAATGTTCCTCATCAGTACAACGCGCCTTAGTTAGAATAAGAGATGAGAGAAGGAATAAGAAATAGAGGAGAAGAAATAAGAACAAACAAACACGTTGCTAGGTTACGAGTAATATGGCCCGAAGGCTAGGTTACAAGTAGTATGGCCCGAAGGCTAGGTTACAAGTAATATGGCCCGAAGGTTAGGTTACAAGTAATATGGCCCGAAGGCTAGGTTACAAGTAATATGGCCCGAAGGCTAGGTTACAAGTAATATGGCCCGAAGGCTAGGTTACAAGTAATATGGCCCGAAGGCTAGGTTACAAGTAATATGGCACGAAGTCTAAAGGGCAGTTTACACTGGTCTACATTTTGCTGCAGGCTCACGTGTAGACGCCTCGTGTGGAGCTTCACAAGAGACATGTGCGTTTAGACTAGACACCATTGGAGCGAGCCATGGAGCGCGCGCTGCTCAACAGGGCTGCCACTCTAGATATTATATAGCTAGATCTAGATGTTTTTGCTGATGCCTAGATGTAAAATTTCGAACCTAGATATTAGCTATAAAATCTATATAGTTTTTTCAGCGTGCTAGAAATTTTCTAGCTAGAATTACATTTAAGCTATGTATATGATAGATTACTGTAAATTCGAATTAGGAATTTACCATAATGGTTGGTTACTACTTCATTCTTATTATATTTGTTAATTCACTTAAGCAAATATTCTGAATAGTGAAGCAACCAAATTCTGATCGTGTTATGTTCAGATTATGAACGACACCAAGACGGCTATTTCACGGTTCATAAGCTAAAGCACACTATCTCCAATTGCAAAACTAGTGATGATATCAAAAAATCATGGAATAAAATGCACATACATTATCAAGAATGTATTGTGGCCTCATTTTGACGAAAGACTGACCAATGATATTGGTAACAATGAGTTCAGTTTATTGTTGGATGGAAGCAATGATATTTCTATCATGAAACTACTTGGTGTATCAGTTATATACTAAAGCTATGAATCTAATAAAGTAGAATCAACTTACTTAGTAATTGCAAAATTATTAAAAGTGATGAAGATAGCGGTGTGAAAGCCCTAAAACCATTGTTTATAAGTAGGAATCTGAGCATTGATAATTGCAATGCAATAGAGACTGACCTTTCTACTCGCAACACGTGTGGAATTGAAGAATATTTGGATACCAAGCTTTATTAGGGTAAATATCAGGATACTAGATAATTCATTTAAGATAAATTGCCTAATATAAAGCAATTTATGATATAAATATCCTTATATGCTATTGTTCAACTAATTTATTATAGTAGATAATTAATTCATTCCTAGATATGTTTTTGGATGTTTTATTTTTAAATCTAGATGTTTCTCGATATTTTTTGAGGTCACACTAGATTTTTTTGGTCAAACAAAAGTGGCAGCCATGCAGCACAAAACCAGTCAGTGTGGCTTGCTGCTTTGAAATATGGATTGCTGTCGACGAGCTTGTGTGAATATTGTTGCTGCATCGTAGCTACGTAATCTCTTTTTTATTTGCATGAGTGAAATGTTACTATATTCGTTCATTTTCATTAAAATAAAATGGAAAGCAGCCTCCTTATATTCGCAGCTTTTAGTCTGCCAAAGGCATTGATGGGCTTAGAACATTTCAATTAGAAGCAGTGTAGTTGCTCGCGGCAGTGTTGAGTCAGCCATTACGGGTGAGCGAGAGGCACTACCTCACTCGATGACTACCAATCGCACACTGACCCATGGAGCTAGGATATATGGAGGGAGCATAGCCGATTCCAATCGGGTTCAAATTAGCTGCAAAAGTTGGGAGACTGGGGCATTGGCAAGGCCCCACACGTGAGCCAACCACAGACGCTTGGCTGAAGTTGGCTCCTCCTCGCCTCCTCTACAACTCGTTCATTTGCCAAAGCAAGATTAGTACTGCTCCACAAATCGAAGGATGAGGTGCGCGTGCAAGTCGCTCTCTAATTTGTTATATTCAAGGGCCTGTAATCTTTACAGTTTTTAACTCTTAATGTATCTTTGCTAGTAACTTTGATATTATTAAGTTTCCTCGAGTGAGGAAACACAATTTATTATCTTTCGGAGTCTTAGAATCCCAAATTAATGATTACGATAAACTCAACAGCTGGAAGAGCAATCAGCGAGCATGTGCGCACCCTAGCGTAGTTAGTAGGTAACTGGCTTCCGTGCTGACGTCACACTTGCGAGACGGCTATTGGTTACCACAAACATGGGAGAAATCTCAAAAACTGGTTCCCTTCACAGACGGCTATGCTCCTTCCATATATACTCCCTCCACGCACTGACCGGTGTAGAGCTGCGCCTCGCAACTCGCAAGGCTCGCACACGTGCAGCCGCTCCACGGATTCAAGCAATGCGAATCGGGAACTTCGGGCTCACACACACAAATATGAGACTCAGTGGTGAGCTTCGTCTACACGAGTCGCGCCTCACAGCCGAAATGTCCCCTAGTGTAAACACCCCTTAAGTTACAATCCTCAAGGGCAAAATCCTCCAGGCCGTCTAACTGGCAGTAATCAGTACCATTAAACTGGACTGGGCTGAAGCTCAAACACGTAGAGGTAAAATTAATCAAAGAGAAGAAATAACGGTATCGTAGAACCAAAACTTCAGTGAAAAGAAAGAGAATTTAAATAATTAGGAATTTAGATACACAACGTTGTTTGGTAAGAGTTCTGCCAGTCTACTTTTGTTGATGTAAATCACCGCTAAAAAAAAATCACAATACTGAGACGGCTTCATGTGGTGTTAGAAATGTTCTCACAACTTTGTCTCTAGCCACAAAGAAATTAAGAGGGCTTGACTTTGACGCTGACCCTCAGGCATTCAGAGGAGAGGAGAGGAAGAGATGAGAGTGTTAAGAAGGTTACATGTAAGAGCAATGTTACCAGAAAGAAGAAAGGAAGGGAAATGGTTTTTCCAATAACGATGAGACAAAATGCACTTCATTGGGTTTTAAAATATCTTAAAGTAAGGATCCTTAGTTGCTACACTCACATGAGTATCGTAAGACCCATGTCACTAGTTGAGAAAAATGATTTAGTTGATACACTCACATGAGGATCGTAATACCCATGTCACTAATTGAAACAATTGAGTTGATACACTCACGTGGGTATCATAATACCTATGTCACTAGTCGAAAGGCAAGTGACATGGCTCACAGATGCGGTGAGCGTTTGTGCGGTGACATTCAACGAGAACGTGTGTTATTGGCTCGAATATTACGCCTGTAATATTTTGCTCAATTTAAAAAATTGCATCAAAGGACGAGAAACCAATCCGGATCCAAACACTGATAGACTTTCGTCATAACTGTGAGAAAATTTAGAACGCCCTATGAAGACCTCTCGTGGTCAACGTTTTCTACTTCGAACGCGGTCTTCAGAAACAAAGCAGTCAGGCAGTAGGTAGTCCTCAGCAGCGAGCTCCGTTGTTTTCCTCTTTTATTATATTTCTTTTATTTCTTTCACTTAATTTTTTGTTTAGACGGTTCCGTTATTAATTCATTTTGATTATTTTTCGTTATGCAGGTTCAAGCTCCTGACCAGTCCAGTGAATTGTAATTGTTCTAGTAAGGCCCGGTAGAGGACCTTCAAGGTTTTGCCT
The DNA here is from genome assembly GCA_030386875.1 of Morinoia aosen. Lineage (NCBI taxonomy): Eukaryota > Metazoa > Arthropoda > Malacostraca > Amphipoda > Talitridae > Morinoia > Morinoia aosen. The sequence goes on along the minus strand of CM059567.1, from coordinate 19,005,679 downwards.
TGATGGTGTGTTAACCTAAAAACCTTGACCTTAACCTAAGAACTTTGCGGTGCTCAAGTGACACTTAACCTTAGCTTAACCTTAAAATTTTAACGTGCCCGGGGGCGACTTAACCATAACCGTAAAACTTTAACGTGCTCAAGGGTCACTTAACCTTAATCCTAACCTAAAACTTTAACGTGCCCAAGCGCCAATTAACCTTAACCCCTCCTTACTACCATTTAACTGTTTGAGTCGATATGGGTAATTCGTAAACCTAATAAAAGCATGCCTACGCTGGACTGGTACCTCTTACTGATTTCCTCTTAAAAACTCTGAAAGCCGCAGGGCTCTTCTTCGGCATAAAATAAAGTGAGTATGTGACGAAATTTGCACCATAAATGATATTGATAATTAATGAAGTGTGACCTACTCAGTGACTTCCACTAACTAAATGTCTTTACTCTTCCTTAGGAAGAATCTACCGTCGGTTTATTTCCCTGCTGCCTCTGTTGTATCAGCGTATGTTGCTGGCTTTTTTAAATGACATCACCTTGCCAGGAAGCGCGAGGAAAATAAAGTTTAACCTTTCGTTTCGTTCTCTCGGTAAGAGTTAAGGTTTGAAATCCAGTGTTTATTCTGCCGTCATACTTTAAATACTACATGAACCTAGTTCATTTGTAGATTGTTAATTTGATGCTAATTTTCTCTTACAATTGTGTTGATGCGTTTGCGCTCTCAGGTTTGTTTGTTCTCATTTCCCGTTTCCTTAGAGAACTGAGGCGCGCCTTATTGCAGAAGAATATTTCTAAATGAAGGGATTCAGTTTCTATGTTAGTTATCCTTAACTTATTCCAACATAACAAATCTGCCACTCTCCACCTTCACATCACCGACGTCTGCGGAAAATATACAAACCTTGAGTCTCAACAGCATCGCCACTCACCAGTAGCTAATTCCTGCTTTCTGGTGACAACTTTGAATACAACATACTCGAACTGAATGTAGCCTACACTCAGCACTTATAGGCCAACTGCTCGCAAAGCAGGGAAAACACTCCGAACCCCAGAACTGTTGACATCAATTAATCTTCTCTCGACCGTTTTAGAGACGCAAAGATTGTAATCCTCTGCTCATAGAAAAGATTTTATTCGACATGGCGAGCTAAACCGCCGAGTCCCAAAGACGTCGCCCTGTCCACGTCCTGTCGTCCGTCCCACATTCCGTCAGCGTCACCCCTACGAGGGAGAACTTCTGGCGAGCCGGCTGGACGCTTCTCAAGACCTTCCCACACAGCGTCGGTCTTCGTCCGCTCCTCCGGCTCGTGGCCAACGTTCTAGAGCAGGGGTCTCCAAACTTTTTAATGCAAGGGCCACATTATATATCTCCCACATTCAAGCGGGACCGAGTAATTTAATTTGTTCGAGGAGATCCCATTGTAATTGTCGCGTCTTACCAGACGCGAATTTTGAGAAGTTCTTTTCGGCAACATTCTGCGGATCCGCCCTGGTTCGCAGGACTGACGCAGCGTGTTATTTGAATAAAGTGCGCACAAAGGAAACAACGTCTTCCCGGATAGTCTTAAGTTTCCGTGTACTTTGGTGGTGATTATTGTGTCAGAAAATTATTAACTACGTGCTTTTGAACTAGCTATATTGTCGATTCGCCATTATGTGTCTTTGTGTTTGACAGCGGTGAACAGCCGGCCGCTAGAGCGTTCAAGGATGTTTCTGGCGGCCGGCGAACCACCTACATTGAGTCAAACTAGCCGTCGTGATGCTGTGATTATTCTAGTGCTTTCTCTAGACAGTAGGCTGAATTGTGATGCTAGTATTCTAACTGCTCAGATTGTGAAATAACCGCATTTCAGCAGGCCCACTGAACGTGTAAATTTTGGAGACTCATTCATTGATTTTTACTCTGAATTTGAGCTGAGTATTGAACTTCAGTTTAACCAATCACAAGTGACGTGTTCTAGCATAAAAACGTGGGACGTAAATTAGCAAAAACAGATACTAGCAATTTCAAATCAACCATGTATAACTCAAATTTCACTAATAAAAAATAAAATATTTTTATCAAATATTTGTTGGCTCCTCACCCATGAGCTGTGCTGGGCAAGTTGCGCCAGTCAGTAAGGTAGAAGCCTAGAGTTAAAGCACTTTCAAAAGTAGACTGGGAATATACTCAGAAATTTATGAGACCACTAGCCCATGTGATTTGTGTTTTCAAGGCGACGTTGGTCAATGTGTACTTGTTGCCCTGTATTGTAAATTGAGTAATTTAATTGGCGAGTCATGACAGGGTAGATGCTTTCAGTGTTAAGCTGATCATGAGATAGCCGGCTTTTTTTGACAATAGGATTTTTTTTGACAATGGCTGATCTGCTGTATTTTAAGTTCCGATATTCTGCGACCGGATAGGCTGAAGCACTAGTCCGCTGTTACTATTCTAGCTTGCCCCAGCATCAGAGACCTAATCTTTAAACATTTCCTTTCCCACAGGTAGAGTAAAGAAAAACAAGTAGTCATTCCTTTTGTATGTTGAAATAGGCTATTCCAAGTTTTCTAACGTGAGGGACCTTCCCCCATCGTCTGTAAGTATTCTAAAGCGTTGTCAGAGTGTTCTATCGAGGTTGCAACCATTGCCTTTGTAGCATTTGATTATGCAAACAGTCAGAGGAAGCCGGTACCTAAAATTAAAATTAGTGTGTCAACATGCTGTCCTCCTCTGACCACAGTGCACATATCTAATAGCCTAAAGATTATAACGAGATGACAAGTAAAGACTTCCATGTGTGATTTATGAAATTAGACTTGCCTTGTTGTGTACTCCATGTAGAGGATGAAATGTATTTCTTATCTTGAAAGTCTGAAATTTTAACATGCTGACTCAGACGCTAAAATAGTTGTAATCAATGTGTGTGTGAGTAGGCTGTCCTCCTTTGGTCCTGTGTGTGTATTACTAATGTGTTTTTTAGCAATGTGTTCTTTAGCTGGAGAGTGTTCTTTAGCAATGTGTTCTTTAGCTGGAGAGTGTTCTTTGGCAATGTGTTCTTTAGCTGGAGAGTGTTTTTTTGGCAATGTGTTCTTTGGCAATGTGTTCTTTAGCTGGAGGGTGTCCTTTAGCAATGTGTTCTTTAGCTGGAGAGTGTTCTTTAGCAATGTGTTCTTTAGCTGGAGGGTGTCCTTTAGCAATGTGTTCTTTAGCTGGAGAGTGTTCTTTAGCAATGTGTTCTTTAGCTGGAGGGTGTCCTTTAGCAATGTGTTCTTTAGCTGGAGAGTGTTCTTTAGCAATGTGTTCTTTAGCTGGAGGGTGTCCTTTAGCAATGTGTTCTTTAGCTGGAGAGTGTTCTTTGGCAATGTGTTCTTTAGCTGGAGGGTGTCCTTTAGCAATGTGTTCTTTAGCTGGAGAGTGTTCTTAGCAATGTGTTCTTTAGCTGGAGGGTGTTCTTTGGCAATGTGTTCTTTAGCTGGAGAGTGTTCTTTAGCAATGTGTTCTTTGGCTGGAGGGTGTCCTTTAGCAATGTGTTCTTTAGCTGGAGGGTGTCCTTTAGCAATGTGTTCTTTAGCTGGAGAGTGTCCTTTAGCAATGTGTTCTTTAGCTGGAGGGTGTCCTTTAGCAATGTGTTCTTTAGCTGGAGGGTGTTCTTTGGCAATGTGTTCTTTATCTGGAGAATGTTCTTTGGCAATGTGTTCTTTAGCCGGAGAGACTTATTTCTTCTCAGTTGTTGCGACGGCCTCTCGCTGCGTTATGTTTTGGACTGACAACTATTAACCCCTTAAGTGCTGTTCTCTTAGGTGCTATTCTCTTAAGCGCTATTTTCTTGAGTGCCATTTCTCTTGAGTGTTGCTCTCCTAAGTGCTACTCTCTTAAGTGCTACTATCTGGAACTGGAATTCTGTAATTCGTACTGTTTTGCCAAAAACCTGAACTCTACCTGTTTGTGCAGTTTACGGAGTCAAAGGGATAAGAAATAAAAAACTGAAGAGACCTCTTTTTCTTTGGGCGTCCCACTGAACTCCGTTCAATTGCGTGCCGAAGCGAAGATAGAATTCCGCTAGAGCACCCAATACAGTAATAATATCGGAGAAATTTCGGGCAAATTTTTTTTTTTGATTATTTATTTTTAAATTTAAGAATACACCTGGCGTATTGATAATTGCTAAGCTGAGCATGCAGGAATAAATTAATGCCTTAGAGCTACGGCTTTGAAATACATAAGATACGGCGTAACACGAATACTGAAATGAACTTATCAGTCATAATTAAATTAATTGCATCACTGAATCAACGTGAATTGTATCATTTGAGACTACTATGGTAATACTATTATACTGGATAATTCAGGCACAATATTACGGGCCACTTCAGCAAAAATTTACATTCACATTAAAAAATATTCACTGGCGAAAAGATGGGCCCAAATTTAACAACCTGGCAGAAATCCAAGAAGCTTCAACAAAAAATCCTTTTTCAGCTGCAGCAGCTCATCTGAGAATAAAACAAGTTCTGTACTGGACTCATAAGTTGTCTAAAAGCTCCCATTGTTTTCATTTTGTCGAGGAACAATCATCATGGCTCAAAAAAAACTTTACCAGCATCAGGATATTATTTTTGTTCATATTTAAATCAACATGTCCTGCACTTTTGAACCCATCAATAATCGCAGTTTACCTTGCATTCTTGATATTGCCTACACCTGCTCATTGTGTTCTAATAAAATTAGCAATTGACAGTTTACAAAACAGCACTTGCGTTCCAGTATGAGAATAATTTTTCAAAGCAAAATATATTTATTTAATTAGATTAGGTTGCACCACACGGCAAAGCTTTAAAATGAAGGTTATAGCGAAGACAATAGATTTAAAATACATATCTATTAAAAATTAGGACGTTTCGATCATCTAGATCATCATCAGCTATTCTGAAATACAAGAAATGACAAATTAAGACCGGTAATAAAAACCATTCAGTAAGTAATATAGTATGTACACGAATGAAAATTAAAAAAGAAAATTACGTAATACCTATTTTCAATGGATAGGAAGACTGCATGTCATTAAGGTTAGGTTTCAATTTGCTAATAAAGAGGGATTCAAGAATGCGTAAATTAAAACAAGAACCTGCAGAACCTAATATTGAAAAATTTTCGAGCGAGATATTTGTATTACATTTTTCAGCATGGATTCTAATAGCGGAATGGGAAGGCCTACTTAATGGAATACCAGTCCTAAAACTTCTACCACTGTGTTCAAATACCCTCGTAGATAGCAACCGAGATGTCGAACCGACATACACAGACCCACACAGTGGGCAACAGTACTTGTATACAACAGAGGAAAGCATTGAAATGGGTAGTCTATCTTTAAAATGAAAAAATGAACCAATTTTGAAATTATTAACCAAAATAATTTGAAGGTCAACACAGGGAAAATATTTCACAACTAATGAGAGCAATTGTTCTTTTAACTTCTCAGACTGAACACCGAAGTAAGGAATGGTGACGAACAATTTCTTCTTATCTACAGTCAACACAGTAGCAACGGTGGAATACTTTTTATTTAAAAATTGCTTGAGATACTTTTGAATATAATATAAAGGATAACCATTTTTTACGAAAAACTGCTTTAAAAATTCAAACTCATTATGCAATAATGAATAACTTGAACATATTTCATAAGCCCGAAAAAAAAGGGTTTTCATGCTATTGATTTTAAATAAAAAAGAAGAATACGAGAAATAACTTAAACCCAAACCAGTAAAAGTGCTTTTCCTGTAAACAGAGGTACAAAAAGTGGAGCCTGATCGTTGGACAAGACAGTCTAAAAAAGGTAATTTATTGTTTGCTTCAGTCTCCATGGTAAATTTAATATTTTGGTGTTTACTATTAATATAATCAAGAAACAAAAGAGAGTGGTTTCTATCTCGGAACAAAACAAAAGTATCATCAACGTATCTGCGGTAAAATATTGGTTTAAAATTATTTGGACATTCAGACAGCCATATTCGTTCATGATGTGACATAAAAATATTCGCGAAAGTTGGACCCAAAGGCAGCCCCATACCCAATCCCTCGATTTGTTTGTAGTATTTGCCATTAAAAATGAAAAATGAGAACCTAACTGCAAGATCTAACAGGGTTTTAAATGCTACACGACTAAGGTTGCAAACGGTCTGTTCCACTTCAAATAATTGCTGCAAACAAATATCAATTGTTTCAGTTAACGGAATATTGGTAAACAAATTTTCGACATCAAAAGACGTCATGTAAAATTTTACATGACGTCTTTTGATGTCGAAAATTTGTTTACCAATATTCCGTTAACTGAAACAATTGATATTTGTTTGCAGCAATTATTTGAAGTGGAACAGACCGTTTGCAACCTTAGTCGTGTAGCATTTAAAACCCTGTTAGATCTTGCAGTTAGGTTCTCATTTTTCATTTTTAATGGCAAATACTACAAACAAATCGAGGGATTGGGTATGGGGCTGCCTTTGGGTCCAACTTTCGCGAATATTTTTATGTCACATCATGAACGAATATGGCTGTCTGAATGTCCAAATAATTTTAAACCAATATTTTACCGCAGATACGTTGATGATACTTTTGTTTTGTTCCGAGATAGAAACCACTCTCTTTTGTTTCTTGATTATATTAATAGTAAACACCAAAATATTAAATTTACCATGGAGACTGAAGCAAACAATAAATTACCTTTTTTAGACTGTCTTGTCCAACGATCAGGCTCCACTTTTTGTACCTCTGTTTACAGGAAAAGCACTTTTACTGGTTTGGGTTTAAGTTATTTCTCGTATTCTTCTTTTTTATTTAAAATCAATAGCATGAAAACCCTTTTTTTTCGGGCTTATGAAATATGTTCAAGTTATTCATTATTGCATAATGAGTTTGAATTTTTAAAGCAGTTTTTCGTAAAAAATGGTTATCCTTTATATTATATTCAAAAGTATCTCAAGCAATTTTTAAATAAAAAGTATTCCACCGTTGCTACTGTGTTGACTGTAGATAAGAAGAAATTGTTCGTCACCATTCCTTACTTCGGTGTTCAGTCTGAGAAGTTAAAAGAACAATTGCTCTCATTAGTTGTGAAATATTTTCCCTGTGTTGACCTTCAAATTATTTTGGTTAATAATTTCAAAATTGGTTCATTTTTTCATTTTAAAGATAGACTACCCATTTCAATGCTTTCCTCTGTTGTATACAAGTACTGTTGCCCACTGTGTGGGTCTGTGTATGTCGGTTCGACATCTCGGTTGCTATCTACGAGGGTATTTGAACACAGTGGTAGAAGTTTTAGGACTGGTATTCCATTAAGTAGGCCTTCCCATTCCGCTATTAGAATCCATGCTGAAAAATGTAATACAAATATCTCGCTCGAAAATTTTTCAATATTAGGTTCTGCAGGTTCTTGTTTTAATTTACGCATTCTTGAATCCCTCTTTATTAGCAAATTGAAACCTAACCTTAATGACATGCAGTCTTCCTATCCATTGAAAATAGGTATTACGTAATTTTCTTTTTTAATTTTCATTCGTGTACATACTATATTACTTACTGAATGGTTTTTATTACCGGTCTTAATTTGTCATTTCTTGTATTTCAGAATAGCTGATGATGATCTAGATGATCGAAACGTCCTAATTTTTAATAGATATGTATTTTAAATCTATTGTCTTCGCTATAACCTTCATTTTAAAATATATTTACTCATGTAAATGAAATACACTTCCGTTAATACCTACGACGCACAGTGTTTTTGTATTTAGAGTACATACACATTCTCGTCGATTGAGTTTTTTTGAGTTCATGCAGTTTTTTATTTACAAAGGGCGCACTCACAAGACTGCAACCACTGAGAGGATTCAGAACCGTCACAATGGTCAGAAATGAGTGATGTTTTCTACTGCCAAAATAATTTACCATTACAGGTAACACATTAGATACCTTATCTTTTCAGTGTCTTGGCCAATGAGGAAGTGTTGCATTGACAGTTCTTGCTCTTTTCTCTGCTGTCGAAGAACCAAGTTTTTTCAGCGTAAGCTCATCTACTAGCTGGAATATACTGTAATTAAATATCATTCTAACAGATGTTCAACTATGAGTGGCTTAGGAATCACGCTGGGGATTCCAAAACTACTTGTTTTCGTGTTGGTTTTTACCCATTCATTTTGGTCGTTCCACTAACCCGTAATTCTAAGGAAATCATGTTCAAAACCTACTTGTTACGAACGACAACCAGGGTGAAGGTTTACTGAAGGTTGAATTGAGAAGGTTTACCAGCCACAGTTTCTCATGACTCTCGTCTCCTCTTGCAGGTAACGCTCGAGATCTCAGGATAACAGGGGCGCTCCTGATGAGGGTTTGATCGTACATTCTAATGCGAAAGGTCTCTCCAATATGTAAGGAAATTTTTCGCTAAAATACAGCCAAGCATGAAAAACAGCAAAATCGTTCTCTCTATAAGGGTCGTCAAACAAGTGATCGGATTGTTCAAGCTGATGGGAAATTATTCCTTTGACCCCGTTGCAAGCACCATCAGGAAGGGATTTATAAATGAAAAATTTGCATGGTTGAGAAACACGCTGGCATTACGGAATGAAATAACATCATATTCATATTAGGTATGATCAATAATTCAATTAATTCTGAGCCGCGTGTTGCTCAAGCAAGTGATGGCCATATTTCAAGAGGCATCAGATAAAGTGCCCAAAATAAAGCGTCCGGTTCTGAGCTTATCTCCCAATAAAGATAATGGTTTTACTCTGACTCTTGCCAAGAATCGAGTACGTTGCTCTCGGGTTTTTCGACCGAGCACAACACTCCAGCAACCAAACATTTACTGTATTTCAAGATATCTTTCATATTAAATATCGTACCCTCCTAGATGTTCATTTTGCCTTAGATCACATCAATCAATGGAGCATAGATATAAACCTCAAATTAGTTCACAATGTAATGGTTTTCTTTTATTTCGATCCTATCGCACCTTTATGTTATGCATATTTTTTCGAAAGGAAATCGTTCCACGAAGTAAATGTGTTTTTTTCATTCAAGTATATATCTTTTATCACAAATGTCGACATTATTCAATTCAAGTATAGTGCAAAATGGGGATAGTGTTTTGTTAACGATTTTATTGACGTATTATTAATCGAACACTTCTTATCAGACTACATATTTTGCAGAGAATTCTTTCTAGGACTCGATCATCATGGTCGTTTTCATGAGAAAGTTTTTCATCAATGATTATATATTCCAACTCATAGAATCGTAAAACTCCAGACATTTACAGATCTTGACGAACCAAAGAAAAATTGAATAATCGAGATCTAGCCGAGAATGAATCATTTACAAGTTGACAAATTTCAAATCAATGATTCCGACAATGATGCGTCAGGAAATAATAGATAATAAATGAATAGGTCAAATAATTTATTTTAATCAGCACATTTCGTACGCTTCAAGGTGTCGATAAGGTGAGAGTTCTAGAGAATAATACGACACAATAGCCACTCAACTTTAATTCAATTATTCAGAGATCCAAATTCATAGGTTTTAGATCCTAGAATTTTGTGTATGAATAGATTTATGATTTTGATAAAATTCGATTGAAACAGCGTTTGAGGGCTTTTCTTGCTAGAAAGTAAGCTCACAGGCAGAGTTACTTAAACCAATAATTGCGTTATCTAAAGTTCTTATACAGTGGGTAGCAGAAGTAATCGACACATTGATTTGTCGTCCATATTTCGAAAAAGAGTGAATCAATATTTTTGAATTATTATACATCCGACGTCCCACCACAGAAACAATTTTTTAAAACAAACACATTATGGATAAATGGACATTGCTATCCAAACATCAAGTGTAAAATAACAAGCATTCCTATTATAATATTTTCGTAGCCAAAAACTATGTACGCTCTGTGCAAAAGTATTGAGCACAAACTACAAGTTTTTACTAGCGTAGCATCTGTTTACTAGCTTAGCCTGTGTTTACTAGCGTAGCATCTGTTTACTAGCGTAGCATCTGTTTACTAGCGTAGCATCTGTTCACTAGCGAAGCCTGTGTTTACTAGCGTAGCATCTGTTTACTAGCGTAGCATCTGTTTACTAGCGTCGCATCTGTTTACTAGCGTAGCCTGTGTTTACTAGCGTAGCATCTGTTTACTAGCGTAGCATCTGTTTACTAGCGTAGCATCTGTTTACTAGCGTAGCATCTGTTTACTAGCGTAGCCTGTATTTACTAGCGTAGCCTCTGTTTAGTAGCGTAGTATCTGTTTACTAGCGTAGCATCTGTTTACTAGCGTAGCATCTGTTCACTAGCGAAGCCTGTGTTTACTAGCGTAGCATCTGTTTACTAGCGTAGCATCTGTTTACTAGCGTAGCATCTGTTTACTAGCGTAGCCTGTGTTTACTAGCGTAGCATCTGTTTACTAGCGTAGCCTGTGTTTACTAGCGTAGCATCTGTTTACTAGCTTAGCCTGTATTTACTAGCGCAGCATTTGTTTCCTAGCGTAGCCTGTGTTTACTAGCGTAGCATCTGTTTACTAGGGTAGCCTGTACTTACTAGCGCAGCATCTGTTTACTACCGTACCCTGTATTTACTAGCGAAGCATCTGTTTACTAGCGTAGCCTGTGTTTACTAGCGTAGCATCTGTTTACTAGCGTAGCATCTGTTTACTAGCGTAGCCTGTGTTTACTAGCGCAGCATCTGTTTACTAGCGTAGCATCTGTTTACTAGCGTAGCATCTGTTTACTAGCTTAGCCTGTATTTACTCGCGCAGCATTTGTTTACTAGCGTAGCCTGTGTTTACTAGCGTAGCATCTGTTTACTAGCGTAGCATCTGTTTACTAGCGTAGCATCTGTTTACTAGCGTAGCATCTGTTTACTAGCGTAGCCTGTATTTACTAGCGTAGCCTCTGTTTAGTAGCGTAGTATCTGTTTACTAGCGTAGCATCTGTTTACTAGCGTAGCATCTGTTCACTAGCGAAGCCTGTGTTTACTAGCGTAGCATCTGTTTACTAGCGTAGCATCTGTTTACTAGCTTAGCCTGTGTTTACTAGCGTAGCATCTGTTTACTAGCGTAGCATCTGTTTACTAGCGTAGTATCTGTTCACTAGCGAAGCCTGTGTTTACTAGCGTAGCATCTGTTTACTAGCGTAGCATCTGTTTACTAGCGCAGCATCTGTTTACTAGCGTAGCATCTGTTTACTAGCGTAGCCTCAAACGTATCCTTCCAGGCTCTAGATCGGTTGCAGCCTTTATTGTACGAATTGCTACCTATGCATTCTTTTGGTAAAGAACATTACATTTTTACAAAATATAGGGGCAAGTCTTATGTCAACATTTCAAAGCGTAGTTTATATAAAGACGATCTTGAACTTGGTTTTGGGCATACAAAGAGAAGGGCGAGGGCTCGGTGAGCGTGCAAGAGTTCTTTCTGTTGGCTCGAAGTTTTTTGTTTTCGCGGAACTCCATTCAAATTACAACCATGTCACAAATGATGTTTGCTTATGATTACGGCGCAAGCATTAATTCCAACTCAAATCACAAAAAAACATAAACTTATCAAGTAGATATTAACTTGTAACACTGAAGTATTGGCACAATATATATTAATTTTTGCTGAACTGAGTGTCATCAGTACTAGCCATAAATTCTAAAGTTATTTTGCGTAGAGAATAATTCGAATTGCTATTAGCATGTGAATGTTTGTATAAACACAGTAGGTAAACTCTTTACCCATCTGTGTATATTGAAAATTGGAACAAATACTTGCACTTATTCAACATATTGTTTACAAAACTTTTTACTATTTCAGTATTGGTGTGAAAAATTTTCATCCATGGGTGCATCTTCCACACATTCTACCCACTGTGCAAACACTTCATCAGGCTATGACAATTTTCTACGCTAAATGATTTGATAGAGTAATTTTGTTGTTTTTATTACGTGGATAATATTAGACAAAGATAATCATTGTCTAATATTTTATTTCGTTGTCGTGATTCTGGAAGATATTGTTATGTTTAATATTGCACAATGTACATCGATTCGCAATTTTAAATTATATTGGTATTTTTTAAACAGGACAAATAAATTCTGCAAAATAAACAAATGTTTGACGATCATTACTAGCTTTCACTAAGGAAAACCAAATTGCGTGTGCGTGTGAGTATCCGTCATTCCGTACGTTACTCTTGAAGCTTCAATCAGATTCAAAGTTTTGGCTGACTGTTGTTACCTGGTCATGTGTCATCAGATAAGTACGAACTGATGGTCAGGTTAGTCTCCAGCTAGGTTTATTTAAATTGGCAAAGGATTTATGAAGATTGCTTATGGTAGAATAGGGTTAGATAGCGTAGGTTAGGCTAGTTAGATTAAGAATTTAGTTTAGGTTATAGTAGGTAAAATGGCTTCGGATGGGTCGTTTGCGATAGAAATTTTTTTTGTCAGGGTTAACAATCATTAAGATATTATTTATCGTTGAATTTTCATGGGTCGTGCTAACACACATAATTTATTTAGATTGAGAACTTAATCTCTACACTGATGTTAGACGAATACCACAGAAGAGAGAAATGATGATACTCTCACTACGAGGATAATAATTACAGTTCGGCAACACCTACAGGAGAATAATTCTGTTAGGGAGTTGAGTCATTTCTTCCAGGGCTGTAGTCTGGCGCCGGCATATAAATATATACCGGAAATTCAACAATTTATATTGAGTATGATTAGCAGCATCAAAGGATTAGAAATGAGTTACTGCAATTTGTTATATTTCTTAAGCCGAGTTTAATCTTTCGTTTCCATCCGTGACAATAATTTGCACTATTTTCTATGAATAAAAATTAACTCTATAGCAACAAAAAATAATCATTATCTAAGAAAAACGGTACAGTAGTGTGCAACATAAAAAAATCAAACAAATCAATTACCCATCGAAATAAAAACTTTTAAAGTTAATCAAAAGCTCCAATATTAAGCAAAATCACTATAAAATAAATCATTCGCACTATAAAATGTTTCATAGCACTCCATAATGTGTCATATCACACTAAAATGTGTCATATCTCGCCAAAATGTTCGAAGCACACTGAAATGTGTCATAACGCGTCAAAATGGGATCTTTTCCAGATAAGCCCCGCCACGAATGCAGCCCATAAGTTCCCCCACTTGTAACTGTCGAAATAATGCACCTATTGACTTCAAATTACAAGTGGGTGAACTTAAATGTTGCATTAGTGGCGGGGCTTATGTGGAAAAGAGCCTCAACATGCGTCATAGCACACCAAAATGCGTCATAGCACACCAAAATATATCATAGCACACTAAAATGCGTCATGACACACCAAAATGGGACGTAAGCAGCTTGGAAGGAAGTAACCTAAGACAAATTAGCATCCATCAGGTAGATACAACTTTAGTATTTATGGGAATTAGCGATGCCAAGGAGAAAGCGTGTGATCCTGGTCTGGCCTCACATGTTGGCCTTTCCTTAGATGACGTAGAAGTAGCACCACCCTAACATCTTTCAGGTACGTCGGTGTTGTAGTATACTGATGCTCGGGTACACTGGTGCGCTGTGGCATGTTAGTGCTGGGTACTGGTGCTGTGATGCGCTTGGCACACTGGTCCTCTGTTACTGGGTGGACTAGTGCCCTGGTGCTGTATTGCGCATTGTGCTCTGGTGCGTTGGTTCCGTAGTGCACTGGTGCGCTGTGGTACGCTGGTGCTGGGTACTGGTGTTGAGATGTGCATGGCGCCCTGGCGTGCTGGTGCGCTGCACCAGCGACCAAACACCTCCCAGGTTCACTCTGAACAAAATACCTTCCTCATACCCCCGACGCCGCCTAAATATCCCGAACCTTTCATGATCCAGCCAGCGGCTTCCCGTGCTGTGACCAGACCTCGCGCCTCCCTCACATTTCTTCCCTACAACATCTAGATATTATAAGCATGGACTTATTACCCTTATCTCTCAGTATTTCACACCCTTCAATTTAGTATCGAATTTACATCGCTCATACTTTAAAATTCAATTATGCCTATAAAGTCAGCACTCCCGTTTCATCCACCAAAGTACCTCTGAATATGTTTACCTTCTTTCTCATCTCGTGAGGCGTAAGAATACCCGCGTTCTTGCTATGGGAAGCCGCTTTTTCGCGCGCTTTCTATAACGCTTTTTCAATCTTTTCTCTATACTAAGGGGTGGCTTTATCCATTCTCTCTTCGGAATACCTTTTTTATGGTTAGAGAGGCTTAACTAACTTTTAATCTGATATAATTTGATAAATTTGTGACATTTTTATGCAATAATTTTCATTTACTTAACATTATGCTGCATAAAGAGTTGCTGGATACATTTTTCATAAAATGATTTCGAGCCCATATTTCGAGCCGAAGCTTTTTATTTGTGACGAACTCTTTTTGCAGACCTCAACTACGAGGCGGGTTCAGAATAGCTGCACTGGTGAGGAATGAGTGATGTTAACTGTTGGAAAATTTCCTTTGACCAGTAACAGATTCACTTTTAAATCCGACAGCAGTTGTCTTGATTACATTTAGCATGACTGTTCGATTTTGTGGTGACAGTAGCGAATTATTCTCGTACTTCCAGAAGAGCAAAACGCTCTTTTGAATTAGATAATATCCTGTATTGACGTATCCATCGATTTTCCTTCAAGCTAAACGCTTCAAAACTTTTAGAGAAGGCATGTTCACAATAACCTCCAAGAACTGTCGGCATACCGTTGTACAACATCATCCTGTGGTGATGTCTCCCGTCCAAAAGGTCTCTCCCTTCCCATACTTCCTCTGTCTCGATGTTGAACATTTCAACAGATTTGCTGAGGAGTACACCTGCTGTTATCATTATGTTCGAATCGTACAGCAGGCACCCTCGTCCCTGTTTTTCTAGTGTCAATTGCCCTACTTTGAGCCACTTTGTTTCATCCATTTCCTTCTCATTTCGCCAGATTTCATTTAAGGAAGCACCGACTCCGATTATGTAAGCGTGTGTTCTATTCCCTACCAAGCAAGGGTAACAGTGGACTTGAAATGGCAGAGTTGTAATCGAAAAACTGTTTGTATTAGTGCCGTACTTAACAAGTTTAGAATAGCTAATGAACCAAATCGAAGAATTACCGATCGACACTGCATTGGCGCTGCCCATGACGATCGGTGCTAATTTTATCCGATGCCATCTTTCTTCAGACCTTGTTGCATGGATGCGGTAACATTCATTGGTTGGATGCTCCGACCGATCGAAATCTTTATACATCCCTCCACACATGTATATATGTTCATTCAACAGAACCATAGCACTTTTATCAACCCCGCGCGGAAGCTCTGGGAAGGCCCTGTAGTTCACGTGTTCCACTTCCTTGTAAAACGGGGCTTCCTCTCCGTTATTACCTCCCGCAATGACAGCTTGACCTGAAAATTTAAAAATAAATTAAAATTTACTCAAATCTAGCCTATTTCTTTTGAGTATTTGATTGTTCAAACATTCTTTGTCGAGAATAATCTTTTTGTTAAAGCTGTCTTCTATTTTTAACTTGTGAGCATTAGCTTTGAACATCTCTCTAATGATGTCAAACAAATATTGAATCATAATGGAACCTAGGCTATTTTCCCGCTGTCAATCAAACTATCAAAGAAAAACATTTATTCTTTTTCCAAGGATAGGTTTGCAACATTCCTTCCATACGATTGTCGGGAAAAAGGAAATCGTAGAAGTGTAATGAATAAATTTGTAAATTGCATGATTTTGAGAGCTTATTGCAATCATTTTTTTTGTGGTGTGTGCGTTAATTAATATTCCTTTGTGCAAAATTTTGTTGCATAATAAAACTTTCAAAAGTGTTTGCTGGTGTGTGAAACGTTGTGGTGTGGTGTGCTGTGTGTGGTAAACAGTGTGCGCTGGTGTGCGAAACGTTGTGTTGTGCTGTGTGTGGTGCTTAGAGGGTCGTGTTCAGCTTTCAAGCGAGTGAGAGGGCACGATAGGCTCAGGAACAGGTGTCGAAGAGGGTGATGGGTGATAGACCGCTATGGCATGAGGACACATTGTCGTGGCTGAGGACGGGAAAAAACGAAGGCGCTGCGACGATATTCGTGAAAAATTGTACGCGTTTGTTTAGCTTAGCGATAAGTGAACTTCGGACCTAGAAACATAAATCGCGGGGGGGAGAAAAACAGGGAAAAATGTTGTACGTAACGGTTTTCATGAAAAGAGTCTCAAGTCTGAAGATTTGAGGGGAGGAGAATGCCGCTTCCAAACAATTCTATTCACTTTAAGGCGGGGTGAAAATGAGGACCCACTACACACTGGAAAGGTGATTTCTTCGTTTACGGTGTAAGGGGTAAAGCAGGCACCTACAATCACATATGCAACTTGGAGAAACTTAGTTCAGCGGCAACTTCGAATAGGTGTACCACGGCTGGCAAAAATTTTAGAAAAAGAACACACAAGTATTGTGGCTTTCAAAGGAAAACAAAATCAAATGTAACCTGGATATAAGCCGGGAACGTAAGCCCGTAGAAGAAAGTTATTCAAAATTTAGTGTGATAAAAGTAGATGAAATTTTTGAAATGTGTAAAATAAGAATCTATCGAATTTACGGTAGAGTAAACGGTCGATTTATCAATTGTTGCAGGATGGAAGAGTTCAGTTCAGGCCCGAAAGTTAGAAGAAGTATACTGATTGGCCGAACATCCGTCTACGCGTGCGAAATGGAATAATACCTCGGAATTTCACCCGAAAAAAGGAACTGATCCTGGAGAGAAGAACTGCGCGAGTCTTGTGATGTGTACGAGACGTGGTGTGAAGTGCGTGATGAGAACAACGTGTCAAGTGCCTGTCGTAAGCACACACTGCTGAGAAAATTCTCATAGTAGGATGTGTTAATGTCATGTTAATGTTAATTGCGGGTGTTTAAATTTGTTGTGGGTTACTGGCCGGCCAATCATCATTGATGCCTTTAATTAGGGTGGAATTTCAAGGTAATTATTATTACTGTGTCGATTGTCAATCAAGATAGTATCAGCCTCTGGTCATATTTTGAATTGTACGGTGTTGTCACACTATGTGTATTAGGATATCTTGTCTAGAATACAACTTCGTAAGGATCAGACGCGTATCATGCACCTGACTCGCGGGGGGACGGAAGTCACATCCGAAGAGAGCAAATTGAAAATTGCGAGTGTAAGTCGGGTTATCAACTTGGTGTGTACCGTAATAATTTCATGTAATTGTACTTGTAGTCATTAACATGTTTGCTGTGTCTTGTTGAATTTTTGTCTTGTATTCTTATATGTATTTCATAACGTGGAGGTGATGCCATTCCTCAAACCTGAGCTTTAGATTCCATCGTTAATGCAAATTAACAAGGGAGCTAGCGTCTAGTGAGAGAATATATTTCTATTTGAAAGTTATTTATCACAGGCCCGCATGAAATTTTCTCTCATTCATTTCGTTAGCTGTGCGCATTGTCTACGAAAGACGTGGGCTCACTTATAATTACCTGAATAACTTGGTTGCTATAACTCCTACATATTTGAAAATGCAGAGTTTACAGGCCGCCACCGATAGCAAACTTACACTCAAGTTTGCTGACTAAAACCAGACATCGATGTGATGTGTCCCATCCCCTCTATACCATTTACACGTTGATTTGCTCCAAATGAATTTTGATTTGCTCCTCGTGAAAATAGAATTGCTCCAAGTGAATTTTGATTTGCTCCTCGTAAAAATAGAATTGCTCCAAATGAAATTTGATTTGATCCCAATGAAAATAGAATTGCTCCAAGTGAAATTTGATTTGCTCTTTGTTAATTTGCTATCGACCGAAATAATTTTTAGTTTGTTATAGGTACAATATCAAAATTACGTAATTTTTTCAGCTTGTGCATTTAAAATATATATAGTACTACATATTACCCTAACCACAGGGTTGAACCTTGGTTTGAACCTTTCTTGATTGCCAAATCTGTGCTGTCATGGTCAATTAATATTAATTAGTAAATATTTAAATTTTAAATAATGTTAAATAAAAGTTAATGACCTTTAAATCAATTTTGCAAAAATCCTATTTCATTGATTACTTCTTTAATTATTTACCCTATCAGTAGAAGGCATATTATAAAAGGAACTTCCAATAGTGTGCAGGGTATTAGGATCATATGTTCAGCCGGTAACCAACTGACGAACATCCTGTGGCTGCATTACCCAAGGGTTATTTCCTACCGACGATCATCCGGTAGATGACACCCTGTCAAATAAACCATAATTATTATCCTCATTAAACATGTTTAGGTCACAATCCCTAGCGGAATTGGACAATAAATTGATAGAAAGCGTTTGAAAATTGAAAAAATAACAAATATATATTTTTCTGATAACTCGGGTACAAATGCATTTTGGTGAAGAAATACAGTAATGTTATCGAAAGAATAATACTGCTGAAACGTCATAACTAAACATCACAAAATGAAATGTAAAGCATATATTACAACGTTTGCACAAGTTTTGATAATTATTTCCTCATTAACATATTTAAATTATTATTATTATAATTATTTTCATTATTATATAAGAAAGTTTCAGCTTCCCTTAACCAGGACAAAGATGTTCTAAGAGAGGAAAGAGGAAGATACCATTTAGTATGGAGTTGAGGGAATGCGGAATCTATGCACAAGGTGCACAGAAACAGTAAGCTTGGAAAGAAGTTCATGAAACAAGAAGAAAGTTGAAGAAGAAAGCAGTAGGTGCTGAGAAACAGGACAGCAGTGAACCTAAAAAAGATGGTCCGTAACAAAACAAAAACCTATTTTATTACAACAAAAAGGAAGCCTACCTAAACTTTAGCTCGAGCCCTCACATGTTTCCCCTGGGAGCGCTAATTCCCATAGATACAATAGTTGTATCCCTCTGAGGGGACATATTCCTATATATTCTCCTTGATCAACGTCATGATCTTGTTGTACTTCTCTGCGAAGTTGTGAGAGAGTAATCGAAGCATTTTCTTCTATGGCTGTTGTCAGTGTCCTCAATATTTCGGGACATTTCTTATATTATCTGTTCCTTTCTTCTTAGATATGACTTGCTTATTTTACATCCACCTGTATGCAGTCTTAACATTTATTCCAAGTGCGTTTGCAACTTTCTTCCAGTCCTCTTCATTATTGAAAGCTTCTATTATTCTCTGCCTGTCTCGCGCACTTGTTTTATTATACTTCATCTTGAAGGTTTTGGTTTCTGAAAGATGAAGATGTTTGGAGTTGAGGTGGACACTTATGCTGATGACGTTAGCATGTTTACAAAAGGTGCGACGTGACAGTATCTCTGTGATGCTTCTTTGATCAAAGTGTCTGAGGTACGACTCCTCTGTCTAATGGTTTGATAATGAGTAATGGTTCTTACAACGAAAATTATATTCTGTATTTTTTTTTTGTCCCTTGTACCCAGCAAAAACTCTGTATCTTTGTACGCATTATTGGAATAAAATCACTTTACGAAGAAAAAATAAATTTCGCTAAGATTCTTTCAAATAACATTATAAAGCCAGTAAAATACTTATGCACTGATTTAAAATTGAAAAAGAGCAAATCAAAATTCACTTGGAGCAATTCTATTTTCACGAGGAGCAAATCAAAAATTACTTGGAGCAATTCTATTTTCACGAGGAACAAATCAAAATTCACTTGGAGCAATTCTATTTTCACGAGGAGCAAATCAAAAATCACTTGGAGCAATTCTATTTTCACGAGGAGCAAATCAAAATTCACTTGGAGCAATTCTATTTTCACGAGGAGCAAATCAAAATTCACTTGGAGCAATTCTATTTTCACGAGGAGCAAATCAAAAATCACTTGGAGCAATTCTATTTTCACGAGGAGCAAATCAAAATTCATTTGGAGCAAATCAACTTGTAAATTGTATAATTTACAAAAAAATACAGAATATAATTTTCGTTGTATGAACCATTACTCATTATAAAACCATTAGACAGAGGAGTCGTACCTCAGACACTTTGATCAAAGAAGCATCACAGAGATACTGCCACGTTGCACATTGCTGCACATCACGTCGCACTTTGTGTAGACATGCTAACGTCATCAGCAATAAGTGTCCACCTCAACTCCAAACATCTTCATCTGTCAGAAACCAAAACCTTCTATATATATATAGATGAAGTGTAATAAAACAAGTGCGTGAGACAGACAGAGAATAATAGAAGCTTTCAATAATGAAGAGGACTATATAGAAGAAAGTTGCAAACGCACTTGGAATAAATGTTAAGACTGCATACAGGTGGATGTAAAATAAGCAAGTCATATCTAAGAAGAAAGGAACAAATAATATAAGAAATGTCCCGAAATATTGAGGACATAGAAGAAAATGCTTCGATTACTCTCTCACAACTTCGCAGAAAAGTACAACAAGGTCATGACGTTGATCAAAGAGATCTTAAAGAAATATGTCCCCTCAGGGGGATACAGCTATTGTATCTATGGGAATTAACGCTCCCAGGGGAAGCATGTGAGGGCCCGAGCTAAAGGCTTCCTTTTTGTTGTAATAAAATAGGTTTTGTTTTGTTACGGACTATCTTTTTTCCGTTCACTGCTGTCCTGTTTTTCAGCACCTACTACTTTCTTCTCCAACTTTTTTCTTGTTTCATGAACTTCTTTCCTAGCTTACTGTTTCCTGCACCTTGTGCATAGATTTCGCATTCCCTCAACTCCATACTAAATGGTGCCTTCCTCTTTCCTCTCTTAAAACCTCTTCGTCGTGGTTAAGGGAGGACAAAACTTTCTTATATAATAATAATAATAATAATAATAATAATAATAATAATAATGAAAATAATGGAAATATTTTAATGAGGAAATAATTATCAAAACTTGTGCAAACGTTGTAATGTATGCTTTACATTTCATTTTGTGATGTTTAGTTATGACGTTTCAGCAGTATTATTCTTTCGATAACATTATTGTACTTCTTCACCAAAATGCATTTGTGCACGAGTTATCAGAAAAATATATATCTGGTATTTTTATTTTCAAACGCTTTCTATCAATTTATTGTCCAATTCCGCTAGGGATTGCGACCTATATATGTTTAATGAGGATAATAATAACAATGTTTTATTTGATAGGGTGTCATCTACCGGATGATCGTCGGTAGGAAATAACCCTTGGGTAATTGCTTATATGGTTCCTTTGCTTATATGCCTTTCACTGATAGGGTAAATAATTAAAGAAGTAATCAATGAATTAGAATTTTTGCAAAATTCATTGAAAAGTAATTAATTATTAATTAACAATAAATAAAATTTAAATATTTATTAATTAATATTAATTAACCATGAGAGCACAGATTTGGCAATCAAGAAAGGTTCAGACCAAGGTTCAACCCTGTGGTTAGAGTAATATATAGTGTTTTATATACTTTAAATGCACAAGCTGAAAAAAAATGCTACGTAATTTTTTGTAACGATATATTCAACAAAAGTTATCTATATACGTAGAGAGGACAGGCGCGACAACCGGCAGGTCGACGCTAGGCTGCCCGGGAGGTATAGGGGGTACAGGAGCAGGGAGAAGTAGGTAAAGGGGGGTAGAGGATATTTCGAGAGCTAGTCCAAAATACATCGCATATACGGGAGTTGTTGTAAATAAACAACATAGCACAGGAAAATAGGGGGTTTAAAAAGATTATTATATAAGAGCAAGGGACTAAGGAATATTGGTATTTGAGAGTAAAGCGCGGAGTAATTTCAGTTTGAAGGAAGGGACACGTAGCACAAGGAAAGCGACGCTTTAGAACGAACCAATTAGAGGGCGAGGATTTTTCGCGCGCATTCCGCTTAGCCGATGCGCATCCCTTGTTCGAGGGGACCATAAATACGCAGAGAGTTTGCGAGCCGGCCTACTTCGTCGATTCACTGACTCAGTGCAGGATGTAGGGATACGAGTTCTTCGAGGGGGAGGTGAGATTTTGTTCTTTGTTCTTTGAAGAATCTCATACAGCTTATTATATTTGTGTTCATAAAAAGAGTGGAGTGATTCAAGTAGAAATGGTTGACAAATTTTATTGCAATTGAAGTTGTTGTCTAGGTGGGGCGCAGGGATTTTCATTGTTAATATTGAAGTAAGTTCTTAGGGTTTTCATTTAAATTATCCTCGAATTGTTCTCGTGTTTAGAGTTCCACTTTAATGTGGGGAATGAAAGAATTATTACATTATTTCTTAGAGCGAAATCAGAATATTCGTGTCTTATTGAACTATTGAAGTGTAGGCTAAATGGTTTTCATTTGATCTCGAAACAGAGTGCTTTGTGATTTGTTTTGTAAAGCGGGGTGAAATAATCCAATTATTCTCAGAGGAAAATAAATAAATTTTATGATTGATTTGGGGATTAAAGGGGGTAAAATTCAATCAATTCGATTTGAAGTAGGGGCATTGCAAGGAATAAAGATTCAAGTGGAGTGTAGTCACTTAATATAATCCTTGTTCCCAGGAGGGGTCGGGTGTTTGAGTGTGGAGCGGCTTGGAGTTTTCAACGATGTGGGCTAGGCGACTCCGGGTTGCAGAGCAACCTGACCATATGGCGCTTACCAAGCTGAAGTGCCAGGGCCCACTGCCTACCAGTCACACTGAGAGGGAAGTTATGCAAGCAATAGAGCTTAGAAAATGTTCAGGCTCTCTGAAATTCAAGAGGAGCTCGGGGTATGCCTTGGAAACGCTTCGTTCGGAACGATCAAGAGAAGTCATGGATAATAGGCCATAGGTGACTGTGCTTTTTTTTCTTCCGCGCGCGCTGCGATTGCCTAGGATTGTGCAGGATATGTCTCTGGTTGGTGTTTTGTGTTGGCGTTACAAGGTACGCGCGCCAGTAACTTTCGCTAATATTGTGTGTCGCAAATTTCTTTGCTTGCCAAGAGTGTCTCATGCCAATCACGTGTTCATTAACTAACTCGAAATAAAGTAATCAATAATGTACCATTAACCGAGTGTTTCATTTCCCATGTTGAACTGAGGTATTGGTGTGAGTGAGCAGATCAGTAGTTACTTTCTCTACTTTTCCAACTGTTCTACCATTTCCTCTTTCTGTGTTTTCCGCTCTGTGTTTTTCATTTCCTCTTTTACTAGGAGGTTTCGAGTCCTCCATTCGAACTAGCACAGTGGAGGGCGCCTGATCAGCGCCACGTACGCTACACTGTGCAAAGTTTCGTGACACCTCAAACGGAATTTAATTATATACTGTTCTGCTTACCACCCGGTACTTGGTTTAAATGGGAAATTTTTTTTTGTGTGGTAATTCTTTCTGTTTGATAGAAATTTAATAATAACTCAAAGTGATTCTTCAAAGCCAGTCGAGCACTCTAGAGCTGCAGTGAATCTTAGTGTAGAGGCCAGCAAAGCATCAGCTGCGAGCTTGCGGTTTCTCTCTTCATGTTAAAAGGGGCTGTACGGCCTGTGAGCGCATTCCTTAGCTGGCTCCATAAAATTCAAGTTTGAAGTGTAGAGGCATCAGCAGCGCGCATATAAGTTAGGTTTGAGTGGCATAAGTGGCATAAGTATGCAATGGCTCAGTGAATAATGCTAAGTAAGAGCATGTGTAAAGTAGCGTGTTTCAGTGTGACCAGTATTTTTCAAGCAGTGATTTTTTCTTCTTGATCTTCTCTAAATGTTGAAAAACAGAAATTGAATTTGCTCTCTCTAAATGTTGAAAAACAGAAATTGAATTTGCTCTCTCTAAATGTTGAAAAACAGAAATTGAATTTGCTCTCTATAAATGTTGAAAAACAGAAATTAAATTTGCGCTCTCTAAATGTTGAAAAAGAGAAATTGAATTTTGCTCGAATGATATCAGGAGTCTGGCGGGTGATAGATAATTAAATATAATATGTGTACGTCATGCAATTTTTCTGTGAAAATGATGCAGTATTTTGAGCAGTTAATACCGAGTCTCAGTCATGGCATTGCAAATTGTAATTATTGTTTATGTGCATTCTAAACTGTTTTTTTTTTGTGAACTCTCATGCCGGTGAAGTCAATCATTTCTCTCTTTTATATTGTCAACTTCTTGTTGCAAGTTCCCAAGCCAGGAGCGGTAATTACATTCATCCACCTACCGCAAATCATGTTGATTAAAGGAAAACTGATTAACGTACAGTGAACATGATTTAGAAATATTTTGAATGCATTTGCAAATGTGTGTTAACGTAACTTTTCTGAAGTGCACAAGAATCTGTTTCAAATATATTCCGTTGTATTCTATTGTGAGATGACTGTGCGAGCATGAGAGTCAAAGAAATTCCTGAGCAATAAAACAAACCGCAGACGACGGGTCTTAGAGATCAGGAGCGTGGGTCAAGCAGACATAGCCTGTGGAAGCCTTGCACAAGTAGAGAAATTATGTTGAACATTTTAATAGCTGCTAAAATCGTATTGTACATCATGTCTAACTCAACTATTTTTCTCTACTTTGTTCAGTACCGCTTGCCAATTTTTTTTATGTGAGTGATACAATGTGTTTCTCAGACTAGATGATGATATTACGTAGCACTTGGGCATTAAAATAGAAAGAGATTATCTAAAACCTTTCTTAATAGTGAGCTGCGTGTACAATTTCAAAATGTTTTGGATAATTACAAATGTCAATCTTAAAGTAGTATTAGGCATCTTAAAGTAGTATTAGGCGGCATTTGGCTGCAGAAGTATTAAAATAGACACGGAAAATAGATCTATGTAGGAGCGCGCGAATCAGTGACATGGAATGTAAAATTTCACAAGTTATGTGATAGCATTTTAGGATGTTGCTCGTGCTGCTCAAAGCTTAATTTTAGTGCCTTAGTGTAGGTTAACGTCTATTGCACGGTTGACAACTTGTGAAATTGTCATTTAGATACATGAAACATACAAAATTTTCTTTAAAGCTTAATAATTCCAAAGGATTTGTATAGAAAACGAGATGCTAATTATTCATCTGGCAAAGTCAACAGAATTTCTCAAGAAATTAAAAGTCATCAAATATTTTGTTGCGGAACTTGATTGATAAACTAATTTAATTTTGTTGAGATTGAAATTAAATCTATCTGGAAGGTGGATGGAGAAACTACGCACTTCTTGCTAATGTTAAATTACCAAAGTGAATTACAGTAGAAGTAATGCTCCTTCACAGAATATTATAAATAAAAATTTACGTTAAAAACAGAACTGTCAATAGAATGTCTACCGTGCATTGGTGAGTAAATGTAGGATTTTCTTATCTCATTGATCTACCTCGAGATGAGGAAGGAGTCTTAATTAAATTTAGTGATTATTTTAATGAACACGTGAGAGGTATGTTGCAATTTTTATCTACATTGAAAAATTTGGAGGAATCTAAAATTGACGGGAATGCTATTGGGAAGATGAATTCATGCCTTGTATTTGTGTTATACTGTCTTGAAGTGACCATGCCTATGCAAGTAGTGTGATGTGTCCATGTAGTGTTTCATATCAGCTTGGGCAGGCAAAAATATTCTCAAGCGATATCTTGGTTCTGTGAGGCTGATAGTAGGATGTAACTGAGTGTGTATAACCGCGGGTGAAGCTGAGGGTGTGTTCGAATTTTACAACTTGTTCTACGCAAGGATCATAAAAGTGCGCTCGGCCATTAGGGTACTCGTTGTCTGTGTCAGTAGGTCAAGAGTGAGGCCCGTACGAGCCGAATGAATGTGATAGCGCAATAGGTTAAAATAAAAGTAACACTGATGATGAGTAAAATTTGAAAATATGTATGTAAATTTAAATGGCCGGGATTTCACTTGAAATAATTGTGACTCGTTTTTTTTGCTTTGCCCTTTACGAGTTATTAAATTTGAAAAGTGTTCTGCGTGCCATACCCTGTGTGTCAGTTTTGAAAGGAGCAGAGCAAATAATAAAATTGTGTTGCTAGGATTGTGTTGGTCGATAGATCAGACGTCGAGTGGTACAACTAGGCAGCATATAGAAAATATAAATTCTCGGGTCAACGCATGAATATTTGTAAATAATTCAAAAACATATTGAGTATTTATTTAAGTTGCAAATGAAAATTGTTTCCTGGTCGCTGAAATTCAGGAGGGTTCGCTCGGTGTCTTTTGCCTCATGTTCTGGCTGAGCTGATCTCATGATTTGACTGTGCTAGGATGTTTTCATTTATTCTAAGTATTATATTTATAGTGTAAGAATGGTTCCTGATTCCCTAACCTATCATGTGTGTCATCAGGAATTTTCTTGCTTTTCGCCTGGTGAGCATTGACTGTGGGGTTAACATAGGAACTGTGATTTAATTACCGAATGTGACTTTTGATTTGCCTACTCATAACTAACATACTTGTGCATATCCAAGCAAGTGGTTGTGGGTGGTAAACTTATCGATTGCGTCTTCATGGATTGTCTACTGGCAAAGGGAACGTGTATCAATGTCTGTATTTTTCCTGCAAGTGCATCACAACTTCCATCTTTAAAGGAAACAATAGGCAGTTGATACTATGCCCGGGTTTAATAATTGGAGCTTTGACTTTAGTACTTAAGACGATCTGGTGTGAACTTAAAATTCGCTGACTCTCCGCACCAGTGGTAATTGAGGAAACTGAATGTTTAAATACTCCAAATTGAAGGATATGCAAATTACACGTAGCTTCTAAGACACAAACATTGCCGTTAAATTGACGGATTCCACATGATTCTGCTAGCCCGAACGTTGTATATACAGAAAATTTGTCAATCAATTGAATACGGAGTACCTCTCATCTAGAGAGATGAATAAAAGTACAGTCTCGGGGCTGGGATCAGGTTGATGTTTACAATGCATATACTTAACACTTCATAAAATTTTTTTTTGTGTGTGTTGGTCGGATTGTCGGAAATGATGTGTACAGCAGAGTATGACGCACGTCTAATCAACGTCAAAGTCTGAAAGGCTGTATGCAGCAGAGTATGACACACGTCTGACCAACGTCATAATATTACATGTATTTGTGTGCTTGTTCTCAGGTAAAGATTTCGGCCCAGTGGGTAGATCTCTTGGTAATCAACGAGCACCTATGTATGTGAAATTAAATATGTGTTTTGTTTTTCATTTTTAGTAGCCCTGTGATCGAAAGGCATCGGATAAAAACGGGCCATTCGCAATGTTGCGGGAAAACTTGAAAGTATTTACTTGTATTACGAAATATATAGTAGGTGAAATAGCAACTTGTCAGGCGACACTATTGAAAAATTATTTTTTAAACTTGTCGCTGATTGATACCAAGTTATTGCTACATTTAGGAAATCTCATGGGTAACTCCTGCTCCAATAGAGTAGACTTGTACCGTCAATAGAGATGTCATATATCCAAACCTCAGGGGTCTAAACTGCACTTCCAGCCGGCGGGAAATGAGTTGTCCTAACCTGATGGCTTTGTAGATAATCATAAATGATCAACTTTCATCGAGGAGACAGGCTGACGAGCCCACCCAAAGGAATCATACGCGTATTAACGCGAGTCGCTGATAATACCACAGGAGTGATGGACTACAACGCAAGGATGAAAAATTTTGGAGCATTGCTATATTTTGAAATTACCTGAGACCCAGGGGTACCCCCCGAAAGACTTGTACAGAAATAAGTTGGAAATTATCAACGAGATTCATCGAGAATAAGATATTTCAAGAGAAAACTTTATTTCATTTTGAGATCTTTTACGTGAATGCCAAGTGATAGGTTGATTTGAGATGTCTATGTCCTTGTGCTAAGTTCGCTGTATTAATTGATCGCATTGTGTGTTCTTTTCTCTGCTTATGTGACTGAATTTTATGAAGAGAAATCAAGCGGATAATGTTCGATTTTTTTTTAATCGATGTCGTTGTGCGTCTATTATTTGTAACAGATGAGAGTCTCCTTCGTTTTGCAAATGGAAGATTATACATGGCGGATGCGAGTTTTCTTCGTTTTTTTTGAGTATGTAAGAATATATGAAACAGATGCGGTTCTCAAGAGCATTGTGTTCTTTGTTAGGGTGCCCTAATAATATGTCATGTGCGTTTTCATTCCTTTTGTGTGTCCATGTATGTTTTCAATGTACGGATGATATTTTAAGGCTTGTGTGATATGCGATGTCAAGACCAGAGTTTGATGTAATCAATTATTTAGAACTAAAAAACAATTTGAAAATTTGAACCAACTGCATTGGCTCAAATTTTTATGAAGGGCGCGGGGCTGTAACGATATATTCAACAAAAGTTATCTATATACGTAGAGAGGACAGGCGCGACAACCGGCAGGTCGACGCTAGGCTGCCCGGGAGGTATAGGGGGTACAGGAGCAGGGAGAAGTAGGTAAAGGGGGGTAGAGGATATTTCGAGAGCTAGTCCAAAATACATCGCATATACGGGAGTTGTTGTAAATAAACAACATAGCACAGGAAAATAGGGGGTTTAAAAAGATTATTATATAAGAGCAAGGGACTAAGGAATATTGGTATTTGAGAGTAAAGCGCGGAGTAATTTCAGTTTGAAGGAAGGGACACGTAGCACAAGGAAAGCGACGCTTTAGAACGAACCAATTAGAGGGCGAGGATTTTTCGCGCGCATTCCGCTTAGCCGATGCGCATCCCTTGTTCGAGGGGACCATAAATACGCAGAGAGTTTGCGAGCCGGCCTACTTCGTCGATTCACTGACTCAGTGCAGGATGTAGGGATACGAGTTCTTCGAGGGGGAGGTGAGATTTTGTTCTTTGTTCTTTGAAGAATCTCATACAGCTTATTATATTTGTGTTCATAAAAAGAGTGGAGTGATTCAAGTAGAAATGGTTGACAAATTTTATTGCAATTGAAGTTGTTGTCTAGGTGGGGCGCAGGGATTTTCATTGTTAATATTGAAGTAAGTTCTTAGGGTTTTCATTTAAATTATCCTCGAATTGTTCTCGTGTTTAGAGTTCCACTTTAATGTGGGGAATGAAAGAATTATTACATTATTTCTTAGAGCGAAATCAGAATATTCGTGTCTTATTGAACTATTGAAGTGTAGGCTAAATGGTTTTCATTTGATCTCGAAACAGAGTGCTTTGTGATTTGTTTTGTAAAGCGGGGTGAAATAATCCAATTATTCTCAGAGGAAAATAAATAAATTTTATGATTGATTTGGGGATTAAAGGGGGTAAAATTCAATCAATTCGATTTGAAGTAGGGGCATTGCAAGGAATAAAGATTCAAGTGGAGTGTAGTCACTTAATATAATCCTTGTTCCCAGGAGGGGTCGGGTGTTTGAGTGTGGAGCGGCTTGGAGTTTTCAACGATGTGGGCTAGGCGACTCCGGGTTGCAGAGCAACCTGACCATATGGCGCTTACCAAGCTGAAGTGCCAGGGCCCACTGCCTACCAGTCACACTGAGAGGGAAGTTATGCAAGCAATAGAGCTTAGAAAATGTTCAGGCTCTCTGAAATTCAAGAGGAGCTCGGGGTATGCCTTGGAAACGCTTCGTTCGGAACGATCAAGAGAAGTCATGGATAATAGGCCATAGGTGACTGTGCTTTTTTTTCTTCCGCGCGCGCTGCGATTGCCTAGGATTGTGCAGGATATGTCTCTGGTTGGTGTTTTGTGTTGGCGTTACAAGGTACGCGCGCCAGTAACTTTCGCTAATATTGTGTGTCGCAAATTTCTTTGCTTGCCAAGAGTGTCTCATGCCAATCACGTGTTCATTAACTAACTCGAAATAAAGTAATCAATAATGTACCATTAACCGAGTGTTTCATTTCCCATGTTGAACTGAGGTATTGGTGTGAGTGAGCAGATCAGTAGTTACTTTCTCTACTTTTCCAACTGTTCTACCATTTCCTCTTTCTGTGTTTTCCGCTCTGTGTTTTTCATTTCCTCTTTTACTAGGAGGTTTCGAGTCCTCCATTCGAACTAGCACAGTGGAGGGCGCCTGATCAGCGCCACGTACGCACACTGTGCTAAGTTTCGTGACATTTTATATTGTAACTATAACAAACTAAAAATTATTTATATCGATAGCAAATTGATCAAGATCAAAGCAAATTTCACTTGGAACAATTCTATTTTCACGAGGATCAAATCAAAATTCACTTGGAGCAATTCTATTTTCACGAAAAGCAAATCAAAATTCACTTGGAGCAATTCTATTTTCACGAAGAGCAAATCAAAATTCACTTGGAGCAATTCTATTTTCACGAGGAGCAAATCAAAAATCACTTGGAGCAATTCTATTTTCACGAAGAGCAAATAAAAATTCACTTGGAGCAATTCTATTTTCACGAGGATCAAATCAAAATTCACTCGGAGCAATTCTATTTTCACGAAGAGCAAATCAAAATTCACTTGGAGCAATTCTATTTTCACGAGGAGCAAATCAAAAATCACTTGGAGCAATTCTATTTTCACGAGGAGCAAATCAAAAATCACTTTAGGCAATTCTATTTTCACGAGGAGCAAATCAAAAATCACTTGGAGCAATTCTATTTTCACGAGGAGCAAATCAAAAATCACTTGGAGCAATTCTATTTTCACGAGGAGCAAATCAAAAATCACTTGGAGCAATTCTATTTTCACGAGGAGCAAAATAAAATTCACTTGGAGCAATTCTATTTTCACGAAGAGCAAATCAAATTTCACTTGGAGCAATTCTATTTTCACGAGGAGCAAATTAAAATTCACTTGGAGCAATTTTATTTTCACGAGGAGCAAATTAAAATTCACTTGGAGCAATTCTATTTTCACTAGGAGCAAAAATCAAAATTCATTTGGAGCAAATCAACTTGTAAATGGTATAGTTGTACGTAGCTCATTTCGATACAGTCCCCTTGCTCTCGTTCATCCGTAAGGGTTGTGGTATATTTTTAACTTAAAAAAATGTTAAGATCCCAAACTCGTACACACATATCAAGAGAACCATTCACATCCTCGAAAAATTTTCCTAATGTTATCACTGATAAAATTACTTTATTTGACTGACACTAACACAGGGCCTCATCCTCAGACTAAGGGATGAACTACCACTTAGCAGCGAATATCAACAAACATATAAGACCACAAATCTAATAAGAAATCAAATACATCCCAGCTGTTTATTTTGTTGAAGTATTAATTGTGCGCTCCTTTGTGAAGCTTGTTTTTGTGCAAAGAAATACGTCTTTTGTTGGCCGTGAAATTCAAACAGTCGAGTTTCCGAGCTTCCACTTTTTTAATTTTTCTGATGAGAATACTTTACCCTTCTTTCAAGTTCGCTCAATCATTTGTTCTCCTTTAATGTGTGTTTAAGCTTAATTTTCAAGTAAAGTTGCTCATGCCATTTGCTAACATTGTCTGATTAAATTTATAAATCTTTCCAATGTATCTGGTAACCCTCAATGCTCCCTTAATTGTACTGAATTTAATTTTGGGCCTCGTTGAGTGAATCTCATACCTAACTAATTGTCATTCATAATCTGGAAATCATTTATGAAAGCGATGAGGTATTACCTGGTTTTGTAGACACACAGATGTAGCCCTTGGCGCTGTGCGGCTCGCTGTAGATAGCTTCGTCAGATGCGCACACGTTTGGCTGCGTTAAGGGATCCTTTCAGGCGAATCTCATGAGACTATCGTCGTTCACGCAAATTGTACGAGCAGAACAGTCACTCGTGAATCCACATCCTTTAACACACGAGAAACCTTCAGTGCTGTTATCACTGACACATTTCTCTCCAAGTTTGCAGTTACTGTTGAAGCCGCACCCAGTCCATCCGGCGGTACATGGAGCACCTAGCATTATTTCACAGTATTGTGACGACAGGTTTTCAGAGAATTCATGCATGGCTGTTCCGTTAAGGTCATCAGACAAAGACGAAAACCAATCTTGCAAAAACAACCGAGAAATCTTCTCAAGGGTGTAGTGAATGGGGACGGGACTCAGTGTGGCATGTCCAGCCCATTCGTCCGGGTCAGAGTACGGGGGTGTCCCAACGGTAATGATGCGCTCTGAAGAGACTCCCAGAGAATCGAATACAGCTTTAGCTTGCTCAGAATCAGAGCATTTGGCGCCCTCAAAGCTCAAGTCTCGCTCTGCCTGTGCGATTGAAAATTTCGCTCGCAAGTTCGCTTTAAAAGCACCGGAAATACAGCGGTGACGCTGAGTATTTTCCGTCATGTTGGCTGCCTTATGAGCAAACAGTTTCTCAACAACCAGCTTGGACCCAAGATATGTTAGATCTTGGTAATGTGTTCCATAGTTTCTAACGAAATCGAAAAATGCGCTACGGCTGCTGTCCAAATCCGGATCTTGCGATGCGATATTTAGTTTCCTAAGACCGCTGAGAAAATTTTCGGTGAAAATAGGTTTAGCATCCAAATTAATGGACACGACATGCGTCTGGCACTGTGCAACGCCCTGCACAATTTCTCCTCCGGTATTCAAGAAGAAGTCGAAATACTTTTTGTCTACATTATCTAAATCGAAACTAATACTAGCAGATGCACTTCCACCTATGTCCCCAATTGATGCTGAAACGCTACCTCCAGCTTTGAAAGAGAATGATAGCTTCTTCATTTCTAGGTATGAGTTCATGTTTGATGCAGTTCGCATTGATAAGGCGGCCAAGCGGTCGCAGCGGACATCTTTAACAGCTTTTCCTATGAAGTCATTGAGAGCTATTGTATCGCAGTCTCTGATGAAAGACGTCGGTACGAATATTTGATCCATCAAACCAGGATCTTTCTTCCCCTGTGGGTTGGACTTCATTGGGTCGATCCCCAGCATGGCCTTACTGAGGGCAGACAAAGGGATGTTCGTGTAGCGGTGCTGACCAACTACCGCTGGCGTCAGGAAACAGCCAGGCGCAAGTGCCAGCGTCATGACCAGCGTACAGAGCGCAGTCGCTCCCATCTGATGAAGGAAAAATAAAGCTGTCACCTGTGTTGTATCCATTAGTGTATATGTTGTAACAATGAACTCATGTGTTGGACTCATCAGCGAATATGTTGTATCCATGATCGAGCGTGTGTTTTAATAATGAGCGCATGCGTTGTATCCAAGAGAAAAATGGAAGAAAACAGTGTTTTCCTCAAAAAAAAAATTTGCATAACGTCCATGCGCTTTAAAATATGTTATTTTTTGAGTATCAATGCAAAAATAACAAAAATACAAATAGGAGAGTCATTTTTCGTCAACCGAATTATATTTAGAAACTTGAAAGCGAAGAAAGCGACCAGCTCCATCCTCAGTCAGTCAATCTTTTAAAAAATAATAAAATTGAAAAAAGAAAAATTCGGTCAAACCTAAAGAACTCGAGTTTGCATTACAAAGCTACATATTAATTTGTAGGGAAAATGAACTATTTGTACTATTAAGGACAAGCTTTTCTTTGGCTGTGTATAGGTACTCTTAAAATGAGCAGGTCTAATTCATTTGAGGCAGTACGTTAAATTTTCAAATCATCTTCTGCTATGCGTCGCAGCACTGACCGCTGTGAAGGCGAATAGACGAGTGAGGCGGTTAGGTCAAATTTCTTCCACTACGGTAGCTGATTCCACGGTGCTGGGCAATCCTAATGTAGAGTGGCAAAGTCGTCATGCCGACATAGCCAGATATACACTGAACACAAGTAAACTTATAGACAACTAAACTTGTAGAAAATGGCGTTTGAAAAGGGTTTCCAAATCTTTTGACATCTTCTCAGTAAAATCTCCAAAATATGGGAAAACACAATAAAGGCGTTGCATTGGCTCTGGAAGAGTATTAGTTATTGAATATCTTTAACCAAAAATTTGTAATTTGAATATGAACTGTAGATAAAGTAAACCCGTTTTGAAAAAGATATCAGAAAAGTAAATTCACTCTGTAAGTTGTCGCGATTCGATGTCCAGGATCACATTGTTGCCAGCCAATTTCTAAGAGGCAGTTGTTTTCCATCAATATTTCGTCGTAATTCTTCACTTTCTTTTCATTTCTCTTGATAATCGTCGTGACAGAAGGCCACTCTCTTTTATTTTTGTAGACAGTTAAGATCAAATATACTGAGACTTTTCAATGTCTTTTACAATTACTGATAATATTGTTAGCAAATTAATTAGGGCCTTATTGAGGTAAATGATGAGAGATTTATAACGTTATTTAATAATAAAATGATGACGTCTTTCAATTAGCAATGGATGACAATAATGCTATCAAATCTCGGAAACTACTTTAACTCCAATCTAGCAGATGACACAATTATAGGAATTCACATAATGACTTTAAATAAGCAGGATAAGCCTTACTACTTGATCAATTGATGAACATAGATTATTAATACATCGACAATTCTGATGCGCACATATTATATGAGGTGATGCCTCGTCACTAATTAGTTAGTAGAGAAACAAAGATCGTCTAGTACATCGAACGAGATTATCCTACGCCTAGACGTGAAGCTACATCAGGACATGGACGAGAATATGGATGAATATATTGGAGAGTTACTTAGCTGGATTACTTCCGACTGGCGGTTGATAAGCCAAACACAACTTAAGCTAACCACCTCCCCCACTTGCCCGCAAGGGCAAGCGTGGGGGATCACACGTCTTGATCTATTGACGGCTCCGTCTCTAATGCCGCTTGTGCACACCCACACCCGCCAGAAGCAGCTTGCGATTCCGTCATGAGTACGAACAAACACGTTCCCTATCTCAAAGCTTTACGTTAATATATTATAGGAAATAGCAAGTGTTGCGAGATGATTAAAATGGATCAAGCTTTATAATTAATAAACGAGTAATTTATGTAGAATGAATAAGATTTTAGGTCTCTAAGGAAGGAGTTGAAATATACGAAGAGAAATGGAAGTATTTGGAAATGATCCCCGGTACACGTGTCGGCCGCAGAGCAGAGGGCACGAAGTACGATGGTGGTGTTCGTAGAGAGGATGAGGACACTCGCTGGTTGATTTCAAATGATGCTTGACGGTTGGTGATGCCTGGCTCGAAGCGTAGATCGTTGAGTTCAGAAATGCTGCGCTTATTGATGAGAACATATTACAGGAAAACGGATCTTTTAGAAGATGGTTGTTTGGCCGGACAACTCCTCTCTTTAGCGTTTACTTGAACACGGCGTAGGTCAGTTACAGTGAAACTATAACAAGTCCATATAGTTTGAACAAATGTTATAAGCTCGATGCAATAAGGTATTCATAGTTTTACTTTTGAACCTACAGTTTTTTTCAGAAAAAGAGGTAGAAAATTGCTCACCAAGTAGAAAATGGCCTTATAAACACTTTTTCACCAAGGAAATTTTCGGAAAAATATTCAGGTTTGAGATATTTGCTGTTTATTGTTTTAAAGGATGAAATTTAATGACAGTTACTCGCAATACTTATTTTGAATTCACTTTTAAAAAAGTGTTCAAAATGTGTTTCTCCTACATCAACGCATTTTTCAAATCTTAGCCTGAACGACTGCCGGATATTAGGAAACACGTCTCGTATTTCAGAACTCTCTCCAGCAGCCACTGCAATTCTGAGCACCTCATCTTCCTCAGATTCGATGGGTGTTGCATGAGCAATGCTCTTCATATGTCCACAAAAACAGAAATCGAGTCGAGTCATGTAAGGAGATCTAGGATGCCATGCAACAGGACCATTCCGCCCGATCCACCTATTAGGAAATTGACCATTCAGGTAATTTCGGACACTAATACAATAAATAGCTAATAGCTCAAAAAAACGATTTTTTTCGGAAAATTTCATAGAGAAGAAAGTGTTTATTTGGCTTTTTTCTACTTGTGCAAATTTGTACCTCTTGTTCTGAAATACCTTGCATGAAAACTGAAAAAACTTAAGCCCAATCCAGTAAAAGCAGCCTTCCAAAATACAAAGGATTTAAAAGTGCGGCCTGTTCTAGTAATATGGGAGTCTAAAAATGATAGGCAATTCTTGCTTTCAATTTTGACGGTAAATTTTATGTTAGGATGATTAGAATTCCAATAGTCTCTGGACATGGT
Source organism: Morinoia aosen (assembly GCA_030386875.1). Taxonomy (NCBI): domain Eukaryota; kingdom Metazoa; phylum Arthropoda; class Malacostraca; order Amphipoda; family Talitridae; genus Morinoia; species Morinoia aosen. The sequence goes on along the minus strand of CM059567.1, from coordinate 18,969,688 downwards.
GGTATGACCAGGATCTCGAAATAACAAAAAAAGTATCGTTAATATATCATCGGTAAAATACGGGTTTAAAACTTGTGGAGCAGTCCGCAAGGCATTTTTGCTCCCAATAACACATGAAAATATTTGCGAACGTTTGGCCCATAAGGTGATCCATACCAAGACCTTTAATTCGTTTATATAATTTTCCAGCAAAAATAAAAACGAAATTTAAAATTGAAAATTCAAGTAGAGTAATAAATTGAGTTCTTCTAAGCCCCCAAAACCACATCTGTTGCTGAGGCAAAAAAAAAAAACGTTTAAAATTATATTTGGTGTCTGTCGGAGGAATGTTGGTATATAAACTTTCAACATCAACTGCAGCCTTAGTCATACTATCCGCATCTTGAAATGATGTAATCTCCTCAACGAATTGAGATGAATTTTTGGTCGATATTGGTTAATGCGCTACCGGAAATTAAAAATTCGTGTTTCCAAGAACCGGTAGAAGAACACATATAAAGACGTTTCACACGAATGACATTTTGCTCGCTAATGCGTAATTTTCGAGACACAACAATAATTACTTTCAGGTAGGCATAACATTATATAGTCGGTTGCGTTGTTCAAATTAAAAAAGTTCTGGTTCAAAATATTCAATAGCTAGTACTCTTCCAGAGCCAATGCAAAGTCTTTATTGTGTTTTCCCGTACTTTGAAGACTTTACTGACAAGATGTCAAGAGATTTGGATACCCTTTTCAAACGCCATTTTCTGCCGTGAAACTATGTGTCATTGCCGTCAATTCTCTTAAAGTTGGCTCATTTTTCCGCTACAAGGACGTGATTCCAAAGCGAATGCGGACATCCGTTGTCTACAAGTTTAGTTGAGTACAGTGTAAATCTGGCTATGTCGGCATGACGACTTTTCCACTCTACATTAGGATTGCCCAGCACTGTAGAATCAGTTAACGTAGTGGAAGAATTTTGATCCAACTACTTCACTCGTCTATTCGCCTTCACAGCGGTCAGTGCTGTGACGCACAGGCAAAGCTGATTTGAAAATTTTACGTACAAATAAATTAGACCTGCGCATTTTGATATCCCTATACATAATAAAAGAAAAGCCTGTCCTTAATAGTACAAATAGTCCATTTGCCCTACAAATTTATATGTTGATTTTTAATGCAAACTTGTGTTCTTTAGATTTGACAGGATTTTTTTTTGTTTTTCAATTTTTGTTACAGATTGACTTACTGAGGATGGAGCTGGTTTCCGAAACGTCTAACAGAATGAATTGATTATATGCAGATATTTTATTCTTCAATGAGTATCGAACTTTTTATGATTCATTTTCCTCGTTGTGTCATGATTCTGCTGTGACTATACTCTACGCTGTGTTTGAATGGGCGTTAAGAAGGAGAGTCTGCCTAGCTAGCGACTGAAATTCCTTCGAAAAGACTGACTTCCATAGAAATATCTTCTCGTCAATAAAGGCTGCATATTCTTGTCTCCACGAACTTCGCCCAGACATCGTCAACCGTCACCTTCAGCTCTACCAACATCGACAACATCAACATCATCGTTTGAAGGCGCACCAACGCACCCTCTACGAGTGCCACGTCACAGGCAACGATAGGTTACCGGACTGCCTAGTGCCTCCATTTGCTCAACGTATGTTCTTTTCCTTCCTTAGAGAGACTTAGGATCTTATTCACTCTGGGTAAATTAACTGTCATCCAATCGTATATCTATTCTCTTCTAATTATATGATGATGCTTGCCGTTTCCGATAGGAACAGCTGACGTGAAGCATTGTCTATAAGAGAACCTGTTTATTCTCTATGCGAACAGCATCGCAGACTCCTACGCTTGGTAGACGACGATCCGGCATTAACGGCCCAGCTATAGAGAAGCACGGTCGTGTCTATTTCGTGTGCTCCTACCTCGCTGTGCTGGCGAGTCAGCCAGGCAGTGAGGGTACCCACTTGTTATTCAAGGAGTCGTGTGTTGACTCATAGGCGACGTTCAGGACAGAGCTAAGTATTCTAGTGTTTTCGTATTCCATACATTCAAGCCACTTTGCTTCGTGTAGTAGGTCTAGTTTATGTGCCTTAAATGTATTGCGCTAGATTCATTGATGAGTTAAATGTTCCGGGTTTCGCAAGACAAATGATTCCGCGGAGGCTTCACCTCATATAAAATGTATTTATAGTAATTATCAATGTATTAATGTTCGAGTAATGAAGGCTTCACCTGCTTATTTTAAGATCATGATGCGATCTCCTGTAACTGTATTTTCTGATAGTTTAGAATAGTTTCTGAGATTTGATGGTGTCACGATCATCTAAATTCATTAATATGACATGTATATCGCGAGTCAATCACTATCTGAATATGTAATCTATTGCTATTTGAAGGACGTCATTATTTTAACAGAAATTTACGTTGTAACCGTGTCGTCACTTTCCTTATTGAGGCCCTATTCGCTTTGCTATAATATCACATTTAATTGTAACTAATGACATTGAAAAGTCTCAATCTACTTCGATCTTTAATACAAACAAAATAGAATAATTGAGGCCTTCTGTCTCGACTATTGATCGAAAGAAAATAAAAGCGACGAGAGAATGACGAAAATAATGCAGAGAAAAGAATTGCCTCGGAAAATTTGGCCAACGAAAAATATATAGATCTAGGATAAAAATAGGGAATCACAACATATGGTGCCAAGCGGTGGCGGATCTTTATCTTTAATCGTCTCCGAAAGAGACCGCTCAAATTTGTCACGCTTACCAATTATCGAAAAAAAAAATCACTAAATTTTGCCGCATTATAATCAATTGATAAAATAGTGCCTCGTTACCAAACCATATCTAATTAAATCCGCCTCAAATATTTTATAAAGCATAAAATTTGCATTTAATCGGCCAGACGCAAATTTGGATAGTGAAGAGTGATTTAAATTGTAATGAATGATTATCATTATCATTGTATCAGGGTGTTTAATAATCTATGTCACTGTAGCCCGCTTGCATTTAAATTGATTCTATTTATGTGCCCACTTACTAATATTGTGTCATTTCATTTCTATTGTGAACCTATTTACATTTCATTTATTGTGCTTGTTTACTATAAAATTATTCGTATGTCTTATCATGCATTAATCTTGGTTGTGTTTCGTTAATTTCTCTCGATAATCACGTTTCAGGTTAGCCGTTTGTAGTCCACTGATTATGTTATGCTCATTATACTAATTATTACCGTTCTGAAACTTCAAATTTCATTATTATGTTGTGTATTAATTGTCTATGTATTTGGAAATACCAAGTATGCAAAAGAATTAATTACAATTGATTTGCAAATATAAGTTCAAGCCTCATTCAATTAATTATCGCACAAGTTACGGTATTCGAGCAATAAGTTGGAATAGGGCTCTGTGAAAATTTTCATATAGAAGCCAAGCCATTAAACTACAGGCGCCATTTTGTAATCGACGAGAGAGACATGAGAGCAGCACTATTCATGACGCCGGCTTGGAATTCAAATCTTCAGGCTGAGTTGAACGTTTAAAGCTATGTCATCCTAGCTCGCCAAAGTTTAAACTATGTTTGTGAAGTTATCAACTCTAAAGTATGATTCGTAAACCTCCATAAAAAAATCTTCTATGGATAATTTAAATGTATACCTTATTAAAAATTAAATTTCATCCTCACATGCTAAAATTAAGGAGGCTCATATAAAAGTAAGATTTCATTCAAAATAACATTTTCCGCGCATCAAAAAATCTTACATACACTATGTATACTTATAAATTTGATATTTACTAAATTTACTGGTGCGAATTTATGTAATGTACTGGTAATTTCATTCCACGTCCATTTCAAATTTATTGCAATGTGTAACCATATAATTTCATGTTGAGAGGGATGTTGTATGAATGAATATTTACGTCTGGGACGTGGGTGTTGAGATGCTATGGGAAGGTGTGACGTAGGCAAGGCAGTGTGTGCTGTGGTGAGGACGGTCTACCGAGCCTTTGTTTACATTCCAACTCGCCTTCCGAACATCTGGCACTGCGTGGCGCTCGACCCTTCCGACCCTCTTCCCTCTACTCCTATGCCTTTACATCCCTTTCTTTCTCAAGGCCTAACGCTTACTACCACGACCACTCGTGTTACTCATAGTGAACCCTGTCTTCATAGCACATGTCGAAGTGATGATCTTATCTCAAACTCAACTGAAATGTTTAATACTTAAATTTTAACGTAATGTTAAACGTGCACTACTTAAACATGATGATGTAACCTTTTGATTCTATCGTTTGTCATTCTTGATTGCTTGCCATATCTTATAGTCAACGAATAAACTAATTCCCACCGCAAATTGAATACTTGAATGTAATTCATGCGCATATCTGGATCATTGATTTTATGAAAAAAAAATTAATCTCTCAATGTTTATATGAATTATAGCATCGCAACAAAATGTAAATGTTATTAAAATCAAGTGAATCTGATTCTAATTCAAAGATCATACCGCTCTGTCATTATCTAATTTCCAACGCTAATGTGTTATTAGAAATTTATGTAGTCTCTCTTTCTGCGATTCATGATTGTCACGTAATATCACGTCTAGTTTAAGATTGGAATTAAAATTAGGCTTATGTCCTCTTTGTGTGCGCGAAGTAAAGTGGGGTGAATGAGGTGAACATGATATGGATGCGAATGCGTATGACTGCAACAAGGGAGTGGAAATCTCGGACTGATAAGGTCATTGAATAACCAAAACTGAACTTTCAGTCATGGCGTCAAGGGCAAGTCGTGCACGGGTCGACGACGGGCATCACAAGGACGCGCTTGCCTTGTGTGGTGCACAACCACGTCGCACGGAGCACCAACCCAACCACAACCGCACCACTCAACCCAGAGGGTAGACGGCAACGCCTGCGCACACCGTGGACGTGAGCGAGCGGATGGACATACACACGCACAGCGCGGCACCTGAGGCAGCGGCATGACGTCACAGCTCGGGCGTCGGCGCTTGAGGGATACGCTCCTACCCCAACACACCCCTACACGCACGCACGCACATACGCTTCGCGTACGAGCCTCAGCTAGTCAGCACGCGACACGACGCAATCTCACAACTCCCACAGCAGGTAACATCGACAACGGAAGGCGTGACGGCAAGTGAAGGGAGCGACGTTATGCTGTATTTACCAGCGAGACGACAAATGGGACAGCAGCGCTCCAAAAGATGACATCCCGCATAAGAGGAATACGTCCACCTTACATCTCAGGCCCCGCGGAGTTATTTAACTCGAATATTTCTGCAAGAGGAATCAAGTAAATGGAAGCCCCTTGGACCCTAGGCGGCCAAGGTATTTAAGGGATTTTGATCCCTGAAGTTCTTTAGCTTCACGACTGTTGTATACGGCGGTCATGACGACAAGAGGGGACGTCAACATCCGTCGTTAGGTGAATAGATCCTGCCCAAGGATTACTACACGGTTGTTTACACAGGACTTCCCCGTATCAGAGCACTTATTTGGAGCAAATCTTGTCGTCAAGCTTCACATCTGTTTCCTCGGAACTACGCGTTATTCCAAACGTATAGTCGCACGCGTTGAGGTCGAGTGAAGGAAAAAAAAGCAGGAGCTTTTAAACAAAAAACGCGACGGAGGGATATTTGTCATGATTCTGCTGTGACTATACTCTACGCTGTGTTTGAATGGGCGTTAAGAAGGAGAGTCTGCCTAGCTAGCGACTGAAATTCCTTCGAAAAGACTGACTTCCATAGAAATATCTTCTCGTCAATAAAGGCTGCATATTCTTGTCTCCACGAACTTCGCTCAGACATCGTCAACCGTCACCTTCAGCTCTACCAACATCGGCAACATCAACATCATCGTTTGAAGGCGCACCAACGCACCCTCTACGAGTGCCACGTCACAGGCAACGATAGGTTACCGGACTGCCTAGTGCCTCCATTTGCTCAACGTATGTTCTTTTCCTTCCTTAGAGAGACTTAGGATCTTATTCACTCTGGGTAAATTAACTGTCATCCAATCGTATATCTATTCTCTTCTAATTATATGATGATGCTTGCCGTTTCCGATAGGAACAGCTGACGTAAAGCATTGTCTATAAGAGAACCTGTTTATTCTCTATGCGAACAGCATCGCAGACTCCTACGCTTGGTAGACGACGATCCGGCATTAACGGCCCAGCTATAGAGAAGCACGGTCGTGTCTATTTCGTGTGCTCCTACCTCGCTGTGCTGGCGAGTCAGCCAGGCAGTGAGGGTACCCACTTGTTATTCAAGGAGTCGTGTGTTGACTCATAGGCGACGTTCAGGACAGAGCTAAGTATTCTAGTGTTTTCGTATTCCATACATTCAAGCCACTTTGCTTCGTGTAGTAGGTCTAGTTTATGTGCCTTAAATGTATTTCGCTAGATTCATTGATGAGTTAAATGTTCCGGGTTTCGCAAGACAAATGATTCCGCGGAGGCTTCACCTCATATAAAATGTATTTATAGTAATTATCAATGTATTAATGTTCGAGTAATGAAGGCTTCACCTGCTTATTTTAAGATCATGATGCGATCTCCTGTAACTGTATTTTCTGATAGTTTAGAATAGTTTCTGAGATTTGATGGTGTCACGATCATCTAAATTCATTAATATGACATGTACATCGCGAGTCAATCACTATCTGAATATGTAATCTATTGCTATTTGAAGGACGTCATTATTTTAACAGAAATTTACGTTGTAACCGTGTCGTCACTTTCCTTATTGAGGCCCTATTCGCTTTGCTATAATATTACATTTAATTGTAACTAATGACATTGAAAAGTCTCAATCTACTTCGATCTTTAATACAAACAAAATAGAATAATTGAGGCCTTCTGTCTCGACTATTGATCGAAAGAAAATAAAAGCGACGAGAGAATGACGAAAATAATGCAGAGAAAAGAATTGCCTCGGAAAATTTGGCCAACGAAAAATATATAGATCTAGGATAAAAATAGGGAATCACAACAGTTGACAAGTTTCTAAATACAAGAAAAAAAAACATAAGAAATTGATATATGAGATGCATTAAAACATATTGAGTTTAAAAATTTCTGAATATAAAACGCCCTTAATTGATAGACAAACCATACGAGGCGTGCTAATAGACTAACCATGACAGGGGCTAATTGGTGTGTCGGGGGGCTAATTACATTATTGAGAGAAACAATCAAAATCATCTCATGTATATTTTATACACCAGGAGTTGGCAGACAACTTATAAATAACTTAAATACTAAAAGAGAATTCTTTGGAAATCCTTAATTATTAGTTTAAACAAAATGAAAGAAAAAAACATTTCACCGAAACAGATTAAAACACCGCCGTAAATGATTGTAAAGTAGTGAGAAAAGGTTAGTCTAAATGTAATTTATAAAAAATGTCATTCAATTCAAAACGCACGTCTATAAATACATAAAAAAACATATACGTAAAATGAAATTTATTATTTGTTCAACACACAGACAGAATGATAATTTTTTCACAATTTATAACGTCAAATTGCGCTTTATTTCTTTTGTCTGTTTTTTTAAGTTTTTCGATCCACAGAAACGCCTTCTGGGTAGTGATAGATCTGTTTTTAATCATTCAGCAGGTAAAATAAATGTATTTACTAGACCTTCGAATTATTTTCTAACTAAGGTTTACTATTTACTGGTCGTAGAGCTTTGAGTGAAATGTAACGCACCTTGAGATTTTGTTTTTACTTAAAAAATAGAAATAGAAACATACATATATATATGTACGCAGATATACATATACACACATACACATATATGCATGTATGCGTGCATAGACATAAACGTACATATACACACAGATACACTATCCTCACCATAGCAACGACGGAGGTAATGATTTACTTCAATGTTTTGCCGTTTGCAAAGTCTAACTATAAATGAAATAGCAAGGATAGTCAGTAGGAGAGCGTACCGCATACGGACCTTTTTTTGTTATTGAACCTAGAGCAATGAGATTTGGTATATTGATAGGAAATGAAATTTAAGATCGTTTATCTCGTGTGAAAAAATGCGGTTTTCTTGAAAAGAAAATGGTAAATCATAGAAAACAAAATTTTAAGGGGGGGGGGGGTTCAAAATGCTTCTTCTCCGACAGTTTTTGAGCTAAAGTGATGATGTTGGTATAATTGGATGCGGAAAGACGAGGGCTTTTATGGACACTCAAATGATTTTCCCCAAAATTCCAGCTTTAAATAAAAAATGAAAAAAATTCAAGAGCAAACCTGTTTTTCGAAAAAATTAGAATATACGAGGCCTGTCGAGGCCTCGTAAGACGTCATAATTTTTGAAAAAAAATTAATTTTCAATTATTTTTTAGTTTCTATGAAAGCCCTTGTTTTTCCGCATCCAATGATACTAAAATCATCACTGTAGCTCAAGAACTATCGGAGAAGAAGGATTTTGAAACCTTAAAGTCCGAGGTTTTCATTATAGGCGAAACAAAGACATGTAAACAAATTTAATTAAAAGTTTTTAATAACTTTTTGGTTCAGGTTAGACCCCTGAAATCATTATAGAGTAATACAGAGACGTAGGAGATGACATAGTAACGTCGCACCGTGAAGAAAGTGCCAACGAGGAGGTGTAACAAGATAAAATACCACTTAACCCCTTCCCCTCCCTCCATTCTTCAAACCCCCGTAGCGGGCGAACGAGTGAACGCACGAGTCTAATTTTTTGACAGGATGTATCTGACCTCCTACATTTCATATGGCAGCAAAAATTTCTGATACTCGAATGGTCTCAAAACCCTGGATCCCAATGGGGGACGCTGTCCTTAAAATTGAAATTATTACTTAGAGAGTTTAATTTGTCAGAACTAAAAATACACGAAAGATGAACGTTTCGACCTCAATGGTCATCTTCAGCATCTGAGGAAACAGTAATTTTCATAGAGATAATAAAAAAATATACATATGTATGGTTAACATTTGTGGCTGCTAACAGGAAATTTGAAAGGGGCAGGAAGATGGAGCATCATTTAAAACCGGTTTGTCTTTCATGATAAAAAGAGACTCTAAAATTCGAAGATCAGTTCACTAGAAGAGGTTGCAATTATTTGGAAATCGTCTAAACGAACAGGCAAGTCGCATTTTTCTGCATGGGCACTCACAGAGGATTGAGAGGGAGAAGCAAGAGGCCTATTTGTTCGAAAGTTCGTCCGGCATGCTCTGCTACACGAATACGCAAGGCCCTTTTTGTGGACCCAACGTCCTCAGACGCACATAGTAGCGCACAGCTGTCTTAGTGATTTGCTGAAAAAGGCTGCTGTAAGAGACAAATAGTGGTTGGAACAATTGAGAATAAACAGTAAAAATATTCTCATTCAGTTAGTTTTGAGCTCGAAAAAACTGAACAACACTAATCCATGAACACCATTTAGACAAACGAAAATGAAAATATTGAGTATGAGCACAGCCTCTATGATGGATAAAGCCTCCACTATCAATGACACTCGTGCTTTACAGTTACACAAAAATAACCGATGAAGTTAAGAGTTCGATAAGTGGAAACAAAAATCTATTATTTTGAAACAAAAAGGTCCAGTTTTTTATAATTTGGAGTTAGTAACATAGCGCACATCAGTCAAGGCGAAGTTTATTACCACTTTATCAATTGAAAATAAGATTTTACTCAGATAATGGATACTGCCAGCGTAAATGATTTTCAAGCAAAGAAAAAAGGCTGGCTAACAAACCTGACAAAAAACATTGTACAAAACACACGCTTAACAGTGAAAATGAATAAGCCGGCTAATTTTCTTCAATAGTTTTTTTAAGCTTGTTTTTTATTTACACTTTGACCGCAACGTGCGCCACCGGTGGCCATGGAGGGTATTTTCAAAATACAGCTGGCCGATCAGTAATCACAAACTCAATGTTCATAAACACTTGGTTGGAGCGAAATAAAGGCACGATCAAGTTAAAGTTTGCTATTTTCAAAATTGCTCACTAGAAGGAATTATAAATTTTAGTTGAATGTTGAACTTCAGCTTAACCAATTGCGGTCAAAGTGTTAATTTACTTTTTGACGCACAAAACATGCGTTGGGCACAGGGCGCACGTATCAGGGCTACTCATTAAATACCTCTATTATTTCTGCTTCGTAATTCAGCGCTTGATTTCAGCACAGTGTCTAATGATTGCTACCTTCAAAATTTACTGTAATTTCGTTATGAACTGAAAACTCTATTTTACTTTATTAAATCGACGACCGAATTACTCGTGCGTTGGAAAGAGAGATCGTAAACTGAAAACATCACGTAGAGCGCGTATGTTTCATATGTTATAAAATAAGTGCTCATATGGTCCTCATGCGAGCATACTCTAATATGCGCAAATAAGCTTTCTAAGTGGTAACATCCATGAATTTGAGGACACACGATAAGCTTCATTTTGTACATTTTAGCTCGGCGTATGTATGAGCACACCCGTGAGCGTTACCAAACTTTTCAGAATGATTTTATGAGTGAACCGAAGAATTTAAGATACACGTCTATTGAAGACTTTACACCTTTAATCATTGCGCGAACGCAGTAAAAATAACACCAGTTTCTTGCAGCAGAAACGAAATGGAGAATAATCTCACCTGGCTCGCCACAAAACAGGTACAGGAGAAGTGGAAACGCGCAAGCGGGCTGAACTAAGGAGAGTATGTGTCGCGTCTGACAAGACGCGAATTTTGACAATTTAATTTCGGCAACATTCTGCGGATCCGCGCTGGTTCGCAAGAACGACGACGGCATCCTATTTGACTGAAGTGCTCGTAGTACAACAGTGCTTTCCCGGATAATTTAAGTTTTTGTGTGATAATCAATGTGATTACGTGTCTGAAGCTTATCAAGTTAGACGTGTTCTCGAGCTAGCTATATTTGTCGATTGCCTTCATATAACTTGTGTTTTGATAGCGGTGAACAGCCGGCTTCTAGAGCATTCGAGGATGCTTCTGGCGGCCGGTGAACCACCCACATTGAGCCAGACTAGCCGTCGTGATGTTATGAATCTAGTGCGTCTCATAGCGGGTGTGCTGCAGTGTAATGCTAAGAAATAAGTTAGATTCTAGGTCGATAGTATTCTAGCAGACCACCGAATATGTGGTTTTAACTGATGAACTGATTCCTATTTTTCTTTCACTGTTCAAAGTGATTCTGTATTAACGTCCAAATGTTTTTTTTTTTGCTCAGCAATATTTGCATAATAGTCAAGCTATGTAAGCTATGTTGTCATAGAAAGTAAATATAACATTGTAAACAGTGTCATAGGCAGTAAATGTAACATGGAAAGACCGAAATTTCAATGCATTTGAATTGACACAGATGATTTTATTTTAAGTTTATCACATTTCATAGATTAACACAAAAATAACACAATTTTATATTTAATTAAGAATACAAATCAACCACTGCTTCACTATTCAAAGATTTGTTATTAAAAATACAAACTATGTAGTGGTTCTTCAATGGATTAGACATCAGTCGTTTATATTGAGAAATTTACAATGACCCATCGTGCTAAACTTTGTACCAACTTTGGAAACATGATTTTTCCTGTCTTTGTATTGCAATTTCTAAAATATTCATTAAGAAAAAGATATGAAATAAAGTAAAATATTTTGTCAATCTGTTGGCTCCTCACCTATGAGCTGTGCTGGGCAAGTTGCGCCAGTCAGTAAGGTGGAAGCCTAAAGTTGAAGCATTCTCAGAGGTAGACTGGGAATAGGCGCAGAAATTTATGAGGCCACTGGCCCATGTGATTTGTGTCTTCAAGGCGCCGTTGGTCAATGTGTACTTGTTGCCCTGTACTAAAATTAAGCCAGATAAAAAAAAAACTGGCGAGCCATGTCAGACCTTTCAGTATCAGGCTAGTCAATGAGATAGCCGTTGTTATTTTAATGATAGGATTCTTGACTGATCTGCTGTAACCTAAGTAGCTTGTCCCTGCATCAGAGACCTAACCTTCAATCATTTCCCTCCCCACAGGTAGAGCAAAGAAAAATAAGTAGACATTCCTCTGTAGATGTAAATAGGCTGTTACGAGATTTTCTGGCGTGAGGGACCTTCCCCCACCGTCTGTAAGTATTCTAAGAGGTACTGTCAGGTTGTTCTATCAAGGTGGTAACCAGTGGTACTGTAGCATTTCATCATGAAAACAGTCAGAGAAGGCCGAGAATTCAAAATTGTAATCAATGTGTGCTTGAGTAGGCTGTTTCCCTTTGGTCCTGTGCGTGTATTGCAAATGTGTTTTTAGAAATGTGTTTTCTAGCAATGTGCTCCGTGGGTGGAGACTTATTCTCTTCCCTGTCAATGCAACAGAACTTCTTCTTGTTTCATGAATTTCTTTCTTAGCTTACGGCTTTGTGCACCTTATGCATAGATTCCGCGTTCCCTCAACTCCATACCAAATGGTGCCTTCCTCTTCCCTCTCTTGGAACATCTTTGTCGTGGTTAAGGGAGGCTAAAAATTTTCTTATGTAATAATGAATATTGTGTTATGAATTCTGTCATTAGAATATCATACCTAGTTCTAACATTATTTAGCCGTTCTTCGTGTCTTGCTCAGCTACCTCTCATATACCTTAGAAATATGAAATTCTTTTCTCGTTATACAGTACCATATACATTAATTGATCATTCGACTATGATCTTAAATTAGGATTTTCTTGACATGCAATTGCTAGTCCGAGTCTGAATCATACCTGTTTGTGCAGTTTTACGGAGTCAACGGGTCTTGAAATAAACCGAAGAAACCGCGTGTTCTTCTTGGTGTCCCTACGCCTTCCGTTCTAATGCGTGCCGAAGCGAAGATAGATAGAATTCCGCTAGAGCACCCATTACAGTATGCGTGCAATCACCTTGGTTTTGCTAATCTGACTGAAGTGTCTCCGCTTCACGCAAGTGAAGTTCCCGTCTATCGTGAGACTTCTATCAAGATATGAGAATGAAATCATAAAAGTCATCAGGGAGCCGTAGCAACCGTAATAAAAATGAAAAAGCAAGATAAGCTACTTTAATCATTTCCTCATTTAAGGTATATGTACGAATAAAACCAAATTTCAAACGTTTCGGCCACAGGCCATCATCAGCGGTAAGAATTCTGAAAAGTACAACGTAAAAATAGACTATTTTAGAATGACAAATTTAAAAACAAGCAATAAAATTACGTTAGTGGCGATTATCTACTTACTATGGACTTAAAGTGTTGTTTAAACCCGGCTTAAGTTTAAAAATGTACAAGGACTTTAGTATGCGCATATCTGTTTGAAACTGTGGTTTTTCCAAGATCGAAAATTGATTAATGGAGATTACATTATCGCACTCGTCCGAATGCTCTCAAACGGCGAAAAATGCTAACCTTATAAACAAGAGTAGCTTGTCGGAAGGCAAGCGACTCTTGTTTATAAGTTTAGTTGTGCACGTTGTGCATCAGAATGCGTTGGACATACAATTCGTACTCTTCGCACTCGAGTTTGCGAGCATTCTGGTAGGTGCTTTAGAACAGGCTCAATTTTGTCGAAGCCCCCATTTTCCGCAATAGTGTTATATACTGCTTTTTCTTTCGAATCCAGGTTTATCGTTGTTTCAAATTTTCAGTCGTTTCAAGCAGACCTTCCAATCAAAGGAGTCATTTTCAGAAAGAAAACACATTTCCTTACTGTGGCCACGTATTTTACTTGTTTCAATGAAGGACGAACACATAATTATGACAAGAGATTGATGGGACCAGCAAATTCAGGAATAACAAATGTTACCATCTTACGCAACTTGGAGAATGAAGCGCCGACGAGGTACAATAGTAGGGTCTCGCAGTTTACGTTAATCTATTACGTGAAAATAAACACAATGTCAGAGTCTAATACGGAGTGCCCGCCGTATGCAAATTTAACAAGATAATGAAGTGGCACCAGGAGACCTTTCAGTGACGAGTTTTCAGACTAGAATGATCCCTCTAACTGTCGTCGTACCCTTTAAATAACCCTCGTGCTGCTGGGGCTGCTGCAGCTTCCGCGTCCGTTACAGCAGGTGCGGGCACCGTTTGCCGCAGCTACCCCCGTCGTCGGCTACTGCTGCTGGTCACTGTTGCTGTCGCTGTTGTTAAGACCCTGCTTCTGCTGTAAGCTTGTGGCAGCGCTGTCGCTGAGATCACGCTGCCAGTTGCCGCAGCTAAGAGCACAGGCGTCACCTCCCTCGGTTGGGCAGTCCCTCTTTTTTATAACCGCCAAGCTGTCGCTGCGCAAGCGTCGCCCTCTCCCACGCCGTGTTGTGCTGAATTTGCGGATTTCTTTTAGAAGCTGACCAGACGCCGGGACCACGTTCAACCGTCCTCACTCTTTTTTGTGGTAGAACTTAACGGTTCGTACTATGGACGTAACAATAGTATTGCCATTAACGTAATTTTAGAGTTGAGTATAAAAAGTTTTATCGGATAATGGCTGATAACATCAGGTGATGCAAATGACACCTTTTACATCAATTTTTTTTTATTTCACATATGCTGAATATCCTCATTTAAATCCGTGTCAGAGCAAAATCTGTGAGCATTTTTTGTAAACAGTATTTCCTACACACTATTAGTATGAGTATATCATTTACCCATTTAGTGCTCTTCAGTTTCTATGAGGGTTGATTGTAGACAATAGTGTAAGAAGTGTCATAAAAAAGCGTCTTACTTTACACCGTACAGACTATTACAACTACATAAATCGATTTTCATGATAACGCGGTGCGCTGTAAGAGGAATTTTGCTTAAAAAATAAAACGAAACATGTTATTCAAAAATCACACTCAATGTAATTCTCCTGTTTTCTTTAGCACAAACAAAAAATATATATACTGTATGTATATAAGAACGTATTCAAAAAGCATTATTCTCCTCAATGAAATTACAAAAGTATTAACTGAATGAAATTGTAAAAGTCCGGCTTGTAGAACATCACAGGTCTACTTCATGTACACATCAACGTCTGTCGCTGAAATTGGTAATTTATTAAAAAAAATACTCCTGATTTACGTATGAGCTAAAGCGTGGTGAGATTTAGCTTTTACAGCAGGAAGCTGATTGTTGACTGGGAGGAGGGGGTCATTCATAGAAGAAAAATTTTTATTCGAGAGTTCTTGTTTGCCTGCGCTCACAATGCATCGATGGGTCTTGAAGTGTCGGCATTCACCTGAAAATTCCTTATCTTAGGTAAAAATCAAGCCTTGCATGCAAGCATTACGCTCTCGCTTGAAACTTAGCTTACCTTACTAAGGAACAGATGTGGTTGCGAATATATATGAACTCAATATGACGATATGTTATATGTAATTGACATGTGAAAAGCGCGAATTTTCGTAATTAAAAGTGAAGTTGATTCAGTGCCCAGAAATTTTTACACAGCAGTGTTTTACCAAAAGTATCTTGACGATACGTTTATTCTTTTAAAAATAAAGCCGTGATTCCAAGCAGTTTTATCAATATTTTAATGAATGTCATAGGAATATGAAATTCACATGTGAACTAGAAGTGAATAATGAATTGTCATTTTTAGATGTAAAAGTTACGAGATCTGGAGACAAATTCACGACTTCAGTGTTTCGAAAAGCAACTTTCACGGGATTGGGCACGAACTTTTTCAGTAATATATTGTCAAATTACAAAAATTTCAGGGATAGTAACGTTAATTTACAGAGCTTTTGAAATCTCATCGTCCTACAAGTTGTTCCGTTCAGAGATGAATTATTTGCAAAATTATTTCTGTTCGAATAACTACCCGAAGAATATTTTTACTAGTGAATTACGGAAACTTTTGAATGGAAAATTCACTGCAAAGCCGAAAATTCTTACTGTGCCGAAGTTAAGGTTGTTTTTTCAGTTACCTTTTATAGGATCCCGTACAGAGAAAATGAAAATGGAGGTTGTGTCAACAGTTAAGAGTTTTTTCCCAAAAATAAACCCTTGCTCATATTTTAAAAACGATAGGAAACTCGGATCATATTTTAAGCGAAGGGATACTCCAGATGTGATGTTGCGCACCTCAGTTGTATATCAATATACGTGTGACCGCTGCGAGCGCTCTTGCATTGGTAGCACTGGGCTCCAATTGTTTGTGAGGTGTGCACAACACAGGGGAGTTTCTTTTCGCACCGGCTGTAACCTCACCAAACCATCCAACTCATCTATAACAGAACACTGTTTGAAGAAAGACCATATTTTTAAAATTACAAATTTTAAAATTTTGGATTCAACATCAAATTTATCCGATCTCCGCATTTTAGAATCGATAAACATTTTAAAAAACCGTCCGTCGATAAATGAGTGTGATACGGCGGTGAAACTTTCCAATGTTTGTTGAAATTTTATATAATTTTTGCTTTATCCCGTCTTTTAAATTTCATTGTCTAACATCCGATTAATTCAGAAGATTAATAGTTACAATGTTTTAATACGTCGATTTATTGTATTTCAGAATACTGAAGATGGATTTTTTATAATCCGAAACGTTTGTTTTTATCATGATATTCTTAGCAACATTGGTTTTCCTTTTTATCCTAAAATTGATATTTCTCAGAAATCAATCTATTTCATTTACTTCACAAATAGATCCGAACCTTTAGAACTCAGTTTCTTTTGAACTTCTTGATGATGATAAGCGATGGAAAATTAGTTCTTAATGGAAAATTACTATTCAGAGGTGGAGGAGAAATCCAATACTCATGATGACAAAGCGATAGAAAAGCAGCCTGCAAGCACCCCAAATGACATGAAAATCATTTCTGATTTAAGAAGTCAGACTTCGTCATGATTTGGGGGAAAATAAAAGTCTCGCCTCAATTTTAACAAAGAGGGTATGTCATGCTTCTCCGCATGACTGTGTAAGGAATATCGCTAAGGATCTGAATGATCGTCCGGCCAACGACTTATTCATAAATGATTCAAAAGACCAAATAATAAGCCTGATTTCTGCGAGAAAACATTGCAACGTTACGTCCTAGAACAACCGACTCTTCAGGAACAACGCCCAGACGTCGTCGATACGCGTTACGAACGAAGACGCTAACGGAAGATGCTAAGAACCTCAACGGATGTCTTCATTTGCTTTTAATTCATATGTTTAACATTGTTTTGTGGGGATTTTTATATAGTAATGAGGGTAAGGTTAATGATGTATGTTTTCTATTTGATAATAGGGATATATCACGTTCTTATTGGTAACCTTGTTAGGTCGATATTCAAACTTGGCACCTCAAGGGGGCGCCAGACGCGGTTACCTGAGGGAGAGCGGCAGTTGAGGCGAGGACACGATCACAAGCAGCCGCATACGAGTTTGTTCCTCTACCTTGGTCCAGTTGGGCCGAGGCTTGCCTCTTAAATTCACTACTCAAAGCCATCCTAGAATATCTGTGCCCTCATTCGCTCGAAAGTGATTAACTTCAAGAATACTCAACTGCAGTGCCAATAACGTAAATTAGAGATTGTCAACCTAGATTGCTAACTGTCGGCATAGCCCCAGCCATCAACCTGGTCTCTCTACCCTCAACCAAACATGGCGACCTTGCTCCAGCGCGCCAGCCAGGCGACATTCAGACTGCGAGACCGATCTCCAATCTCAAGATAAGTTTCCCTCTGATTTCATGTCAAATCCCAGTTCCCACTCAAGCTTCTAAGTATATTAGGATGGCGAGTGCGTAAGTCACATTCATTCAATTAATGCGTATTTTCGATGATTAATGTCTCAATATTTTCCTGTGTTCAATAGTGAATTTCTTTGATATTTCCTGTGTCTTTAATAACCCTCAGATAAATAGGAGGAGAGGACATGATGATTCAGAAGGAAAGTAATAATGTTTGAAGCCAGGAAACACGGCTAAAATGCACGATTAATTTATGGCCTTAAGCCGCTCGTAACGCTTACCGAAGATTGAATTAAATATTCATTCAGATAAAGATCTGAATTGGTGGCAGCTACCTTGATATTACCAAGTAGAAAATATATGAATAGTGACGAATAATCTTGATGTCACGACTAATAACAACATGGAAAATATCATGCATCGCAACAAAGAATAACGGCAGAGAAAAATGAAGACCGTGACCTCAGCGAGATAAAATAAAGAGGGTCACGACATATGGCGGCTGAGCGTTGGGATTTGAGTTTTGCTTTAAATGTGAATGTTACTGTAAAATCTCATGCCTACCGGACTCACACCTCCAAAATAAAAATATATACGTGCATTCAAACATTCAAATTTAAAAATTGATATTTGGCCGACTAAAAATAATTTCTTTATCTGAATCATCTCGTCTCTCTCTTCCTAATGAATACTTATTTGCAGAATGTTATTTGGAACGATAAAGTAATGTTGTATTAAGGTTTCATATTTCAATGTTGTCGATAGACTCATAATAGGTACGGATGTGCAACGCATCCCTTCATCAATTAATTTTAACTACCATGTATGTGGCATTTTCTGTACTATCCAACGTTAATACTGAGATGTAACAACACGCCATGTTGGAGACGAATATTGAATCGAACATTCTTGGCACCCAAGCCACAGCCTCGCGTACCCCGAGCCGATGGAAGGCCAAATGTAAACAGATCGCTCGTTCGCCCGCAGGAATGGTCACAAAGCCACACTCAACAGCTTTCCATGATTCTAAACTTCAATAACGCGAACGATAAATGTTGTGAATCACGATTTTCTTAGTTTAGGCATGTAATATTTACGTTTTTCTAATGAAAAATAAATTTAATAACATGTGAGAACGTAAAAATTTAATTATTTCATCATTACTGCGTGTAAAATTTCTTATTCGACGTTCATCAAACAAATTCCTGCGGATACCACGGCATAATTATGTCAATATCATGTGAATTTTTATTCAAAATTTAAATACTAATGATCAAAACCAGCTTATAAATAATTTTATTCCAATTTCCGGAGATAGCATTCTTTAACAAATTTAAATTTGATATTTAAATACAATAGATTCAATTTAAATACCAAATGGCACAGTTTCAACTAGAATGAATGTAAACCAGAGGCGTTTGTCTGCTATTAGAGTTGCTAGTTAGTTAAGGTTTCAAAATTTAATCACGATTCTTCGGAACAATTTCATTTTGGCGAATAATCTAAAGAATTAGATTTACTATTACTCTTAAAATAATTAGTTACCTGCGAGGTACGTCACATAATGATTCTAGCTACGAGCGATATGGATTAATAACATGGAAACAGCTGTGAAGTCACGATAATCCATAATCCATCTGAATAATACAGTGAATTGGTAATTCAGAAATCTAAAACTTCATAAGGGTGATGATTTGTTTCAAACGGGTTTATTCGATCACGACGATCTCATATTAATATGTTTGCGCATACATGTTCTACTGGTCCTGAACGTGACTATGAATTTCATTGCGTCGAGTTGGTCAAATTTAAATACTATGTATAATTTTTGTAATTAATATTTCTGTGTGGGGAAAATAGTTCAATTTGTTTCACTTTCATGTATTTCGATAATTCCGTAAATGTGTGTGTACTCGTAGGATGTAATTAATTTTAAACTTTGCGATCTATACTTAAATAATTTTTTTGAACCTTATGTTCTATTCGTAATTTGCTTATAATAACGTAAAATTCAAACGTAGGATGCTTAAGTCTTTTTGTAAATACTTGGGAGTTTGAGGGGGAAGGCTTGATTGATGTGATGTAAGAGGGAGACTTGGGAAAAATTAAAGAAGAACATCAGAACAAACACTTAATGGGATTGACCTTTCAGGAGTGGTGGATGACATCAGCTGAGCGCGGTTGAACGCTTGCGCCGGCGGCGCACCATCACTCGCCAGTCACCAGGAGTGGTGAGAGACTCAACCACAGACGCATCACGGTCGCTTTGCTCGGACGGCATCACTACTACGGGTTGGCCGCGCACACACGAACGCACGCTGCACCCCGCTCCCTGCTCCACCATCTACCTCGACGCTCGAAACACGACACGCAGCGGCAGATCTGAGCTCGCGCACCGACTCGTAGAAAACGAGTACGCGAAGAAAATTTCTTATCAGCGGACTGGGTCGACGACCGCGGCTAATTTTCTACTGAGGCACGGTGAATAGAAAACGACGGGCATTTAAAATTTAAAGGACAGCTCAACATAGGGATTTCAATCACGACTTCGGACTTCGGATGGATTTGGCGACGACGGCTTCAGATGTAATCAACGACGATGAAAATAATACGGAGGCCCGGATGAAAATCAACGTAGCAACTCAAAGATCTCAGCATAAAGGCAGCGAATCCTACGCAACCCCAAAAAAGATGATGAACTCCACGAGATAGTAGTCCACTTCGACCGACGACACACGGAATATATTTCGGAGATCTCTTTAAGACTTCTGCAAAGAGGTGGAGCAAGTTATGCAGCCCACGATTATACGACTTGGGTGTATTTGGAAGTGTTCGCTACACTTCCGAGGGTTTTTACTCTCAAGGATTACTGCAGTGATCCACGCAACGGAGGGAGAAGTCGGTGTCATCTATAGGACACGGTTCTGCCCATAGGACAACTATAATGACTCCTTTATTTGACGACTCTGAATCAGCGCTCGCCAGAAGAGCAAACTCCAGTTGTAAGCATCTTGACTCTTCCCATGATCCACGCATTAAGGCGTCGGCTGCACGTGATGAGCAGCGTCGAAGATAAGCCTTTCGAGCACAAGCAGGAGCTTGTGATTTGTTCGGCCACGGGGGATTGTCATGCTTCTCCGCATGACTGTGTAAGGAATATCGCTAAGGATCTGAATGATCGTCCGGCCAACGACTTATTCATAAATGATTCAAAAGACCAAATAATAAGCCTGATTTCTGCGAGAAAACATTGCAACGTTACGTCCTAGAACAATCGACTCTTCAGGAACAACGCCCAGACGTCGTCGATACGCGTTACGAACGAAGACGCTAACGGAAGATGCTAAGAACCTCAACGGATGTCTTCATTTGCTTTAATTCATATGTTTAACATTGTTTTGTGGGGATTTTTATATAGTAATGAGGGTAAGGTTAATGATGTATGTTTTCTATTTGATAATAGGGATATATCACGTTCTTATTGGTAACCTTGTTAGGTCGATATTCAAACTTGGCACCTCAAGGGGGCGCCAGACGCGGTTACCTGAGGGAGAGCGGCAGTTGAGGCGAGGACACGATCACAAGCAGCCGCATACGAGTTTGTTCCTCTACCTTGGTCCAGTTGGGCCGAGGCTTGCCTCTTAAATTCACTACTCAAAGCCATCCTAGAATATCTGTGCCCTCATTCGCTCGAAAGTGATTAACTTCAAGAATACTCAACTGCAGTGCCAATAACGTAAATTAGAGATTGTCAACCTAGATTGCTAACTGTCGGCATAGCCCCAGCCATCAACCTGGTCTCTCTGCCCTCAACCAAACATGGCGACCTTGCTCCAGCGCGCCAGCCAGGCGACATTCAGACTGCGAGACCGATCTCCAATCTCAAGATAAGTTTCCCTCTGATTTCATGTCAAATCCCAGTTCCCACTCAAGCTTCTAAGTATATTAGGATGGCGAGTGCGTAAGTCACATTCATTCAATTAATGCGTATTTTCGATGATTAATGTCTCAATATTTTCCTGTGTTCAATAGTGAATTTCTTTGATATTTCCTGTGTCTTTAATAACCCTCAGATAAATAAGAGGAGAGGACATGATGATTCAGAAGGAAAGTAATAATGTTTGAAGCCAGGAAACACGGCTAAAATGCACGATTAATTTATGGCCTTAAGCCGCTCGTAACGCTTACCGAAGATTGAATTAAATATTCATTCAGATAAAGATCTGAATTGGTGGCAGCTACCTTGATATTACCAAGTAGAAAATATATGAATAGTGACGAATAATCTTGATGTCACGACTAATAACAACATGGAAAATATCATGCATCGCAACAAAGAATAACGGCAGAGAAAAATGAAGACCGTGACCTCAGCGAGATAAAATAAAGAGGGTCACGACAGGTATTTACAGAAAGTGAATTAAAATTCAAACATTGTTGAAATTGCGATCCCCGCTTTCCGCAAACATGAAAATGAACTTCAAGAATGATAGTTTCATGAGCTTTCAACTTATAGCGAGACAGCTGTGTCACGAAACAATGCTGGTTAAGCACGTAACGTATGAGGGCTTACAACCTCCACTGATAAATATAATGTACACCTTTGTGCTCGCACGTTATCCATATATATAAGCATGGAGAATAATGAGCCTCAAGATTAAACACATTTATTTTTGAGTGAACACATGGAGCTGACACAGGGAAATTGGCACAAGTAAACATATTTTTATCGCAACTATTTTTGAGTGAACACATGGCGCTGACATAGGGAAATTGGCACAAGTAAACATATTTTTATCGCAACACTCATTTTCGCACCAGAGCCCTCAGGCAAGATGTTAATGATCTGCGACATGATAGTTTTATCCGGCATAATGATATGCTACATAGACAAACGGCGAAGATTCAAACACATTCTAATTAAAATGAACACGTTGATTGAATATGACACATGAAATGAGAGATTCAGGCTAGAAACTTATTGAACGCCAGCGAACGATCACATGATTTAACGCAAATCAGCCTCTCTTGGCAATTGCCAACCCGGAGATTCACGCACAAACAACATGAAATTAGAAACATATACCTGAACATCCTGGCCAGCACAATTCATATTAAACACTGCGCGCCAACCAAAGATTTGCACTGTTCGGCGTGCCTCTTCTTCCCTTCATTCTTCAAAAATTACAACTGGAGTAAATACCCTGTCGTTGGCCTGTCGAGGCTCGAACGCAGCCTCCAGGCTTCGTCATTGGCGTTGAATGCCAGGCTGGCTGCCCGCCTCAAGGTTGCGAACGCTCAGCCGGTTGTGTCGTTACAGGCCCTCGGATGTTAGGCGTTCACAGCCCACGTCTCCGCTATCTCAGCAGCCGCGTAGGCCAGCTGTCCCAAACCCGCCTGTGCAAATAATAAGCGGGGTTTGAGTCATCTATTCCCCGAGACATGAATGTTATATCCCCCTTTAAGAATTTACTCGAAGCTTCCACTGACAACGCGGCTATTCCTGACATGATGAATTAATTTTCTCCCCTTTTTACAAGAACAAATCACAAGCGCCCTTTTGAGAACAAGGTCGAATGAGTCAATGAAAATGCTATGAACTAGTAGGCATTCTAATCCCCGCTTGAGAAAAATCTACAAGTTCAAGCCTTGTGAGAAGTCATATCACGTGAACAATTCTAGAATGATTTGAAATCAAACCCACAGAATTAATTTGTACCCGAATTATGACTGTAACAAAATATGGTATTTGAAAAATACAAAGACGCTCCTAGCACAGAACACAGAATATCATCTCACCTCCCCTCTGGCCGTCAGGAAACCTACATCCTTGCCACTACACCGGTCAAATAGGCCGGTCCCCGCGCTTGCTCTGCTTAAATACCCCCGCCGCACAAAGGACGCTAATTGTAGATGGTGCGGGCTACCCGCTCAAATTGTTAGTGACGTGGCATCTCGCGATTGGGTGCTTCTAACGCGTCACCTCTGACGTGTCCCCTTGCGTCACAAACTTGGTATTGCCACGCGCATTTCCCTCTAACATATTCTGCTCAGGTTCATATTTTCCACAGTTCCCTTTCCCGTTGGTAATTAATTTTAATACATAGTTTTTCTCTACTACACAATCAAGTTGTCCTTGTGTAATACTATGTGTAATTTTCCGAGCTAGCTTCTTACATAGCCGCTGCCCCCTACGTACTCCTCCCATCTGCTGATGTGGTGCACCCCTCATCCCCTCACGATTCGCGCCCCGATGCAGAGCCGGTTACCTTGCTGCGTAGCGTCGGTTTCCATATATCCATGCCTACTATAAATTGTATCCTAACAGCTGTTGTGTCTGAAAATACGAGAGGATCCTTGAATTAAACATTACGGCGACATTTCCTGGACCTATCGCTTCCGTCGTTGTTAAAAAAACTAGATTGCGGCCTGTTTGTTAACAAGTGACTATGTTATGTGGCTGCTTAGAGTTTATATTAAGATTGTTCAACGAGTTTATTTTAATGTACTTACGAACATGATTTTAAAGACTTGGAACAGTATTGTGGTTATTTATGTACATTTAATTTAACGTACATATGTAGGTATAGGCAAAGGTAATTCCCCTCAGGGGGATATAACTATTATATCTGTAGAAATAAGCACTCCCGGTTGGGGGAAATGTGTGTGGGCCCAGACTGAGAGTTAGGTAAGCCTTTTTTTCGTTGAAATAAAATGTTTTTTTTTGTTATGTTAAGGACCATCTTTTTTCGGTTCATTGTTTTTCTGAATTTTAAGCACCTAATACTTTCTTCATCAATTTTTATCTTATTTCATGAACTTCTTTCTCAACTTACTGTTTCTACGCTACTTCTGCATAG
The DNA here is from genome assembly GCA_030386875.1 of Morinoia aosen. Taxonomy (NCBI): domain Eukaryota; kingdom Metazoa; phylum Arthropoda; class Malacostraca; order Amphipoda; family Talitridae; genus Morinoia; species Morinoia aosen. The sequence goes on along the minus strand of CM059567.1, from coordinate 18,945,146 downwards.
ACTCCGCTTTTTCTTATTTCCATACTGAATGGTGTCATCCTCCTTCCTTTCTTTCAAACGCTATTTTTAGCGGCTAGGCCTAAACTAACAGCTAATTTAATCTAATAGGCAAAGGTTAGAAAGGTGCTTCAGTATAAAGTAATTGGCTAATTCCAAACAAATTAGGTCCTCTTCCACGTAAAACAAAACTACTGCTGTATACACCATGTTTCCAGCTTTATAACCTGTGTGCATTCTACAACAAAAGGCTTAAGCACGTAAGCTGCATCAAGTACTTGAGGATAAAGTTAGATGATAAGCTCATATTTAGGTCTCATTCAAAAGGTTTGTGACAAATGAAAAAAGGCTGCTGAGTTTTGCATTGAGTTGCTTAGATTTCTTACCGGAGGCACTTCACTCGCTCTCTCTTCAGTCTATCTCCCTTAATACAATCGAAAATTACTTTTCGAGGTAAGGCCAAATGCCACTTGAAACTAAATTATTGTTTGACTGAATGAGGTATCACCAATTAGGCTCAAAATAAAATTAAATTTTCTAGAACCATCCTAACGAGCAACAGAATTATAATGTATATTACAGGGAATACAACTGAATGGTATAAAGCTGTTTTTTTTTAAATTTCGCCTCAAATACATTTCTTTTAGAACAGATATCTTTTTGAAGTGTTACCTATCTCTCATATAAACAGGTACGGCAACGTTCAACGAAAAAGTTTTAATCTACCTTAATTGAATTAGACACGAAGTCACGAAACGTTTTACTATATCGCAAAGAATAAAAGTTTTCCATTCTTTTACAAAAATTACTATGAAAACTTCCCTGATTATAAGTTTAGAGTGAAGTTTAAGAAAAACATTTTTAACACATCGGGTATTGAATGCCATCTGTTTGCAGATTGTAGGGTCCATCTGAACATAGGATATTGGAAGTGGGCGATCAGTTTGGGGTATGATTCATGAAGTAATTCTGTTATCGCGTTTATGCTTCGAAAATTTTAAAGGCGCTTTAGCTTTATTCAAATAAGCGAATGCGTTTTTAATATGGCGGCTGGAGTTTGTCATGAACTCAATGATCATGTAACGCTATTAAGATGCTTTGTTATACATATCAAAAATTTAACGGTGTATTCAAAATAAATTTGTACTCTTAATCTTATTTCTTTTAAAGTTAAGCCAAGAATTTCTAAGTGGATAACAGATGAGATAAAACATTTGAGCAGAGCTAAAAGAAATTTGCAGCGTGAGTACAAACTGAATAAATCAGACAGTACGCGTCGAAAATTATATAAAGATCATGAGAAGATCCTACGAAGAAAAGTTAAGGAAGCAAAACGGGATACTTCCACAAAGAACTCTTGGCGGCAAAACAAAACCCTAAAAGAACTTGGGAAATCATTAGAGAAGCTGCTCAGTATAAAAATTCAGACTGCAAAATCACTTTTGACAACCCCTCAGAAATGGCGAATGACTTTAACACTTTCTTCTCAAAAGTTGGCGAAGATGTTTTCAATGAAGTATCCAGGACAGTTTCAGACACATCTACAGAGGCAAATCTGAGCGATGTTTCATCCCCAAATAGTAGCAACAAGTGGAGACCAAAGCCAGTTAGCGTCATAGAGATACGAAAAATCTTATACTCACTAAAGAATACTAAAGCGACTGGACATGATGGCATAAGCCTCCAACATATAAAAGACAGCTTCCCTGTCACAGCACCCTTTATTCGCTTGATAATAAATACATCTATAGTCACAAACAAGTTTCCCGATCAATGGAAACTATCCATAATTAAGCCATTACATAAATCTGGTGATATCGACATAGCGTCAAACTACAGACCAATCAGTCTCCTGCCTGTTATGTCCAAAATATTAGAAAAAGTAATAACAAACCAGCTCTCGTCTTACATAGACGAGTCACATCTACTGCATCGCAATCAATATGCTTACAGGAGGAATACCAGTACTCAGAACGCCCTGTTAAACATAACAGAAAAAATTTACAATGATATTGACCAAAAAAAATTAACTCTCTTACTATTGCTTGATCTCTCCAAAGCTTTCGACAGTGTTGAGCATAAGAAACTTCTACAAAAAATTTAAAACCTCAGAATAGACACTCAGTGGTTTGAAATGCAGTGTGCTTGAATAACAAAATGTCATCATTCATACCAAATAATTTTGGCGTTCCTCAAGGTTCAATCATCGGCCCACTCCTATTTTCAATTTTCATCAACGATTTCCCCACCATGCCGGCAAACACAAAAATCTCAATGTATGCTGATGACGTACAAATTGCCATGACAAGCTCAACAGCGGATTTAACAGAAACACAAGCCAACGCTGAAAACCTTCTGAGAAATCTGAAATTGTGGTATGACCATAATGGCCTCAAACTTAACGCAAGTAAAACGCAATGCATTATTTTTGGATCACAGAATGCGACTGAAAATGTACCACCATTCAAGCTAACATTTGGAGACGATACAATTAAACCAGTCGATAAGGTTAAAAATCTGGGTGTTTGGTTTGACAAAAATATGACTTTCAATTCACGCGTCGAAACAATGTGCAACAAAATTAACGGAACCTTAATGTTCTTTCATCGTATAAAGAACACACTTGACGAAAAATCTAGATTATTAGTGATTCAGTCTTTAGTTTTATCGCGTCTGGACTACTGCAGTCTTGTGTGGGGAGACTTACCTAAATGTCGTCAGGAAGAGTTGCAAAAATGTGTAAACTTCACCGCCAAAGTGGTATGCAAAGGAAATTTCAATAAATACGATCATGTCACCCCTCTTTTAAGAAAACTCGACTGGATCCCAATACCGAACAGATTCATGATCCAGAAAGCTCGACGAGTATTCTCCTCTCTGTACCTCCCCCAAAGTAATGCAGAGGTGGTAAAATTTTTTCCATCTAATATCCCAAACGAAAGACCAAACCGGAGGAACGATGTTTTAGTCAGTTACCGTTCATCTAACGTGGGGCAAAAAGCTCTCTCAGTTTCTGGAGCTTTTTTGTGGAACAAGCTTCCCCAGCATATCAAAAACTCTAAAACTGGAAAAGAATTTAGAGTAAATGTGTCACGTCATTTTGCATCTCTGTCATAGGGCCTGCAGCATCTCGGTGTGAACTTCCCATCTATCAGAAATTTTAATTTTTCCTGAAATTTCTGATAGAAATTTAGAAACTATTTCATTTTACGTTTGCTAAGCGATTCGTATATTCATCTTACTTATTTCTGCCGACAACAACGAGCACCACAGCCGACAGTTCAGTGCAGCAGAACGAACGTTCTTTCCATAATTAGGAGTATTTCCTCATCTTTATTTTGTTATTTCTTTCTCTTTTCTGTATTAATATTTAACGTCCGTATGACAAATATACCATGAAATACATTTTGTGTGTACACCAATAAACAGGTTTATAGATGTGAGGGTTGTGCAAAGTTTATAATGAATTAAATTTTTGGCTAACGTTGTCTCGCTATTTTAAAATCATTCTCGAAGATGTTTTCAATCGATTTTCGGCTGAGCTGAGGGGAAAGGGGTAATTTAAGCATTGCATTTAGTCTTTTTATTTTTTCCGTGCGCTCAGCGCACACTAGCACTGAACTTTCAAATCGGAAAAAACTCTAAATTTCTGTAATTAAAATTATCATTTTGGATCAAGGCCTAATCTTCCTATATGTGCCAATTCTCCACTCAGATGTGATATCCGGCCACAATGTTACTCCATTTTATCCCACGTACACATGTCCGTATAATGCTGAAGAGTTGTGTTGCTTCTTGACTATAACCTGATTTTTCTTAAAAATTTCTGTGAAGAAATTAAAAACCAGCTCATCAGCTCATTTTTAGGTTTTTCGAAGTCTTCTCTTCATTTGATATTTTTTTATGCGAAAAATTTCTTAGGATTACAGTGAGCTCAGCTGTCATTTTCTGTGTAGTAGATGGTAGGTTGCTTCTATCTTTTATCTTATATATGTATTTTTTTCTAATATTTTATTTTCAATAAGTATATATATTAATATGTGTGTGTACGTGTGTAGGTATATAAATGTATATACATAAATAGATATACATGTTTATATTTCATTTCTTTACGCAAAAACCATTCGGTTAATAAATTTTATTGCAATAGCGAAATGATTCAAAAATAGATCTATCACTTCCCCAGAGGGCGTTTCTGTAAATCGGATTAATGTCATATATAATTAATGAAATAAAGTGCAATTTGAGCATATGAATCGTAGTAAAATTATCTTTCTGTCCGTATGTTGTACAAGCTATGAATTTTGATATTGAATATATGTTTGTTTACCCATTTCTACCAATATTTTGTAGATATTTGTCAATCATGAGTGGTAACCGGCTTACACTGTATCTCTATTTTATCCCATGTGCCCATGTCCGCATGATGTGGTGAATATCGAGAAGATATGAAATATGTTTTTGGTGGTGATAGGGCTTTGCATATTTTTAGGGCATATTTTTCATTTCTCATTCAACTACCCTTGACAGAGATAGACTATTGGCAAGCCACGTGTGGTTTGTCTATTAGTACGCCTCGTATATTTTGTCTATTAATATGCCTCGTATGGTCTATCTATTTTGTACACCTCTGATAGCTTGTCTATTAGTACACCTCGTATAGTTTGTCTATTATTATGCCTCGTATGGCTTATCTACTTGTACACCTCGGATGGTTTGTTAATTAGTACTCCTCGTATGGAACATTTGTTTTAGGATGCCCTATATTTAAGAAACTTTTAAAAGCCAATATGTTGGCATGTATATCATGTGACAACTTGGAAATAAACATTTTTTCTTTTTTCTTTTTTCTTTCTTTGATAATGATTTTACTTTTCAAGTAGGGATGCATTACGGATGTTTAAAAATGATGATTTCATAAATTTTCATAAGCTAGAAGCAAATACATGTTCATCATAAGTTAGCATGATCGGCTCCCGGTATATTTTTAAGCCTTATCATCAGCTGCATCATAGCTGAGGGAAAACCACGTCAACAGAGTGGGCGCTTACAGCTCTCGGTGCACTCTTCGGTGTAATTGACTGCTGTTCGAAGCGCTAAAATAATTCACTGTCAATGATGGCCTATAACCATAGAGCACGGCTTTATAGTCAGTGAAGCTTTAATTAAAGACTGCCGAGCCTCTCGGCCCACCTATAGTACGGCTAATTTTCAAAAAATAAAATATTGAAAAACTCTGAACGAATAGTCATTTAATTGAAATATATAAAGCAGTAGGTATAAATTAATGTTTATGACCATCGGTCTATCTTCACCAGAAAAAGTAAAGCACTTTTTGTCACAGCAGCTTGAAAAGAGGCGACCCACCTTAATATATAGATAGATTCAAGCGTCGAAAAAAGGGTTCAATCTTCATTATTGACATTTGATCAATCATCAAGCAACACTGAAGGATAAATCAAACACAAGAAATTGTTTGAATTTTAAAAAGTGAAAGGTGAACAGAGTTTTTAACATCTCTCCCATCGAACAGTATTGAGAGCATTGAGAGAGCTTCATACTGTGCCATTGTGATATAGTTCAACTACATATACGAGACCTCCCCAACCACGAAGCCGTTTTCTGTGATTTGAAAACAGCTAAGCACAATTCAACTTCCTGATTCAGATAATTGTAACCGCAAGCATGAATAGGTCACTAAATTTTACTTTTCACTAAGATTCTTACATGATCACTAAGAGCAGTTTTAGATTATTACAGGATGGGTGATAGCTGTCTCTCGTGTTCTCATACATGTGTTTGTAGTGGACGCCTCGGCCACACTTCAGCCTAATTTCATAAATATTAAAAACTAACATCATAAAATTAAATTATACAAATGTAATTATTTTTATAAATTTACAAGACCGAATTCATTCGATAAAACCCAAAATTTTACCAAAAGTGTGTTTCGAAAATATTTGCCGATCACGTTTCCGTCCGTCACTTCCGTTTGGAAACATTGCGCAGAACCATTTCGCAAGCGCTCACAGCATATAAGGCCGGCTTTCCAGGCAGAGTCGTCATTTACGTAGAGATTCTCCTGTGTGTAGTGCTTGGGCCCCAGAGGGGGCATATGTAAGTATCAAGTGTTAATGTTAAGTGTTTTATTATATTATATTAACTTGTCTCTGTAGTGAGAGCTCATTTTTGTGATTAACTTAGGAACATTCAGTATGTTTTCTCTGTGCCGGTGTTAGTTAGGCACAAGCTTCAAGCTCACTGCCCCATCTTTGTCATTGTTTTCCCTTTTGTATTTGCTTCTCTGATGAATCCTTATTGGGTTCTCAATATTATTAAAATGTTGGCATTAGCTCCTTAGATATTTTATCAGTGCTGAGCATAGTGTTTTAAGATACTTTGCTGTCCACAAAGATCATTAATGTGTAAGCTCAATATTGTTTCCCTGAATTTAATTGAGCGTTGCTAGCCTTTGCTAAGTCACTGCAACTTTGTTTCCATGTTTAGTTTGTTTTTACTGCTGTCTTTTTAGATGCTACTCCTTTTTATAAGTAACTTTGCTGCGCCTAGAAGCAATTCTTGCTCACCTGAATTATAGAGAATAGAGGCTTCACCTTTTTTACTTTTGGTACATTATTTACCTCAGTGCTGTAGCTATTTTACTTCTAGCTGTTAGCTCATTTAGATTACATACTCAGTTGTGTTACTGCTTGTGAGATCAAGATAGACCTCATGACCAGTTGGTCTTGAACACCGGTTCTAGGTGTTAAGATGATTCAGCCTGCAACTCGGGCGCTTAAGCTGCGGACTGCCCTTAGCACTAGACTTCTGCCATTGTTCTTCTTGTAAGCAGCAGACTGCAGCAGTCTTGTACATGTGTATGAATGGGCTCGTTATCGTACAAATTAATCCAGCTCGATGTCCCTTCACAGGATCTACTGGACACACATTCCATGCACTCACAAACACGTATGGAGCCAAACCCTAACCCCTTGATTGCAGCCACTCTGCATTAAGAAATCAAGGACCTTACCTCCTCCAAGTTTCTCCTCCTCTCTAAACTTACTAAACTGGAAGGCCTGCATCCCTGCAGCTAAGCCGCTAAAATCTCCAGTTGAGACTATTGGGTCGAGAGCCTCCATTCTTACCGAATTTACTCAACCGTTAGGTGTTCCCACCTAGCGTCGGTACCTCCCACACCTTACATCATCCTCAACTTCACACTCCAGTACACGCTTCCACAAGCCTGAGCTGAACGCATCGTCTGAAGTTCTTCAACCGCCTCGGGCTCTCCCCAAGAACGTCTCACGAACCAAGAATCAAGCCTCGCACTTCGGCGTTCAACCTCAACTTTAATAAACCCAAAGGCGAGCTGTTCTGTTCTCTCATTCTCCCCGAGTGGTGGCTATATGGTGGTTTTTATTGTTTCTTGTTTGATTATTAGACGCTTGAAATATTGCGTCCGAACACCGCCTTCAACTCCTTCTGAGATTGCAAATCATTGAAACTCAACGTGCGTTAACACGCGCTGGTGACCCTTTTAAATTGCTTTGCTCTTCGAGCTTCACATAACTAAATTAAGTTCCTCAACTTTGGGCGAACTTTAGATGTTCTCTATTTTTCTTCAACGAATACTGCGCCGTCAATAGGTGGGCGAATATTAATTTGACAACCAGACGCACCTAAGGTTGTGAGGCATCCACTGTTGCTGGTTAACATAATGCTGGCATTTGACATTTTTTACTTTAATATTTCACAAAGTTTTCGTCGTAGCCTAAGACTGTAAAAACTGTTGTACTGGTATTGTGGTACTCTTTCGGTGACGGAAAGAGCAGCATTGTAGTGAACCCTCATCCCGCAACTCAGTCGAAATTTCGGAAATTCTCAGAATTATCATTTAAAAATACAGTAACATAAATTCAACCATTAGCATAAAAACACATTACGAAATTCACTAATCTCTATCCTCAATTTTATTAAAATTGTGTAACGAAAAATTAAATCTCTAAGAATTCACTTTCGAGTCTTAACGAAACTTCCCATGGCCGCGCGATAGCAACATCTTATTCGGCCAAGCGCCACTTTTCTCATATCATTCAGAGTGTGCACATCTCGGTGTTTCTGGCTGGAATCCACGAGACATTTTACACCCCACTGTCACGTCATATACCTTTCCACTCGTATTAAGGGGGTAAATTTAACCGGTAGCCAGAATTGGCAGAGGACAAAAAGAACTGCCTCCTTCTCATTGTTCTTATCACTCAATTACTGGACGGTAATGCAGTTTCCTCATTCCCCATCAACCTCACTCCGAATTGAGACCCTTGGGTTGCATCTAATTCAACTGCTGCTTACCCAACAATTCAATATTCAATCAAACTTGGGGGAATAGAGCTTTTACCGTCCGCATTTATCAGTGACGCTATTTGCCGTCTCTAGCCATTGGGATTACCATGCACACGACCCTCTCCACAAATACACTCACCACATAACCAACGCAGCTGGGAGCCTGTTGCAGTTCCTACTCAAGATCGGACCTCAACATCAGCTCATCCTGAAGAGACCAATCTGCCAGCCACCGAATAAAGGCCAGACTATTAAACCATATCTCCTTTCTTTGTCCTTCTGATTGGTCCAGTCCGTGGTAAAAGTTCGTTGTTAGATTTGCTTAAAACAGAGGCATAAAGCCAAGAACACCCTTGCAACTCCTTCTGAGTTAGTGGCCATATATTAATTCAATGCGCGTTCCCACGCGCTGGTGACCTCGCCTTATCAAGAACACCAATCTTGTTCATTTGCTAAATTAAGAATCATATTTAACCCTTAACCTTCAAAACTAGAACATCCAACCGTTTTAATCGATCGCTATTCAATCTTCAAATTCAATTCATCTGACTAACTTTCCCACTTTGGGAGTAGTTTAAATTGTTGACCCTGTCCAAAGTAGAACTTGAATTACGCCCATCAGGCCAAAGTTCACATTGGTGAATACCCAGAGTAGTTTAATCAGATATAAATGCTTATAAATACTTACCCGGACCACCATCGGAAGGATTAGGAGCGCATGTCTAGTGCTGTCAACTTCTGTGCATGGCTGACCTTGAAGGAGGTAGTTTCTTTCCCTACTCTCAGTAGTCAAACATAGTATTTCCTCTCCAAACTCTTCCCTAATAATAAGGTATTGCTACTGCAGCCTATTCTCACAAATTCTTCATGTTTTTCCATTGCTACTGAAGCCACCTTTTACAAAACTCTTCATGCATTTCCATTGCTACTGAAGCAAACCATAGGAGACCTTATAGGATAACTTCCATAGCTACTGAAGCTCCTTACTAATAACCTTCTCAATTTCCATTGCTACTGCAGCAACATTGCTACTGAAGCACATAAGTAAAATAAAACTTGTACGAAACCAAAAGCTATTGCAACGCGCGTTATCAATAATTCTTTGGGGAACATCAGAAGCATTATGTCTCCAAACGATAGTAACGACAGTCAGGCGGTTTCTGTTAAACTAACGCCGTTCGCGATTCAAAGTTTGGACTCTTGGTTCTTCCAAACCGAAGAACATTTCGAAAGCCTATCCATCAATTGCGAAAAAATTAAATATTACTCGTTATTAAGGGCCCTGCCCACGACTTGCCTAGACGACCTCTCTGGGGTTTGTAACGCTAACTCAACCGAACCTTATTCCACCCTCAAAGATCATATTTTAAAACGTTACAGCAAGGATAGAGCCCAAAGAATCCAGGCTTTGACGAGTAATCTCACCACCTACAATAGCCAAACACCTTTAGAGTTACTTAAAGAAATGCGTAAATTGGCGAAGGGGGTGATGGATGACAATACCCTTAAGACATTGTACATCCAACGCTTGCCCGTACGCCTGAAACCATTCCTCCATACACAGGATTCCTCCGTGAATCTGGACGTTCTCGCAGAATTAGCTGAGAAAATTCTTGCCTGTGAAACCCAGACACCGAATAGCTCTGCCGCTACTCCAATGGTCAGTCAAACCAGCCCAAACGAAACGGATAGATTATTGCGCGAGTTAGTTCAGCGAGTTGGAGCACTTGAAGTTGCTACCCAGCAAGCCGAACACGCGGAAAGAGTTCATGGGGTCGCACACCAAACAGCGGCGTATCAGCAAGCCGATAATTCCACACACACCGTTCCGTTTGACAGGCACAAGAGAGTGAATCGTTCATTTAAACATCAGAAGGCCGGTAGTTCAAATACCGTTCAAGGCCAGGATTCACGAGACAATCTGGAGGAGGAATGGTGCTGGTATCACAGAAAGTACTTGCACAAGGCTCGTAAATGTGAGTCGCCGATGTGCCCACTTTACGTACTACTTTACCCAAAAAATGGGAACAGCGCAGCGTAAATGCGAGTCAGACGCCAGCGCATAACCAAAAAAAAACGCCACTCGCTGTTTATTCCTTTCCGATCCGGTTACCGGCTTTCGATTTTTGATCGATACCGGGAGTTCGGTAAGCCTAATCCCGGCAACTGACAGAGACAAGAGTACCACGGGTATTCCAAACTTGCGTGCTGCAAATGGCACTCCTATATTATGTTACGGCACGAAAACTTTGTCGTGCTCTCTAAATCTCAAACGTTCCCTGAGCTTCGAATTCATAGTGGCTGATGTGGACACGCCCATCATTGGTGCCGATTTCCTTCAGAAGTTTGCATTGGTGGTGGATGTGAGAAACGGATGCTTGTATGATAGCGAAACCCGAGTGCTAAGGCCCCTTAGTGCCGTCGATATGGTGAACGTTACGTCAAGCGTCTCCCATAATCTAGAGAGTACATGCCCCTACCAACGGGTGTTGCTCGAATTCCCCTCACTCTTTCAACCTAACGTAACGTTGCAAAATAACACGCTGACGCAACACCACATATCGACGAGCGGTCCTCCTGTTTACGCGAAAGTAAGACGTTTGCCCCATGATCGATTGCAGGAAGTAAAAGCGGAGTTTTCAAAAATGGTCCAAGAAGGGACAGTTCGCGTTTCGAAAAGTCCCTGGGCCAGTCCCTTGTTGATTGTTCCAAAAAGCAACGGCGAGTTGCGTATTTGCGGCGATTATCGCCAACTCAATTCCGTAACTGTACCCGACAGATTCCCCATTCCCCATCTTCATGATTTTACTGCAAATCTGTCAGGGGCAAAAATCTTCTCTACAATTGACCTGAAGAGAGCTTTCCACCAGATTCCAATGGAGGAAAGCTCTATTCAGAAGACCGCTGTCTGCACGCCGTTTGGTTTGTACGAGTATCTTCGTATGCCGTATGGCTTGCGAAATGCTCCGCAAACTTTTCAGCGGCACATGACTGAAGTCCTTTCCGACCTCCCGTTTTTGTATTGTTACCTCGATGATGTGCTTGTGGCTTCGGGGACGCCTGAGGAGCACGTGCATCATTTAAGAGAGCTGTGCAAACGACTAGCGTCGCACGCTCTGCTGATTAATCCAGCAAAGTGTGTACTGGGAAAGAAGGAACTGACTTTTCTAGGTCACTACATCTCAGATAAAGGCATTAGGCCACTTCCCGACAAGGTAGAAGCTATCCGAAATTTCTCAAAACCCTCTACACAGAGAGAGTTGCGCAGGTTCTTGGGATCGGTGAATTTTTACCACCGATTCCTAAGGAACTGTGCGGCGACTCTGGCACCACTCTCCTCACTCATTAGAGCGAAGAAACGAGGGAAGTCTGTACTGATAGAGTGGAACGGTGAGGCAGAGGAGGCATTCACAGCAATTAAAGAGGAACTCGCTAATGCGACGGAGTTGGCTTACCCACACCCGAACGCAAAACTTAATCTAGTAGTAGATGCGTCAGATCTTGCTGTCGGCGCGGTGCTACAGCAAACCGTTCAAAATGACACGTCACCATTGGCGTTCTTTAGTCGGAAACTTTCTCCCACCGAACAACGCTATAGCCCGTTCGGGAGAGAGCTTCTGGCGATCTATCTTGCCATAAAACACTTCCGCTATACCTTGGAAGCGCGTCAGTTCACGGTATTCACCGATCATAAGCCGTTGATCAACGCAATAAGAATGCCTCCTGACCGCCATTCCCCTCGAGAAAGTCGGCACCTGAGTTACATAGCACAGTTCACTAACGATCTCAGGCACATTGAGGGGGACGAGAACACGGTCGCCGACTGCTTATCGCGTGTGCACAACGTGTTATTAAACCCGTTGGCGCCCGAGTTCCGACCTTCTGTGCACATGATTTCGTTGGCTGATATCATCACCGAACAAAAAAACGACACGGAGATCCAATCTTTGATTGAGTCTCCTAGCTCGTCTCTAAAGCTGTCACTCAGAGAAGGCGTTTACTGTGAAGCTGACCGGCCTAACCGATACTACTTGCCTAACAATTTGCGTTTGCCCGCCAATAAACATTACCATGCACTTTCCCATCCTGGGACAGATAGAACTTTCCGCCTAATCGCAGATCGTTTTGTCTGGCCCGGGATGCGTAGGACCATAAGAGAGTACGTTCGCAATTGCCCAGATTGCCAAGCTAGCAAAGTCACTCGACACAACAAAGCCGCAATTCAACCTTGTGCTTTCTCAGGCGGAAAATTTGACGCGGTCAACATAGATATTGTCGGCCCGCTTCCAAACTCTCGCGGGTTCTCGTATTTACTTACTATGATAGACCGTTTCTCTAGGTGGGTCGAGGCTGTTCCCATTGCTAACATAACGGCAGAAACCGTAGCTCGAACTTTCGTAGAGACGTGGATCTCCCGCTTTGGGGTTCCTTTGAGCATCACGCACGATCGTGGTGCTCAGCTTACTTCCGCTTTGTGGCTGGAGATCTCCAAAATCCTAGGTAGTGACAACATCGCGACCACCGCGTTCCACCCCCAATCAAATGGACTCATTGAGAGAGTCCAAAGGGATCTCAAAGCGTCACTACGTTGTTTAAAATGCCACGACGATTGGGCGGACCGATTGCCTGTCGTCTTACTTACTCTACGTAACTTGTTTCGTCAGGACCAGAAGTGCACGTCCTTCGAATTGCTTTACGGGAAGTCCTTAAGATTGCCCGGAGATGTTATTGATCCCGATTACAAAATTGACGACTCCTTCAGTCGAATCACTGATTACGCGGCACGTCTCAAACGCGCCATGCGCGAATTGGTTTACCAACCGCCTCGCCTGCCTTTACCATCTGAAAGCCTTGATCCATTGTTGAACACCTGTACACATGTTTACGTTCGGGTGGACGGTGTAAAAAAACCCCTTACGACGTCCCTATGATGGCCCCTACAGGGTTCTAAAGAGGACGCCGAAATATTTTATAATCGAAAGGGGTACCAAGAGCGACAGTGTTAGCATAGATAGACTGAAGGCAGCATATGTGTCCTTTCCTGAAGATCGTTCTACCAACACTCATGAGCCGCAACCCAGGTTGCAAATTACCCCCAGGTCAACACCTGTCGAGGCCACCGGGTTGCACTTGTCTGTTTTGGCTAGGAACCTTCCTCCCACTATGGAGTGTAATGAGTTCGTCGTTCCCTTGAAGACCGTTCAAAGAACGCTGTCGGAACCTCGTAATTCGGGTGCCTCCAATTCGGCTGATGTTTCTGTTGCTGTTGTTCCCCATCACAGAAAAGCCTCAGATACCCTTTCGTTGTCCCAGTTGGGAATCCGAACGTCAACTTTCACAGCTCCACAGCTTAACCCTTCTATTGTCCCCGAGCGCTGTAGCAGTTTTGGCAGACCTAGTCGTCCGCCAGCTCGTTACGCGCAGACTTAGGGTGGTGACTTCTGACCTGTCAATTTTTTTTCTTCTATTTCCTCCTGTCAAGCCTTCTGTTGGGATTTTCCTTTCTTGATCATTTCGGGCATCTTACAGGTAACAGCTTCACTGTTACAAGACCTTTCGGTCCACATGCGTTGGTGGGTAGCTGTAGTGAACCCTCATCCCGCAACTCAGTCGAAATTCCAGAAATTCTCAGAATGATCATTTAAAAATTCAGTAACATAAATTCAACCATTAGCATGAAAACACATTACGAAATTCACTAATCTCTATCCTCAATTTTATTAAAATTGTGTAACGAAAAATTCAATCTCTAAGAATTCACTTTCGAGTCTTAACGAAACTTCCCATGGCCGCGCGATAGCAACATCTTATTCGGCCAAGCGCCACTTTTCTAATATCATTCAGAGTGTGCACATCTCGGTGTTTCTGGCTGGAATCCACGAGACATTTTACACCCCACTGTCACGTCATATACCTTTCCACTCGTATTAAGGGGGTAAATTTAACCGGTAGCCAGACTTGGCAGAGGACAAAAAGAACTGCCTCCTTCTCATTGTTCTTATCACTCAATTACTGGACGGTAATGCAGTTTCCTCATTCCCCATCAACCTCACTCCGAATTGAGACCCTTGGGTTGCATCTAATTCAACTGCTGCTTACCCAACAATTCAATATTCAATCAAACTTGGGGGGAATAGAGCTTTTACCGTCCGCATTTATCAGTGACGCTATTTGCCGTCTCTAGCCATTGGGATTACCATGCACACGACCCTCTCCACAAATACACTCACCACATAACCAACGCAGCTGGGAGCCTGTTGCAGTTCCTACTCAAGATCGGACCTCAACATCAGCTCATCCTGAAGAGACCAATCTGCCAGCCACCGAATAAAGGCCAGACTATTAAACCATATCTCCTTTCTTTGTCCTTCTGATTGGTCCAGTCCGTGGTAAAAGTTCGTTGTTATGTCGGGATTTATGACCGTTGGGGTAGTTTGAACTGAAATGTTAGTTCTTGACGGCCAAAAACTCGAACAACTCTCGATAGTGTTGTGGGAAATTACAAGAGGGATAATGAAAAACGGATTTGGACTCAGCTTATTTCAGGTGGTTTTTATTTGAAGAGGAACCAGGAGGACTTCGATGAGCTTGACTGGAAATCCCAGTGAGGTCCGGAGTGCCGGTGGTGAGCTTCGGTGAGCGCTGGCGTCGCTCCGGCCGGTGGATGAGATTTTTAAGTGTATCGAGTTCAGAATATTCAATTTACTGTGGGCAATTTTTAAACAAGCACAACAATCGGTGCGTAGCTATTTGTGTGGGCAAAGCATGCTTAATTTTGGAGCAGGTGAGTTTGATCAAGGTGCCGAGCCTGAAGGCGATGATGACTCTTGGTTTGAATAGTACTTAAGATCCAGGCACGCGGAATTCAGCGAATGCAAAGCTAATTCAATGGTGCCCGTACTTTTAGGCAGTTGAGAATTAAGGCCCGTAATTAGAGAATATATCCGGCTAAAGGCCCAGAGCATAGCCTAATCCAATCCAAGTAGAGAAAACCAAAAGCGGCCCAGGGAGAATGTTGTAAATGGTGTGTGTGATGCCGTTGAGGTCCTGTAAGGGCAGAGGCGCTGGATGAAACGTTCCAGGAGAGACATCAAGACATTCCACCACTGGCAATCCAACATATAATGACAACTCTTCCCACACGGAGAACTCCGAGAAACTCCTACAGGTTTGACACCAGCTACTTTAAGGATTCTCACTTTTGGCAAACTCAAGGAGATAGGACAGATTTTTGGTTGACAGGTTTTAACAATAAATAAATTGTTTAAACTGTTTAGCTGTCAAAACTGTTCACTAATGCCTCTGGCTTTAAAAATCTGAGTATTAGGTTTAAGAACTTCCGGTAATAAAGATCGTGATTCCTTACAGAGACTACGGGCAAGTAAACACGAGATCTACAGAATATCGTGAAAATATCAAGTGACTGCACTTTTGAAAGCAGTAAGAAAAAAAACATAAAAATCCTAAAGTTCATGGATATAAATCCTACTGAAAAATCCTGGTAGATATCATTTGCAATAATAAAGGAATTAAGGAATAATATATATCCCCAATGATAAAAGGAAAAGGAAAACCTAAGCGTTGATTTCACAGGCGGAGAATACGCGAAGAAAGAAAAACGAAAGCATGAAAGTTCCGTGTGGCGATTTAGCCGGGCGGCTTTACGCGTCCGCCTCAGCCAAACCGCCGGCAATTTGCACACACTCAAGATAGGCAGATGGTAGTGGGTGTTTTGTCACAAGAATGCGATGAGTTAAATTAAATTTCATTGAAATGTTTCTCTATTGAAATAAGGGCGGTTACGTAAAGGTTTCAAAGAGTATGGAATTAAGAAATGAAATTCCAAAACTCAGCAAGCATAGACATGAATACTTTTCGTAATTTAAAACTACTGCAAGTTGGTTTGTAAAAAAAATAAATGCTACTATAACACATGCCTATAGTGAATTATAGTCACGGATTAGTGACAAGAGACGGCGGTGTGGTGTTCCGCCATTAAACAAAGACGCTATCGACAACGAAAGCCGGCAAGTTCAGCCGCGTTCGTTCCGAGTATCGAATCATGAATGGAACTGCAGGTATATACTATTATCGTAAAGAAAAGGAACGAACATGATTATGCTTTGATAATAAAATCATGACACGGAAATGCAATGCACATCTGACGCAAAATTTTACGCTAAGTCATGTTGAGAAACAAAACAAAACACTGAATGAAAACATGCTACATCACAATTCCTACGCATAACTACGTATCTTAATAACACTGCACTGTCAACTATTAATACTCACTGAACACGAAGAAAGAACACGATTATTTTCTAACACTGATTACTCACGAGAACGAAGAAAGAACACGATTATTTTCTAACACTGATTACTCACGAGAAAAATGCTGTGAGCGGGCTAGTCAACCGCCAAAGTAAGAGTGCTCTATTTGAAACAGAGACGCGCATTGCGCAGTATTGCCACCAGAGGGCTTCTCTCTCGAAAAATGTAAATTGTTATTTTATCGTCTCATGTATTTACACAAAAACTTCAATGATTACGAATTAGAAGTAGAAAATAATTAATAATAAATTAGAGTAAGATTTTTAATGCTACTAATTAATTTATTTAAGTACGAATGGCAAATTTCTAATTTTTACGCTTATGTAGCGGTATGCTACATTACCCCCCAAGGCGCAGACCGAAAGGTCCACCCGCTGCAATCATCTGTAGCGGGAAGGAGGGCGAACTACACGACCCTGCCGAGTTCGGCAATTGGCAAATGATACTGAGCGGGGAAGTTTCACCAAACGGGTCTGCAAGTTTAGATCGGCAAGAGTCCTAGGAACAGGAGTTACTGCAGCGGGCTCGTCTGGTCTCCCCAGACTTGTCGCTGTGTCAGTAAGAGGGCTAGAATTAGAGTCTACGATAGGCTTAGGGATAGGGTTTGAATGTACAGACACGTAGAAAGGGTTACACTCAAGTTGACTAGGCAACAAGGCAGCCAACTGAGGAAACTGAGATGGTAGATATGATCGAGTCTCAGTGGAAAGGGAAATCTGCGGAGAGGATGATGAGTTATAAGTTACACTATGATCAGAAGTGTATGCGACTTTTAATCGATCAATGCTCACAGGGTCGTGTGAACCGAATCTTTCGAGGATGAAATATTTTTGCTTGCGTTTAAGAACTTTGAATGGGCCATCGTAAGGGCGCGTGAGTGTAGGTTTTATAGCATCATTGCGGACAAACACATGTGTGCAGTCTTGCAGGGCAGAATCCAGTTTGTCCAGAGTCTGAGGCATTCGTGGAGCCACATACTTGATCTTACGCATGCAATCTTTGAGACAGGTTACATACGCGGAACGGTCAGCGGATGAAAATTCAGGCAAAGGTTTTGGGTCAACAATGTCGCCGGGGAGACGAAGCGTTTTCCCGTACAACATTTCAGCCGCTGTGCATTGCTGATCCTGTCTGTGTAAATTTCGGATGCTAAGTAGTACTACTGGAAGTCTATCAATCCAATCGTGACTGCAATTAAGGCAGCGCAATGCAACCTTGAGGTCTCTGTGGACTCTCTCAATAAGTCCATTTGACTGCGGATGATACGCTGTAGTGGATGTATTTGCACACCCTAAGGCGGTGCTAAGCTCACTCCAGAATTTGGAGGTGAATTGTGATCCCCGGTCATGTGTGACACTTAAAGGAACCCCAAATCTAGAGATCCAGTTTGACAAGAAAGCGCGCGCTACAGTCTCAGTTTGGGTATCAGGAAGAGGAACAGCCTCAACCCAACGTGTGAACCTATCGATGATGGTCAACAAATAAGAATAACCGCGCGATAAAGGCAAAGGACCCACCAAATCTAGGTGGACCGAGTCGAACTTGTGACCTGTGAATGCACAACTCTGCAGCGCCGCACGATTATGTTTCACCACCTTACTACTCTGACACGCATGGCAATTTTGCACAATTTGCTTGACCTCCTTTCGCATCGCTGGCCAGACGAAACGATCAGAAATCAAACGCACTGTACGGTTAATACCTGGATGAGAGAGGGAATGGTAGTGGAGGACAGCTACTCTGCGGAGCGTCGCAGGAAGATACAAACGAGAAGGTCGCTCGGCATCACGGTACACGCCGTCAACAAAGGTTAGTTTCGGAGAGGAAGTGTTAGAAGGTTTGAGAAGGTCCTGAAGTTCAGGATCCTCCTTCTGCGCGTTTGCAATGTTGCCGAAAGTGATTTCAACACCGGTTTGGACAGAGTTAACGCGTGAGAGGCAGTCAGCGACAGTATTGTCGAGACCTTTGATGAAACGGATGTCAGTGGTGAATTGGCTAATGTAGGACAGGTGTCGAGCTTCTCTTGGCGAATGCCGCTCAGAAGGCATCTTGATCGCTGAGGTCAGAGGTTTGTGATCTGTGTAGATCACGAACTCCCTCGCCTCTAGAGCATAGCGAAAGTGTCTCACAGACAAGTAGATAGCAAGAAGTTCCCTACCGAACGCGCTATAACCACGCTCAGTGGGCGACAGCTTTTTGGAAAAGAAAGCAAGAGGAGAGATATTAGTACCTATTTGTTGTTGCAAAACAGCACCTACGGCGGTACTGGATGCGTCCACAACGAGGCTGAAATCAGCATTAGCAATAGGGTAGGATAGTTCAGTCGCGGAAGCTAACTTGTGCTTGATTGTCTCAAAAGCTTTGCGCGCTTCTTCTGTCCATTTTACCTCAATAGATTTGCCTTTTCGTTTCGGTTCGAGGAGGTCAGACAAGGGCGCTAAAGTTTGAGCACAGTTGCGAATGAAACGATGATAGAAGTTAACAGAACCTAGGAACCTTCTGAGTTCCTTCTTGGTCTGTGGAAGAGGAAAGTTTTTGATCACTTCTACTTTGGAAGGCAAAGGTTTTAGACCTAGGCTAGAGATTTCATGACCTAAGTAAATCAGTGATGGCTTTCCGAGCTCACATTTTGCAGGATTTACGAGGAGTCCATTTTCGGACAATCTTTGAAAAACGACCCTAAGATGGTCTTTGTGCAACTCCAGGGTTGTGGATGCCACTAGGATGTCGTCTAAATAGACATAAGCGAAAGTGAGATCAGAGAAAATTTCAGCCATGTGCCTTTGGAACGTTTGAGGAGCGTTCCTCAAGCCATATGGCATCTTGAGGAACTCAAAGAGACCAAACGGAGTGATTACCGCGGTCTTAGGAATCGCAGACTCATCCAAGGGAATTTGATGGAAGGCAGACTGCAGGTCTATCTTAGAGAAAATTTGTGCTCCCTCTAAATTTGCACTGAAATCATGAAGGTAGGGAATAGGGTATCGATCAGGTAAAGTAACGGCGTTCAACCTGCGGAAATCCCCGCACGGTCTGAATTCACCGTTAGCCTTGGATACTAGCAAAAGAGGGCTAGCCCAAGGGCTTTTGGAGGTGCGGATGATGCCATTTTCGAGCATGCGCGCAAATTCTTTCTTAGCTAACGCCAATCGATCAGGCGGCAGTCGCCTAGCACGGGAGAAAACTGGCGGACCTTGCGTCTCTATGAAGTACTTTGTGCATGTTTGCATGTTATTAGAAGCTAAGTTAGGGTTTGTTAATGCTGGGAAATTTTTAAGTTCTTGTTCAAACATGCACTCCTCCTTGAAAGCAATCGAGAAGGAATGCAAGACATTTGCTCTAGTTATGCTACAAGCGGGAATTGAGATCTGTGTCTCCTCGTCCCTAATTCTACGGTTCTTAATATCTACAATTATGCCAAACATGGCTAGAAAATCAGCACCTATTATGGGCTCTTGGACTTCAGCTACCAAGAAAGTAAATGTGAATTTTCTCCTCAATCCCAGACCGCACTCTAAAATTCTTTCACCGTAACAAGGAATTGGCGTGCCGTTTGCGGCGCGTAATGTCGCCAACAATGGGTTGTTTTTGTCTTTTGCCGTGGCTGGGATAATTGACACGCTTGAGCCAGTGTCGATGAGAAATCGATATTTGGTAACGGGATCGAGAATAGTAAGGAGGCGAGTAGTCTGGGAATGAGGCAACGCAGTACTCGCTACTATGCGTCGCTGTTGGCGTTTCCCGAAGTCATTTCGGTATAACGAGGACAGTATCTAGAGGCGCATTTGCGAGCTTGGTCACCAAATTTCATGTGGTACCAGCATAAATTGCTACTAGCATCACGAGAGCGCGACCTGAAGCGGCGGTCTTGATTTGACCTATCATAAGATCTACCTCTATCAAAGCGTTGAGGAGGAGGAGAAGGATAGTTTGAGTGATAGTCATAGGGATAGTCGTAGGCATTTTGGTGGCTTTGGAATCTCCCTGGGCCTTGCTGAATGTGAGCTCCACTTTGACCTATTTGAAAATTTTGGAGAGCTTGCTTTATTTCAGCGATGTCCTGCTGCATCTTATCTATTGTGGCTGAGGATTGATTTTGCGCCGTATTTGACGGGCTAAAATTTGTAGCTGCTACATTCAGGGAAGCAACTTGTGGTTCTCGTGACAAATTAATATTTCGCATCACCGTCTCTGCGGACTCCGCTAATTTTTCTAACGTTTGCTCGGGCCCCGCTAGCTATAGAAATGGACGCACATTCGGAGGAAGCTTAGTCATGAAAACTTCCTTCAGAAATCCCTCAGCTACGGCAACACCCGTAGCGAGTTTCCGCAGTTCTTTCACTAGCGAAGTGGGAGAGAAAGAGACAGAGACAGATGGAATTGCTGAGGCGTCTACAAGACTTCGGAATTTGTCCGCATCGGACATCTGAAGCTTTGAACACCAATCTTGTTCATTTGCTAAATTAAGAATCATATTTAACCCTTAACCTTCAAAACTAGAACATCCAACCGTTTTAATCGATCGCTATTCAATCTTCAAATTCAATTCATCTGACTAACTTCCCCACTTTGGGAGTAGTTTAAATTGTTGACCCTGTCCAAAGTAGAACTTGAATTACGCCCATCAGGCCAAAGTTCACAGCATCATCTTTCGAACGCGTTTCTGACAGATCTTGAGACGCCATCAATTTGCATTATATATTTAAAAGCTAAGTATACTCTTAGGAATAGTAAAGATAGTTACATTGCTTAATTTAAGTTCGTAAATTTTGTTTTAATTTCTGAAACATTAGTTTCTGGCCTTCTGGGAAGTAATACTTTTTCTTTCACTGTCGGAAACCTTAATGCATTTTCGTTGTATCTCTTAGCTATGCATTAACAGTGTCATATTATAATTCCTGTAGTCTTTTCCCACTTCTTTTCTAACTATCGGGAGAATATGCGAGTTGTTGTGCTTCTATTATTTTTCAAGTTCATTTGGCATTTCTTTTTGTGCTCGCGATAGCCATGTGCTAGAGGTTCTGCCGCCGTGCGGCAGAGACCCGGGTTCGAAACTCGGCGCTGGCGGTGGCGATTTTCTCTGTTGGGTAAAGGAGAAAAATTTCAAGCACAATACCCCACTCTACCCAGGTGTCTGAAATGGGTACCGGTCTTGACCGGGGGAAAGCGTCATGGCGTTCTGGCGTTAGTTATAAGGCATTTGAAAATCCAGTGTACAAGGTGATGTAGCATACCGCTACATAAGCGTAAAAATTAGAAATTTGCTATTCATACTTAAATAAATTAATTAGTAGCATTAAAAATATTACTCTAATTTATTATTAATTATTTTCTACTTCTAATTCGTAATCATTGAAGTTTTTGTGTAAATGCATGAAATAATAAAAATAACACTTGACATTTTTCGAGAGAGAAGCCCTCTGGTGGCAATACTGCGCAATGCGCGTCTCTGGTCCAAAAAGCCACTCTTGTTCTGGCGTCCTACCTTGGCAGTGTTACAGCAAATTCTCGTGAGTTTTAAATGTGTTAGAAAATTATCGTGTTCCTTTTCGTCGTGTCAGTGAGTATTAATAAGTGACAGTGCAGTGTATTAAGTTACGTAGTTGTGCGTGGGAATATTGATGTAGCATGTGTCTCCTTCAGTGTTTTGTCTTTTCTCAGCGTGACTTAGCGTAAAAATATTGCATTTCGGTGTCATGATTTTATTATCAAAGCATAATCATGTTCGATGTGCATTTCATTTCCGTGTCATGAATTTATTATCAAAGCATAATCAGGTTCGTTCCTTTTCTTTTCGATAATCTACTAATCTACAATAATCTCTGCTTGAATGAACGCGGCGAAAATTGCCGGCGTTCGTTCGATAGCGTCTTTGTGTAATGGCGGAACCTCACGCCGTCCTCTCTGGTCACTACTCTGTGATTATAAATACTATAGGCATGTTTATAGTAGCATTTATTCTTTTTTTTACAAAACCAACTTGCAGTAGTTGAATTACGGAAAGTATTCATGCCTATGCTTGATAAATTTTGGAATTTCATTTCTTAATTCCATACTCTTGGAAAACCTGTACGTAAATCGCACTTATTTCAATATAAAAACATTTCAATAAAATCAAAATTAACTCATCGCATTCTTGTGACAAAACACCCACTACCATCTGCCTATCTTAAGTGTGTGCAAATTGCTGGCGTCTCTCTCTGGCTGAGGCCGACGCGTAAGTCGCCGGCTAAATCGCCGCACGAAATTTTCATGCCTTCGGTTTTCTTTCTTCGCGTATTTTCCACCTGTGAAATCAACGCTCAGGTTTTCCCCTTTTCCTATTATCATTTGGGGATATATATTATTCCTTAATTCCTTTATTATTGCAAATGATCTACCAGAATTTCTTAGTAGGATTGAGATCCTCGAATTTTGGGATTTTTATTTTTTTTTCTTACTGCTTTCAAAAGTGCAGTCACTTGATATTCTCACCATTTCCGTAGACCTCGTGTTTACTTGCCCGTAGTCTCTGTAAGGAATCACGATCCTTATTCTTGGAAATTCTTAACCTAATACTCAGAATTTAAAAGCCAGAGGCATTAGTGATTAAACAATTTATTTCTTGATTAAAAATCTGTCAACCTAAAGTCTGTCCTATCTCTTTTGAGTTGCCAAAAGTGAGAATCCCAATGTAGCCGGAGTCAGACCTGTAGGAGTTTTTCGGATTTCTCCGTGTGGGAAGAGTTGTCGTTATAATTTGGATTGTCAGTGGTTGGAATGTCTTGATGTCTCTCCTGGAATGTTTCACCCAGCATCTTGGACCCCTGTGCAGGACCTCTACATCATCGCCATACACGCAACACTCACAAAATTGAATCTCCCTGGGTTTCCTGAGTGCCATGCTAAATGCTATTCTCACATAAGCAGTAATTTACTTGCCCCCGTTAACGTGCAAATGTGCTAATGTGCCGACTTGATTCTGCTCACCTGAGCCTGATTTAACTGCTCACTCACACCCCACCTTATTTTGGAGTCATTAGTTCTACCTGAACTAATTTACTGACCTGCGCTCAATCATCCCTAATTGCCAAACTCAAATTCCCAAATACAACTCACTCACCCTGCTTACTCCATCGCGTGCCGGCCTGCGTCAACGCCAGCCTGGTCCTCCGGCAAGGATTGCCCACCTAGACAAGCTCTCCGAGATCAAGATCCAAGCCAGTTTTCCTGGTTTCCTCGTCCAATAAACTCCACCTGAACTAAGCTGAGTTCCAAAACGTTTTCATTTTCCCTCTCATAATTTTCCCATGCGCTTCGAGAATTGATCGAGTTTTTTTCTTAGCCGTTCAAATTAATATTTACATTCAACCACCCAACGGCGGAAGGTTAAAACTCGACAGTGATATGTATCAGGCTTGATTGGAAGTAAAGCATCCGTAAATGCCTTCATTATTCATATTCATTCATTACAAGTGCTCTACCGAACGCTCATTTCTCCTTACTTGCAATACGGAATAGAAGCATGGCACGGAACTGATAAAAATAAAACCAACAAAATTTTTACTATGTAGAAAAGAGCTATCAGAGCGGTAAAGAACCTAGAATATGATGCTCACACAAATGATTCGTTCAAAAATGTACAAATACTTGAACTTTCGGATCTCTACAAAATCTCCATTTGTAATTTCATTTACAAAACATTAATAAATGATGGCGACAATAGCCTAAAAAAATTATTAACTGCGCAAACTGGTCATCACGACCATTTAACCCGAAAATAGTAAATTCATGCTTCCTTATTATTCAAAGTTCCGGTCGCAACACAGTATCCTCTTCGTTGGAACTAAAACTTGGAACTCAATACCTGCGGAGATCCGTGAAAGTAATTCGTACAAAGTATTCAAAAGACATCTTGAGTCTCACTTCAAGGAGAATGATTGAGAGGAGAATTCAAGGAGAATGATTGAGGAGAGAAAGTACAGGGAATGCTAGGTGGTTTACGAGTGAGATAAAGGAAGAACGAACGAGAAGGAAGACTTTAAATAAAAAACAACGCAGTATGAGGAAAATGTATGAAAGACGCAGAATTACTGAGGATGAATGGCAGAGTGTATGGAATGAGTACAAGGACCAGCAGAAGAAAGTAAAGAGAATGATCAATGAGGCTAGGGTTAAAGAAGAGAGACACCAAGTTGAAAATCTAAGAAAGAAAGGTCTAGATGGAATAAAAGATTGGTATAGGTTTATACAAGGCAATGATAGAGGTAGTGAAGTTCAAGTTGATGAATTAGTGGTCAATGGTTGCAGTGTGCAAGATAGGATGCAACTGGTGAAAGCAGTTGAAGAATACTGGGAGGACATTGGTGGAATGAATGAGCAGGTTACAGATGATGAACCAATAAATTTTCTGATAGATGAACATGAACTGCAAATGGAAGACGAAATCACTTGTGCAGAGATTGTAAGTTTTTTGAAGAAAGTGAAAAATGGAAAGGCATGTGGCCCTGATAAGATACCATATGAGTTCTATAAATGTGGAGGAGAGAGTGTAGTCAGTATGTTGAAATGTTTATTTGATGAGATATGGAAGAGTGAAAGAGTACTGGATGACTGGAACAAGTGTAATGTAGTTCTGTTGCATAAGGGTGGACATAAGAGTATGAAAGAACTTAAAAATTACAGACCAATTGCACTGGGTGACACCGTATGTAAGATCTTTTGTGGTATTTTGAATGAGAGAATGAAAAATTTAGTTGAGGAATTAGGAGTCCTGGGAGAAGAACAGAATGGTTTTAGGCAAGATAGACGGGGGGAGGATAATCTGTTTGTAGTGAGTGAAATAATTGAGCGAATGAAGAAGGATAACAAGAAGGTATATTTAGCATTCCTGGATATTGAAAAGGCGTATGACAGAGTGGATCGGGTTAGGCTGTTTGAAATTTTGAGAAAAGTTGGTTTTAGCAGAAAAATAGTGAACATTGTACAGAGTCTGTATGAGAACACAAGTGCTATCTACAGGTTAGGAAATTTGGAAACAGGGCAAGTGAGGAGTGTTAGAGGAGTGAGACGGGGCTGTACTCTGTCCTTCCTGTTGTTTGGATTGTACACAGAAGAATTAGCAGTTCGTCGACTGAGAGGGAGTGGTTTAGGACTGAAAGTTGGTAATGAGAGACTGAGCTGTTTGTTGTATGCTGATGATGTGGTTGTGGTTAGTGAATGTGGTCATGAACTACAAAGGATGCTTGACATTGTGAATGGATATAGTACAGATTTCAAGATAAACTTTGGTGCCAATAAAAGTAAGGTCATGGTTATAAATAGTGATGAGACTGATAGAGACAGACTGTGGAATATTGGAGAAATCAGAATAGGTAGAACAAAAGAATACAAATATCTAGGTTGTATGATGAGTGAAGATGTATGTACTAGAACTAAAGGTGAGAAAGTGGCTAAAGCAATGCAATGGAGTGGACGGTTAGGTAGTGTGGCCAGATACAGAGCAAACAAGTACGAATGTGTGAGAGGAATGTGGAAGTATGTTGCTGTACCTAGTGTCATGTATGGTATGAGTGCTCTTGCTTGGAATGGAAGTGATCTTGAAAAGCTGGATGTGATACAAAATAAGGTAGGACGTGTAGCATTGGATGCTCCAAAATGCACAGCTATAGAAGCCATTAGAGGTGACCTAGGGTGGAGCCTATTTTCAGAAAGAATGATGAAAGCTGTGCTGAATTATAAGGTGAGAATTAAAAGAATGCAGAATAGCAGGTGGGTAAGGCGAATCTTTGAATGGAATCTGAGTGTAAGCTATTGGGAGAAAGTATGTTGGGGGCATGCAAGGAAACTCAGTATGCAAAAGATTATTCATGTTAGAATTGGGAGACCTGTGGATGACTGGAGTTTAATAAATGTAGGAGGTGTAGGGCCTGAGTGGGACTGCAAGAGGTGGAAGAAAGAGATTGAGAGACAAACAAAAGAGTATGGATTGAATAAGTGGAAGCTTAGCATGATGCGGAAGCCTACACTTAACTGGTATATGAAAAAGAAAGCACCTAAGTTTGAGCTGTTCTATGATGGTAGTTTTGGAAGTCAACTCTTGTTTGCTGTGAGATGCAAGTCATTGAGTGTGAACAGACGTACATGGAGATGGAATGAGAATAATAACAGATTATGTCAGCAGTGTAATAGTGGAGTAGAGGAAACAATTGAGCATTTTGTGCTGGAATGTAGTAAGTATGAGCAAGAGAGAGAGAGTTTTATGAATGTGGTGTCTGAGCAGTATGGAGAGAATGAGTGGAATGCCAGATGTGCTGAAGATGATTGCGGTATGAGCTGTCTTGCTGGATTGGATCAGGAGTTTAATGCGAGTATCACTGAGGCTATGAAAGTGTTTCTTGTGCGTGCCTGGAGTAAGAGACAGTGACTGGAATGAGCCAGTCTGGTAGAATGGGCTGTAATGACCCAATGTGCCGGGGGATGGTGTTTTGACACACTGGCTGTCCCGGTGATGCCTTCCAATGGAGGCTTGTGACAAGGATCGTAGATCCTGAGTAATTTAGTGGACAAGTCTGGTACCAGGCGCTGAACTCTTTGTGTGAAAATTGTGGAGGGAATTGTAGGCCGTTACAAAGGCCCCGACACTGTCGGCCCTCAAGTTCAAGTTCAAGTTCAAGATTAATGAGGCTAGAGTTAAAGAGGAGAGTGTGGTGTATTGCTACGCCAGGCACGTATTCCTACACGCGGCCAATTACAGGGTGACAGGGCTGCACCCGTCAGCGGGTTGCTTGTGTACACATCGTAATTTGTGTTCACGGACGCTTTGGTGTTCCAATGTGTTTATTCTGTTTAGAATGACACATGCGACGTTTTTTACGTTGTAAGCTGCTTTGTTTGAGTGGCAGGAGGTATTTTGTAAGATCTACTTCCTGACGTATGCAGAGGAATTTCAGAAAGCGGATCCGGAGCCGAAATACGTAAGACTTTTTGTTCTTTTTCTAAACGGGGAGTGAAGATCTGTGAGTAATAAAGTGTGAAAAAATGCATGCCAGAGAATGTGTTATTGTGGTTGTATGCTATATGACAACTGATGGTATTTTAGCTCATCAAGAGAATGTAAAAAAGTATGAAATATTAACAAGAATTGTGCAAGAGCATTGCAGGTGCCCTCTGATTGTGATGGGTGATATGAATGGCCATGTTGGTATACCTGGTGAGCCTGTGAATGCAAATGGACAAAAATTGATTGATTTCTGTGATGAGAATGAACTTGAAAATCTGAATGTAACAATAGGAAATGGCTTGCATACATGGCAAAGCAGGGAATGTAAAACTGCAATTGATTATATGATAGTGAATAGTAGAGCAAGAATATGTGTCAGAGAAATGTTTGTAGATGAAGATGATTTTGATATTGATAGTGACCATAAAATGCTTGTACTAGAATATAACTGGGGTGGAAACGAGGCAATGCAGAAGGCCAGCAGAGTAAGAAAAAATTGGTGTATTAGAATGGCAAACTGGGAAGAATTTAGAAATGAATTGAGTAGATGTAACTGGAACAGGTGTGGAAATGTAAATGACCTAAGTTAAATAAGGAGATTGCAAGAACCTTGTATGATGTGGCAGAGCAAAAGATTGGTAGAATGAAATGCAGGAAAAGTACATGGAATGCTAGGTGGTTTACGAGTGAAATAAAGGAAGAACGAATGAGAAGGAAGACTTTAAATAAAAAACAACGCTGTATGAGGAAAATGTATGAAAGATTCAGAATTACTGAGGATGAATGGCAGAGTGTATGGAATGAGTACAAGGACCAGCAGAAGAAAGTAAAGAGAATGATCAATGAGGCTAGGGTTAAAGAAGAGAGACACCAAGTTGAAAATCTAAGAAAGAAAGGTCCAGATGGAATAAAAGATTGGTATAGGTTTATACAAGATAATGATAGAGGTAGTGAAGTTCAAGTTGATGAGTTAGTAGTCAATGGTTGCAGTGTGCAAGATAGGATGCAAATGGTGAAAGCAGTTGAAGAATACTGGGAGGACATTGGTGGAATGAATGAGCTGGTTACAGATGATGAACCGATTAATTTTTTGATAGATGAACATGAACTGCAAATGGAAGACGAAATCACTTGTGAATAGAGATGTGACTCAAAAAAAACCATGCCGTTTTTTTTAAAAAAACACGTTTTTTTTACAAAAAAAACCATGGCCAAAAAAAACGTGGATATTTTGGTTTTTTTTAAATATTTTGTCTGAAAATAACTCAGCAAGAAAAAGAACCACATTACATTATTTGTTTTCATGTCAAATTACAAAATAAAACAGCATACTTCTTAATTGATGGTTTTCTATGGTTTTATGAACTTTTTCATTTTCTGCAGTTTCATGCTTTGATATTTCATTTATTTTACAATACATGTGAATGACCTTAAACTCCCAAAATGGTGTGTTATAATAACATATCTTTACTTATGGTCATTGATAGAGATGTGACTAAAAAACCATGCTGTTTTTTTTAAAACATGTTATTTATACAAAAATTATGACTAAAAAACATGGAAATTAATATATTTGTGACCTTAAAAATCCAATGCTGTTTTTTTTTAAAACATTGTTTTTTAACAGAAAAACCTTGACTAAAAAAACATGGCTATTATATTTTATTGGACCAAAAAAGTTTTTTTTATAAACATTTAAAAAAAATCATGACTAAAAAAACACGGATGTAAATATCAGGAAAGTTAGTTTTCTTTAATCGAATTGTCTTTAGAAACTTATAAACAAAGAATGCTGTTAATATTGAAATTATGTTTATTAGAACTGTACTAGGTCTTAGAATAAAATATCTACATAGAATCTATTCACTCCATAAAACCTTTCGAAGACCAGCTCCATCCTCAGTCATTCTGTAAAATTTGGTGAAATGGACAATGAATTTTCACTGTTCCTTTGAAAAACATTTGACTGAATGACTTACTGAGGATGAAGCTAGTCTCCGAAAGGTTTTATAGAGTGAATAGATTCTTTGTGGATATTTTATTCTAAGACCAGGTACGGTTCTAATGGATATTAAAATATCTAATGTGACCAAAAAATCCATGCTGTTTTTTGAATGTTTTTGTTACAAAAAAGTCATGACTAAAAAACACGGATATTAATATACTTTATTTTACCATAAACAACCATGCTGTATTTTTTAAAATAAACATCTTTTTTACAGAAAAATCATGGTTAAAAAATGTGGATGTTAATATATTTTATGTGCCAAAAAAAACATGCTGGTTTTTTTAAAATCATGTTTTCTTTACCAAAAAAAAATCATGACTAAAAAACATGGATATTAATGAATTTTGGTGAAAAAAACATGGTTTTTAAATTGTCATGTTTTTTTGGTCAGATAAAATTTAATAACACTCATGTTTTTTGTAAAAAATCTTTTTTTTCAGAAAACATGGTTTTTTGGTCACATAAAATAAATTAATATCCATGTTTTTTTACAGATTAGATTAGTCATAGCCTCCCTACCCAGCAACAAATGCAATCCAAAGAGAGGAAGGAAGATTATGAAACAAGATCAAAGTTGAAGAAGACAGTAGTAGGTGTTGAAAAACAGGACAGCAGTGAACCGAAAAAAAGGTGGTCCTTAACATCACAAAAACATTTCATTTCAACAAAAAGAAGGCCTACCTAACTCTCAGCTTGGGCCCTTACATTGTCCCCCTGGGAGGGCTAGTTCCCATAGATACAATAATTGTATCCCCCTGAGGGGTATTTTTTTTACAAAGAATTCGTGACCAAAAAATGAATAATATTAACTTTTTAATAAAAAAAACATGTTTAAAAACACAAGGATTTTTTGGTAACATGAAATATGTTAATATCCATGATTTTAAGACACGATTTTTTTATGAAAAATACATAAAATAAAACGGCATGGTTTTTTGGTCGCATAAAATATATTCATATCCAGGTTTTCTTATACATCATTGTTTGTAAAAAACCATATTTTTAACAAACAGCATGAGGTATTTTAGGTCTCATAAATATATTCATGTTTTTTTAGTCATGATTTTTTAGTACAAAAACATTTTTTTGGTCTTGAATATATTATTCATGTTTTTTCAGTCATGATTTTTTAGCAAAAAACGTTTTTTTTTTTAAACTGCATGGGGCTTTTTAGGTCACATAAAATATATTGTTTTTTAGTCATGATTCTTTGTAAAAAAACAGCATGGTTATATTTGGTACCAGAGAATATATTAATATTCATTTTTATTAGTCAGAATTTGGTCAATGTGAAGTTTAATGCAATCATGGAAATTAATAATTATATTCCAAACAATCACTAAAGGAAACAATCACTAAAGAAACAATCACGAGCGTAATTTAATTAAAAACGGAAGCTAACCCCCTGTTACAAACGTAAAGAGGTTGGGTCGTGAGGGGGAGGCACAGTTCTTCTAGTGAAAATTATAAATAAAGCTTCTAACCCACCCATTAACGTGACGACCACAATCTTGTTTACATCGGCTCTAAGATGGCGACCACCATGGGCGCTGCCATCTTAAAGCCGATGTCAACAAGATTGCGGTCATCACCCAAATGGGTTGGTTAGAATCTTTATTTATAATTTTCATTAGAAGAACTGTGCCTCCCCCTCCCGACCCAACCTCTTTACGTTTGTAATAGCTTCCGTTATTAATTAAATTCCGTTTCATGCGCTCGCTTCCTTTGGCGCAAAGGCCAACTTCAAAGTTCAATTATTCGAAAATAACGCATCAGCGAGCAGAATGTCATTCGTGTAAAACGTTCTTAAATGGGTTCCTTTAGTGATTCCTGGGATTGCTAATTATTATTTTCTGATTGCATTAAACTTCACATTGACCCAGAATTTTTTGTAAAAAAAACATGTTTTAAAAAAACAGCATATTTTTTTGGTCACCTTAAATGTATTAATATCTATGGTTTTTAGTCATTGTTTTGTAATGAAAACATGAAAAAGAAACCATACAGTAAAAGTGGTGGCAGATAACCCACAATTACCTAGAGTCTAAGAGGTACAGCAGGAGCCACAGAACTTATATTGATGGAGTCAAAATTCAGAGCTTATTATGGTAAATCTGAAGGATATGTCAGTTATCGATTTTCTACTTTTTGGTGCCTGAACCTAATTAATTGAATCAAAATAAACAATTTTTCTTCTACGCACCTTCCGTCTCAAATGAGTATTTTACGATTTATAGAGATAAGTTTAGTTTCGTCTTTGATGACGAATGCGCTCGAATAAACAGCTACTCATCGATTTTCGAATTTTTGTTGCTTGAATCATGGTAATAACATCAAAATAAACAACTTTTCTTGCATACACTTTTCTCGTCAAAAGAGTATTTAACGAGGTATAGCGATAGGTTTGGTTTCGTCTTTGATGACGATCGCGCTGGAAGCGAGTGCGCATTGCAGTGTTGCTGTCCGACGTGCTTCTTGAATTACTTGCCGCTTCAAACACAGGAGTTGCGGTAAGTCATTTACCGTTATAACTAATAAAATACTCATTTGAGACGGAAAGTGCATAGAAGAAAACTTGTTTATTTCGATCTAATTAACTATGCTTAGGTTAGGCATCAAAATTTACAAAATCGATAACTGACATATCCTTCAGATTTACCCTTATTATCTCTGCAAAGTCTGATTTTTTTGATCACATAAAAATAAAATCAGGCATAGTAGAGATAGTAAGCTCTGAATTTTGACTTCATCAATATAAGTTCTGTGGCTCCTGCTGTTCCTCTTAGACACCTCTAGGTAATTGTGGGTTATCTGCCACCACTTTTACTGTATGGTTTCTTTTTGATGTTTTTATAACAATGAAATGACTAAAAAACATGGATATTAATATATTTCAGGTATCCAAAAAAAACCCAGACATATGCTTAACAAAATTTAGGTGTGCAAAAAAACAAAAAAAAAACAAAAAAAACACATAAAAAACACGTTTTTTTTTGCAAAAAAACCGCAATCAAATAAAACCGTTTTTTTTTTGCATCACTACTTGTGAAGAGATTGTAAGTTTTTTGAAGAAAGTGAAAAATGGAAAGGCATGTGGTCCTGATAAAATCCCATATGAGTTCTATAAATGTGGAGGAGAGAGTGTAGTCAGTATGTTGAAATGTTTATTTGATGAGATATGGAAGAGTGAAAGAGTACCGGATGACTGGAACAAGTGTAATGTAGTTCTGTTGCATAAGGGTGGACATAAGAGTATGAAAGAACTTAAAAATTACAGACAAATTGCACTGGGTGACACCGTATGTAAGATCTTTTGTGGTATTTTGAATGAGAGAATGAAAAACTTAGTTGAGGAATTAGGAGTCCTGGGAGAAGAACAGAATGGTTTTAGGCAAGATAGACGTGGGGAGGGTAATCTGTTTGTAGTGAGTGAAATAATTGAGCGAATGAAGAAGGATAACAAGAAGGTATATTTAGCATTCCTGGATATTGAAAAGGCGTATGACAGAGTGGATCGGGTTAGGCTGTTTGAAATTTTGAGAAAAGTTGGTTTTAGCAGAAAAATAGTGAACATTGTACAGAGTCTGTATGAGAACACAAGTGCTATCTACAGGTTAGGAAATTTGGAAACAGGGCAAGTGAGGAGTGTTAGAGGAGTGAGACAGGGCTGTACTCTGTCCCCCCCTGTTGTTTGGATTGTACACAGAAGAATTAGCAGTTCGACTGAGAGGGAGTGGTTTAGGACTGAAAGTTGGTAATGAGAGACTGAGCTGTTTGTTGTATGCTGATGATGTGGTTGTGGTTAGTGAATGTGGTCATGAACTACAAAGGATGCTTGACATTGTGAATGGATATAGTACAGATTTCAAGATGAACTTTGGTGCAGATAAAAGTAAGGTCATGGTTATAAATAGTGATGAGACTGATAGAGACAGACTGTGGAATATTGGAGAAATCAGAATAGGTAGAACAAAGAATACAAATATCTAGGTTGTATGATAAGTGAAGATGGATGTACTAGAACTAAAGGTGAGAAAGTGGCTAAAGCAATGCAGTGGAGTGGACGGTTAGGTAGTGTGGCCAGATACAGAGCAAACAAGTACGAATGTGTGAGAGGAATGTGGAAGTATGTTGCTGTACCTAGTGTCATGTATGGTATGAGTGCTCTTGCTTGGAATGGAAGTGATCTTGAAAAGCTGGATGTGATACAAAATAAGGTAGGACGTGTAGCATTGGGTGCTCCAAAATGGACAGCTATAGAAGCCATTAGAGGTGACCTAGGGTGGAGCCTATTTTCAGAAAGAATGATGAAAGCTGTGCTGAATTATAAGGTGAGAATTAAAAGAATGCAGAATAGCAGGTGGGTAAGGCAAATCTTTGAATGGAATCTGAGTGTAAGCTATTGGGAGAAAGTATGTTGGGGGCATGCAAGGAAACTCAGTATGCAAAAGATTATTCATGTTAGAATTGGGAGACCTGTGGATGACTGGAGTTTAATAAATGTTGGAGGTGTAGGGCCTGAGTGGGACTGCAAGAGGTGGAAGAAAGAGATTGAGAGACAAACAAAAGAGTATGGATTGACTAAGTGGAAGCTTAGCATGATGCGGAAGCCTACACTTAACTGGTATATGAAAAAGAAAGCACCTAAGTTTGAGCTGTTCTATGATGGTAGTTTTGGAAGTCAACTCTTGTTTGCTGTGAGATGTAAGTCATTGAGTGTGAACAGACGTACATGAAGATGGAATGAGAATAATAACAGATTATGTCAGCAGTGTAATAGTGGAGTAGAGGAAAAAATTAAGCATTTTGTGCTGGAATGTAGTAAGTATGAGCAAGAGAGAGAGAGAGAGAGTTTTATGAATGTTGTGTCTGAGCAGTATGGAGAGAGTGAGTGGAATGCCAGATGTGCTGAAGATGATTGCGGTATGAGCTGTCTTGCTGGATTGGATCAAGAGTGTAATGCGAGTATCACTGAGGCTATGAAAGTGTTTCTTGTGCGTGCCTGGAGTAAGAGACAGTGACTGGAATGAGCCAGTCAGGTAGAATGGTCAGTAATGACCCAATATGCCTGGGGATGGTGTTTTGACACACTGGCTATCCCAGTGACGCCATCCAATGGCAGCTTGTGACAAGGATTGGTAGATCCTGAGTAGTTTAGTGGACAAGTCTGGTACCAGGCGCTGAACTCTTAGTGTGATAACTGTGGAGGGAATTGTAGGCCGTTACAAAGGCCCCGACACTGTCGGCCCTCAAGTTCAAGTTCAAGGGGATCGTGGATCCTGAGTAGTTTAGTGGACAAGTCTGGTACCAGGCGCTGAACTCTGTGTGAAAATTGTGGAGGGAATTGTAGGCCATTACAAAGGCCCCGACACTGTCGGCCCTCAAGTTCAAGTTCATTCTATAAATGTGGAGGAGAGAGTGCAGTCAGTATGTTGAAATGTTTATTTGATGAGATATGGAAGAGTGAAAGAGTACCGGATGACTGGAACAAGTGTAATGTAGTTCTGTTGCATAAGGGTGGACATAAGAGTATGAAAGAACTTATAAATTACAGACCAATTGCACTGGGTGACACTGTATGTAAGATCTTTTGTGGTATTTTGAATGAGAGAATGAAAAACTTAGTTGAGGAATTAGGAGTCCTAGGTGAAGAACAGAATGGATTTAGGCAAGATAGACGTGGGAAGGATAATCTGTTTGTAGTGAATGAAATAATTGAGCGAATGAGGAAGGATGATAAGAAGGTATATTTAGCATTCCTGGATATTGAAAAGGCGTATGACAGAGTGGATCGGGTTAGGCTCTTTGAAGTTTTGAGAAAAGTTGGGTTTAGCAGAAAAATATTAAAAATTGTACAAAGTCTGTATGGGAACACAAGCGCAATATACAGGTTAGGAAATTTGAAAACAGGGCAAGTGAGGAGTGCTAGAGGAGTAAGACAGGGCTGTACTCTGTCTCCCCTGTTGTTTGGATTGTACACAGAAGAATTAGCAGTTCGACTGAGAAGGAGTGGCTTAGGACTGAAAGTTGGTAATGAGAGACTGAGCTGTTTGTTGTATGCTGATGATGTGGTTGTGGTTAGTGAATGTGGACATGAACTGCAAAGGATGCTTGACATTGTGAATGGATATTGTACAGATTTCAAGATGAACTTTCGTGCCGACAAAAGTAGGGTTATGGTTATAAATAGTGATGAGACTGATAGAGACAGACTGTAGAATATTGGAGAAATCAGAATAGGTAGAACAAAAGAATACAAATATCTAGGTTGTATGATAAGTGAAGATGGATGTACTGGAACTAAAGGTGAGAAAGTGGCAAAAGCAATGCAGTGGAGTGGACGGTTAGGTAGCGTGGCCAGATACAGAGCAAACAAGTATGAATGTGTGAGAGGAATGTGGAAGTATGTTGCTGTACCTAGTGTCATGTATGGTATGAATGCTCTTGCCTGGAATGGAAGTGATCTTGAAAAACTGGATGTAATACAAAATAAGGTAGGCCGGTTAGCATTGGGTGCTCCAAAATGGACAGCTACAGAAGCCATTAGAGGTGACCTTGGGTGGAGCCTATTTTCAGAAAGAATGAATAAAGCAGTGCTGAATTATAAGGTGAGAATTGAAAGAATGCAGAATAGCAGATGGGTAAAGCAAATTTTTGAATGGAATCTGAGTGGAAGCTATTGGGAGAAAGTGTGTTGGGGGCATGCAAGGAAACTTAGTATGCAAAAGATTATTCATGTTAGAATTGGGAGACCTGTAAATGACTGGAGTTTAATAAATGCTGGAGGTGTAGGGCGTGAGTGGGACTGCAAGAGGTGGAAGAAGGAGATTGAGAGGCAAACAAAAGAGTATGGATTGAATAAGTGGAAACTTAGCATGATGCGGAAGCCTACACTTGAATGGTATATGAAAAAAGAAGCACCTAAGTTTAAGATGTTCTATGATGGTAGTTTTGGAAGCCAACTCTTGTTTGCTGTGAGATGTAAGTCATTGAGTGTGAACAGACGTACATTGAGGTGGAATAAAAATAACAGATTATGTCGGCAGTGTATTAGTGGAGTGGAGGAAACAATTGAGAATTTTGTGCTGGAATGTAGTAAGTATGAGCAAGAGAGAGAAAGTTTTATGAATGTGGTGCTTGAGCAGTATGGAGAGAATGAGTGGTATGCCAGATGTGCTGAAGATGATTGCGGTATGAGCTGTCTTGCTGGATTGGATCAGGAGTGTAATTTGAGTATCATTGAAGCTATGAAAATGTTTCTTGTGCGTGCCTGGAGTAAGAGACAGTGACTGGAATGAGCCAGTCAGGTAGAATGGTCAGTAATGACCCAATATGCCTGGGGATGGTGTTTTGACACACTGGCTATCCCAGTGATGCCATCCAATGGCAGCTGGTGACAAGGATTGGTAGATCCTGAGTAGTTTAGTGAACAAGTCTGGTACCAGGTGCTGAACTCTTTGTGTGAAAATTGTGGAGGGAATTGTAGGCCATTACCAAGGCCCCGACGCTGTCGACCCTCAATTTCAAGTTCAAGTTCAGTATCAGAATACTAGTCGTGTAAGATCACCATGTCAAATCTTGCCTCATACATGTCTGGTCTCAATAATGTAACTTGCCATGGGTAACACAACCGATCTTCAGTCTGCTCTTAAATCGTTTTAGCGAACATACTGTTAAATATAGCTGATTTGGCCTAGCCCTATATTGTAAAATACAGCATAAAATATCGAGTTAATTATCTCAATGATCAGTCTAATGCAAGACTAGGTTAAGTGAACTAGGTTAAACATTATTGTACACCTTAGAATAACGTGATGGTAGGATGCCCTAGAAGTCTCTGAACTTGTTCGGGCCCACAGGTAGCTATACTCTAGTTTGACCATTGTACTAGACTTAAGAAACATTCTACCTCTGTATCACCTGTGGTAAATAAATTGTTTAAAACAAAATAGTATGGATTGAATAAGTGGAAGCTTAGCATGATGTGGAAGCTACACTTAACTGGTATATGCAAAAGGAAGTACCTAAGTTTGAGATGTTCTATGATGGTAGTTTTGGAAGTCAACTCTTGTTTGCTGTAAGGTGTTAGTCATTGAGTGTGAACAGACATACATGGAGTTGGAATGAGAATAATAATAGATTATGTTGGCAGTGTAATAGTGGAGGAAAAAATTGAGCATTTTGTGCTGGAATGTAGTAAGTATGAGCAAAAGAGAGAGAGAGTTTCATGAATGTGGTGTTTCAGCAGTATGGAGAGAATGAGTGGGATCCCAGATATGCTGAAGATGATTGTGGTATGAGCTGTATTGTTGGATTGGATCAGGAGTGTAATTTGAGTATCATTGAAGCTATGAAATTTTTTCTTGTGCGTGCCTGGAGTAAAAGACAGTGACTGGTATGAGCCAGTCCTGTAAAGTGGGCTGTAATGACCCACCATGCCTTGGGATAGTGTCTTGCCATACTGGTTATCCCAGTGATGCCGTCTAATGGCAGTTTGTGACAAGGATTTGTGGATCCTGAGTAGTTTATTGGACAAGTCTGGTACACAGATGCTGAACCCTTTGTGGGAGTATTGTGAGTATTGAGGAGGGAATTGTAGGCAGTTACAAAGGCCCCAACACTGTCGGCCCTCAAGTTCAAGTTCAAACCAACATATAATCTATTTGACTTTTCCATGCTCTACTCTACTGCAAACCCCCAATTTTATTTTAATTTGAATACTTAAACCTTTTGCAATCTACCTCCAAAAGTTGACAAGCAGGCCTATAGTTTTTACTGAATTATATAATCCTAATTGTGTGTTGAAGCATTCTATTTTAATGCTGCTCTTTTTCTAAGCTAAACTATGTCCAAAACAATTATTTTAGAGTCAATTGCTACTGGATGCCAAAGACCTTTTATATCTTCTCTAGATGTAGAATTTAGTATATTTCTCCTAGTTCTTCAGTATTTCAATGCGCAAACTTTTATGTATTTATTACAGTAGTTTCAACTATTTGTGGGTTTTTGCTATTTTTACTGAAGTACCTGATACATATCAACCAATAGCCATGATGTAAATATCTCGTCGTAGGCTTTTATTACCTGTCAACACCTTGCCATAAAGGGCGCATGCTCTTGACCACTCAACCATATGTACAGATAACCGACAAAAAATGAGATAAATGCAGTAGCAATGTTGTAGAATTTGCATACATGAACATGTGTGGAAAGAATATTGGAAAGTTGTATGGTATTTTAGGAAAATTTGAGGGAAAAAATTGTATATTGTTGGTGTAGTAAAGACCCAGATGTGATATAGGATGACCTTCATATTCAAGGAAACTAAATATCAAATGGCAGGTAAAAGATCTGTGAAGGACAGGAAAAAAGACAGTGCATTTATACATTGTGAAGAATGAGAGATAGGCAGAGGTAAATTTGTGTTGGGAATGAACTTGGTGAAGATATTTTTGGCTATGAAGTGTGAGAAAGAGCAAGTGAAGGAATTTTATCTTGTTTGTATGTTTGTCACGAGATATGGTCCCACCTCCTTACCAAATTGTTTTTAGTAAGAAAATCAGGTTCTAGGAATTGAGGACTTGGAATACCTCCAAAATGACACAATACACAATGAATGCAAGGGAATATGAAGAACACAGACACTAAGAAAAACAAACAACTTGTGAATATACTAAATTTAGGAATGTACTCACTGATGGTTAGAGACCCGACTTGCTTCAGCACGTTTCTGTTTCGCTATCTGCCTTGGTGAATGTGATGCTAGCGTTAACGGGGGTTTTAAACGCCAGTTAAATGCTAAGAAATTTTATCATTAACACCCTACTGCAAAACATTAACCGTAAATTACTGGAACTGTAAGTTACACAAATTGACAATGGCTGCTCTACCTAATTGACCGGTCAATTTCTTTAAGTAAACTACACACCGAACACATCTAAAGAAATGATGCCTAACTGTTGGGGTGGCGCACTCCAACGGCACAATAGATGGTTATTAGCCTCGGATCACAAATTCATTCGCCCAAGAGCAGCTTCAGTTCAAATCCCTGTTTCATACACAGTGCAGATAATGTCTTTCGACGTTTTTATGAAGAGACCAAACTTGCCAACAAAAGGAAAAACCGCCCTCCTGTGGGACAACAAAATTCACCGATTACTTTGATTCTACAATTTTCTCATATATATATATTTATTTACATATTCGCCATTTAATTCAACTGCACCAATTTTCTTTTTACGTTATATGAACCTATTGTTTCCAACGGTATCTATCGTAACAAAAGAACGAGTCTCACCCTCCCGGCGAAGCAACTAAGAATTTTTTTTAAACGACCTCCACGGTACGGGACCTTCTTCCCTCTACAAAAGTAGATGCAAAATTTTAAACTATTGATTCCAAAAAATATATCTTAACAAGTTTCACTTCTCACTTATTTTTCACCGTATGACATTTCAAGTTAACACCTAGTCACGACGCAGAGTATAACATTTTAAGCTAACACCTAGCCACGACGCACCTTATCGAACGGCTCGCAAAAACTTACTACTTGTTCTCTGCGCTACCCCGCGTGTTCTTCGAGGGCTGCCCTCTTTCCAATCATGACCAATAGTAATTCTCCTGCACTTCAAAAATACATGCCTACTTCATTTCATTGGCTGTTCTGGAGGTTGCACGCATCTTATTCGCTGTGACAAGAACGCGATTTATCCCGCCCATCTTTTACGAGTCAATCTTGAAGTCAGAAACCGTTGCTATATGGTTACTCTGTATCTCAAGTGCAGCGATTAGTTGCTGTCACCCCTCGTGGTTTTTCTTATTACCAGCGTGTTCGGCAAACAAGGCTTCCCACGGCTCTGCCCTGGACTGGGCCTATGGTTAGCAATAAATTTTGCCCTTGTGGTCACACACTGCCCCTCTGTTCCAGCTCTCTCGAGGTCTGATTACAAAGCAAAACTTTAGCCCTAGACTCGAGTGCACACTTTGCTCACACGACACATAAACTTATGTTGAATATAAACATTCAGGCCTCTAGCACACATGTTGGAGCGACCCATCTGTACCGCTGGAATGCGTCTGAACACAATTTATAAACTCACAATTTTAGTTCAATAAACTCACAATTATAGTTCAAACAAAAAAAGGTAAATATGCACAACTTATCCCAAAAATTTAAGCATGAAAGTATATTCCAATAAAACAT
This sequence comes from Morinoia aosen, assembly GCA_030386875.1. NCBI lineage: Eukaryota > Metazoa > Arthropoda > Malacostraca > Amphipoda > Talitridae > Morinoia > Morinoia aosen. The sequence goes on along the minus strand of CM059567.1, from coordinate 18,904,280 downwards.
GAAAGTATATCCTAACAAGTATATCCTAACATGTTATAAGACAACTGCAGAACAAGCTGTGTTGATGGCTGAAGTTGGTCTTGAAGATACTTGTTGCTCTGCTTACAAATGTTTAAGTAACAGTGACATTTATGTCTTTACATTTAATGTAAATCTTTTCTTCAGGTCCATAGAAGGTGTTCTTTCATATCTGAATAATTTTGTGCTATTTTCTCCTTGAAAATGGCTCACTGGACCAGCAAAATTGGGAATACCCCTGCCATTGCTACAAGAAAATTCTCAAAAACTGATCTGGAGGATTATGCAGAAGTTGCTGGCTACTATAAACTTGGTGAGTTTGTTCAAATTCTTGCTGGCACGATGTAATAATTAAGAAGGCAGGCTACTGAAAAAAATTTCAAGTGCAAAAAATAGTATTTACAAACAAGTGACTACAAAATAATTTTTGTGAATTTTCACTTGAAGCACAAAACTTGACTTGAATTTTTCAAGTTTCCTTTTTTCAGTGCAGAGCTTCTAGTGCACTAGCAGTTTAGAGTAGTGATGTACCGATGTATCAGTATCGGCAGTATCTGTTATTTTTACTGGTATCGGTAAAATCCGGCCGATACTTTACCGATACTTTCCAATAATTTGTATTTTATCATAAAAGTGAATATCATAAATCGTGAAAGTAAAAGTTGATCAAATGAAGAGCCTATTCATACCTAGTAAATTAGTTAGCTAACTGTTGAATTACAGCGTTTAATCAGGCCCGCCAACTGAATTTACTACTCTGAATTCAGTAAGTGAAAGCTATGTAGCATGAATAGTTAAACACAGTAGCGGCATAAAATTATTATACTTTTACAACTAAAACCTATATAGTTTGACCCAATTTCCATTTCTTAAAGTATGTGACAGGCTAACAAAAATCAATCCAATTAAAAAAGTTGAAGGTTCATTTTAAAGTTTTGTAAATTTAATATAGAAGTAGCTAAAAATTCTATTTTAATTTAGCTTGGAAATCGTCAAATATTACGTAGCTAATAATTTTATTTTAACTTAGCCTGTAAAGTGGCCTACATTACGAATTTTGCATTTTTCTTCTGTTTTAAGATGTTTGAAAAATTCATGAACAATCTTATAGATTGTTGCGTGTTAGCGGATCTTTTCGGTTGTGGGGCCTATCAAATTTCAATATTTTCTTTTGGCCAAAGTATGTATTTTGGTATGAAAAACACAAAAATGATCATTTTTTTGGAGAAATAGTTTTGTCCACTTTTAGAACCAGTTGCAATTATAGCTAGTTTACATTACGTTGCAATACGATTAGAAACACTTATCTATCAAATGTATTTCTTTTTTTTTTCTCAACAGTATAGTTAACATAGCAAGAGCAGTTTTATTAATCCAAATCAAAAACTTTATTGTCAATATTGTTTTATTATTAGATATATTAGTAAATAATTTTATTATAACACCCATGTAAGGCTTATAATGGTTTTATTGTAATATAATTGTAAAACTATCGGTCAAAGTATCAGTATTTCCAAGCATCGGAGTATCGGAACCGGTATCGGCCAAAAAATAGGTAATACAGGGTGTCTACTAGGTAGTAAAGTAGTAAAAAGTAGTAAAATTTGGAAAGTAGTAAAAAAAGTAGTAAAAAGTAGTAAAATTTGCCTCAGGGTAGTAAAAAAAATTGTTGAGTGGAATAATTCTCTGAAAATTTAAAGTAATGTTACATATTTATATAGAGTATGAAGGTTTTTCTAAATTCATTTTTCCCATAATCAGAAATTTGGCTCAATTTATGGGAAATATTCCTGTAAAGTGGGGTGTAATTTTAGGATTGGAGCACACAAAATAGAAAAAAGTTTTAATTTTTGCAAACAACAGTAAAAACAGTTCACTTTTTCTTTTCATTCTGTTTGATCTGAAAGTTAACAAGTTGTTTTGTGATGGAAGGTTCATTTGAGCCAATTTATTATTAACAAGTTATTGAGAGAAAACAATAAAACGGCTTTTGCTTTGATGCGGTAATCGAGGCTTCATAAATAGTTTAAATGTAAATTTAAAAAATGTAATACCAGTGGCAATGCATTGTTGAAAACACTTCTATTAGTGCGCATTTACATTGAGATACAAACTTAATTAGGAGCTTGTGATATCAGGGATTAGTATTAACAATAAAACAAGGATTTATGTGGATTTATGATTATGAGGTTGACATTCAACATCTTTTATTCATACGGATGAATTATGCATTATACGATCTCAAGGAAAAATGAAATAGCATAGCTACATATTTTCTTGTGGAAGTATATCAAGTGGCTTTGATTGAAATATGTTTGTCAAGTAAAATATTTCCCCTCAGGGGGATACAACTGTTGTATCTATGGGAATTAAGGGAAAAAAAAAAAAAAAAAAAGAAAAAAAAAGGACAAAAAAATTTTTTATACAATCAAAATTACAAAGTATTCGAAAAAATACTTGCAACACTTCATAGGAAATTTACATGGGTCCTTGATAAAAAATATATAAAAAAACGAAAACTAAACTAAATCATTGGGTGTACAGGGGCACGGCAATTTGATCGGTGTTGAGCTGCGGTCTATGTTTGGTTATATAAAGGGATTCTAAAATTCTAATATCTGACTCCTGAGCTGATCCTATGATTTCAAAATTATCTATTGAGAACGAATGATTGGTCTGTTCACAATGATGTCTGGGAGGAGAATGCGGCAAGGATGCTAGAGGCCGGTTTGTTCTGAAGGAACGGCCTATGTGTTGAAAAAATCTGATCATCGACTGTTTCTGAGTGCTTCCGATATAAGAACTCTGGCAAGTTCAGCACGTAAATTTATAGACAATATTCGAAAGCAATTCAGAGGGCAGCCTGTCTTTATACCTAAAGAATTTTTTAATTTGGAAGTCATTCTTTAAAGCAAAAATAAAGTCAATCTGGGGGTAAAATTTAGAAAGTAATTTCCTGAAATACCTAATAATTTCTTCAGATGAGGGGCCTATGTAAGGAAGAGATATGTACACCTTACATTTACTTACTGTGCACAAGGTTTGTTTCTGACGAGAAAATATATTGCTTAAAAAATCACGGACAAGCCTGTCAAATAAACCGCATGGATAGCCGTTGTCAGAAAAAATCGACCTCCAGACCTCCAACCCTCCGGTCCAGACCTCTGGTCCAAACCTCCGGATCAACCTCCAATTGGAGAGCGGAAGCAGAGGCCAACCGGGGTACTCCAGAGCCATCACCCAGAGCTCTGTGGTGCCAGCCTCTACAGCGTGAGACCGAAGAACAGCCTACAACGGCTGGTTCTTCCTCCGGCATCTCTTGCCGCTGCGGTACTCCACCTGCTGCCGTTATACTTCAGCACTCCCCACCGTTGCTGTACTTCAGCAAACCCTGCTGTTGCCGCACCCCGGCCTAATCTGTTGCTGCGGCGCCTCGGCCTACTCGGCTGCTGCCGTACTCCGGCATACCCTGCCGCTGCTGCACTCCGGCATCTGCCCCTCTGGCGCTCCTACCGCTCTTGCAGTCCGACAGGCCAAGCCTTGCGTCGGCCATTATTGCTGGGTAGAAAATCATCCTGGGGTTGCTGCTGTACTAAATTGTTCCTGGTATAGTTGCCCGCTGTGTCATAATTGAGAGTGTTCATTTTGTACGGGTCGCTGTAGGTAGGTTAATTATTAGTGTCCACACCTGGTTATTTTCCTATGTATATTTCTGTAATCATTGTTAATAGTGTATCAATAAATCCAAAAAAAAAAGAAAGAATCGCAAACCCATTACCTGGGAGTGTCGGCTTATTTATTCACCTTGAGACAAAATAGGAGTCATAGGTCGGTCACAGCTAATGTATAGGAGCACGTACGATTTAGGCTACACGTGTTGATGGTAGGAAGCCTACCTGTCCCCCAACATTGTGTTTTTGGTGCCGTGACCAGGATTGGCCAGGATTGACCAGGATGGGCTGGGATAAACCAGGATTTTGAATTGCAGATTAGATTAGATACCTCAACCCGTTATTTAGTTTGAGCTGACCACCAACTTGTTATTCAGCATTATTGTATACCTGATAATATTGTCTCAAGGTATTTCGATTGGATAACCAGGATGTGGACTTACGTTAGGATGTTATTTATTTCATATGTTTACTGTGTGCCCTAGTTATTCATTACTTTTAGGTTCTGTTCTGGTTTTGCAGCTAAGGCTCAGAATTTTCTGTTGACTTGCTAGCAGTTGTTGTTCTTGTGAGCCAAGGGTAAGTCAAACCACGTTGGGAATTGTTATTATTTTTGGGCATAGGATAGTAGTAATAACTTGGAGGTCTTCTCTTCTGGTAGTAGGGTGTCGAGATGGCTGAACAAGAGGGTTCAGGTGAGAAGGTAGGATCTCCTCCTGCTGCAGATGTGCTCTGTAAAGAAACTCCAAACATTTCAGAACAGGAAGAGGATCTGATCCAGCAAAATTGTGAGTATATGAATAAATTTCTAGCCAATCTGGAACAAATGAATACCTCACAAATGTCCAATTCGTCCAAGAAAATGTTGATTGAACTCCAGAAAAATTTCCAACGGATTCAAATTGATACCGGTGAGGAACCAAAATCTACAAAGGTAAGATCTGCAAAACAGGGAGCTATTCCTAAAACAAATAGGCCAGCTCAGCCCCACAAGGATTCTTCCACCTCTGAGGATAGTGTTAGCTCCGATGATGCTACTAGTTCCCCTGACTCTCGAACTTTGAGTTCTGACTCATCAGTTCAGGCTAGGACTCCGAAACGGAAACCTTTTTTGACCGCCCAGCAAGGGGAACTCAATACACTGCAAAAACTAATGGAAAGATTTGACAACCGGAGAATTCCGCAACAGGAAAAGTTTGATGAAAAATCAGGGCAGGACTTGAGAGACTACCTGAAGAGGTTTGAAAGATATTGTGAGGAGAATTTCAAAGGAGAGAGTCGCTTCTGGATAGGGGAGCTGGAGAAGCAGCTCAGTGGCCAAACCCTCATGGCAATGAAATCTCTGAGAGATGTAGGGGACACCTACTCCACCATTAAGTACAAACTGGTTCAATGGTATAAAGACATGGCCGAATTACGGAAAAAAAAGAACCGGGAGGATTTCAGTAAAATAAGATGCAATAAAGGAGAACCTCTCTACCTTTACAGCAGCCGCGTTGAGAGGTTGTTTAAAATAGCTTACCCCAAACATAAGGTTCAATCAAGCTCTATTCTACGGGACAAGTTCCTACAAACTATTCCTAAGGACTTCAAAAGGATCATCTCAACTCAAATGATCAGTGATAAAATCAACAACAAAAAAGTAAAATGGTCCTCCATTCAGAAGTGTGCCAGGTTCAAGGATGTAGAAAAGGAAAATGAAAAAGAATCAGAAAGTAATGAGAGTGTGGAGGGGGACAACCAAAAAGAAATCACTATTAGTGTAGGTCAGAAAAAGCTGTACCGGGATGCAGCCACTCAGAATGACCAAAGAACAAGTAGTACAAACGGGGCTCCATTCCTCAACAGTGTCAGCTTTGGCAGGCACTCTCCTCGGGACAGCAGAAACCATCAGGCTCAACAAATAAATTCAGTCTCTCTAAACAGTACATCTTCCTTCCAACATCAAAGGCCAAACTACCAGCATTACAGTCACTCAAGAGCCAACCCCGGACCCCCAAGGAACTTCAACATGAGACCTCCAGCAAGACTTACTTCTCACAACATAACTTGTACCTTCTGTAACCGATATGGTCATGGTGCTGCTGAATGCAGAACCAAAACAAATTCCTGCTATGCATGTGGGAGAAGAGGACATTATTATAGAGATTGCAACCGAAGGCCTACAAGGTTTCGTCCAAGGTCACAATCACAGCATGCTCCCAGGGGGATGTCTCAAAATCCAGGAACCCCAGGTAGTACTGTTACCTTTGCACCCATAACACCTCAAGGAAACAGTGCGCACAGTGACAAAAATCTGTATGGCAGGGCGTTAAACTGACAGGCTCTGGTAAAGACGGGGGTATGCCAGTAGCCAAGAAGCACCCCTACACTTTGTTTTCACCCTTTGAGACCCATAATCGCTTTGATTGTCTTGAAGTAGAAGATGAAGATGGTGATGATCCGGAAACCACTAATTATTTAGGTGACCACGGCATAACAAGAAGCACCCAAGTAAAGCCAAAAGAAGAAGTAGAAAGGAAGGAACCTTCTAGACTCTCTTCAGTTTGTGTTGAAGAAGCAAGCCAAACCATAAAAATGTGCCTCGAGACTGATAATGCTGTTCCAGGAACTTCACAGCCAGATGACAAAAACAGCGCCTGGGTAAATTTGGCAGCTCTGGAACCGGGTCAGTTACTAATCGTAGAAATCCGCATCCAAGACAACAGGATAGAAGCTCTACTTGACACAGGTGCAGCCACTAATCTCATAAGGAAATCTCTTGTTGATCAGTTAAACCTACCAGGCAACCCAGACCACTCCATTGTCATTCAAGGATTGGGTATAGTAAATGTAAAAACACTTGGTGTAGCACACTTTAACTTCTCCTTTTATGATATAAAGGCTTGTGAAACCACTTTCAGTGTAGTACCTGATGAGGCTATAAATCATCCAATAATATTAGGGACTCCATTCATGGTTGAAAATCAGCTCATTGTTAACATAGGTAAAAGAATGATTTCAAAGGTTGCTAAAAATAATGCAAGAGTTGACATCTATTTAGGTGAAACTGCAAAGCCCACAAGAATAATTCATGAATCTATCCCAGTTCATGCTTCTGAAACTGTATATTATTCAGGAAAATCTACTGAAGTAGACGTTCAAGTTAATCTCATTTGCCAAAGTGAAGCTTGCCAAAGGGACATCTATTACTATAATGGGAAAATGAAAAATAAGAAGTGCACTGGCATAGATGGAATTTTTTCCATAAATAATGAAAAGAACCGGGTCGTTGTTCGCCAAAAAGTTCCAGTTAAAAATGGTAAAATCAAGAAAGGTGACTTACTAGGTTATGTGAGCACCATTGTAGAACTTGAGGAGGAAGAAACAGGAACCTCCGAATGGACCATGGAGAAGATGGAAGCTGAATTAGACATTGGGGAAACATTAGAACCAACGGAGAAGAAAAGGGTTGTTAGTATGTTGAAGAATGTTGAAGAAGCCCTAAGTAAGGATGAAAATGACATTGGGAAGGCACATGTAACACCTCATAAAATAGAACTTACAAACCACACACCAATATGGCAAAAACCAAGACGATTTGCTGAACCAGTTAATAAGGAAATAGAAAGACAATGTCAGGAATTGAAAGCTTTAGATATAATTGAGGATAGCCGATCATCGTGGTCTTCACCTGTAGTACCAATTAGAAAACCAGATGGGCAATTAAGACTTTGTGTGGATTACCGAAAACTCAACAGCGTAACCAAACCTGAAAAATTCCCAATGCCAAACTTAACTGATTCAATCTATAGTGCACACCAGGTTAAGTATTTCACCAAGTTAGACTTAATTAAGGGTTACTACCAAGTCCCTATTGATGAAGAAAGTAGGCCATATACATCATTCAGTACAACCCACAATCAGTATCAGTTTAAGAGGTTAAGTTTTGGTCTTAAAAATAGTGGTATCCAATTCCAAAGAAACATGCAGGAAATCCTCTCTGACTTATGCTTTCAAAACGTCATCGTTTATATTGATGATATATTAATAATTAGCAAATCTTTTGATGAACATCTCTCAATGGTAGAGAAAGTTCTTACCACATTAATGAACAATGGAATCAAAATCAAAATTAACAAATGTGAATTTTTCAAGGAAAAGGTTTCATTTCTAGGTCATTTAATCAGTAAGAAAGGTATCCAAAAGTCACCAGAGTATGTAGAGAAAATTGTAAACTTCCCAAAACCAACAAACGTCACCCAGTTGAGGCAATTTTTAGGATTAGTCAACTTTCAACAAAAATTCGTGAGTCAATGTTCTGTCATTGCCAAACCACTCACCGAATTAACAGGCGGACCAAAACGAAAGACTTTAAACTGGACACCAGAAATGAATACTGCATTTGAATCTCTGAAAAGCAAGTTAGCTGAAGAAGTTACCCTCTCATTTCCGGATTATTCTGGAGAATCAGAAGACCTAGAACTCTTTGTAGATGCTTCAGGTGTAGGAGCAGGAGCATGCTTAATGCAAAAACAACAGGGGCAATATAGAACAATTGCTTATTCATCCACTACCTTCTCAGAGGCCCAACGCCGCTATTCTACTATAGAAAGAGAATTGGTAGCATTACGTTGGGGTATCAAAACCTTTAGGGCATTTTTATTTGGAGTAAAATTCACACTGTACACTGACCACAAACCATTATTATATTTACACAATATGTCAAGAGAAAACTCCAGGTTAATGCGCACTATAAATGAACTTGCAGAATATGATTTCACCATTCGATATCGACCAGGACTGCAGAATGAAGCAGCTGATGCTTTATCCAGAGTCATTTACAACACACCAACAGTTCCAGAAGGTTCCCAATGGACCACTACCCCAGAATTACCCAAAGGCTTAAAGGTACTGGAAAAGGTAGAAGGAGAAGGAAATTCACTCTTCATATCTTTGTTTTTATTGCTGTCTAATCTGGAAATGAATGAATCTGACGGAAACTTACCTGAAGATCATGAGACCTTGCGTGAGCAGCTGGTGCAACATTTGTTAAACAATCCTGATAAATTTCAAATTAAGCTTGACAAGGCCAGAAGAAAACAATTACACTTGATGAAAAATTCAGGAGAATTGCCTTGTGAAGAAGTTCTTCTAGCAGCAAGTGACATTTTCAATATAGAGATATGGGTACACCATGGGATGCATACTCCAGTCATTTATAAATCAGACAAAGTTTACCAACCACCAAGAATCATACACCTGCAGTGTTTGGCTGGAATTCATTTTAATCCAGTCATTGCTCTAACAGCAGCATGTAATGATAGGATTCAACAAAACATTCAAGAGAAAAACATCAACACTACACATTCACCCGAGGCTTTGCCGGTTGACATTCATGTCAATTTCCAGGAACCCCTAGAGGAAAACGACAATCTACTAGCTGCTTCTACTGCCAAACAGTGTCTGTGTAACCACAGCACTGATGGAAAGTACATTGCAACAATTCAAGATCTTAGCTTCTGTTGCATAATCGACACAGGAGCCCAAGTTAGTGTTATTAGTGAATCTGTCTTTGACTTAATTTATCCTGTAATCACTGATGATTCAGTAGTGAATCAAAAGAATAAGCTGTTAGGAGGAATAGGTAAGAACCAAACGGAAGTATTAAAAATAGTTCAATTAAGACCTAAATTAATGGATGTAGAAGTTACAGACATTACACCGTTTGCAGTGGTCCCAACAAAAACTATGCCGTGTTGCTGTATCTTAGGAGCCAATTTTCTATCCAAAAACAAGATTGTACTAGATTTTCAATCCAAACACATGCACATAAAGAACGAATCAGAGCATCAAATTCATCCTCTACAGCTAGCACAGAACGCTCATCTCCGAGGAGTAACAGATTCACTCGGTCGTAGAAGCCCAACTTCAGTTCCGGACAAAGCTTCACATCTCAGTCTAAACATCACTTGTGAGCAGGAGAATGAGGCAGTTGTTGATGAACAGTCTTCCTCATCAGAGACTGATCACCATAGAATAGATGACTTATCTCCCAAAGTCAAATTTACTTTGACAAATGAACAGTTGACTGATATACAGAATAATGATTTAGCCATAAGTACTTTGAAAGACCATATTACAACAAACCTGGATATTAAGTTTTGGAGAAATAAAACATTAGATCAGTTCAAAAAGTATAAGAAGAATCTCAGAGTGCACCTTGACTTACTCATGCGAGACACAGATAGATATTCCTCCGTAGTAGTGTCATTTGCTTTGATGACTGAAATTGTTTCAAAGGTTCACACTCAGCTTTCTCACATAGGTAGACATAAGTTAGTTGACATCATTCTCAGGAGCTTTTGGCACCCTGCTTGAGACAAAATAGGAGTCATAGGTCGGTCACAGCTAATGTATAGGAGCACGTACGATTTAGGCTACACGTGTTGATGGTAGGAAGCCTACCTGTCCCCCAACAGCGCTCCCAGAGGGACAATGTGAGGGCCTAAGCTAAAGGTTAGGTGGGCTATCTTTTTGTTAAAATAAGATAGGTTTTTGTTTTGTTATGGACCATCTTTTTTCGGTTCACTGTTGTCCTGTTTTTCAGCACCTACTACTTTCTTCTTCAACTTTTTCTTGTTTCATGATCTTCTTTCTTAGCTTTCTGTTTCTGTGCCCTTTCTGCATAGATTCTGCATTTCCTTTAGCTCCATACTAAATGGTACCTTCTTCCTTCCTCTCTTTGGATAGCCTTTGTTGCGGATAAGGAGGCTTAAACTAATTAATAATCTAATCTAATCTAATCAAGTAAAATAATTTATATTTTATTAAGAATTACGATTCTTTTAGATGTAAGACATCTTGTGAAATTTTTCTTCTAAATTTTATGAATAAACATTAACAACTAGCAGAAATTTTCAAATAGGTAGTTGTACTTATCACTAAATAACTATTACGTTTTATTGGATTTCATCTTTAGTGGATTCAGTTGCCCGTATGATATAGAGCATAGTTGGCATAATTGTTCTTTTTGTACACTTTATACTCGAAAATTAATGTATTTTATTCACAAACGTAAGCACGGAAATAAAATTATTCTCAATTAGCTTTTAGAGAGTCCTGCTGCAATTTCAGATGAGTAAGTTGTGAATCAAACTTATTACATTTCAATTCTTCCTAATGAATAATGTTTAATTCAAGGTCATATATTTGACTGGTAAGGTTTTGATTATCATAAACTTGATGTAGCCTTCCAATTCTTATTCCAAGACAAATATTCTCACACTCAAAGTTGCTGCGGCAGGATAGAATCATTACAATGACGTCAAAGGAACTTCTCCGCAGTTCATTTATATCCAGAAAGTGTTTTTTTTTGGACCTGAGCTTGATTGTGAGCAGTATTATCTTCCTTTGAAAAGACTCTGTCCACTTCGATTTGGGGAAACAAAGATTTACTGAAACTATAATTTTTTTTTTTGAAAAAAATTACCTCTTTGTAAAGCTGAAAGTTTCTTTACACTGACGTTAATTTATGTCTAAATACAGAAAAAATTATGCCATAAAATTATCTTTTAATACAATGCGTCATCATTTGAACGAGAGTTTAGTTCCTTTGAAGTTCCTTTTGGCAGTTATGGTTCTACTTAAAGTACATAGGAAAGCTACATGAAATTTGCATTTTCGTGATTGGTTCTGTAATATAACATGTTCCTAACCTATTTGTCATTATTGATCGCAATTAGAATGTCGATTTAGATTTTGAGGTACGATAGAAATAGTTTACAAACTCATATTTCCAAAGTGCCATAGTGTTTGGTCATAATGAAATTCCTTGATATTCTACCCCGCTGTAAAGGGTTCTGACAATTCCCTGGTGTCTACTAGTTTCCAGTCAGTTTATTTTTTCCATATGATGAACTGTTTCCCTCATAGTTGAAAGATGTTATGACTAGGTCTTCGCCTAACTTTTGTTGGAGTCCATTTAGGATGGGGTACCTTAGAAATTTAGGTAACTGTTTTGCTGTAAAGCTGCAGTTGCTCCATTTAGTATTAAGTATTTTAAGTATTAAGAAACTTGGAGCTTTTTTTAGACCTTTGGTATTGTGTATATTATTGACTCAAATTACTCATTATAGGCCAATTACTTACCTCTGGACATTTGGACAACATTCATTGTGTAAAAAAGGTAATAATTTTTTGCCATTGAAGGTAGTAATAAGCAGTAAAAAGTAGTAAAATTTGGAAATGAAATATCAGTAGTCACCATGTAATGGTATCTGTACATCACTAGTTTAGAGTGTACAACACCTACATAGTTACAGGCTGAGCAAACTGATGCTCTACACATCTCCTTATGCCTAGATGATGAGAAAAGAAATGCAGTAGTACCTCGGTTAATGAGCACAACCATAAAGCTGGTCGCTAACTGAATCAGCTTTGGTCATAAGAATTGCTACTGTCAGTAACATATAACCTATTGGTGTGTTTCTTAACTGAAAATGCAGTATAATACAGTGCAGAAACTGTTGAATAAAATAAGATTTAAGAAAGCATTTGAAAATTAGAAAACTTGCCCTTTTAACTGGGATATTATGGCATAAGTGGATGGAGGTGTGGTATGGAAAATATAGAGTTACTGCTCTGTGAAGGGAAACTACTTAGGTAGGGGGTTTGGCCTTTGCCATTTCATCACTCTCTTGCTTTTAACCTTTTTTGAAACTGATGGAACATAAGCAACGACTGACCGCATAACCATTTCAAGCGCTGCTGATGCTGAGATACCGGGTTGTTTCTTGGTCTTACTGTTCATTATTTGAAGATTTTTTTTGTTAGCTGGGATAAATTTTTGGCAAACTTGATCATTTAAAGATTATTTTAAGGTGTCTGTTAACCAAGGTTTTACTGTAGTTTCACTCGGAAATGTTGGGTGTTTGTGCTTTGTTGAAATTTAAATATTCAATTGATAACTTTGTGATCAAGAATGAGTTAACATCAATTATGAAGGTAATAATTTCTTCAAGTAAGTTATTGGTAAAATTTAGGTTCAGGAATTTCTGAAATTCCTGTCCTTGTATAATTCACATGTCGGCAGGTCATTATAAGAAATATAAGTTATTTCTCATTTCTTGATCTAATCAATCTAATGCATGCTTTCACTATTTTTTATTGTTTACTGGTGTAATTACAGTTTTTTCACAGATGGGAAAATTAGAGAAGCCAACATTCTAGTAAAATCCCAAATTCAAATAATTTTTGAGTTTAGGTCTTTCAGAAAAGTTTAAGTGTTTGAAGCACTTACTGCAAATTTCATAAATTTTTTCATTGCAGGCCAGTGGCTGCAGGAGCTTCGGGACACGCTGCTCAAGACGTCCAGGGAGCTGGGTGAGCACAAGGTGACGGAGCTGCTGGGGCTGGAGGGTGGGCTTCTTCATGCGGTGGTGAAACACAAGACTGACATGAGGTCGGAGAAGTTCTACCATAAAGTTTCGCAGGTGTGTGCCTGAAACGGGAACTTGTGTACCATATACCTGCTGCATTTGATTTTCTTTTATTAAATTTTATTAATGCATTTTATTAACATTTTTCACATAAAATTTCATGTTATGTGCTGCATTGTGCTTGTGATTTAGCTGCTACAGGAATGCTCTATCCTCGGCCATTTTTCAATATTTAATTATAGTTCCAAGAAACATATTGCCAATTGATTCTTGTGATACTGAGGGTGCACTTCATTGATATGTCAGTTTATAACTCTGCTGATTTTGCAAACAATTTGTTTTGTTAGTATGGTGTAATACTTGGGTATATTTGAAATTGCTCATTTTAATTAACCCCGTATGTATGTGCGTGAAGGTCCTAGCAGGGTGAAAAATCATGTATTTTTATGTTTGTGTTGCTGATTTTAAATCATGGAGCAAAATTGACCACCTCAGTACCTACCTAAGCTCATGGCAGCATGGATTCAAATCTGCACCTCTGATGTGTTTGTTTGAGCCTGTACTTTTGTAACCTTGCATGGTAAAAGAAGGTGAAAAGCTCTTCTGTAAAATGTAGCAGTGTTACTATTGTCTTACATGGAAGACTTTGGGGACATTTTGAGAAACGGAGTGCTTGTTTTGAATGCTTTATTGGCTTGGATGTACTCCTGATGCTGTTATAAGTGTGCCATTTGAATATTGGTGAACCATCAAGAATGACTGCATAAATTGGATACTCTAAATGTGTTACTTACGTCAGTTGTTAATTGTTGTACCTGTGCAGAAAGTGTATTTTTTTTATCTGACGTTATTTTGATGTAATCTCAAAATTTTTATTCTGCAATGAGCTAGTGTTTTAAAATGTGCATGCTGTGGAAGAAAATTGAGTCATCTTTGTGACTGGTTAATTTTTGAATTTCATAATATTCATGGAAATCAACATCAATAAAATATTTGTTTGGCATCATTCAAGTCATAACCATGCTAAGAGCTAAATCACAATAAGGGTGAAGTGGAGTTGTGTGTGCAGGTGGCCCGCTGCGTCTCGCGCTACCTACAGTGCCGCACGGCCAGGCTGCTCAGCGATGTTGCACAGCTGTGGCCAGAGGCAAAGGCCTTGCACCAAGTCACGTGAGACACATCTATTTCTTGAACCTAGTAACACAATGTGTGGTAGTTTGTGCCTCACCTCAGTCTTCCATTTTGGCATTTTTTTGTTGGTAGGTATCAAAATTTCAATCTTGAGTTTGGTCTTTGCTTTCAGTTAGATGTACTCAAATTTGAACAGGAAAGAAGCATATGTTCTTTTGAGTGAGTTATTTGTTTGTATTCAAGATTTTTTCCTGGGATAAAGAATGGTAGCTGAAGAAATTAAGCTACTTTCATGAGTTGGTTGAATAAGGACATACTGTGAAGGAGACTCTGCTTGTATTTAGTTCTGTAATTAATTATGTAATCCATCGAGATACAGGATGCACATGTTGTTTTCTAATTTCATTTTAAATTGAATATTGCTTTGAGTCTGTTGAGGAAAAAACACCAAGGATTCTTTGGTATTATTAGCTCATCTCGATCTGAATTTGATGATGAAATCACAACTTTTGCTTTATTAGCAAATTATCCCTATTTATTGATTAAATTTATGTATTTTTTTGCATAAGACGTAATGTGTCAGAATGAGCAGGTAGCTTCATGGTTTTGTGCACAACTTCTTTGCATGAAAACTTGAAAATTCTTTGTTTTTGCACTTCATCATATGTTGCGTAGATGATAGTCAAGCATGGCCTCCACATTTATTGTCATGGCGATTTTCTTTCATTTCCTCTCTTGTGTTAGTTTGTGAAACTGTGGAGACGGCACCTGGATTGCGGTGCACTATGCGTACCAGCATTGAATTTTTTTTGACATTAAACAAGTTTATTAGGAAATCTGTGTTACAATTCTGCTTGTGGTCCTTCTTGTATCCAACTGCCAATCTGTGTGTTACACTTTCATTGCTATTCTAGAGAGGAAAGGGAAGGCAATTTAAACTTCAAGAGGTAATATTGGTTGCAGCTAAAAATCAACACTGGGTTAGCTGTTGTTTGGTAAAAAAATTCATCATTACAGTTAGATAGTTTATCGAAGGAAAGTATAAGATTGAGTAGGGTTGGTGAGGATAGCAAAGTAGGGCAGGCAAGGATAGGTTATGGTGGTATAGATTATGCTAGGGTACTTTGACATTGATTAGGTTTGGATGTTAGGTGTAGATAGGTGTGTACGCCAGGTTAGGATACAATGATTCAAGATGTATTGCATTGTTCAAGTTGAAAGTGAATTTTTGAAAATCACATTGGGGAATTTTCGAAAATTACATTGGTGAATTTTTATGAGGTCAGTTTGCTTTATGCATTTGCATGGGTCAGTTTGGATGGTTTGGGCATGTTGGAAGAAAGAATGTTGAGCGGCTGGTGAAAAAGATATATATGTCGGAAGTGAGTGGTCTGCGTGCGCGAGGTAGACCGCGGATGAGTTGGATGGATGGGGTGAAACGTGCTTTGTATGAGAGGGGTCTGACTGTTAACATTGCGAGAGGGATGGCTGCGGACAGAAGTGAGTGGGGGCAATGCATAAGAAGGTAATTTTATTTTTGACGCGGTACTGGAAGCCTGCCCGCGTGTGTTGGGGTTGACCTGTCCTGTGCGGGGGGAGGGACTGCACTCAATGAAGCGGTCGGGGTAAACCAGCTGTGGCTGTCGGGCCTGACTGTGGAAGGTGGTTGTGCTGGGCTGCTGCTGATCCTGGCAGTTCAGGTGCGGCCAGTGCTGCCTCTCTTGCCTCCTAGTGCCTAAGTGTGGTGATTGTGGCCTGCTGTCGGCTACCCTCCTATAGGGAGGATAAGCCCTGTGTATGTATGTATGCAGTTTGCTTTATGATATTATTGACTCTGAAATTTACTCAGATCTTGCTGTTCATTCATCTTGTATTTTTG
The DNA here is from genome assembly GCA_030386875.1 of Morinoia aosen. Lineage (NCBI taxonomy): Eukaryota > Metazoa > Arthropoda > Malacostraca > Amphipoda > Talitridae > Morinoia > Morinoia aosen. Next base: position 18,888,162 of record CM059567.1, on the reverse strand, counting down.
TTGAACTTCACTGTAAGGATAGTAATGATTTGCTAATTTCAGACATGTTAGACTACCATCCCCTGCACTCCTGCACCACCTGCTGCTGCTGATGGCCAGAAGTTACGTGATTCTGCAGCATGCTCGTGTGCGTAACCTGCCCTTTCTGTCTAGTTGGTAGGAGATGCCAGTGAAGAACTAATATCATATTGTGTTAATCAAAATAGGAGTGAGATTGAAGTTTAAAATACCTGTGTTATGAGGCAGATGAGTTATAAACAATGATTCGCATTTTTGCTAGTAACCTATAATATAATATAATCGTGAACTTTTTGTATAGTTATAATTTCACTTTTCCCTTTAAATAGTTGAACATCTCGAGTTCCTTGCTTATGAAAATCCCTTGCTCGCCATTAAGAGACTGCAAAATTTTCATTGAAGTATCTCTCCCTGAATTAAAATCTCGCTCCTTGCATCTTGTTTCCGTGCACGTTTCTCACTCAACTTAGGGCTCAAGTCAGAGTTGAATCATAGGACATTGGGATTAGTAGCTTATTGTGGGGATGAGGCTATTTAGACCCTACATAACCTTATTGTCTAGAAATGCATTGTTTTGAATAGGTGGAAGCATGTGAATTCTTAATTTTCTGAAGTTGCTCAAGACATTTTGCTTTAAAAATTTAAGATTGGCGAGTTTGAATTTTTATTCCATTGGTAATTTTCGTGCACGGTAAGCTCAAGATTTTTGTTTTTTGTGTATTTATTATGATTTTATTGCATTGCTGTAAGCGGCAGAAAAAATACAAATGGCCTCTTTTCATGTAGGAACTCTATCTCCTATAAACAACTTCTCACCAGTGGAAGAAATTTACTTGTTATACACTTCATTCGCTCACCTCATTTCATTGTGAGAACTATGCCATTTACCGTTATCTGGTCTGATAGCTGTTACATGTCTCTGAGAAGTGTGGCGTCGTTGCTAACATTACTGTGTGTTGCAGGAGCTGTGCGAGGAGGCCGCTGTGTGGCTGGAGTGCAAGATAAGCACTGGACAACGAACAGGCCTCGCACTTGCCCTCTTCAGCATCGTCGGCAGAGTGCGGTAAGTGTAAAGCTGTTCTGGGCTTCATAGGTTGTGCAAGGAGTTTGACTTGTTAGTCTTGTGAAGTCATCGTTGGTTACACTCAAAAGTCTTGATGTGAAGTTGGGGCTAGTAGTATTTAAGGTGCTTTTAAAAGTGTTAAATGAAGGGCTCACTGTATTAGTGCTTGTTCATCCCTAAAGGGAAATAAAAGTACGTATGTGATCGAGCGTTTATTAGTCATTGGTCACTAAAAGTTTTTATATTACAATTAATAGAAATAAAGTGAGGAGTGGATACAACTTGCGCCCCAAGTCTGCATTGCGTTGTTAAATATTTCGAATTGATAAGGAAATGAGGTAGGATTTATACACTAAAGTGCTTTCAAATGCTTTTGATTTTCGAAACTAAGGCACGAATCAATTGATCACATATGTAATTGGTGGTTAATCACCAATTTACCCGAGTTTCCACTAATTTTAATGGTCAAACTGGTAATGAAACACACTGGCAAATGTTTCGTATTGCTCGAAAGTGGATTTTCTATCTCACAAGACGTCACTTTTGTAGTACTTATAGGGCGATTCTTAGGGAATCTTATTTTCAAAGTAAATAAAAGAACCAACGTTATTGAGAACATTTATTTAAGCAAACGTTTTGGAATAAAATTATTCCATCATCAGTGCTGGAAGAAATAAAAAATATTTTCAGTCACGAATAAAACGCTTAAGGCCTGGATAGAAATACTAAGCAAAAAACCCAATAGATAAAAATAAATAATCCTTTTCTAATTTTGATTTTAATTCACTTGATTTTAACGCTTTTTCACGTTGTCAAAACTAGTGAATTTTCATAAACCTGAACATTATGGTCACCATTTGCCTTAGCACTTAATCAGAGTATTGAGGCCGCATAAGCTTTTGTGTACTAAGCACGAATCTTTTAAAATGCTGTTCGATGCTGGTTTTCAGGCTTCAAAAATCAGGGATGGAAAAAACCCTGGGTTTTGAAAAAACCCACATGGTTTTTTTTTAAACTTTTTTTGGGGGGTTTTATTGTTTTTTTTGGGCTTTATTGGGATTTTTGTAATACCTGTTTTTGTTTAAAAGAGTTATTCACACAGTCCCAGATTCCTCTATTTCAGATTTATATATATATACACTAATTGAGTAAATGTTGTTAGTTGATTACTTTATTTCCAACTATATATTACATTATTAAATGAATTACTACATTATGTGAGCATTATATGAATTACTACATTATGTGAACATTATATGAATTAAGTTTGTCCATCAAAACTACCATTTACCTATTACCATATGCATAGAGACATAGCTCTGCAGTCTGCAAGGATATAAGATGTGCAAGGAGAATTGCTATGCTTGTCGTTTCATAGTAAGTTGTTTTAGCAGCAGACAGACGCAAGACATGTGAGAGGGAAGCACCCTGCAGATCATACGTAACCACTACAAGCAACTTGAAGCAAGACAGCTGCACATCACTTGATAGCAATGCTCTTAACAACTTAACGTGTTTTTTTTTTGAGCTCCAGTGCTTGGCAGCGCAAGTCAAGTCAGTCAACCACACTGTTGCATGTTACAACATGTAGTGACATGCCCAAAAAATTTAAAAATTTGCCAAAAATTTATTTTTTGCAGTACAGGATAACAACAAACAATAAAATGATTAGAAATAAATGCTCTAACAAATTCCATCGTCAAATTTGTTACAGTGCAGCTTGGTTGCTCACCATAGGTCAGTTGTTTCTTTACTTTCTTACTCCATGATGGCTGCGGTCGTGTCTTGCCCCATCTGACTATAATTGTTAGCATTATTTCAGGCAAAGCTCTCACAGGAGACAGATATTGAAGAGTGGTTGGCTGATTACAATCCGGACTTCATCGGTACGCTTTATTACTATAAATTAAGGACCCCAATATCTTCCCAAAATACATGTTGAACGAGAATATCACTAAGACAATGACTCCTCATCGATGGTGGGAATTTCAAGACATGAAAGAGCAGATTCCTGAAAAGACATTGGCAGAGGGTTTCTACAAGTTTATAAGCAATCTTCATTCTTGCCCCGCAAGTTCAGGATCCATTGAGAGAATTTTCTCCGCATTTGGAATTGTGTGGAATAAATTGAGAAATAGATTAGGATCGGAACGCGCACAGAAATTGGTCTCAGTATATCGCTACCTCACAAATGATCATGATGTGGATGAAAATGATGAAATGGCAGCGGTTGTAGAAAGAGAAACAGAGCAGTACTGTAGTAGCAGTCTAGTCTTGAAGACAGAGGAAGAATTCAGAAGTCTCTATACCATTAAATAGTCAAACTGCATTTGTTTTCTAATTTTTGTTTTTTTACTTTGGAAATGAAATTCGTGGAAATATATTAGTTCATCGAGTTTTTTTGTGATTAGGGTTTTTCTAATGTGATTTGTTTAGGGGTGTTTTTTTCAATATTTATTGTCATAGTCATGCACATGACTTAAATAAATTTTTTGACAATATCAATATTTAGCTCATTTTGATCTTACAAGCTTGAAAACAAGTGAAATTTAAATAGCAATAATAAAACCCCAAAAAACACTATTTAGTGTTTTTTGGGGGGGTTTTTTATGTGCCAACCCTGTCACAACTCACAAATGAGAATTGCTACCTCAAGGACAAGTAAATCAATTAATTGAATGCATAGCGATTATCTTGACGTATTTACGAGAATCTATGCCAAACGGCGAAATCGATTGATAAGCAGGTGTATTGTGATGAAATCTTGGAATGTTATCTTAGTTTTACATTTTACGAGGAGCGTTGAGTAATTTGGACATTGTTTAATTTTTTTTCTGCTGGCTTTGTAACTACACCTATATTTTATTTTAATAGTGTAGTTAACAGCATTTTTTTGTAAAGCTTTCAGTACGAGTTGATGCATGAATGGTGGCACTGCGCTTTTGTATTTGCCTTAAGATGGCAGCACGCCTGTATCTGTGCCCTCTTCATGTGCAGAGCTGTGAGCCTTTACCTGCTGCAGAGCCTGTCGTTTGGCTACGACCAGTTGTCCTGCCTGTTGTGTGGCCTGCCCCTCCAGTCCGCCCCTGCACCGCCTCTTACTCTCCACCTGCATCAATCAAAAGATTATGAGTTGAATAGTTCTCAAGAACTAAATGAAAACAAGATCAGTGAACAAATAACGGAAGGTAAGAAGAATGAAAAGAGCAAAGTTGTGGGGAGCGACTATGACTCTGCAGCCAGAGGCACTGTGCTGCACGGGCTGCCTCGACATCTACATCCACATCTGCTGCGATCTCATAACAGGTGAGGTGTCATTCCTCTGGGTCTTCAAGCTTAGTTGGGTTTCAAGGGAGGTTTTTGAATGAGAAAAAAAATTTTGAAAAAATTTTTCCTCACGTGCGCTAGATGGGTCTGAGGTCAAATTTAATTGCTTCGTGTTCTCGAGTGTCCCTGAGCTCATTGCATGCAGTAGTAGACAACCTTTGGGTAACTGAGTTTCAAAGGGTTAAGACTTTTGGAGACATGAACTCTCTCCCTCCTTTGTGATGCCTGAACCAATTCGAAATGCGAATGATAACAAAACTTAACGAGAGTTCTAGTTCATGGTGTCCACGTCATAATCTGTTTCTTGCTGCTCTGTTCAACATCCTCCTGACCAAGAGCTTGGTTTACCAATAAATGACAACAACAGAAATAGAGCTGAGACTGAAAATTTTTTTTTAAAATGAGGGCAGGTTGTTATAAATGTACGTTTCGACTGGAAAGAGGAACCCTCAACAAGACTTGAATTGAAACAAGGTGAGATATGTATGTGTTGCACTGGAAAGATGTACGAAAAGTAATTAGTTTGTCGATTGAGATTTGTTAAATTTACCCAGCAATGTAGAACCGGAGCCTCACGACCACGATGATGCCGATGAGCACTTGATCGACGCAGCGGTTGTCGCTGTTCCTACTCCAGATGCTGAAGAAACGGGCGCCAGAGCCACGACAGCTTCTGATGAAGTCGATCTCGGAGAAGTTATTGAGAGGTGTGAGGCTCAAGTTATTGAGAGGTGTGAGGCTCAAGTTATTGAGAGGTGTGAGGCTCAAGTTATTGAGAGGTGTGAGGCTCAAGTTATTGAGAGGTGTGAGGCTCAAGTTATTGAGAGGTGTGAGGCTCAAGTTATTGAGAGGTGTGAGGCTCAAGTTATTGAGAGGTGTGAGGCTCAAGTTATTGAGAGGTGTGAGGCTCAAGTTATTGAGAGGTGTGAGGCTCAAGTTATTGAGAGGTGTGAGGCTCAAGTTATTGAGAGGTGTGAGGCTCAAGTTATTGAGAGGTGTGAGGCTCAAGTTATTGAGAGGTGTGAGGCTCAAGTTATTGAGAGGTGTGAGGCTCAAGTTATTGAGAGGTGTGAGGCTCAAGTCATTGAGAGGTGTGAGGCTCAAGTCATTGAGAGGTGTGAGGCTCAAGTTATTGAGAGGTGTGAGGCTCAAGTTATTGAGAGGATTGAGAGGTGTGAGGCTTAAGTTATTGAGAGGTGTGAGGCTGAAGTTATTGAGAGGTGTGAGGCTGAAGTTATTGAGAGGTGTGAGGCTGAAGTTATTGAGAGGTGTGAGGCTCAAGTTATTGAGAGGTGTGAGGCTCAAGTTATTGAGAGGTGTGAGGCTCAAGTTATTGAGAGGTGTGAGGCTCAAGTTATTGAGAGGTGTGAGGCTCAAGTTATTGAGAGGTGTGAGGCTCAAGTTATTGAGAGGTGTGGCTGGGAGAGTTATACTATAGCCGGTGAGGGATCAGTGCGCCTCGAAGTCGAAATTTTACTGAAAAATTTTTCTCGAATTTGACGGAGTCAGATCAAATCTAGAGAGTTGTATTCATTTAAAGCTGAAGAATTCTCTCTGCTAATTTGCAACATGTCTTCGGATTTATTTGTGGTTGTAGGAAAGTATTTTTCTGAAAGAAAATAGGAATGTGAGGAAGAAAGGCCGTTTAACGCAGGCATGAAATTTAGAACGTTGAGGAAGGTATTATTGATTTAAATATGTAGAGGGATTGAGTACTTAATGTAGTGATATAAAAATACTGATAATTGGTGCATGGTAATGTACGGTACATATTATAAGCCTTTATAATTTTGTCGAATTTTTGAGAGAAACTGAGCTAGACAGTCGTCATCACTAAATTGGAAAGAAAATATTAAAGTTGTAATAATGACCAGCCATCTTAGGTTTCTGTGATGCGCAAATTTTATCCTTAACCCTTTAACGCCCGAGTGTACTGTACGGTCCTCTTTTAAAAATAACAATATTATATTGTATTTTTTATTCAATTTGTTCACCAATGTGTCCTTTGAACTTCACTGCCGAGTGGCAGTTCCTTCCCCATCTTGATAACAGTGACTACCTAATGCTAGTTTCGGTTTAGTGATAGTGGTTATCATAACAGTAATATGAGTATAAAAATGTGGGCGTTCAAGGGTTAATTGCCGTCCTCGTGCGTTACTCGCCCCATCTGGTAGCTTTGAAGAGGCGATGGCGTACATTGATTTTTTAAGTGATTTACGTTTCACATGATTAAAACATAACGATTTCTATTGAGAATATGTCCTGCTTTCCAGTCCATTTAGGCTGGCTTTACTGTGTCAGGATGTAGGTCGCCATGAAGTATAACGTTTATTGATTTTATTTCTTATCCCGAAGAATAATTTCCGAATATTAATCAATACATCAGCGGCTGGTAACAATAAAAGCCTACTTATTGTTTGCTGTGGGTTGTACTGCTGTAGGATAGTTGCGGCTGTCATTTTCATGTGATTGAGAGTTAAACATTAGTCTATCTTTTCCAGTGTGAACATCTAGATACGGTTTCATCAAATCATGTGGTGGAAGTTATTCTTCGTTATATTTCTTTGCAGGTCTCGCGCCCCCAAGCGAAAGAACGGTGACTCTAAACCTTACAAGAATAAGAAGCTCAAGAGCGGCAATTTGAATTCTTCACGCACAGACTCATCTGACACGTCATTGCCCAAAGAGAGTAAAGACTCTAAGAAAGGAACTTTGTTAACGACGCTCATACCTTTAGATGAGAAATTATACATAAATCTCCCGACTGTGGAAGTTGCTCAAAGTTCGAAGAGTACGAAGAAATCAAACAAAAAACTTGGGAAAGCTGCTTCGTTGAAGGAATTCGATTTTAGAGAGAAAGTTTGTGACAATGTATCATTTCTTCCAAAGGGTTCTTCGTCTAAGAAGAAAACGATCAGAACCGATGCTCAAGCAAGGGAAGAAACTTTACTTGCCAGATCTCGCGCAAAACTGGCGAAAAGAAGCTCTGCCTTTAGAAAGAGTTGTAGTCAGTTGCAGCTTTCCCTAACAAGTGGTCATGAAGAGCTTATGTCGAAGTCACCAGCAAAATTGAAGAAAAAGAAATCTTTTAGCTTGCACAAATAAAGTCATTGCCTTATTGTCGTTTTTCATCAATCACGAGTAACGGAGGTTGGAAATGATGCGCCTCCTTACTGAAATTATTACTTTTCGTTTGAAACAGTGTTCCTAAGAATGCGAGACACAGGCTTGCCTGTACAAAGTGAGCGTGAGAAAGGGCTGAGTTGCACAATGAGAGCTATTCAATTTTCCTGGGATTATTAGATTTTTAATTTTTTTTCTCATTGCTCATTAGAGTTCTACTGTCTCGTAGATTTCATTAGGCCAAGTTCTTCGGGAAAAATGAATCACCATGACTGGCCGAACTGAGGTGAGCGAGTTTCTTGAAGACTTCGATCTAACTTTTGAATGGTCAGCCACTAGACACAGATTCTCAAAAACGAATGAAATTTTGCTTCCCATCAATGGAGTAAGTTATACTTGTAGACGTTGAATTTAGCGCATTCACGCAGGGCTTACTTGCGTGACACGCAAGTTTACTTGGTTAAGAGAGGAAATGAGTGAAACCTGCCCACTCCAGGCGACGCGGTGCTTTACTCTTTTATTTGAGCTATTGGCTGGAATGTATAAAAATAGAATATTCTATTGTCTACTCTTTTTGAGAAGAAAATTCTCTATTGCTATGCATAAAAGTAGACAATTCGTCCGAAGAAAATTCTCCCCACGCATAGCAAATTTAGCGTATGTATGCATAATAATAGAATATTCTTAAAAACTGAAGAATTTGCTTCACATTTGAAAAGCAAGCCATCAGGTGTCTTCGAGCAGTTGCCGGTGGGGGTCGTCGTGCATTATGGCTGCGTTCATGAATATTAGAAAACCTATAATATATAACGTTCGTCGCTCAAGCCGTCATGTCCATGACTACAAACATCTTTTCCGATTTGACGAGGATAACGTACATACATTGGATTGTACAAAACGTACTGCTAGACAATAATGGTGTTGAGCGGCTTGAAGCATTTCTTGGGTATGTGGCCGATCCAGGTTTTCATGTCGGAGTTGGTGAAGACTTAGAAATAGACCGATCTTCAGTTTGCCGTTCGGTTCACTACATCTGTGAGATAACAACGGATGACGCAGTGGGCTGTGCTGCAGTTTTTGATGGCGGAGTGGTGGAGGAAAGACTGCTGCCTGAAACGTCAATCTACTCTGCGGAGCTGATCGCTATCCGTGCCGCACTCCGCATGATTGAGGAGCGGCCTGCTTCGGGTTCTTATGTGGTGTTTTCCGATTCCAAAGCTGCCCTCCAGTCACTGAGATCCTACAACTCCACACATCCAATAATTTCCGGAATAATGTCTAGCCTTTTGCGACTTGCAAGCTCCCCAAAACTTGTAACTCTATGTTGGGTACCTGGCCATGTTGATGTGCGTGGCAACGATCGGGCAGACGAGTTAGCGCGAAATGCTGCAACCTCTGCTGCTAACCCAACAAATACCAGAGTACCCGCCCGAGATTACTACCCTATAATTAAAGCTGCATTAATCCAACGCTGGCAGCGACAGTGGGAAAACACCCAAGACAACAAGCTGCGCAAGATTAAGAACAGTGTCCGAGCCTGGCCTTCTTCAGCATGCCGGAACCGCCGCGTGGAAGTCCTCCTATGTCGACTGAGGATTGGTCACACCCGCCTCACTCATGGCCATTTAATGGAGCGTCGCCCGGCCCCTCTTTGCGATCGCTGCTTGGTGCCGCTGTCGGTGCAGCATATATTGGTTGAGTACATTCACTTTTCCGATGTACGTTCCCGTTATTACCCTGGTTTACAGGGCGCTGACTCTGATTTTGTTTTGTGTAAGATGTTGGGAGAACCGACTCGTGGGCGTTTTAATCATTGGCGGCTTATTAGTTATCTCTCTGACTCGTCTCTTATGAACAAATTATAGTGCCTCTGTACGCTGAGAACTAGGAAAAGTTTTTTATGTTTGAAGTCTTTTGGAAGATTGTAGATGAAGAAACTGCAATATGGCCGGACGCGCTACGTTGGTACCTTGGGGGGTTTCAGCGTTGGTAAGGCGTCCGGCCATAATGGGTGGGCAGCTGAAACCCCCTAAGGGGTTTGGCTGCCTAGTGATTTGGATGTACTATAGTATGTACAAAATTTCAATGGGGAGACAATTATAATCTTGAGTTGTAATTAAATCTTGATCATGTAATTTTTGATGTTCATATAATGTTGATGTTCACCTTGCGTGGTAAATCGGAAAAGCCTGATACCGATTAAATTATGTGACCTTCGGTGCGATATAGTCTAAATAACTGAAGGGCTAGCAAACCTATGTTACCACTACTACTACTACTACATCTGTGAGAGACTCGTACAAATAGCTGACAACTGGATCAAATTTCCTCAAACACGGCAAGAGAAAGAAAACGCTTCCTCGATGTGGACTGCAAAATATTCATTTCCGCAAGCTATCGGGGCGATTGATTGCACTCAAAGATAAAGAGGCCTGTGCGTCGCTTCCACCCTGATGAATTTGTTAACAGAAAGGAAGTGCATTCAAATAATGTGCAGGCCACTTGTGACTAAAGAGTGTTTTACAAGTGTTAGCGCTAATTGGGCTGGCAGTGTTCATGATTCGAGGACACTACGCTTTTCGCACATATCATGCAATCAACAGGAGGTGACTTTCTGCTATTAGATGACAGTGGATATCCTATAAAACCTTGGCTTATGGTGCCCTTCAGAAGCCCTGAAACTCCCGCGCAGCAACATTTCAACTAAGTTTTCACTAAAGAACGAGTAATTATTGAGCGATGTTTTCGGCAACTTAAGAAACGTTTTCCTATGCTGGCAGGTGTTGTTCGTGTTAAAACAAGCTCCAAAAGTTATTGTAGCATGTGTTGTTTTACACAACATTTCAAAGTATTTACATGATAACCTGCCAGAAGAAAGATATCCTGACCCTATTGTCAATGAAGAAATTGAAGAACATCGTGTGGAAACAGATGCTGTGCAACGACAACTTGGTCGTACCTAGAAGTTAGTCAATTGCATTTAGACACCTGAAACATACAGAGAACTTTAATAAATAGAATGGGGTGTTCAGTTATAGATCTTTATGTTCTTACGAATACAAGCTAGTGCTTATGACGCTCTCTTTTTCCCGAAGAATATTCTACTTTGCTCTCTTTTATCACGAAGCAAATAGCAAATTGTTATGCATACCACATTTAATGAATTTTCTATTTCCTACTAAGGATTTGCTTTTTCCTACTTTTGGAAGAAGATAGAATATTCTATTTTTATACATTCCAGCAATTGTCTCGCATATCTGATAGACGAGACATTGGATTTAGATAAGTTGTTTAGGCCTCCCTAACCGCTGCAAAGGCGTTCCAAAGAGAGTTAAGACGCAATTTAGTATGGACTGGAAGAATCGCGTAATTTATGCGCGAGATGCATAGAAACAGCACATAAGTTGAGAGAAATTTATGAAGCAAGCTAAGTGTTGAAGAAAAGATCAGATGTGGAAAAAAACAGGACAAGAGTGAACCAGAAAATGCTCCGTAATAAAACAAAAAATCTATTCTATTTCAATGTTGAGATAACTTATCTGACCTTTAGCTCGGGACCTCGCATATCGTTCCTGGGAACGCTACCATACAATAGTTGCATCCTCCTGAGAGGGCAGCTATTGGGTTAGACTGGCATATTACGTCTGGAAGGCGAGACATCTGTGTTTGCACTATATCTAGAATATGCGTTGTTTTAGTATCTCTTGATATGAATTTAACTCACTACTTCTGGGGTATTTTTGTAAAGGAGCTCATGATGGCTAGCAGTACCGAGCCTCATTGCCATTTCCAGCTATATATCTGCAAGGGTGATGAAAATTATAGAGGTTCGCGAAACAAGGAATGAAAACCGTATCTACATAGCACCTCTTCTACTAGAGGGACAAAAAAATCTCGAAGTTGAAGTAAACGTATTCTTGGATGGAGGATTCATAATTTCAGTGTTAGTACTGGAGTTAATAACGAATGAATTACAAGTTTTTGTATTTTTTGCAAGGCAATATGATATTTTCTTCAGAGAAATGAACGTTTCCTACGAGAGCCGTGACTTCCAGACACGCGATGAATCGTCGAATGGGTGAAATTTTATGGGGGAAACGGGAAAATGCTCTAGATGAGCTGTTTAAATTGAACTGAAACAGTATCTCTTCGTTAGAAAATTAGTTTTGATAAGTTAGTTTAGGCCTCCCGAAAGCAACAACGCGTTCAAAAAAGAGGAAGGCATCATTTAGTAGACTTGAGGGGACACCGAATCTTTGAAAAACGCGCACAGAAAGAGTAAGTTGAGAAAGAAGTTTTTGAAACAAGATGGAAATTAAAAAAAAGAAAGTACTAGGTGCGAAAAAACAGGACAGCAGTGAACCGAAAAAAAGTGTCCGTTACAAAAACGAAAAACCTATTTTATTTCAACCAAGAGAAGGCCTTCCAAATTGTTAGCTCGGGATCTCGCATATTTCCACTGCAAGCGCTATTTGTAATTGATACAATAGCTGTCTCACCCTGAATGGTCTGTGCACAACAAAAAAGACGACAGGGCAGAAAGGAGTTTCTTACGTAATTGTCACCGCAATCCCCCTTTGGTAGAATCGCCCCGGCCCTTCTATTACACTCTCAAACTTCAGTGAGAAATCTTCGCTCTTCAAAATTTTGTCGTATGTAATCCATTCATTCTCGTTACGGAACAATACAAAGCCAAAAGATAGCAGTGTGCGGGTGGAAAGTACGTAGTCTCACACTCCGTGCACATATTGCTACGCACCTTCGCAAAAATCACTTTAAATTTACCATACGCCCAATGAAAATAATTTACCTCTCGGACATTTGAATGAGATGGTTCAATATCGCTCGTGTCTGAGTTTGGACATTAACGGAAGGCAGATTCTTGAGTCTGCCTCTGTTCAAGAATTTATCATGAAGTGATCAAGACACAATTCAGAAAAACATCAGGTGTCATGATCTATCAAGGTTCCAGATTTAATATCTGATTATACCTTGGTAAAATATTAACAGGAATTCCTTGGGGCAATATTACTCGTATCAGTTAGGATTTACCTATGTACGAAAAACGTAAGTTTAAGGGCTATTTCACTATTACACTGGGAGTTCAAATTGTCTTATTCGCTCACTTAAGGTAATCGTAATCAAAATAAAAATGAACTTCATATCTAACTCACGGCGGACGTAAAGTTCTAGTTCGTAGTACCGGCAGGCCGCAGCGGAGACATTTCAAGAAACACTTTGCGAGAAGTACAGGAATTTCTTGAGAATTTCTTGAGTCCACCTCGCGCGACTTTAGACTTGAGTTTTCCACTCGTAACTTTTTAAAGAATGCACCAATTGCCTTCAAATTACTCTCAAACAAAAGAAAAAAACATTTTCTATCTTCTTAGTATAAACAAAACCCTATCGGTTGTCAAAAAATTATAAAAATTTCTCGATAAACATTGCCAACTCGCGCGCAGCCAAAACACTTCAGTTTTCCAATCGTAACTTTTGAAAGAATGCACCAATTGCCTTCAAATTACTCTCAAACAAAAGAGAAAAACATTTTCTATCTTCTTAGTATAAACAAAACCCTATCGGTTGTCAAAAAGTTATAAAAATTTCTCGATAAACATTGCCCACTCGCGCGCAGCCAAAACACTTCAGTTTTCCACTCGTAACTTTTGAAAGAATGCACAAATTGCCTTCAAATTACTCTCAAACAAAAGAGAAAAACATTTTATATCTTCTTAGTATAAACAAAACCCTATCGGTTGTCAAAAAGTTATAAAAATTTCTCGATAAACATTGCCAACTCGCGCGCAGCCAAAACACTTCAGTTTTCCAATCGTAACTTTTGAAAGAATGCACCAATTGCCTTCAAATTACTCTCAAACAAAAGAAAAAAACATTTTCTATCTTCTTAGTATAAACAAAACCCTATCGGTTGTCAAAAAATTATAAAAATTTCTCGATAAACATTGCCAACTCGCGCGCAGCCAAAACACTTCAGTTTTCCAATCGTAACTTTTGAAAGAATGCACCAATTGCCTTCAAATTACTCTCAAACAAAAGAGAAAAACATTTTCTATCTTCTTAGTATAAACAAAACACTATCGGTTGTCAACAAATTATAAAAATTTCTCGATAAACATTGCCAACTCGCGCGCAGCCAAAACACTTCAGTTTTCCAATCGTAACTTTTGAAAGAATGCACCAATTGCCTTCAAATTACTCTCAAACAAAAGAAAAAAACATTTTCTATCTTCTTAGTATAAACAAAACCCTATCGGTTGTCAAAAAATTATAAAAATTTCTCGATAAACATTGCCAACTCGCGCGCAGCCAAAACACTTCAGTTTTCCAATCGTAACTTTTGAAAGAATGCACCAATTGCCTTCAAATTACTCTCAAACAAAAGAAAAAAACATTTTCTATCTTCTTAGTATAAACAAAACCCTATCGGTTGTCAAAAAATTATAAAAATTTCTCGATAAACATTGCCTACTCGCGCGCAGCCAAAACACTTCAGTTTTCCAATCGTAACTTTTGAAAGAATGCACCAATTGCCTTCAAATTACTCTCAAACAAAAGAGAAAAACATTTTCTATCTTCTTAGTATAAACAAAACCCTATCGGTTGTCAAAAAGTTATAAAAATTTCTCGATAAACATTGCCCACTCGCGCGCAGCCAAAACACTTCAGTTTTCCACTCGTAACTTTTGAAAGAATGCACAAATTGCCTTCAAATTACTCTCAAACAAAAGAGAAAAACATTTTATATCTTCTTAGTATAAACAAAACCCTATCGGTTGTCAAAAAGTTATAAAAATTTCTCGATAAACATTGTCAACTCGCGCGCAGCCAAAACACTTCAGTTTTCCAATCGTAACTTTTGAAAGAATGCACCAATTGCCTTCAAATTACTCTCAAACAAAAGAAAAAAACATTTTCTATCTTCTTAGTATAAACAAAACCCTATCGGTTGTCAAAAAATTATAAAAATTTCTCGATAAACATTGCCAACTCGCGCGCAGCCAAAACACTTCAGTTTTCCAATCGTAACTTTTGAAAGAATGCACCAATTGCCTTCAAATTACTCTCAAACAAAAGAGAAAAACATTTTCTATCTTCTTAGTATAAACAAAACCCTATCGGTTGTCAAAAAGTTATAAAAATTTCTCGATAAACATTGCCCACTCGCGCGCAGCCAAAACACTTCAGTTTTCCACTCGTAACTTTTGAAAGAATGCACAAATTGCCTTCAAATTACTCTCAAACAAAAGAGAAAAACATTTTATATCTTCTTAGTATAAACAAAACCCTATCGGTTGTCAAAAAGTTATAAAAATTTCTCGATAAACATTGCCAACTCGCGCGCAGCCAAAACACTTCAGTTTTCCAATCGTAACTTTTGAAAGAATGCACCAATTGCCTTCAAATTACTCTCAAACAAAAGAAAAAAACATTTTCTATCTTCTTAGTATAAACAAAACCCTATCGGTTGTCAAAAAATTATAAAAATTTCTCGATAAACATTGCCAACTCGCGCGCAGCCAAAACACTTCAGTTTTCCAATCGTAACTTTTGAAAGAATGCACCAATTGCCTTCAAATTACTCTCAAACAAAAGAAAAAAACATTTTCTATCTTCTTAGTATAAACAAAACCCTATCGGTTGTCAAAAAATTATAAAAATTTCTCGATAAACATTGCCAACTCGCGCGCAGCCAAAACACTTCAGTTTTCCAATCGTAACTTTTGAAAGAATGCACCAATTGCCTTCAAATTACTCTTAAACAAAAGAGAAAAACATTTTCTATCTTCTTAGTATAAACAAAACCCTATCGGTTGTTTAAAAGTAATAAAAATTTCTCGATAAACATTGCCCACTCGCGCGCAGTCAAAACACTTAAGTTATCCAATCCATTTTGACCATTTCCCCTGTGTCTCTGCTGCAGTGAATATGTAACTGCTGTGAAATATTAGCCAGTCTGCTGGTATTCGATATTTTATGGGAATTACTCATATCTAGTCGTTTTACAATGTATTTCTTGTGTTTTTACTGGGTCTGCTTGTGCTTGAGCAGTTGATGGACATTTCTATCGATGTGACTATAAATATATGATCTATTTGCTTTTTTCAGCCTGAAGATAATAGTTTCATCAAAATGTTGAATTTTGTAGCATGACAGAGGTACAGAATTTTAACGATGGACATAGTGCAGGAAAAAATTGTGAGAGGTTTCCTTTGTATATGAACACGTGAAGAAATTTAAATATTTCGTAGAGTTGAGAAGTTGGAAAAGAGGATGAGAAAGAAAAAATATTGACCATATGGTCGCCAAATATTTGAGATAATCTTTTTTCTTTCCATTTACTGCGCTAATTTCGCTCGGAAATAATTTGCCAAACAACATTTCTTCACCACTTTTATTCAGACAGGTGATAAATGATTAGAAGAACTCACCTTTGCGCACTTCCCCGTAGATACTGCGACGTTTTCTTCGTGAAAATGTTCATTCAAACGAACGCCTCCGGTAGGAGGTCGTTGGCTTGTGTCCCCTTTCAACTGTTGAACGTAAAAGAAAAAACGAACATAGGTGAGTATAAGACCACCTAATTATCGCATCTTGAGATTACTATATGTGTAAAAACTTACATTGAATTTGCAATAGTCATTAGCTTTTCTTCAGTCGTATGTATTTCGATATTAGATTATCCTATTCAAAACGCTTTTCCCAATAGACAATATTATCGTTAAAGTTTTGCGCTTAGAGCGTTCATTTTTCATTATACTTAATCTTTCTATCTATACTATAATAAAAGCCGCGTCCGTCCGTCGGTCGGTCTGTCCGAAGCCAGCCTGCAGTGTGTGATGAGCGTATCTGTGATACAAGCTCCAGCGCCATACATTTTGACGGGCCGTGTTCACGCGGCCTCAGCAACTCCCGAGAGATTGTATTCATTAATTTCTTACGGCCTTTCTCTCATTTCGCCCTTTTTTTAATGTCATATAAAGGGGTTGGATAAGTAAAAATAAAACTTAAGCCGTCCCTTTGCTACCTCGAAAATAGCAGTCGAGCTCAGTATAATCGTATGAAAATACCCGAAGAAAAAGTAAGTAAAACGGAAATAACTCTAAGAAAAACAGAAAAATGTACTAGCTTTTAGTTCTCTACGGAAATTTGAAGGGAAATCAAGTTACAGTCTAGGAACAACAACGAAAACCATCTCAGGCTACACAGGCTTTCGGTATTCTCTTCAACATTATGCGTACATGGGCACAAGTGACAAATTGAAGATACTGTGATATCACATATGAGTAGCAAATATGCACAAAGTTTTTGCACTTAGGAGTAAAGGGAACAGTAGCCTAGTATGCTAATTTTATTTACTGAAATTTTGAGTTATTTCTGATTGTAAGTACAGAGCGAACATTGCGCAGAGAAAGAAAGAATAAAAAAACGCATATTTCCCCCATACGAGGGCCTATACAGTAGTATAACCAAACGAGGCGTACAATGGCCCTGTCAGGGGTTAATTATGTCAATAAGAGGCACCAAAGAAATATATTATCTGGGATATTTCATGCTTGGTAAGATGATTTAAAACTCATAAAAACTACAAGATAAAGAATGCCTCGGAAGTCCTCCACTATAAGCGAACAAAATGAAAGAAGAAAAGACACGAATACGCTCTATCCGAACTCGACTGAAACACCGTCTTAAATTATTTCTAAGTAGTGAGAGAACGTTTTCCAGAAATAATTTATAAGAAATATAGCACAACACTCGCATCTAGGAACATATAGACTAATATACACACAAAAATGCATTTCAAAACTTTTTCATGTACGGATGGTACATATAAATACAGAGAATAGGAAATAAAATTGATGATAAAAACGAATTTCGTCCTGCTACGTAGAGCTGACGGCTGGGTTGTACTACAATCCTGTTGTACTACAATTTGACTCAGATGAACTCTTTGAGCCAGTACTATTAGCGTAAATAAGAAATAGCATACAAATTTTTTGTTTTGTTATAATGAATATCACACTCTTTCCGTGCTCACCACTTAGTATACTAGATGATGCGTCTGTGTGAAAAATTGTCCCAAATCCCGACTGTCGACCTCATAGTTCTAGACGCAAAATGAATCAAATCTGCTCATTATACCCCTAACATCAATCCCTCACGCTCGTATCACTATTTCCTATGTTCTTATGCTCATATTTCAATTCGAGTACGCACTAACGAGAGGGTTTTTCAGCAATGCGTCACATGAATTATGTTTTCTTAGAAGCTTGTATTAAATGCATTACCAAAATCCGACGACCGCAACAAAGAGAAACGCTTTTTTTCGTGCTTTTCTCCGAATCATGTTTCGACAATTATTATGGGTATTACGATAACCATGTATGAAAAGCAATTGAGGATCTCAAGGTAAAGGTATTTGAATGCGTTTTTCGCTTTTATTTCAATACATGTGCGCACTAACGAGAATGTTTTCAACTAAGCGTTACGAGGGTTATGTTTTTTAAATTACTTTTATTTAAATGCACTCTCGAAAGCAGATTAAGCAACGAAAGGAACTCTTTTTTGTTGTGGTTTTCTGTCAGTCACTTTTTGTTTTGACATTTTACATCAGTATTACGATACCAATGAGTAATTATCAGTTAAGGATATTAATGTTAAGATATTTTAAAAACCAATGTATCAACATTTCTTCTTTGCACTTTATTGGAAATAAACTGTTGTTCTTTTTTTCTTATTTCGTTTTATTTCAATTTTTCCTGTTAAGGCCGGGCTTGGGATCGGACTTAGATTTTGCAGGAGTGATCCTCGCACTAATGAGATTATAGTTTAATCTAAGTTTTCAAACATATAATAATCTCGAGGTGCGATATTGGAGTGGTTTTTTATTGAGCTTAATAACAGAGAGTAATTGTATCTTCTACGCAATCGTATGCTGTGATCGGGAAGGCCTATCTATGTAACTCCTTTTGACAGCAACTGGCTTTGATGAAAAGTAATTTAAGTTTATAAACTTACTTGAACTATTCTGGCCACTTGGTAGTTGAACGCCGCACTCGTCCCTTCTAATTTGCTGAAGCGAGCTCTGTCTCTGTCGTATCGCCTACTTCCTAAGTTGTAAGATAATTTTTTATATAGTTCTCGTTTGCTTTTGATGCTTTTGCTCGGCAACGATTTCAAGAGCTCGAGTTCCCTCTCCATTTTCACAGAACAATGCACAAAATAATACACGAACACTTTTCTATAAGCAAACAAACAAACAAACATCGGCATCTTTGGGATGCTTTATTTCCAATCAAGCCTGATACATATGATCTTGAGCATTGGTTTTTCAAATGTCTTATAACTAACACTATATATAGGACACCATGACGGTTCCCCCGTAAAGCCGGTACCCGTTTCCGACACCTGGGTTGAGTGGGGTATTGTGCTTGAGCTTTCGCTTAAACCCAACGGGGAAAATCGCCGCGCCAGCGCCGGGATACGAACCCTCGTCTCCAACATACAAGGCCGATCCCTTAACCATGCACTGTGCCAAGGCGAGCACAGTGGTTAGGCTATAAGCTTAATAGCCACAAGTTTTGATGGTTGATCAACTGAATTTCCGATTAAGGTCTCCTGTGGCCAATGAAAAGAACCACCTTACCCGAAAACGCTTGAAATGGAACTAACGTCGCATGCACGGAGCAAGAATATATCCCCAGCGCAGGTCTGTGGGTCCTAAACATTGTGAGGGCTACTCAGCAGGCGTATGCAGTGTCAGCAAAACCATCCCGGCGCCTAGCTGGGTTAAGTCATTGGTCATGAGTCAGATTAAGACTCTCACTCGGAATTTGAACTAAAAAAAAGATTCGCTTAATTCTAATAAAACTTTTACAGTTTCATTTGCGAAAGCTGAAATCTGTCACGCATCCATTGTTTCTTAAAAAATTTAAAACTACCACGAAACTCATTTATCATTTGCTAAACCTTGTACCTGACTATTTGTCTTATGATCATGGGTATTATCTCAAAATGAGTTTTTGTGTTACCTTGCTTTGCTTATTTTTTCATTTATATGTTCAACTATTGAAATGCTCATTCGTCCACTTCGGTTGGTTTTGTCCCAAGCCTCATATTATAATTATTGGTATTTACTTTCAACTATTTATCCTAAGAATTATGTCAGTGTTGCAGATTTGAAAGGCATGTCTATTTTTTACTCTTTCTCCTGCGAAAACAGGTCATTTAGGCGTTGATGCATCTGCCCCCGCTGCGATTTCCGCGGTAAGTATTTCGTACAGGCTAATGTATTCTTCATGAGTTTATGCCATTCTGAAAGTACACTGTATTTCAAATATCTCACATACGAACATTTCACAGGCAGGTGAAATATACTGTAGTTTCCAGAAAACTGTTTAGGTTTTGTTCATAATGGGCTAATAGGAACTGTTTCGCTCTTTCGTTTGAAAGCAATTTGAAGGTAATTGGTGCATTCTTCCAAACGTTACGATTGGAAAACTGAAGTGTTTTGGCTGCGCGCGAGTGGGCAATGTTTATCGAGAAATTTTTATAATTTTTTGACAACCGATAGGGTTTTGTTTATACTAAGAAGATGGAAAATGTTTTTCTCTTTTGTTTGAGAGTAATTTGAAGGCAATTTGTGCATTCTTTCAACAGTTACGAGTGGAAAACTGAAGTGTTTTGGCTGCGCGCGAGTGGGCAATGTTTATCGAGAAATTTTTATAACTTTTTGACAACCGATAGGGTTTTGTTTATACTAAGAAGATATAAAATGTTTTTCTCTTTTGTTTGAGAGTAATTTGAAGGCAATTGGTGCATTCTTTCAAAAGTTACGATTGGAAAACTGAAGTGTTTTGGCTGCGCGCGAGTTGGCAATGTTTATCGAGAAATTTTTATAATTTTTTGACAACCGATAGGGTTTTGTTTATACTAAGAAGATAGAAAATGTTTTTTTCTTTTGTTTGAGAGTAATTTGAAGGCAATTGGTGCATTCTTTCAAAAGTTACGATTGGAAAACTGAAGTGTTTTGGCTGCGCGCGAGTTGGCAATGTTTATCGAGAAATTTTTATAATTTTTTGACAACCGATAGGGTTTTGTTTATACTAAGAAGATAGAAAATGTTTTTTTCTTTTGTTTGAGAGTAATTTGAAGGCAATTGGTGCATTCTTTCAAAAGTTACGATTGGAAAACTGAAGTGTTTTGGCTGCGCGCGAGTTGGCAATGTTTATCGAGAAATTTTTATAATTTTTTGACAACCGATAGGGTTTTGTTTATACTAAGAAGATAGAAAATGTTTTTCTCTCTTGTTTGAGAGTAATTTGAAGGCAATTGGTGCATTCTTTAAAAAGTTACGAGTGGAAAACTCAAGTCTAAAGTCGCGCGAGGTGGACTCAAGAAATTCTCAAGAAATTCCTGTACTTCTCGCAAAGTGTTTCTTGAAATGTCTCCGCTGCGGCCTGCCGGTGTTCGTAGTAGCCTAGATAAAGATGTCGAAGTGATCAATCTCGGGCTTCTCGAAAAGAAAGAAAGAAAGAAAAAACTTTATTTCCAATAGAGATTGTACAATATTACAATCATTGGTTTTTAAATATCTTAAAATTAATACACTTAGATGATACACACACACGAGTATTGAAAACTCGTGTCACTAGTCGAAAATAAATGATTGAGGGCAATGTACTCCTAATCTTGCTTAATCTACATTTGACAATACATGTAATGATAATTATAAGAGATAACGCAAATTCATAGACGATGCATTTTCATTGTGGGGTGAAAAAACTTTTGACAGTTTACATGTACATGACATAAAACTTCGCAATTATTGATGCCAGGAAATAATATATGAATCGCTTGTTTCGGCAAATGTTCAAAAGTGTCATTTTAAGGAACTATGAAAAAAAAAAAATATAAATACAAATCCATATACATATATATACGTACATACATATATACATACATACACACACACATACATATATATATATACACATGTACGCATAAGCATGAGGACCAAGAAGATTATAAGTTTTGTATTTCTAATTCAACAATTTTAACATAACGGTCGTTAGTTAATAAGCATTTTATTTGAATATAAATGGATGATCGTACAACAAATGTATAGTTTGTACATGAATGCTTTACAATAATAAAGAGATGACGAGTTAGGTAATGTTACAAGTTGAGAGTGAACAGAAAATGACCATTATCTCTAGTAAAATGCTAGTTGTCAGTTTAGTACTCACATATGTGCACACATACATGTAAATATATACACATATATGTACACATAAAAAAGAAAAAAAAATGGTTTATTTCCAATAGAGATGGTACAAAAGTACCATCATTGGTTTTTAAAATATCTTAAAATTAATACACTTAGATGATACACACACACGAGTATTGAAAAACTCGTGTCACTAGTCAAAAGAAATGATTGAGGGCAATGAACTCCTAATCTAGCTTAATCTACATCTGATAATACATGTAATGAAAATTGTAAGAGATAACACAATTTCATGGACGATGCATTTTCATTGTGGGGTGAAAACACTTTTGACAGTTTACATGTACATGACATAAGACTTCGCAATTCTTGACGCCAGGAAATAATATATGAAATCGCTTGTTTCGGTCGATGTTCACAAGTGTCATTTTGAGGAAGCATAAAAAAAAGAAAAATATATATAAATATATACCCACATACACACATATGTACATATACGTATGCATGTGTGTATACATCCATACACACACTCACACACATACACACACACACACACACATATATACACGCGTTTTACGGCCATGTGTGTGCCTAGGTTACGAAAAACACCGGTTTCGTTAACATGGACACACACGTGTGTACATATAAGCAAGAGGACCAAGAAGATTATAGGTTTTGTATTTCTGATTCAACAATTTTAACATAACGGTCATTAGTTAACAAGCATTTTATTTAAATATAAATGGATGATCGCACAACAAATGTATAGTTTTTACATGAATGCTTTACAATACTAAAGATATGACGAGTTAGGTAATGTTACAAGTTGAGAGTGCACTGAAAAAAAGACCATTATCTCTAGTAAAATGCTAGTTGTCAGTCTAGTACACACATATATGCACGTATACATGTAAATATTTACACAAAAGGCAGGTGAATTGAGAATTGCAAAAATAGTGGGAAAACGGTTGATCAGAACGTCACAGTTTGTTCAAAATAAGAAATAGAACATTGATGTGCTCGTCGTGTCGTGAGACTAGCGAACTTGCCTCCGTCCAGGCAGACCCTGGTTCGAGTCCCGGCGCTGGTGGCGATTTTCTCTGTTGGGTATAGGGGAAAAATTCCAAGCACAATACCCCACTCTACCCAGGTGTCTGAAATGGGTACCGGTCTTGACCGGGGGAAAGCGTAATGGCGTCCTGGCGTTAGTTATAAGGCATTTGAAAATCCAATGTATAAGGTGATATGTATCAGGCTTGAAATTGGAAATAAAGCATCCGTAGATGCCTTCATTATTATAAAAAATACGCCTTTGATGTGAGAACGTAAATGGAAAGTCAAACCATGGCAGGATTTACGGTTGCAATGTCAAGAGTTAACAAAACATCCAGAAAAGACATAAAAATGCTTTCGAATAGTTTTTTACTATATTCTGAAAAGTATTATATATACTCATGTCAAAAAATACTAGACTGTGAGACGTTGATTTGTAGGAGGTTGCTGATTTTTCGTAGCACCTCCTTCGAGTCTATCACGGGGTTTAAGACCCGTCAAGGAATAGTAACGAGTCGGTCGCAGAAATGGATTTATTGTTTAGACTACTGAGGCCAGTAATCTCAAGAAGTAACGAGAACGTAAAATAGTATGACTAAAAGAGTGTAATCGTAAGGGTAACTTGAACAAACGAAGGAAATGAGGCAGTCGATAAAATGAATAGGTGATATGAGCCTCGAGACATTAAGATGATATTAGACGTTGCCATATTAACATAACGGCATTGTAATGTATGGTCAGGCGCGAGTAAGGTGCAAGTAAGTGGGTAAACAAAAGGGGGTAGCGGCGGAGTAGGCCTGTGAAAACGGTCTACGTTAATACACATGTAAAGACATATTTCTAGCACTTTGACATGCCTAATGCAATTATTATATCTAGGTATAACGACTATGGACACATATCATTATTACGTAATGTCTGTAAGTCGCACTAGTAATCACGAATTATCTAAAGAAATAATTAAATTATTTTATCGTGAGCTCCGTTCTAAAATTCTCAATGTATTATAAGAACCAAAATTTTACACAGAACACAAGGCACGAAAGTAGTAGTTATTTCATCAACACAATAATTAAACACTGGTAGAAAATAGACACTCACCCAGACGGTTCAAGTTGGGAATACGCTACGTCTACATCCTGACGTAGTAGCTAGGCAAATGAGCTGGTGTCTACAGCCTCACGGTCGGCCTTGGCAAAATGTTGCCATAAAGGTTCACTCAACTCGTCTCGTAAGACGGTGTAGATTTAATCTATTTTAATATTTATTTATCTTTGAATAAAAGACTGTTTAAAAGGTACAAAATTACTTTATGTTAAATTCTAAATTTTTATTAATTATTCAGCAATTGTCCAAGCACCACAGATTTACAGCACCTCAAAGGACACTGTTCTTATTGAGAAGAGGAAACTGTGATGCTCTCACGGAGAGGTATACCGTGGAGGCAGAGGTATACCGTGGAGGCAGAGGTATACAGTGGAGGCAGAGGTATACAGTGGAGGCAGAGGTATACAGTGGAGGCAGAGGTATACAGTGGAGGCAGAGGTATACAGTGGAAGCAGAGGTATACTGTGGAGGCATAGGTATACTGTGGAGGCAGAGGGATGCCGTGGAGGCAGAGGTATACCGTGGAGGCAGAGGTATGCCGTGGAGGCAGAGGTATGCCGTGGAGGCAGAGGTATACCGTGGAGGCAGAGGTATACCGTGGAGGCAGAGGTATACCGTGGAGGCATAGGTATACCGTGGAGGCATAGGTATACCGTGGAGGCAGAGGGATGCCGTGGAGGCAGAGGTATACCGTGGAGGCAGAGGTATGCCGTGGAGGCAGAGGTATGCCGTGGAGGCAGAGGTATACCGTGGAGGCATAGGTAAGCCGTGGAGGCAGAGGAATACCATGAGGAGAATAGAGCGGTGTACCATGAGGAGGACAGAGGTGTACCATGAGGAGGACAAAGAGGTGTAACACGAGGAGGACAGAGAGGTGTACCAAGAGGAGGACAGAGGTGTACCATGAGGAGGACAGAGAGGTGTACCATGAGGAGGACAGAGAGGTGTATCATGAGGAGGACAGAGAGGTGTACCATGAGGACAGAGAGGTGTACCATGAGGAGGACAGAGAGGTGTACCATCAGGAGGATAGAGAGGTGTACCATGAGGAGGATAGAGAGGTGTACCATGAGGAGGATAGAGAGGTGTACCATGAGGAGGACAGAGAGGTGTACTATGAGGAGGACAGAGAGGTATACCATGAGGAGGACAGAGAGGTATACCATGAGGAGGACAGAGAGGTATACCATTAGGAGGACAGAGAGGTATACCATGAGGAGGACAGAGAGGTATACCATGAGGAGGACACAGAGGTATACCATGAGGAGGACAGAGAGGTATACCATGAGGAGGACACAGAGGTATACCATGAGGAGGACACAAAGGTATACCATGACGAGGACATAGAGGTATACCATGAGGAAGACACAGAGGTATACCATGAGGAGGACACAGAGGTATACCATGAGGAGGACAGAGAGGTATACCATGAGGAGGACACAGAGGTATACCATGAGGAGGACACAGAGGTATACCATGAGGAGGACACAGAGGTAGACCATGAGGAGGACACAGAGGTATACCATGAGGAGGGCAGAGAGGTATACCATGAGGAGGACACAGAGGTATACCATGAGGAGGACACAGAGGTATACCATGAGGAGGACACAGAGGTATACCATGAGGAGGACACAGAGGTATATCATGAGGAGGACAGAGAGGTATACCATGAGGAGGACAGAGAGGTATACCATGAGGAGGACAGAGAGGTATACCATGAGGAGGACACAGAGGTATACCATGAGGAGGACACAGAGGTATACCATGAGGAGGATAGAGAGGTGTACCATGAGGAGGACAGAGAGGTGTACCATGAGAAGAACGGAGAAGTATACCATGCGAGGAGCAGAGAGGAGTACAATGAAGAAAATAAACCCCACCGAAAGCGGCGAAAATGAATCCCTCGATCTCTATCCAAAACACATTCTTTTAACCGTTACTTTTTGTGCTCAGAAACTTCAAAGTTTCCCCGTGAAATCGACAAAATCCAGGTAAACTTGCTAGAGACATCAGACTGCAGACAACATCCTCCGATCATACCTCTGGAGTTTTATAGATCTTCTCGTGGTCGCCAAATCCTGGAAGCACACGGCTTCAGGACATCCTTCAGAGAAGAACATTCCAAACACCATCGCAAGCACCAAGAGCATTCCGGCGTCTATACGGGTAATATCTATTTACTATGAGCATCGCCTAACTTCACCCTCATCGAGAGTATACAAACTGTAGTAATAAGAGCCTTCCATGGTAACTTGCTAATCACAAATGTGTGGACTCCGTTGGTTACGATATGAGCGTTGCATAGTTGCGTGTTCATCATGAGCGTTCCTGCAACAGAAGCCACTGCTCAGAGGCCATTAAAAATCGACTCCATAATGGCCGGCATCGGACGGGGCCATCACGCAGCAGCTATTGATTCCTGTTATACCTTGCAATAATTTCCGTTTCATAGGAATTAATTCAAACAACACACTTAGACGAGGATTACTGCTGCCGTTGCGCTGCTGCTGCTGCTGCCGTTGCGCTGCTGCTACCGTTGCGCTGCTGCTACCGTTGCGCTGCTGCTACCGTTGCGCTGCTGCTACCGTTGCGCTGCTGCTACCATTGCGCTGCTGCTACCGTTGCGCTGCTGCTACCGTTGCGCTGCTGCTACCGTTGCGCTGCTGCTACCGTTGCGCTGCTGCTACCGTTGCGCTGCTGCCACAGAAGCGACGGCATCGCTACACGCTCATAAAAATACCCGGCATCTCGGGTGCCCTTATGAGGGGCCCACATGGCAGGTCGGAGAATGTCGCGACTCCTGCTGCCGCTCTGTGGCAACGCAGCCCGCGTGTACATGGCAGGCGAGCCTGTCGCGCAGACTGTGGCTCCGACGCTCTTTCTTCGCACAGTTCGAGCGCACAGGCAATGGTTGTAAGATCGCTCACGAAATTAATTCAATGCATGGAGGCAGACCTCGCCGTGCAGAGCGCGGCTGTGCAGACATTGGCGGTGCAGAGCGCGTCAGTGCAGACATTGGTGGTGCAGAGCGCGTCAGTGCAGACATTGGCGGTGCAGAGCGCGGCTGTGCAGACATTGGCGGTGCAGAGCGCGGCTGTGCAGACATTGGCGGTGCAGAGCGCGTCAGTGCAGACATTGGTGGTACAGAGCGCGGCAGTGCAGACATTGGCGGTGCAGAGCGCGGCAGTGCAGACATTGGCGGTGCAGAGCGCGGCTGTGCAGACATTGGCGGTGCAGAGCGCGGCAGTGCAGACATTGGCGGTGCAGAGCGCGGCAGTGCAGACATTGGCGGTGCAGAGCGCGGCAGTGCAGACATTGGCGGTGCAGAGTGCGGCTGTGCAGACATTGGCGGTGCAGAGCGCGGCAGTGCAGAGCGCGGCAGTGCAGAGCGCGGCTGTGCAGGCATTGGCGGTGCAGAGCGCGGCAGTGCAGACATTGGCGGTGCAGAGCGCGGCAGTGCAGACATTGGCGGTGCAGAGCGCGACAGTGCAGACATTGGCGGTGCAGAGCGCGGCAGTGCAGACATTGGCGGTGCAGAGCGCGGCTGTGCAGACATTGGCGGTGCAGAGCGCGGCTGTGCAGACATTGGCGGTGCAGAGCGCGGCTGTGCAGACATTGGCGGTGCAGAAGGCGACAGTGCAGACATTGGCGGTGCAGAGCGCGGCTGTGCAGACATTGGCGGAGAAGAGCGCGGCAGTGCAGACATTGGCGGTGCAGAGTGCGGCAGTGCAGACATTGGCGGTGCAGAGCGTGGCTGTGCAGACATTGGAGGTGCAGAGCGTGGCAGTGCAGACATTGGCGGTGCAGAGCGCGGCTGTGCAGACATTGGCGGTGCAGAGCGCGGCTGTGCATACATTGGCGGTGCAGAGCGCGGCTGTGCAGACATTGGCAGTGCAAAGTGCGGCTGTGCAGACATTGGCGGTGCAGAGCGCGGCTGTGCAGACATTGGCGGTGCAGAGCGCGGCAGTGCAGACATTGGCGGTGCAGAGCGCAGCAGTGCCGACATTGGCGGTGCAGAGCGCGGCAGTGCAGATATTGGCGGTGCAGAGCGCGGGAGTGCAGACATTGGCGGTGCAGAGCGCGGCTGTGCAGACATTGGCGGTGCAGAGCGCGGCTGTGCAGACATTGGCGGTGCAGAGCGCGGCAGTGCAGACATTGGCGGTGCAGAGCGCGGCAGTGCAGACATTGGCGGTGCAGA
Organism: Morinoia aosen; assembly: GCA_030386875.1. Taxonomy (NCBI): domain Eukaryota; kingdom Metazoa; phylum Arthropoda; class Malacostraca; order Amphipoda; family Talitridae; genus Morinoia; species Morinoia aosen. The sequence continues at coordinate 18,860,025 of CM059567.1, read as the reverse complement.
GCGCGGCTGTGCAGACATAAGCGATGCAGAGCGCGGCTGTGCAGACATAAGCGATGCAGAGCGCGGCTGTGCAGACATTGGCGATGCAGAGCGCGGCAGTGCAGACATTGGCGGTGCAGAGCGTGGCTGTGCAGACATTGGAGGTGCAGAGCGCGGCAGTGCAGACATTGGCGGTGAAGAGCGCGGCAGTGCAGACATTGGCGGTGCAGAGCGCGGCAGTGCAGACATTGGCGGTGCAGAGCGCGGCTGTGCAGACATTGGCGGTGCAGAGCGCGGGAGTGCAGAGCGCGGCAGTGCAGAGCGCGGCAGTGCAGAGCGTGGCTGTGCAGAGCGCGGCTGTGCAGAGCGCGGCTGTGCAGGCATTGGCGGTGCAGAGCGCGGCCGTGCAGACATTGGCGGTGCAGAGCGCGGCAGTGCAGACATTGGCGGTGCAGAGCGCGGCAGTGCAGACATTGGCGGTGCAGAGCGCGGCAGTGCAGACATTGGCGGTGCAGAGCGCGGCAGTGCAGACATTGGCGGTGCAGAGCGCGGCACTGCAGACATTGGCAGTGCAGAGCGCGGCTGTGCAGACATTGGCGGTGCAGAGCGCGGCAGTGCAGACATTGGCGGTGCAGAGCGCGGCAGTGCAGACATTGGCGGTGCAGAGCGCGGCAGTGCAGACATTGGCAGTGCAGAGCGCGGCAGTGCAGACATTGGCGGTGCAGAGCGCGGCTGTGCAGACATTGGCGATGCAGAGCGCGGCAGTGCAGACATTGGCGGTGCAGAGCGTGGCTGTGCAGACATTGGAGGTGCAGAGCGTGGCTGTGCAGACATTGGAGGTGCAGAGCGCGGCAGTGCAGACATTGGCGGTGCAGAGCGCGGCAGTGCAGACATTGGCGGTGCAGAGCGCGGCAGTGCAGACATTGGCGGTGCAGAGCGCGGCAGTGCAGACATTGGCGGTGCAGAGCGCGGCTGTGCAAACATTGGCGGTGCAGAGCGCGGCAGTGCAGAGCGCGGCTGTGCAGGCATTGGCGGTGCAGAGCGCGGCAGTGCAGACATTGGCGGTGCAGAGCGCGGCTGTGTAGACATTGGCGGTGCATTGCGCGGCAGTGCAGACATTGGCGATGCAGAGCGCGGCAGTGCAGACATTGGTGGTGCTGAGCGCGGCAGTGCTGACATTGGCGGTGCAGAGCGCGGCTGTGCAGACATTGGCGGTGCAGAGCGCGGCTGTGCAGACATTGGCGGTGCAGAGCGCGGCTGTGCAGACATTGGCGGTGCAGAGCGCGACAGTGCAGACATTGGCGGTGCAGAGCGCGGCTCTGCAGACATTGGCGGTGCAGAGCGCGGCAGTGCAGACACTGGCGGTGCAGAGCGTGGCTGTGCAGACATTGGCGGTGCAGAGCGTGGCAGTGCAGACATTGGCGGTGCAGAGCGCGGCAGTGCAGACATGGGCGGTGCAGAGCGCAGCAGTGCAGATATTGGCGGTGCAGAGCGCGGCAGTGCAGACATTGGCGGTGCAGAGCGCGGCAGTGCAGAAATTGGCGGTGCAGAGCGCGGCAGTGCCGACATTGGCGGTGCTGAGCGCGGCAGTGCAGAGCGCGGGAGTGCAGACATTGGCGGTGCAGAGCGCGGCTGTGCAGACATTGGCGGTGCAGAGCGCGGCTGTGCAGACATTGGCGGTGCAGAGCGCGGCAGTGCAGATATTGGCAGTGCAGAGCGCGGCTGTGCAGACATTGGCGGTGCAGAGCGCGGCAGTGCAGACATTGGCGGTGCAGAGCACGGCAGTGCAGACATTGGCGGTGCAGAGCGCGGCAGTGCAGATATTGGCAGTGCAGAGCGCGGCTGTGCAGACATTGGCGGTGCAGAGCGCGGCAGTGCAGACATTGGCGGTGCAGAGCGTGGCAGTGCAGACATTGGCGGTGCAGAGCGCGGCAGTGCAGACATGGGCGGTGCAGAGCGTGGCAGTGCAGACATTGGCGGTGCAGAGCGCGGCAGTGCAGACATTGGCGGTGCAGAGCGCGGCTGTGCAGACATTGGCGATGCAGAGCGCGGCTGTGCAGACATTGGCGATGCAGAGCGCGGAAGTGCAGACATTGACGGTGCAGAGCGTGGCTGTGCAGACATTGGAGGTGCAGAGCGCGGCAGTGCAGACATTGGCGGTGCAGAGCGCGGCAGTGCAGACATTGGCGGTGCAGAGCGCGGCTGTGCAGACATTGGCGGTGCAGAGCGCGGCTGTGCAGACATTGGCGGTGCAGAGCGCGGCAGTGCAGACATTGGCGGTGCAGAGCGTGGCTGTGCAGACATCGGCGGTGCAGAGCGCGGCTGTGCAGACATTGGCGGTGCAGAGCGCGGCTGTGCAGACATTGGCGGTGCAGCGCGCGGCAGTGTAGACACTGATGCAAGCCTCCAGTCACAATTTATTCACTATCATCACATGCATCAGTTGTAGTATTGTCAGCATACATACATATAGTGATGTGGTCAACATCCCAGATTTTTAAGTAATTGTGTTAGACATTTTGTCACCGTATAAACTGCTCATCCTTCCTTAAATTTTAGATTGCCACAGTCATAAGACATTCGTGCACCTGGTGAGGAGGACGGAACGCATTCCACTCTAATTCTTCCGAGAAGGAAAGATGAAAAAGGAAAAGGATCCGCTTAGTCTTAACGTTAAACGTGCAATATTTCACAGTAACTGTGATACTATTTTTGCGGTGGGCAGCTAAGGAGGAAATTAAGGACCTCAAGCTTCCTATAGTTCAGTGACGAAGACAGACAAAATAAGCATACTCTCCATTTTCTGAGTGATGGTTAGGATTCCGACGCTGTTGAGTAGATTTTCATACAGTTCAAGGTTGAGGACTGTCGAAATTTACTAGGTTTAAGCCGAAGAGACCAATAACACGACTGCAGTCATTTACCAGTGCCGACGTACTCAAAATCCCTAGCTCAGGTGAAAGTTTATTTTACTTCAGAAGCGCGCGACCTTCAATTAACCTGGCGACATATTGAGCCACAGCAGCAACACAACTTTTCTGCAGCATTACCGAAAATATTTCGAATGCAGTATTTTTAGCGGTACAGCAATGCTAAAATTAAAATTGCGTATGGAATCCATGCCATAGAAATCACGCCACTGATTTTGTTTGAGGAGCTTGGCTCATGTTCGGGAAAGTCGAGCTCTCAGCTTCGGCAGCACTGCTAGGATGTTGGGCTTCGGGATTTCAGATAAAAAATAGGCTTGGATTTTGCGCTAAAAGTTAATACGCGGGGTGGGTAGGTGGAGCTCTGTGGCATTTACAGCTTACTTTCAGCGTAGATGGAGACAGATTGGCTAACATGTCTTAGGCAATAAGCCAAGCATCAGGCACCGCAGGCCCACATCCTCGTATTCTATGGAGTTATCTATTTTATTCTATCTATTCAGAGCCTATTCTATTTCACTATCATATCGCGTGAGTACAAATTACTCATCATGAGCGTTGAAAAGCACTCATGTAATCATGGTTGAAACGTGTGCGAGGTGCATGACAACCATGGAATTCGGGTTTTCGGTGTAGAGAAATATATAAAATGCAAGTAAATGAAAAGAAGAAAAAATAATTAAGAAGCATAATTATAATTCTATGCACGAGTCTCGGGTCCGATCAACCGTAATCCTTCAACGAGTACATAAATAGTGAATGTAGCGTCTTAACATGACGAAAAATTAAAGATTAAAATTAACAGATTCAACGTTGAATCTTAGGTTACATTGCATGTTAGTTTAAGCCTCCCTAACCGCAAAAATGTATTTCGAAGAGAGAAAGGAAGAAGGCACCATTTAGTATGAAGATAATGGAACACAGAATCTATGCAGAAGGAGCATAGAGACAGTAAGTTGAAGAAGAAAGTAGTAGGTGCTGAAAAACAGGACAGCAGTGAACCGAGAAAAGGTGGTCCTTAACATAACAAACAACATTTTACTTCAACAAAAAGAAGGCATACCGAACTCTCAGCTCGGGCCCTCGCACATTTTCCCTCTAGGAGTGTTGATTCTTGGGTACTCAGGCAGGAAATAGCTTTTGGAATACTGATCTCGCTCATTGAAAATGAAAAACTGAAGAAAATAAGTAATACCGTACCTGTTTCTCGGAATGCGTTTCTGCGACGAGGCTGGTGAACGCTGGCATATATGTAAGCATTCTTTGCCAAGTGAAGCTAAGAAACCTATAAGTGTCTACAAAGGATCGCCAAATCGCTTCCAAGATTCGCTGACAAACTGCTGGAGGTTCAGGTGCCCAAACTACGCATTTTGCTGGGGATGAGGATGAAATAGAAAATTAGAACTGCATCCTGGGAAAGTGGCGTACTTGGTCAAGGAAAATGCCAAACCTAAAGAAAACAGCATGGTTACTTGGTCAAAACAGTATTCAATTAAATTATGTTGAATATGTTAGCATTATTGTTAATGATATTAATTAAGGTTGATAATAAGTTTTTACAGCACTTGGAAAGGAATTGGTTTTCGAAACGTGTGGGAAGTACTGAAATACTTTTTCAGATCAGAACGCTCTTGATCTGAAAAACATATCACAGACACAAATTATGTTATTGATCATTAATTAGTTTAAGCCTCCCTAATCGCAACAAGTGAGATCTCAGGAGAAGAAGAAGGAAAGCCCCATTTAATATGGAACTGATGAAACGGGAAATCATGCACATGATGTGTCCCCACATCCTGAACTATACAGGGTTTACAAGGGCTTATGAAACAGGATAGAAATTAGGAAAAAAGACCCTCGCTGAAAAAGTAAAGCAGTAAACCGAACAAAAGATGGTTCGTAATAAAACAAAGAGCTATTCTACTTCAACGAACGGAATGCCTTTACCTAACCTTCAGCTCGGGGCCTCACCTCTCCCTCCCGGAAGCTCTATTCCCATACATACAATACTTTTATTTCCCAAGGGAAGTACTCTACACAAAGCCATTTATAAGTTAACAGTATAGTTAATTACAACTTCGCTGCAGCCAGGATGCAGGGTCCGCAATTTTGATTTCCATGACACGAATGAAGTCAACCCAACCTTATTGACCGAGTTATTAGAAGTACATTCTTGTTTCTGTTAGAAGTACAGAAAATTAGTAGGACATTAGGCTGAATTAAATGAGTGAAAAATTTCAGTTTTTCAGTAGAGTTGCGGGGTATGCTGAGGTTTTTGAAAGATACACCTCAACACCAGAAAAGCGCTCGTCTAGCATAAATAAGCATGTAATAATTTAAGCTCCTAACGGTAACGATATAAGACGAATAACACCTAAAGAACTTTCGAGCGTTTGCCTTGAATCTGGTGTACGATAAAAAATATGGTGGGCATTTCAAATAATTTAGTACTCACGGGGATTTTGAAAAGATAAGAAATAAGGGGGTAGATTGATAATGCTGGACACTCGACACATCCAAGGTACACTCCGCACTTGGTTTTTAATGTCTTAATTCGTTTTTTGAAAGCTAATTTTATGTTTTCTTCGGTTAATCTGTCAGGTGACTGCAATCGTTTAATTGTAACATAATTTTTATTCCAGTGAAAACTTCGATGCACTGCATGAAATCTGTAATTGTTCATGCACTTGTAGGGACCCCGAAGCAAGAACAAAAATTTTATTTGAATGGTAGTGCTCTTAATTTTCTAAATAAATTAACGATAATCCACCGTTCCCTAAATAACCATCCCCGTGAGAGAAACAGAAAGACGAGAAACAACTCGTGCTTAACCATAAAAAATTGCGAAGACTAGTCATAAAACTGCAAACTACGTACGTAAATTGAAACAGCATTTGATATATTTTTATTTATAATGATGAGGGGACGCTATTTTTGTAGGCGCCCAGACGAGGCCATTAAGTTTCACGATATTTGGGCGGAACCAACCCTGAAAACCCTAGAAAGGAACACATCTCTGAGCCTCTCTAAGTCAGCGAACGGATCCCGGATCGCCATGGAACTACGTACGAAGGAAGAAATAAGTCAATCGTAACTGTATTAAATGTATGTATAAAATTTATTCATGGTAACTCAATCATATAAATTTGATTAGTTATGCCGATAAGGCACCAAACTGATTAGTCAAAAAATCAAACAACACAAACAAAACAGATTAGGTATGGGGACAGATATGGGGACAGATTAGATTAGGTTAGATTATTAGTTAGTTTAAGCCTCTCCATCCACCTCAAAGGCGATCCAAAGAGAGGAAGAAGGAAGGCACCATTTAGTAGGGAGTTTAGGGAACGTGGAATCTATGCAGAAAGGGCATAGAAACAGTAAGTTGAGAAAGAAGATTATGAAACAAAATCAAAGTTGAAGAAGAAAGTAGTAGGTGCTGAAAAACAAAATAGCGGTGAAGCAAAAAAGGATGGTACTTAACATAACAAAAGCATTTTATTTAAACAAAAAGGAGGCCTAGCTAACTCTCAGCTCCTCACATTTTCTCCTTGGGTGCGCTAATTCACATAAGGACAATAGTTGCATCCCCCTGAGGGGACCTTATGGGGATCCTCAAATCATTATTTGGAGGAGTTCTGGCACGAATGAGCATTTTCTGGGAAGAATATAACCCAATTCTCATTTTATCCTAGAATCAAGGGTATACAAGTTGCCAGATATCAGGGCGTACTGGAAGTTGACTCCACAAAAAAAATTCAGGTCACAAAAAACGAGTAAAAAGTTATTAATCGGAGGTTAGCGACGGAAAGACAGTGATTCCAGAAAAAAATAAATATATATTTATACATATATATACATTATCCGCCTGCAGAAGTTTGCGACGATAGCTTTAAGCATTGCGAAGAAATCTTGCACAAATAGGGAACGACTGGCGAAAAATCAAGACTCGAGAAATGTGAGTTTTAAAGTCTTAAAGTTAATTTTCAAGGAGATTAAAACTTGTCATCCGATAAACCAACTGCAAAATATCTTTCAAGCATTGCTGAAACATAATTACAAACCTCCAGCACTATTTGACAGTTCATTTTTCTGATTTTTGCTTTTTAAAGATCGAAGACGACGGTTATTGACTACTGATTTTTACCCAAGAAAATGTGTTAGTTGCACTCTGGTGGAATCAATGGCCATCAAACCTCTCTTCAAATGAATACTTCGACTCAAATTCAATGCTTCAAACAGAGGAATTCTACCGACTCTCCCTCCTTGATTGTAAACATTTGCTGCTTCACACACGGAATGTTCTAAATGAGTGCAACCAACGAAAATATTTTCCGGACAACGTTCCCAAATCAAATGATGAGATGACTCGTTAGAATTTTGTGCATCTCCAAGAAAACATTTAGATGATAGTTCATCATTGGTCATTGGGCAGTTCAAAGAGGTTTGATAGTTTGATAGCCTTACAAACAAAATCCGGAAAAACTTTCTTAGCATCACCTGTTCCAGCCACCACTGGACGCCAATTACCACAGTCAGAGTGGGCATTGGCGGCATTTTTTACCCCTAAATTGTTACATTTGTTGAAAAACACACCTGCGTATGGCGCACCCCTTATACGTAAGGAGAAGGGAAAGCGGGAGAAGATTAGAAGAGAAGGTAGTGTAAGTGAACTAGCTGCAAGAAAAAGTACAAAAATCCTGCTATCTTTTAAAAAAGATAGATCTGCAATGTGTCTTAAAGCCATTACCACCAAGGAATTCTCCCCGTGTGTGATGTACAAAGGTTCTGCATCTGCAAGAATAGCTCTGGCTTGTCAGAGTAAACAGGTCATTGAAATTCGGGGTACGCCGCTATGACAGTCTCTTCTTCACGGGCTGACAAATAAATTGCTCAAACACGCGTGTTTTGTCTCATGCTTAAACATAATTAAATCTTATCGTTTTATGAAAATTTTACCCTACGATGACGAAGGGGATATCAACAAGGTGGCACAATCCAGTCCACATTTTCATTGGTATCTCCTCAGATTAGTGCAAAAAAGCCCATGCAGTGAAGATCAGCGCAGGAATTTCGAAGCAAGCCAAATCATCGCAGTATCTTTGGTAACGCCCAAGGTTGCTGTGAGGCTGCGCAAAACTCCGCCAAGTAACGAAGCACATTCTCGCAGCAGCCAGCGTGAGGTAAAGTGGACATTTTTGAGCAGCCATGTACAGCACCGGCTTTGTCAGCAGTGTGAGTGATGCGCTAATTCTAAAGAGGCTGCCTCTATCGCGACGGCGATTTTTAACAGAGGACAAGCACTTGTTACTCAATGCAGCATGTTTTCATGACGACTTACGACTAAGAAAATCTCACATAAACATTAAAAAATAAAGAAAAATGAAACAGAGGAGTAAGATTCATATTAAGGATACTGATGCGCAAAAGAGTTTATCTTAATAGAAATATTGGGGGAAAATTAAACGTGAACATAAAGATGGTACAGTGAAGTAAAGGGGTCGCTCAACCAATACTCCTAATTGACAAGCTAACCACCATGTGAGCCACCGGTGGTACCTGAGGGAATTTTCCTAATGCTGCTGACCGACCAGTAGTCCCAAACTCAATTTTCATAAATACTTAATCAGAGCCAATTGAAGGCAAGGTCTAGTGCATACTCGCTATTTTCAAACTTGTTAACTACAATTGATTTCAAATTTGAGCTGAATATTGAACTTTAGTTTAACCCATGGTGATTCACGTGTTAAGTAGAGTGGGAGGTGTGGAGGTCTACAGGCATTGCAGTCTGCGTGCATGAAAGACCTGTATCATTTTTGTGTTCTGTTTTCCCGAGCACTAACAGTCAAGTACGGTGAGTGCTCTACTTGTTGGCGGAGTGGAAATCACCTTGGAATATCTGGCAAGTAATTTCTACTGGCAGCTTACCGTCATAATCATCCTAGGATTTGGTCGTGACGGCAGAGGGAGAATATGTCAGTGAACTGAACCCGAGTTGGGGAGCGAATCAGAGTGTGTGTGATGTCTTGGGCAGCAAGTTTTCAATAAAATTTTTACCTATCTCACTGAATTTCCCATACAGGAGCTTCAAAACTGTCAATAAAAACTTAAATATTAGTTAACATCCAAAGCACCTAAAAATAAGGCAGGAAAGCGAGCCCAAGAAGATTGGAATTTAGCAGGAGCTCAAGTGAAGGAATTGGGGATTTCCTACGTCGATTGGAGTCAGGCTTAAATAGAAAAGCTATCAAGGAATTTGTCTCTGGAAGCGATTTTTTGAGATAGAGACTTGTGCAGTAGAAATTTTCAGACGATCCATCAATGCATTCAATTATCATCAAGAGGAGCTTAGTAAAGTTAATGTGCTCATGAAAGACGGTTTCCCTCTCTATTTTACATACGAGCGATACGAGTATAATTCACTACACCCTTCTACAAAAAAGTTATCATAGCTCAAAAACATTGGTGTATACTTAATTTACACTCAACAACTTTAAAATTAGGTGCTAAACACGATGAGGTTTTTAAACAAGCTATTTCTATTCAGTTGAGTCTCTAAGCACCTGAATATATTTTATTAAAAAGGTTTGTGCTTGAAGGTCCTCCTTTGCAAACCAGAAAATTGCCTTAAATAAGGAATGAGCATATTTCAAGGCAACACTTTATGCATATTAACTCGTTGGGCGGACGCCATTAGCATTCCTTGATGCCAAGACTCGCACGTTTTAAATGCTTTATTTTCGTGATGACCTGTGCGTTTCTCAGCGGCTGAGCCTCGACGCCTCCTAGGCTTCCTAGTTAGCAGCCTCGGCAGCTCGGCAGCTGACATTGAAGGCGTCCGCTAAAGTTTTCCACAAGAAAATCCCAGAGGACTCGCTATCAGTTTTGGTCCTCTATTCTGGCTCCGACAGTGTTTGAAACTGCGACTCTTCCAACTTTTGTAGGATGTCACATGCCAGTAAAACAGGTGTTATTACTTCCTTAATGGTAAATATTTGGCAATTTTTGCCTCGCCAGTCGTGTGTTGTTTTGATAATGATAGAAATAAATCATCAGGAGGGGGAGGAAAAGAAACGCACCGCATATTACTAGTCGACTATTTGACTTTAACGTCATTTTGGAAAAGTATAGGAAGTGCTGCCACAGCTTTGATCTTTGCAAAATCTTCTTCAATCATAAGCATAATGAGCATGTTCAGTGAATTTCGAAATCTTCCATACTATTTTTAGATTAAAATTCATCGTTTCAGATGTATTGTACTGCGTGGATTATGGGATTTTTATCAAATTATTGTGATCTCCTAGTTAGTAAGTCAGTGCGTAATTTTCACTAGTTTTGCTGTTCTTTAACCACCCTTCTTAAAATTGCCTCGTATTATTTTATCTCGCATTTGCTATCTATCATTCACGTAATACAATGAGCATACAGGTACGCAGCACCATGTTAGGCCACAATATTAAAGTCGCTTTCCGTAAAGTTCAGCGGTTTTGATGAACGAGGCGCCGCGATCAAAAGGAAAGCTTCGATTACAACGCTGGAGCATGTATCAAATTAGGGAGCTTACTAATGGAAAAATAACATTAAAGGAAAAATAACATTGGTGAAAATATGAATAAGCTCACGGTGATTATGCTCAACAATACAGTCTTGTAGCTAAGAGCTAAATTCTTGCCTATAGTGATCTGACATTAAAAAATTAATGTTTATTCAAATTAAAACGTTTCCTGCGAACGGACCCACCGCTGGGCACTGAGGGGATTTTCAAAATACTGCTGATCGATTTGCATTCACTAACTCAATTTTTATAAAAACTCAATGAAAATTTTATGAAGACATCTTTTAATTAATATTAGTTATTTTCAAAATCAATCTAAAATTAACTCTAATTTGAGTTGAACATTGAACTTTGGTTTAACCAGCTGCAGTTGGCGTGTCGAAAATCAAATTTATCCACACGCTCGGAAACTCATGCTTACAACATTACCGTTAACGCAAGCTGGTTCGCAGCTGCAACCATGCTTGTCAGGAATCATGAAGATGTCAATCAGAAATCGCCTTTCCAAGCCTTTATGATCATTGCTATAGAATTACAAGCTCGCGTAATTTACAGCAGTGTCTGAGAGGAGAAGTCATACTGAGGTAAAATTAGGATTAGGTGAAATTTAAAAGACAGTAGATCCCACCAGCAGAAGCGTTCTTCAATTCAAGAGGGAATCCTACTCGATCCTATGTTATTACAAAAATATCTGCAAAATCCACTGAATTGAATACCCCATCAAGGAATAACTGACGGAATTTAGCTTAAATTTGGAACTTTTCCCCACTGCACTACGTACTGCAAGATTCTAGTTCAAGCTTTCCACTCTTGTGTAGGGCTGAAATTTCAATGCGGTTATACGTATACCAAAAACAATGACTGTACAGATGAACCGTCGCGAAAAATTGTACTGCAACAAGCTTCACAATAAAGAACAGTATTATTTATATTTAAAGCATGATATCTTCTGAGTTTTTCATTATTGAAAATTGGTGTCAGGAACTTTCGGTCCGTCAGCGGCCTCATCGTTGTCTCATGGTAAACCTTAACAAAAAAGACGAACTTCTAAGATGCTTTGCCTTAATAAATTTCCCCATTCGAGGAACGAAAATGCACGAAATAAATATACAGGGTGTTTCAAAAATACACGGCATAATTTCAGGTATGTATTTCCCACATGTAGACAATCAAAATAGTTCATTACAACATATGTCCGGAAATGCTTCATTTCCGAGTTATGGCCTTCACAACATTGAAATTCACCGGAACGTTTTTCTTTCCGCAGGTCGTTGCCATTACAGAAGATGTTCAAAATGACCACCTCCTGCTTGAATACAGACCTCACATCGATGTCTCATTGACCTGCGAACACGATCCCACACTCCAGGAATGTTGCGTATGTCCTCAGAGCGTGCCACAATTCGATTCCGAAGGGATTCCAAATCAGGCACCGGAGACGAATAAACCAATGATTTTAAATGGCCCCACAAGTAGAAATCGAGAGGGTTCAGATCAGGTGAGCGTGGAGGCCAAGCAATTGGGCCACCTCTACCTATCCATCGATCAGGAAATCTTCGATCCAAGTACCGGCGAGCCGTACGACTGAAGTGTGCAGGAGCGCCGTCATGCAAGAAGTGAGCGTGCTGACGATCGATCAGTGGAGTGTCGTCATAAACATCAGGTATGATGTTTTCCAGGAAGTTTGTGTACGCCTGCCCCGTAAGTCTGTTTACAAGTACATGGGGTCCAACTAACCGATCACCAATGATACCGGCCCACATGTTGAGGGAGAACCGCACCTGGTGATGAGATACAACAGTTGCATTTGGGTTTTCATACGCCCATACATGCTGATTGTGGAGATTTGTTATGCCATCTCGTGTGAACTGTGCTTCATCTGTAAATAATACTAAGGCAGGAAAGTTCGGATTTGCAGCACATTGCTGCAAGAACCACTGACAGTACCTAACTCGTGCAGGGTAATCTGCTGGTGACAGCGCCTGTACACGTTGCAAATGGTAAGGATACAATTGATACTCTTTCAGCAGTCTCCAGACAGTCGTATGGGGAACATTCACTTGCAACGCTAACCTTCGTGTGCTGATAGAAGGAGTTCTGTTCACAATCTCCAGAATCTCCTCCTGTTCTTCTGGAGTTGTAGATCTTGGTCGTCCCCTTCCCAATCCAGGAGAGTCAAATTTTCCATACTCGCACAGACGCTGATGGAGACTTACAAATGTCTTCCGATCTGGACATTGTCGCTGTGGGTACCTCTCCTGGTACAAACGACGAGCCAGCGCAGCATTGCCGTCTGCCTTACCGTAGATCAAGTGCATCTCTGCCAGCTCCTGATTTGTGTACATGACACACAGTCGAACGCCAAACACAACACTGAATTTAACCTTCGCCTAGGAATGATCTGTCAGAGTGCCCTCTTAATGTGTCCTTTGACGGCAACGACCTGCGGAAAGAAAAACGTTCCGGTGAATTTCAATGTTGTGAAGGCCATAACTCGGAAATGAAGCATTTCCGGACATATGTTGTAATGAACTATTTTGATTGTCTACATGTGGGAAATACATACCTGAAATTATGCCGTGTATTTTTGAAACACCCTGTATAAAGAAAGAGAGGTTTTACTCGCAATGAAACTAAAATAAGCGGTATGACCATGACAATTTCAGTCAGCTCCTGAAAAATATCGCCGATGTGCCAAATGCTCTAAGTATATGTAACTCATGGTAAATCTGTGTGTTCATACGCATGTATTCATTAATACATGCGTATGAACACACAGATTTACCATGAGTTACATATACTTAAAGCATTTGGCACATCGGCAATATTTTTCAGGAGCTGACTCACTTCTGGCCCCAAACCGTACCCTGCAGAAGGCTGTTGAGTTCAAAGAAAAGGTGACCGATATTTAAAATTCCTTCATAAACATATAATCTCACAAGAATTCAATTACTCACCCAGGTATTTAACCTCTACTCCTGAAGGATAAATGATTTACAGTAGGAGAAATGCAACCACAGAATGAAGGATTTTAGTATGAATGAAGCAATCTTATATAGTTTAATATACCAGGTGTTCGAAAACAAATGATACAAACCTTGACAGTAGATAAACGACCCAAAGTAACAATTTTTTCAAAAGAAAAAATTCAAACATTCAACGTTTACCAGATGCCGAACCTTAAAATTGAGTTAAGTCTAATTTACACTGTGGGCTATTAAATCATTTTATTACATGAATTTTACAACGGAATTTAGCTGAAACCAAATGTTCGAATGTCCGCTCGCTGTATCAGTCGTACCTATACTCAGAACCTATTCTCGAATACGAAAAAACACTCATAGATCATCTGCAATGAGTCCTGCTCCGTTCGTTATTCTTTCAGCGAGTACCATTTCTATCTCCATTAATGTCTCAAAAATTAAAATTTTCATGAGTTATAGAGAATTCATGATTTGTCTTGCTACATGAGGGGAAAGAGGTAGATAATTTGGGCTCTTCAAGTTAATTTAGAGAGTGAGAAATTCTTTCAGGAATCTGAAAACATTGTGATTTGGTGTTTCGAAATCGATGAATGCTTGAATTGCACTTTCGTCTCGAAAAAGTCTTTCGTGAAATTTGATAAGTCAAACTAATTTCTTAAAAATTATCTTGAAAAAATGGTTATTTTCTTATTTTTTCAAGTTTTCTGTCAAAGTCTCAACCATTAGTTTTCGAGCATTCGTTATAATAAATTATGATTATATGGAGGATTTTAATTTTTTTTCAGTGCTGTGAATGCAGATTTATGCTTTACCGGACGAACTCGGGGCTTGGTGCTCTTTAGTGCCTGAACATCCAGACAAGCGTACAATCGCACCATGCAGAGCTAGAACTGGGCAGAGGGATGACATCGCATACTTATTGCTCATGCTATGGGAGACTAACAGTTCTCAAATGCCTACAGTACATATAAAGAAAGAACTGGAAAAATTAAGCAAGCGTTGCAAAAAAAGCTAAACACGTACACGGTAATGATATGTGATGGGTCATGATGAAAAGTACACTGATCAATTTGAAACTTCGGGTACAGTCAAATTATTTTGTTTATGCATTCGAAGAAACGGGCCTCAAAAAATTCCCACCGGGAATTGTAAAATTCTACAAAATTTTACGAAATTGATAAGTTATCCAGCAATTAACACTACTCATCGGAAAATCATTCACATCAATTACATCAAAATGTACATACATACACCGGGCTTTTCCTCCCTATGGGAGGGTAGCCGACAGCAGGCCACAATCACCACACTTAGTCACTAGGAGGCGAGAGAGGCAGCACTGGCCGCACCTGAACTGCCAGGATCAGCAGCAGCCCAGCACAACCACCTTCCACAGTCAGGCCCGACAGCCACAGCTGGTTTACCCCGACCGCTTCATTGAGTGCAGCCCCTCCCCCGCACATGACAGGTCAACCCCATCACACGCGGGCAGCTTCCAGTAACGCGTCAAAAATAAAATTACCTCCTTATACACTGCCCCCATTCACTTCTGTCCGCAGCCATCCCTCTCGCCACGTCCACAGTCAGACCCCTCTCATACAAAGCACGCCGCACCCCATCCATCCAACTCATCCGTGGTCTACCTCGCGCTTGAAGACCACTCACTTCCGACATATAAATCTTTTTCACCAGCCGCTCAACATTCATTCTTTCAACATGCCCAAACCATCCAAGCACTCTTTCATCCACTCGCCTGCTCAACTTTTTGATAACACCCGTCTGCCCCCTAACCAACTCGTTCCTGATCCTATCTCTTCTTGTTACTCCAAACATGCTCCTCAAACACTTCGTCTCAAACACATCTAACTTCCTCCTCTCAGCTGCTCTCAACCCCCAGGACTTTGCTCCATACAACAAAACTGGAACAATCAAGCTTTCATACAGTCCCCTCTTAGCATTCATACTCAAAATCCTGCATTCAAAAACTTTCCTCATTGCACCGCACCCAGTGTCTTAAAGCCTTCACTCACTCGAAGCCTCACTTCTACTTCCATACTATCCTAAACAGCCACATCCGACCCGAGGTACCTAAAATGCTCCACCTCCTCTAACATTTCACCATTCACCGTCACGTCCAAAGTTCCAAACACTCCACCTCTTGAACATCTCATCACCTTACTTCATTCACATTTACCCTCAATTTACGCCTTCCGCACACTCTACCAAACTCTGCAACCAGTCTCCTCAGTTTTTCCTCTGAATCAGCCACAAGCGCTGTATCATCTGAAAACAACAGCTGACACACTTCCTAATACATACCATTTTGTCCCACCAACTGCGCACCTTTATCCAACACTCTGGCATTCACTTCTCTCACCACACCATCCATAAACAAATTAAACAACCACGGTGACATCACACATCCCTGTCTCACACGTGTCTCAACTGGGAACCACTCACTCACCTCATTCCCTACTTTCACACATGCTCTGCTATTAATGTAGAAACTCTTGATCGCATTCAACAGTCTCCCACCCACTCCATACAAACTTACAACTTGCCATAGAGCCTCACTGTCCACCATATCGTACGCTTTCTCTAGATCCATAAAAGCCCAATATACATCTTTTCATTTTGCTAAGTATTTCTCATTCACCTGCCTCACAGCAAACATTTGATCCACACAACCTCTACCACCCCTAAAACCACACTGTCCTTCAGCAAGCACATCAAAATGTAGAAGCTAAAAAAATTCCAGACAATAATGGGCTATGTCAGCAACACTATCCGATCACGGCAGCAACAATATTCCAGCATTAAAAGTAAAAACAGTAATATTTCCCTACAAAAATTTTAGCATTCTGCATTATAATTTTCTGGAATTTATATGTTTGTCTAAGCTTCCCTAACCACAACAAACTTATTTCAAAGAAAAGGTGAAAGAAGACACTATCTAGTACAGAATTAGGGAAACGGGGAATCTATGTACAAAGTGTCTCACTATGTAAGATCCCTGTGCAAAGAAACTATGTTAGGAAGGAAAATGAAGAAGCAAGATAAAAGTCGAAGAAACAGCAGGTGCTTAAATACAGAACAGTTGGCCAAGAACAAAACATATGGCCTAGAACAAAACAAAAATGTACTCCATTTGAATTTATGGTCAATGTGAAGTTTAATGCAATCACGGAAAATAATAATGCCGATCCCAGGAATCACTAAAGGAACACATTTCAGAACGTTTTACACGAATGACATTCTGCTCGCTGATGCGTTATTTTCGAATAATTGAACTTTGAAGTTGGCCTTGGCGCCAAAGGAAGCGAGCGCGTGAAACGGAATTTAATTAATAACGGAAGCTATTACAAACGTAAAGAGGTTGGGTCGTGAGGGGGAGGCACAGTTCTTCTAGTGAAAATTATAAATAAAGCTTCTAGCCCACCCATTAGGGTGACGACCGCAATCTTGTTGACATCGGGTCCAAAATGGCGGCGCCCATGGTGGTCGCCATGTTAGACCCGATGTAAACAAGATTGCGGTCGTCACCCTAATGGGTGGGTTAGAAGCTTTATTTATAATTTTCACTAGAAGAACTGTGCCTCCCCCTCACGACCCAACCTCTTTACGTTTGTAAAAGGGGGTTAGCTTCCGTTTTTAATTAAATTACGCTCGCTTCCTTTGGCGCGGGAAGGCCAACTTCAAAGTTCAATAATTCGAAAATAAAGCATCAGCGAGCAGAATGTCGTTCATGTAAAACGTTCTTAAATACGTTCCTTTAGTGATTGTTTGGAATATAATTATTAATTTCCGTGATTGCATTAAACTTCACATTGACCGAATTTATTTTCTTATCTTCCTAACCTTCCTACTCAGGATCTCACAGTTTTCCCATGAAGTGCTAATTTTCAAAGATGCGATAGTTTTATCCTCCTGAAGGATTCTTTTAATATCTTGTAACTGAAATTACATTTTCCTAAAATAATTCACAATATCATGCCGTAAGCGTTACAATATCCGGTAAATGTGAAGCGTTTGCCAGTAATCGATTTTCCACTTTTCGAATCCTAAACATTGTAAACTTGATCGAAATAAACCAGTTTTCTTGTATGCACTTTCCGTCGTAAATGAGTATTTTACGAATTATAGCGGTAGGTTTAGTTTCGTCTTTGATGACGAATGCGCTCGGATAAACAGCTAACGATTGATTTTCGAATTTTCGTTGATGGAATCATGGTAATAACATCGAAATAAACTACTTTTCTTCAACACACTTTTTTCGTCAAATGAATATTTTACGAGTTAGCGCGGTAGGTTTAGTTTCGTCTATGACGAGCGCTCTGGAAGCGAGCCTCCATTGCAGCGTTGCCATTCGCCGGGCTCGATGAATTACTTCCCGCTTCAAACACTTGTGTTGCGGAAACTAATTCACCGCTATATGACTCGTAAAATACTTATTTACGACGGAAAGAGCATAGACGAAAACTTGTTTATTTCGATCTAATTAACTATGTTTAGGCACCGAAAAATCAAACATCAATTCCCGGTTAAACCTCAACAGTTACCCAAGTTTTCTTCTATGCACTTTCGGTCGGAAATGGGTATTTTACGAGTTATAGCGGAAAATGACTTACCGCAACTCTAGTGTTTGAAGCAGGAAGTAATTCATCGAGCGCGTCGTATAGCAACGCAGCAATGGACGCTCTCTTCCGACGCGCTCGAATGCTCGAGCGCATTCCCGCCATCTAAGACGAAAGTTAACATACCACAATAAATCATTAGTTCTGGGGATAATTTCTATTGCGTTATTAACTAAAAGATCCTAGAAGGGGGTTCAGGCTCCGCGGGGCCGGCAAATAATAAATTACAAAGTACTTAAACGTAAACAGCTCAATCGCGCAAAAAATAAAGGTAAATCTGAAGGAGATGACAGTTGTCGATTTTCCACTTTTTGGTGCCTGAACCTAATTAACTGAATCGAAATAAACAAGTTTTCTTCTATGCACTTTTCGTCTCAAATGAGTATTTTACGATTTATAGCGGTAAGTTTAGTTTCGTCATTGATGACGAATGCGCTCGAAGAAACAGCTACTCATCGATTTTTGAATTTTTGTTTCTTGAAACGTGGTAATAACATCGAAATAAACAACTTTTCTTCTATACACTTTTTTCGTCAAATGAGTATTTAACGAGGTATAGCGGGAGGTTTGGTTTCGTCTTTCAAGACAGAGCGCTGGAAGCGAGACGCCATTGCAGTATTGCCATACAGCTCGATCAAAGAATTTCTTTCCGCTTCAAAGACTGGAGTTGCGGTAAGTCATTTACCGCTATAACTTATAAAATACTCATTTGAGACAAAAAGTGCATAGAAGAAAACTTGTTTATTTCGATCTAATTAACTATGCTAAGCATCGAAATTTACAAAATCGACAACTGTCATCTCCTTCAGATTTACCAAAATAAAACCTACTGTTTTAACTCGTAAAATACTCATTTGCCGAAAAAAGTGTATAGAAGAAAAGCAGTTTATTTAGATGTTATTACCATGATTCAAGCAACAAAAATTCGAAAATCGATTAGTAGCTGTTTATTCGATCGCATTCGTCATCATAGACGAAAATTAACATACCGCTATAACTCGTAAAATACTCATTTCCGACGGAAAGTGCATAGAAGAAAACTTGTTTATTTCAGGTCAATGTGAAGTTTAATGCAATCACGGAAAATAATAATGCCGATCCCAGGAATCACTAAAGGAACACATTTCAGAACGTTTTACATGAATGACATTCTGCTCGCTGATGCGTTATTTTCGAATAATTGAACTTTGAAGTTGGCCTTGGCGCCAAAGGAAGCGAGCGCGTGAAACGGAATTTAATTAATAACGGAAGCTATTACAAACGTAAAGAAGCTGGGTCGTGAGGGGGAGGCACAGTTCTTCTAGTGAAAATTATAAATAAAGCTTCTAATCCACCCATTAGGGTGACGACCGCAATCTTGTTGACATCGGGTCCAAAATGGCGGCGCCCATGGTGGTCGCCATGTTAGACCCGATGTAAACAAGATTGCGGTCGTCACCCTAATGGGTGGGTTAGAAGCTTTATTTATAATTTTCACTAGAAGAACTGTGCCTCCCCCTCACGACCCAACCTCTTTACGTTTGTAAAAGGGGGTTAGCTTCCGTTTTTAATTAAATTACGCTCGCTTCCTTTGGCGCGGGAAGGCCAACTTCAAAGTTCAATAATTCGAAAATAAAGCATTAGCGAGCAGAATGTCGTTCTTGTAAAACGTTCTTAAATACGTTCCTTTAGTGATTGTTTAGAATATAATTATTAATTTCTGTGATTGCATTAAACTTCACATTAACCTTATTTCAAACTAATTAACTATGTTTATGCACCAAAAACTTGAAAATCGATTACTGGCAAACGCTTCACATTTACCCAATATCCAGCCCACACACAGAGCTTGTAGAACATCAAAATTCATTCGTTGTTGATTTTATTTCCACAAGACCGTTGACATACCTACGACCAGAAATTTCCCGCAGCTCATATAAGAAACAAGAAAAGTTAAAAAATGGAAATTTAAGATTTCTTTTCGGTAAATCTGAAGGATATGTCAGTTATCGATTTTCCACTTTTTGATGCCTGAACCTAATTAATTGAACCAAAATAAACAAGTTTTCATCTATGCACTTTCTGTCTCAAATGAGTATTTTACGATTTATAGCGGTAAGTTTAGTTTCGTCTCTGATGACGAATGCGCTCGAATAAACAGCTACTCATTGATTTTCGAATTTTTGTTGCTCGAATCATGGTAATAACATCGAAATAAACAACTTTTCTTCTATACACTTTCTTCGTCAAATGAGTATTTAACGAGGTATAGCGGTAGGTTTGGTTTCGTCTTTGATGACGATCGCGCTGGAAGCGAGTGCGCATTGCAGTGTTGCTGTCCGACGTGCTCCTTGAATAACTTGCCGCTTCAAACACTGAAGTTGCGGTAAGTCATTCATCGCTATAACTAATAAAATACTCATTTGAGACGGAAAGTGCATTTAAGAGAACTTGTTTATTTCGATCTAATTAACTATATGCTAAGGCATCGAAATTTACAAAATCGATAACTGACATATCCTTCAGATTTACCTTCTTTTCTTCCAATCATTTTTAATTTTAATATTATACGTCACATCCAGTTCTCCACCCTCACACCTGCCTTCGACTCTTCTCCTTTTTTTCTTTAGTTGAGGTTTATTGGAGCTTCGATGAGGTCTCCATGCAGCTCCACAGCTGAGTGTATGTTTCTCTCGTCAGAGCTGGGTCTGGTTTGACAGAAAGGGCTGCCTTCGACTAAAGCACGAACAAAGATAGAAAGCAGCAGAATTTAGAATTTAATTTACTAACACGTTGGTTGCGATGTGAGCCGTCGGTGTACATGGGGGAATTTTTATAATGCTTCTGGCGACAAGTAGTCTCAAAATCGATTTTTAAAAATATTCAGTCAAAGCTAAATAAAGGTACGATCCAGTTGATGTTTGCTATTTTCAAAATTCCTCGCTACCTAAATTGGAGTTGAATATTGAATTCAGTTTATCCCGTCGAGGTCATCGATATATAAATATCCACGCACAAGACCCACCGGAAATAGTAAGATTATAGTTCAGCTTTATATGATCGTCTACATTTAAATAAAATTACAAGAAGCTTGAAAAGCAACCGCTTAGCAGTAAGCTTCACCTCTCATAACAACTGAGGACGGCGAAGCAGCAACCGATGAGCGTAAGCATCCGATCAAAAACTCCGGCAGTAGACCCGCTACTCCTTCCTTCTTCACCAAGTATGCATTCCGATATCGAAGAAGACTATATGACCGTAAAGTTAACGCAGGGCTAAACTCGAGGTACTGTGGCTCATGGATAATCAGAGGAGCACCAACGGAAATGAATGGCGGTGTCAAATTCGTTTTCTTTCTGACGGTTAATTTTCCACCCGAATTTTGTGCACCCCCAGCGCAGCATGTCGACCAATGTCGGCAATAATGTTCGATGCAAATGAAGCTGGAGAAATTCTCGAAATGCCACCGAGTTCCTACTAAACGCTGGATCTTTGAGTCTCAGCTTAAGGTCGCAGTGTTCACTGCACGTAATTGTTTCCAACACAGACATTAATGGCATTACATTTGAATCGCCATTTGAATATTTTAATGTTTAACGTGCGCTTGAAACATATCAGAACGAAATTTTTATTTTAAAAACTACGTTAGCATCAACTTACTCTACAGAGGCTAATTATAACCTGACTTTTAATTAATTCACTCTTGACCTTCAGCTCAAGGCGTCAGCGTCGTGCAGCATTCCAGGGCAGCAAATTAATTAAAGTTGCTACGCATTTCGCTGCGCTGCAATGCAATGCAACGGCGCACCAGGCGCGCCCTGGCCGACGTCCCGTGGCCCTGGAGAACGTAACACTAAGAAAATTGAGAGCCATTTGAGCGGGAAAGACACTGCTTTGGAATGAGGGCGCACACGAGTTTTTCACGGCTGTTTGTAACGCAGGGCGAAAAAAACCTTAGTCTCTACTCATACAGTAAATCTTCAAAATTCAAGATCTCAGTGAGTAATGTAAGTTTCATAAGTTGACGTTATATCGTATCAAAGAAAATTTTAAGCAAACTGATCATATAATTGGTGAAACGGCAAGCTGGGATTTAGATACAGAGAATGTTGTTCTTCCTTGATGTCAAAGAAAAGCAGAAGCGTATTTTAAAAATATTTTAAATATCAAGGTGGCATCGGAATGACTAAATGAAGTAGATATAGATTTCTTGAATGACCAATGGTTCTGCTCATTAAACTTAGCATATGAAATCCACTTACTTAAGTGCTTTGTTTCTCTTCATCAATCGTAAGCATTAATTTTTTACTCGAAGGCAAAGTATTTAGAGCAAGCACCACATCGAGAGCGAGTGATCTCTTCATTAACGCATGCATGAACATAAAAGGAGCGCAGTAACTCAAAGGAAACTGGCGATGACGCACAACCATAAACTCTACATAATTACAACATCATTAAATAAGGACATGCACGGATTTATTAAATCCATACCCTAATAAATTGGAAAAAAAGAGATTAGTAAATGAACTCCTTATCAAATCAGAAACTTAAATACGTCGTAGAAGTTGACCGATACGTAAATAGGAGAAGCATCAGCAAAGTAGGAGAGGTAAACCCACATTAATTGAAGTGGAGCAGAAGAGCCTCTGCAGTGTAACGAGGCATTGGTTAGCTTTTTCATGAAAATAGTCAACATTTTCTTTGCATTTCATAATTCTCAGAAGGTTTACTACATGACATCTTAGGAAACGCGTTGTTAATGTGAAGGAGCAAATGTACGTCAAGATATGGCTGCACAGGTTCAACAGGAGGGAATAAAAGATTGACTTTTTATGCAGTTATTAAAACAATCAGAATTAATATTTAGCGTGGAGATTCGGATTAGAACCCATTTCAATAACTTTCTAAAAATTTGTTTCATTTTGATACGTGCAGAATTCAGGGCACACTGCGATGGTGGAAACAACAATACGATAATTTACATCCTCTTAAGGTATGAAAGCAAAACACGAAAACCGCCAAAGTTCGCATTCTTCCCTTCAAGAGCTGTGAATGATTCGAGGTCAATTTTCAATGATTCTTTTCCATTAGGGCTAGGAATTTTTTGAAGATGTCTAGCACAAAAGTTTCAAGAAAGTGTGAAAATTGTGCTTCCGTAACCGCATGCAACCATTAACATTTTTGGCAGGCTGAAATCTTCTAATTTAATCTTTCTCAAATAAAAGTTAGAGATATTTAGCCATAGAAGGGCTGATCTCGCAGCCGAGTTTGAAGCCACGTACGCCAGCATTAGTCGCCTACCATTCCTAACATCAGTCAACTGGAAGCCAGAGGTCAGCTGCATATTGCTAACGTCGATCGTCATATGACTGACAGCTGTTTATTGCTAAGTAAACCGATTAAAACTGCCAATTGTTTCCTGCCAACATTAGCCGTCGTATTCTTGACTGTTGTTTACTACTGAAGTGATTCATCATGTTTCATCATGTCTAAATGTTTTCGCTGACGTTTCTCCACGCCCGAAATTGGCTGCTGCAGCTTCAACATCTCCAGTCAATTGAGATGATGCTAGAGCTCCTCCAGTCGCTTGACTGCTGTTGCTGTTGACGCCAGTCCCATGCATATGCTGCATCTGTTGTTGCTGCTGCTGCTATTTGTCTCGGTAGTCAACCTACCAATTAATTACTACATCAGTTTCTCATAAGATAAAATATAGCAAACATTAAAATTTTTAAAAAGAAAATAAACTCTCAAATTTTAAGGCCCGTTATTGCTAGTTTTAGCAAATTATTCCTCATAAGACTTGAACGATATGTTCTGTATGCGTTGTCTTTGAAAACTTGTTTTGAAACTTATTTAATTTTTTATCCACCTCTTCGGCAGCAATTTTATCACAAAAAGTGCAAGCATGTACTTTGATTTCTTCAATTATTCCGAACACTCATATGGAAACGTTGATGCAGCACCAGCTGGACCGAAGACCAGCTGTTTGACGTCCCAGGGTCGGCTTTGATGAGGCCGCCGCACCAA
This sequence comes from Morinoia aosen, assembly GCA_030386875.1. Taxonomy (NCBI): domain Eukaryota; kingdom Metazoa; phylum Arthropoda; class Malacostraca; order Amphipoda; family Talitridae; genus Morinoia; species Morinoia aosen. The sequence continues at coordinate 18,835,940 of CM059567.1, read as the reverse complement.
CATCCATTTTACGCGAGGTCGACGCGTTGTGTAAAATTACCAACAAAGCCCGTAAGCTTGCAGAACCTCGCGCACGGCACATCTTTGTTAATCTGCTAAATAACGAAAGCTCGCTTTTGTTCGGCTTTAGGTGACCACCCAGACCACTCGCTTGTGGGATCAATTTTTCGGGCCTGACGTGGGCTGACCTTTGGCAACCGCCGCCGACTGAGACACTATAAAGTGTAAATCTGAATTTGCTTGGACGGTTCACGGTTCAACCCTGCTGAACCCAATTTTGTAGGATTGACCCATTCGCTGAAACATCTAGCTTTTTTACAATGCAACAAAACTAGTTTTTGGCTCAAAGTTTTGCTCTGCAGAGCAACGTTGTGCACTGAACTTTGTAGCGCAGCTTTACTGCAGCATTGTTCAGCTTTACAGAACAACATTACCAATCTTATAAGCAAAACTTATAGAAATGTATTCACTACACTTCCGAAGTACCCCAGGGTGTTCCAGTATAACTATATAGGGCTATTAATGTATACTTATAAAATATTACCAATTTACCTTGCATTGTAACACTGATAGGTTTCTCGCATCATCTTTTTAAACTCATGTGAGAGAAACAACATATCGGGTTCTGAACACTAACTAAGACGACTCAAATCACGCAGCTGAGACATCATGTACGGTTTTACTTACGTAAATGTTATTTTTCACTTCATTCTTCGCTCACAAGCTTGTGACAAAGTGTTGCTATCAGAACATAGGTATATTGAATTTTCCTTCAGCGTGAGGGTTCTGAATGCATTGTTCACAATTCAAAAGTTGGCAAATTGCAGAAAACCACGACGCTCAAATATATTCGGGCATTCATGAGCTGTGGTCAACTGTTCGGTTCGAGATGCAAATTACATGCGGCGACGTAATGACTTTTGCCTCGTAAAACACACGCCCCTCGCTGCATGTGACTGCCGGGCGGTGAGAGCAGCCTGAAGGGTTGGATGGGACTGGCCATGTAAGTTGGAACTGTAGTCCCGGTTACCATGGACTGACAGCGCGAGGGAAGGTGGAGGGCTGGCTGCATGAGCAGTTTTTTCTGCGTACGAACTTATCCTTCATCCCCACGCTCTCTGCGGGTATATCCTGTACGCATCTCGACCCTCTCTAGACTAAGGCTCGGTAAGTAAGAAAAGAGTCAATGAATTAGTAGCACTCGTATTTATGATGCTCCTGATAAGATGTCTCAATGGTAATATTCCTACAAAAATAAAGGATAACAATGAAAGTATCAATGGAAATGAAACTTTTTTATTTATACGTGGCTAACTCAGAAATAAATTTTACATATACAAGGTGGCCCACAAAAATATCCCCTCTTTTTTAATCGCCATTATTCTGTAAGTATTAAACATAAAGGTTTCTACTTAGTTTCATTTTAAAGTAAAAATTGTCTTCTTTAATGTAGTGTAAAAAGTTTTTTAATTTGAAAGTAAACATCTTTGCAAATTCATCACGCTGCATACTAGATTATGGTTTTTCCCCATTTCATGCGACAGCCCGTAAGCATTCTTGGCGTCAGATGGTTAGCAATGTGCTGCAGCTAGCCTGGTGTAAGCCAGTCTAATCTCATGACGAGAGGAGAATCTTTCGTGTGTCTTATTATTTCTTATCAACGAAGCTCTTCAACAGTTGTTCAAGTGCTCACCCGACTCAACATGTGACATTATTTCGTTGACCTCTGTCGGTACCCGACGCGCATGCCGATACTGTGTGCTGGTGGAGTGTGGGTTGATGGATTTTTTTGCTACTCGAACATTCCTCGGATTACTCAAGAAATATCAAGTAAATATAATTTTAATTTCAATCTCCAATTTCTTATCCTATTAATTTTGGCACGAAAACCTAAAAAATTGTACTTAAAATTATTCTCGCACAGAGATAAAAAAAAGCTGCCTTTAATCTGAGTGTAACTGTGCCTAAATTGTAAATGATATAAAAAATGCTTACACTGAATTAAAGGAGGCAATTTTTCTTTTAAAAAGAGACTAAGTAAAAACCTCTACATTTGATAGTTACTGAAAAATGGCGATTAAAAATAGAGGGTATATTTTTGGGGGCTCCAGGTTCCAGGTTAAATAAAAGTCATATGTAATGTTTGTATTCTTTCTCTCTTTTAAAATCCGGGAAATAATTTCCGTGTGAGCGGTAGGAAAAATGCTCGTTTCCAACTGCTCTGCTCGAGGCAACAACTGTACCCTGTTTTAACGTCAGTAAACAATTAAAATTAAAGACATTCTACGGTTACGCTGTGCCTTAGAGCATTAATTGTGCGGTTGATGATTCGAGAAGATAAAAAATGTTAGAAAATATGACAAAAGAAACAGAATCTCTGAAAAAATTGAAAAAAAGAATTAGAACGTACGGAGAAAGAAAAATCGCAAGAAGTGGGTCAAAGTGAAGTAAAATTGAAATTTCATGCCTCTATGCTGCGACGCAGATATACGTAAACAATTTTTCGCTCGTAGGAGTGAGTACCGCATCTTCTTTTGAGTTTTCTGTTTTATTCTTATTTAGATATACACTCTATATGGAACTTATAACGATTCTTCTAAGCACCAATCTTTCCCAATTTAATTGTTGTAACATCAACACTGGTTTTATTCGAGTTTTCATATTTTTCAAAACCCAATAAAAGTGTTCACACATGTGATGAAACATAACAAGGGCATTAGAAAGTCATAATATTACCTTCATCTTTATTTGTTGTCTGCAAAGCTTCGTGTATGTACACGCTTTTAACTGCACAAAACGAACTGATATGTTGTTGAGAAAAATATTGACATTAGAGTTATACATTTTAAAATTGGTTTTTAAATGTTGGAAAACCAGATGCGGCAAAATAAATCAAGTCTTATTAGATCAAGAAACATGCCAAAGAGGAAAAAGGCTGCAAACGCTCAAACGGATGTTATCCCCAGCATTTATTAGTTTAAATGAAGAGCTCAGTTCCGAAATAAAAATTAAATGAAACTTTCAGGAATAGTGGCAGGCGTGATCAAGTTATCCGTCAAATGGTTGACATGAGTGAGGTCTTTGAAAAATCTGAGCACTTTATGAATTGTGAATTTTTAAATGAAATGGCTCAACAAATTTTACAACGGAGAAAATTCATCTTCCATGTCCGCACACTTCGTCACTCTTGCATCGACGCGAGTAAGTACATCGATTCAAGGACTACTCCGTTTGGCTCCTCGGCAGTGCGTTATATATAGAGTAGGTCCAATATAATGCGCGTTGCGCTCGGAAAAAATACTCATATTGTATTTCATGACGTAATTAATGTATGCGGCTTATTACAGTGCACGTCAAAGATACGGTTCTTTGCTGCGTATCTCAATGATACACTTCTTCCAGTGCTCTTTAAAATGATATGCATTACATGTAGAACAAGAGCAGCTGAAAGTAATGTTCTTTGAAATACATGTCGCAGATGTCGTTCATTACAGTGCATCGCAGAGGTGCTGTTTGTTACTGTGCATCGCAGAGCTGTTCATTGCACACAGTGCACCTTAGAGATGCTGTTCATTACCGCGCATCACAATGATTCTTAGCATTACAGTGGATCCAAGCGCTGCTGTTAGTTACAGGGCACATTAGAAATACTGTTGATTACTTCGCATCGTACAGATTCTGAGCATTACAGTGGATCCAAGAGCTGCTGTTAGTTATAGTGCACCTTAGAGATGCTGTTCATTACTTCGCATCGTACAGATTCTGAGCATTACAGTGGATCCAAGAGCTGCTGTTAGTTATAGTGCACCTTAGAGATGCTGTTCATTACTTCGCATCGTACAGATTCTGAGCATTACAGTGGATCCAAGAGCTGCTGTTAGTTACAGTGCACCTGAGAGATGCTGTTCATTACTGCGCATCGCACAGATTCTGAGCACTACAGTGCACAGCAGGGCTGCAGTGCATGACAAGCCACAGCAGCACCGTGATGCCCCTCGCTAAACTCACCTCAGAGGGCAGTCATCCATCATGGCGAGCTTCCATTAAGGTCTCCTTAGTCGCCGCGCTGACGGCCGCCATTACAGCAAATGACCGCCATTGGCCGCCGGTGGTCCAACCTCAGCTGGAGGAGCAGGGGCGCCTCCAGGGATGGATCGTAGGTCATCCGTGCTGATAGACAGAAGGCGTTTATCTGCGTTGGAAGAACACAGGTTATTGATTTAACAGTACCGTTAGCTAGCGTTACAAGCTGCAAGCAACAGTTCAATTGATAATGATGCATTAACTGTTTTGAGAACTTTATGGGTATGATAGACTGCCACATGTCTCTGTTGAGTTATCGTCAATTGAAACAAAAACTAGGTTAATGGAGTTTAATATTGACTTCTTTACACGTCCCGCTACCGTTACTGTTGACATGGCAATAAGGATATTGCTTGGTTCTATCAGTCAAGTCAAGAAGGGAAAGTCTTCCAATATGAGTCAACTGTTACTCGACCTCGGCCTCCTTTTTCATCGAGGCTTTGAAATGAAAAGAGCATACAAAAAGTATACGAAAGAAGTTGCTTGCGAGGGCTTCCAGATGTGTGAACTGTACCAGAATGAAATTTTTAATAACACAGTAACAATACCGTGAACGTAAACTGAAATACTCGTAATATTTAACTAAGGGTTGTGCCGGTGTTATTTGAGTGTAACTGAAGGTTTGTTTAACAGCCATTCAGAGTAAAAATCAATTCATGTGAACATTTAAGTCAAATTCAAGACCTACGAGCTATCAATGTTATAAATGCCAGAAAACATATTCACTTTGCCTAGCCTAGAAATATAATACTTAAAAGCGAGGCAGAACAGATTTTTTTAAATTCATTAGTAAGAAAATAAGGCATCTTTGGCTAGTTCATCTAAGTTGCAGGTTTATCTTTATTTTCTATAGAGTAAAGCTCGGTTTTGAAAATAATGACATAATATGAGAAATTTTTAGTATAAGTTTGTTTTGCATAAGTGCCGAAGCTAAATGAAAGTACACAACTTATAATTTATGAAAGTTACTTTGATTATTTAGGTTTTCTTACCATTCGAACCACTGCTACACGTCCAGACTCAGACGAATGAAGACTGGGAAATACATGAATGCATTAGGTCTGAATCATTTACTGTTATCCCCAAAAGCAATAAGGGTTTGTCGTCGTGGAAATCCAACCCGATTAAGACAAGAGTGAAAGCTTCAATATTTTCTAAAAATATTATTTGTAACAAGGTTTTTATAAAAGTCAATACGAACATTGATAAAACATTTAAACAATTAAAACAGGTCATTCACCTCAAATGATACAGCAGGTGATTGTTTCTCAAATTTAGTACAATAAACACATATGAGTATAGCTACTTGTTGGCCCGAATAAGTTCGGCGACTTCTAGGGCATCCTATCATCAACGTTATTTTAATGTGTACAATTATATTTAACGTCAAAAAATGAATTAAAAAATTGAATTCAAAAAATGCAAGTAGAAATGATTTCAAAAAGTTGTTGAATATCTGTGGCATTACCTTCAGGAAGCCCAACAAGAGGTATCACTAGAAACCAAAACACCGCAGCAAAAAAATAACGCAAGATATCAAAATACTAAATTCTGCTCAAGGTAAGATGCCAATAGGCGATCTTAATTCATAAAGTTCATTATTTTCATTCTGAACATTGGATACAAGGGGCATTGTCCTAACCTAGATAGCAACGAAACATGAATGACCTTGATGCACTTATTCATTGTGGATTCTTATGGTAGACTTACCGTGTACAGTGCGACCTACGGTATTAGTATAACAATTTTTTATTGATATTTCGTAGAAAACTCTCTGCCTGGTGAGAATTATGTTTTAATATGGCAACAACGTGTGCTTAGTTCATCTGGCAATATTTGTTTATCTTCTGGAGAGGCTGGTTGCACAATTTCCTTTGTTTAGCTTATTTTTTGTAATATACGGTGAACCACACTATTATTCCATTTGTATAAAATTCAAAATGGGACGTGCTAAGGACCTAACAAACGAAGAAAAGTAAACCATCATAAAGAAAACTGCCAAGAAGACCTCTCGTGCCTCTATAGCTAGGATTTTAGGCCGCCATGTTAAAACAATTCAACGTTTATTGAGTGATCCTTCCACACGTAAGGAGTGGTCTGATAAAGGCAAATTAAAAGCTCTGAACACGCGAGACATCAGAAAAATCAAGCGTGAAGTCTTTAAGAAGCAAGGAAGCAGCAGCAAAGCAATTTTTGAAAACACTGGTCTGAATGAAGTCCCAAAAACTACCCGCGACAGAATCTTGAGGACTATCGCAAAGGTGAAATCTCCAGGAAAAACCCTCCATTGACACAAAGGCACGTACTCCTGAGAGTTGAGTGGGCTAGGTCGCATGTGAAACAGAATATGAAATGTGTTCTATTCCCGGATGAGACCGGAGCGACCCTCGATGGCCCAGATGGATGGTCCAAAGGATGGGTTGGATTTGAGGGTGAGCTACACCATCGTTTTCGCCGCCATCAAGGCGGAGGTTGTGTTATTTTGTGGGCTGGGATCGTGAATAATGAACTTGTAGGCCCAATAATGGTCGGAGATGGACTTAAAATTAATTCTGCGAATTATTGCGCCCTCCTCGATGAATGTCTTGTTCCTTGGCTTCACGACCAAACTTTGGATCGTCGCAAAAAGTTGGTTTTCATGCAAGAAAATGCACCATCGCCCTCAGCCAGATCTACGAAAGAATATCTTGCTTCTCTTGGGTTCAAAAACCAAAATTTGATGGTGTGGCCACCCAATTATCCAGATTTGAACCCAATTGTGAATCTGTGGTCTATCATCAAGCGCAAAGTTAATTCAGATGGCAAGGAGTTTTCTTCCAAAGCAGAATTGTGGGAGGCCATACAAGTCGCCGTAAGATCCATTGATGGTTCTTCTGTTGAAAATTTGACCAATTCGGTTAATGAACGCATTTTTGAGGTAATAAAATGAAATGGCCGTTATATTAAAAAATGAGCTAATTTTTCTTGTTTTTTTTTACCTAGTTCACAGTTGCAATTCGTTGAAAGTACATTGTGAAGTATTATTTAATAATTTTCATACTAATATTTAACTAATTTTTTTTTCATATTTAACTAATTTTCATACCTCGGACTAATATCGTGGTTCAGAAAATAGAGCGTGGATTTGATAAAAGTGAGTTTCTAAAGGTAACAAGCAAACAATTTCTAAAATAACAGGATTATGAACATTTTACTTGATGACTGTGCGACATATTGTAAAAATATCAAGGTATATTAACAGGAAATGATAGTTTTGAAGAAAAATCAAATTGGACTAATACCGTGGGTCGCACTGTATATGTTCACTAGGCAGCAGAGAGGGAATGGAAACTTCAACGCGTGTCAAGTAGCGATCCTCACTCGGCCCTGGGGCGGCGAGTCCGTGATGCAGTTAGCGTAACATTTTAAATTATGGAGAAACCTTAATCATAAGTAAATATTTTTCTCTTCCACAATCTGATAAACCAAAATTAGAAGAAATAAATGAACAATGTGAGGCCCACTGTGTGGATTCAATTTAATAAACAAATACCTGCAAGTCAGGCCGGCCTGAGGACCTGATCTTTGTATCGCGCTGAAAAGCGAAAGTGAAATCGAAAAACCCGAGTTTTAGAAAACAGCTTGGAAATTTTTAATTAACAATTTACAAGAATGCAATGTATAACAGGCATTCAAATATTCCGTGTCATCAGCAATAATGACCCTGTTGGAACGTAAATGACGTAAAAAGCGATGGGAAAATTATGCGAGTGAACAACTATTCCACTCAAGTATAGTTACGTTTTCTTAAATGTAAAAAGTAACAAATAGTTAAATGTAAAAAGTAACAAGAACAAGTCCCTATCAAAATTGAGTAAAAATAGTTTAAACTGAAACCATACGGCCTCAGATGTGACTCAATACAATATCATGAAAAACTAGTTGCTGAATGTGGGTAGAAATAGATGTTTGAAAGATATTTGTGTCTCTTGAATATGCATGCACACTCCAGTTAGACAGACAATATCACCTCCTCTTTCCGCAAGAACAATATACTCCTTCTCTTTCTTATTAAAAAAGTTATGTCTCCACGAAATAATAAAGGTCACTGATCTTCATTACTTCATTCTGGATGAGACTTAGTTTGTTAGAGAAATATGCAAAATATGAAACTACACTACCGCATATGTGACAATTTTATCCGTTTCTTCAGAACAAAAATGTCATTATTTTAGGAGCCAACTTCAGTGCAAACGTATTCAGTTCTATAATTAAAGAGGAAAAAATTGTACGCTGCTTCTTACAATTAATTCCTTTTCATAGAATAGCTCAAATGAAGGCGTAAAATACTTTGGAGCTCATCTTCTTGTCCTGCTAGTTTGATCTAGGACTTTTAATAATTGAAAAACTATTTAGTGTAAAATTGGGCTCACTTAGCTTCTATGTGGCGTATGAAGATAAACAAAATAATTACCTGTTGACAGAAGACGAGAAACCGTGCAAGATTCTCAGTAAGTTGGACCGCGTTATTATTAGTAGTAGAAGATGTGCTTATGACTGCATGAATGAAATTAAGCTGGAACTCTTGAACAGATTTTTTTTATTCACTCTTAAAAAGAGTCAGTTGAACTTTTGAAAATGATTAATTTATTCAACGAAAATAAACAATTCTGCATGTAACACTCGCTCCATGTACCTTATTTTAACTCATGAACTCCCAAAATTAGTATTTTGTTGTTTTTCGAGCTCTGCTGCTGGCTCTGTCCGCATGATTAAACTCCTAGAACTGTGAAGCGATCTATTGTTTCTGGTCTCACTCGTTACGAGCAATTGAAACTGTGAATATGAAAGGATGCTTTATTCCAAGAAACCAAGCCTGACATATCATCTTGTACATTGGTTTTTCGAATGCCTTGCAACTAACACCAGGACGCAATGACCGTTCCCCCCGGACAAGCCGGTACTCATTTCCGACACCTGGGTGAAGTGGAAAATTGTGGCTGAGTTCTCCCTTTTCCCAGTGAGGAGAAATCATCAAGCGACACTGCCGGGATTCGAACTGCGGACACCTTCCCGTGAAAGGTGCGTTCTAAATCACTCGGCCACGGTGACGAAAGACTTAAACAGGATCAGTGTTTCATACGTGGGTTTCGCGGGAATCGGGCAGAGCATGCGTGCATCAAGCATCACTAAACTAGGACCATGTGACTACTCAGAGCATGTGTGGGATCGAAGGAGAGTTTGTGTGGCCATACAGAGCACGTGTGGCAGAGCACCTTCCATGTAGGTCGCCTCTAATGGTTCAGATGTGACGCCTGGACCGATACACTCGACGCATACCAATAACCGAGCCCTCGGCTACCGCCGGTCATCGCTTTCTGGCAACAAAGAAGAATTACAAATGGAGCCGCACCATATTCGGCATCCAGTAAATAACGCGCGTTAACAAGCTTGAGGAGCAACAACACCGGTGGCATGCTCTCGCCATCATACTTGTTCCTGCGTTTATTCCTACGAGGAGGCATCGCAGACGAGCGTCCAAGCAGTAGAATTTCATGAGCCAAATTTTACTCGTAGATCATCAGGTAAAATAAATCTTCTTTACTGAGTCATAAAAATGGTAGCACTATTTCACATTGAAGCTTTTACTGTCCGCATTCATTTGCGAACATTTGACGTATTTATGCTCGTCAGTGGTGCTGCGAGGTAGACGAGTCTCACTGATTTTCTAATCAGGGACGATGAGTCGTAATCGGCGCAACTACTTCAGCGCAAATAAGGGAAGCCTTGGAGGACACCTGGTAGCTTCTGGGGTACCTGCACTAGCGGATCCTGGTGCGACACGAGGATAAGTTGAGCGCAGGTAAGGATTACCTAGTTAAAATATTCATATTTATATTGATTGGCACACGATTTATATTTTCTTATGAAACGTGCAGAATCTATCTCATCAATTGGTGTTTTCTTGGAGTAAGCAACGTTCTTGGAGTAAGCTGGCCCTGCGCGTATTTCTGCGGGTTCCGACACACTCAAAATTACAGTAAATCGGTTAGCAATGTTTGATCACAAATATTTTTGCCGCTATTTCAAGTCACTGGAGTACATATATTTAAGTTTAGTTAAATAAACTTTTACCGCCAAAGGGACAAACCAGATTTCAATGTGCATTGCGAGTATACTATGATTTTCTGCACAGATCATAACATTTTTATTTTTATTGTTTAACTCAGGAGTTGTACCCAGGCTCTCAGTGTATTGACATATACGGATGCAGGAAGCATTCAAACGAGACGTAAATGATGGACAAAGTAAACATACTATTGCACTACGTCAGCTGTACGGAACGTCGATCACTTGCAGTGAAAGGGAAGTAAAGAACAGACACTGTGTGTAGTCTATCCATAACAGACTTCTGTCACCACTGCTACAGTATTTATTCCACGATTGCAGCAAATTATCACGGATCAGATGTTCTCAGGTGTGAACAGCCCAGAGCCAACACTGGAGCGTTCCTAGCCAACTACAAGTAACCTCACGGGCGGTAATGTATAGAATCTTGCAAAGTGCAATAATATTCGTACAAGTCCTTTTATGAAATAATAAACTAATGAGGAAATAACTTTGTGAATGTGTTGTGATACTAAAATTAACTTGTATATGGTCTTTACTATGAAAGGAGATTGGCGATGTATGCATACGTTTAGTATGAGAGGCAAATGAATATCTTTTATTATTTATCGCAATATTGTAAATACCTGGCACCACTGAGGTATGGAAATCATAATTTCTTACAGAGAATTACTTTAAATTCTTAGATGATTTCAGATTAAATGTTTTGAAAATGTGCAGGAAAATGTTACTGAATTAAATATCGAGGAAAATATTATCCCTAAGAAATAATAAAATTTTTTCTCAAATTCAAACTTCTTTGATACAAGTAAAACATGTGTGTAGAAACAATTTTCCCTAGGAGCAGTTGATCACATCAATTGCCTTCGGCCAGTAATATGATTCTAATAACTCAAACTGCTTTGATATAAGCAAAACATGTTTGTACGAACAACCTGTGAACTATTATAAGCACTACATGAAATATTTTAACTTAGCTAATTGAGAAAAGAAAAACTTCTTTTGGCACAGATCAGTCGAGCGCACCAACTGCTCTCTAGGCAGCAAACGCTAAGCCAAATTAAGCAGAGCACTACACCCTTCGGTGAGGATTGCATCAGTCAAATTACCCATAAATTTCAAGAATATTCTGTACATTACCAACAGGGGCTCGTAAACACTTTCTGGTAGGCAAGCTCAGACCTATATTTATAGCAGCAGTTAAGCGTAGCGTCCTACGATTTGAAATTGGAAAAAATGGTTTAAAAAATTAGGTACAAACTCCATAAATTAGGAACAATACTTTGTGCTATAGTAATAAAGTCTTGCCTTAATTAGCAACGGGGAATATTTCTGTAATATTCGTAGGTAAATGAATAATAAAAGTCAGAGGTTTTTCTGTTGACGAGATCTGAACTTTCTTGTCTCGTTGTGTCGATCGTTTATACATCTTGACTTCGAATACACAAAATGTGCGAGTGAGTTCAGTCTATTTATAATTAAGAACATAAAGGACGTTTGAGTGGCTTAGGCATAAACTCTAGACAACAAATTAATTTTCAATCTTGTGAGAAATTAATAAAAAGCTGGTGAAAAAAATTTCGCAGCAGCAGATCGTTTCAACGATATTGGTAACATCTCCAAAACATTCGGGTAGGAAGATTATTATTGTAATGACAAGTGTTTGTGAAAGGCGTCGGTTTACAATACGATGTGAAGAACTATTGTGGGGCGGAAATGGACAAAAAATACAAAAATGAAACATGCATTAATAAGCGGAATGAACTGTTACCATATACTTGGCTAACACATTGTCTGCCTAAGGTAATTGATATACTCTGTTTCTCTCTACCAAAAGGAGTTTATTACTTATTTCTAATCAATAATAATATCCTGTTTTGTGTGGTTTATATATATTTATTCATATATTGTACATAAAAATATATTTTGTTGATTCAAAAGTAGATTGAAGAGGTGCAAAAATTTCGCAAGTTTCGAGGGAACCGAGGGACAACGAGATAACTCGTGGTCGGCAGCGAACACATTGAGATGTGCCATAGAGAAAGTGTGTAAAGTCGTTTCCTCTCCTATAAAGTCTCGGCAATTGTTCACTGAAAGAGAATGTATTTCGGAATGACACTGATTCGGTAGACATTTACAAAAACATGAAAATTGATATAAATCATAGCGCGGACAAATATTGTACATATAATATACCAAGTTTCATTTCATTGTCATTCTTTGACCAAGTGTCATTTCATGTTCAAAGAAACTAAATTTGGGCATCGCCGTATGAAATTTTTGAGAAAAATTGGGAGGAAATACACTCATTCTAGAAATACGAGTAGTAAAGTTTCATAAAAAGCTGTGTAGAGCAGTTTTTCCTACAAATGCAATTTCGCCCTCATTCATTTCACACTGTTGTTGGCAGAAATTTCAAAAAATTGTAACCTGGTGAAGACTGTAAAATATCATCGTAGTCCCAGTCTAAAATTTCGCCGGAGCATGCACGTTTTTCGCCGCCCAAGCGATTTAATTATTTGGGTGGCGAAAAACATGCATGCAGGTGGCGAAAAAGTTAGACTGGGATTTAGTAGTCGGCGAGAAATATATTTTGATGTATTTACATAGTAATTCTAAATAAAAAATTGAAGAATAACAATTTAATCAGGGTCATTAGTTTAAAGATAAGCGAAATTTATTTTTATGGCACGTTCACCCATATGGATACTAATCAACATCCATGTCAAGAGCCGCTGTCAAATCTGCGCTCCAAGTTTTGCTGGTGCGGACTTGAATTCTCAATATGGAGTTGAATTTTCGTCAGAATTATACAGTGCTAGGAAATGAAAAATCGGCAAAAGAAAGCAAAATTTGTAAGAGTTAAAATGATTTCACAAGAAGGTCCACCGCCGTTTCCATTAGTTTGACTTTGAATGACCTGAATTATAGTCTAACGAACTTAAAATTTGAAAAAATTGAATAGAATTAAAATTAATAAAATGTTAAATTCAAATTAATTTAAATAATGCACTGAGAAAATTTTTGTTACAAAACCGACACCTTTTTGTGTGTCAAGTTGTCACAAAAGCGTGTCAACAATATACATAATCAATCTATGAATTATAACACACTTTGATGTGTCATGGGCTTATACGAAACACTCAAGTGTGTCGACCAGGACACACATAACGTAAGTCAATTTCATTTCACATAAATATTTCACTTTTTCTGAATGGCCACTGAGTAAACTAATATACAGACAACGTCTTAGAATTAGAAAAAAATATTAGTGAAGGTATTCGAGTTATTGGGGAGAATTGGACTCCATTCACAAAGTATAAATACAATTCGGTTTTCTAAGATAAATTTTGGGTCTTTGAAACGTGAATATGTGATTCAACTCTCGCAATCACTTTAATGTGTGGTCAAAGAAAATACTCTAAAGTGTATCGTAATATAATGAAAGCCCGTTAGAGACACACAGGTATGTAAAAAATTTTTGTGAGGGCACTCTTTTAGAATTACGAGTAGAAAAGTTCAAAACGAGGTGTATATTCAAAGAAACATGCTCTGGAGTCTACATAATAATCTCCGAAATTAAATTTTGAACTGAAAACTACCTTCATATTTATTTTAGTAAAAAAAAGTTTCCTGGCTCGCAAATTCTTAAATACCATAGCGTCTTAAGCAATTATAAGGGGATTATATTTTTCGAGTGTGAAATATAATCCCAAGCAAAGAGTTTTGAATCCTACCAGAGCACCCCGCTCGGGGCAAGGATCATTTAAGAAGTTCACTTGCAAATGAGTTCCGAAGAACGCAATGCATCAATTTGTTATCGACTCCCTGTAGTGAATGGACTCCCTGTTGCTCCATCAAACAATTTTTTTTTAATTTTCAGTCATCTAATTACCTCAAAAGCATGTAATATTATATTTCATTATTTAGGGATAATTTAATAACAAATTTTGAGAACGATGTTGATAAGAACAACATAACAAATGAATAATTTTCGCACAGCTTTAATTTCTAAAACTAATGTCAATGATAAAGCCGTGTGCACAGTTTACAGGGGAGTAAAGTTTTATAACAACCTCATCAATGCCTGCGCATCGAGGAAAATGGAAATAGTCAGGAGAGAGACTGGAAAAAATATGACACGGACGAAGAACAAGCAGGTAACTCCATGTGGAAGTTCAGTTCGAAGTCCATCCCTGCAGTCACTCCCGTGTGGCGCTACGCACCACAGCGCAGAATTGAAAAGTCTTTAACCAAATTCTAGAGATACGCTGAAAGATTTCCTTTCCAAATAAGTTTAACGGGCATCCCATTCATCATACTTTAGACACCAAATTTGCTTGATGCGGTCTCTGGTCGGAAACAATTTGCATGTAAACTTTTGTCGTCGACCTGATCGATGCATTCAACTTTCCCAATGGAATGAAGCCTAATTTTTTTCAGCTGTGATGTGTAGTCTTTCGTCCTGTGAAGTGTTTCCGATTCGAAACATTTTAGCGACACCGATAAATTGGACAAACTTTGTAAGAGTCTTGAACAAATTCTGCCGGCAGTGTTTCTTGCAATACGGAATGATGACGCAACATGTTTGATAGCACCACGATCTACATAGTTGACGTTCTTTAGATATCTCCAGTAATGTTTGTACGACTGTTGTTCGTTTTGAGTTAATTAATTCTGGCTTTGCACGCTTTTGATATCATTTCGCGTTATTATCCTTTTCATTTTTATATTTATTTAATTTCAATGAATTAGATTCTAAGATCAATCAATTACCCTCTATGTAAATGTTCATTTTTTTATATATCAGCCGATTTTTTCAACGAAATCAGTGAATTCTTTAGCTTCATCCTGTTCTAGGGTGGGTTTTATCACACAAATGAGTAGTCGTAGGAAACATTAATATCCGGAATGTTGTAAGGTTCTGCCTCAGCAGTAAGCGTTTCTGACAAGAGAGCTTTGGTTTCAGAACAGTAAACCTTCTGCGCTCCAACCAGCACCTGCTTTATAACTTCTTTACGAATGCTTTCATACGCGCGTGAGAAGTATTTCATCTTTACCCAACTCAAAAAGCTTATCAGAGTTGCATGTCCTAACAATACTCAACAAATCGCATCAAAGTCCCATGAAAAAATATGCATTGTCAAATTTTCAAGGTTAGGCATCTTGAGCATCAACATCAACAACATTCAGATCTCCATGTGAAATTTGTTAAAGATATTGTACGTTTTTCTCACGGCTTATGAGGGAGAACAGAGTCTGCAATTTAACAAATAATTTCATGAATCGGCAGAAGGACAGATGAAAATTCGCTCGAGTGCTCTCAGTCATACTAAATGAGAGTTAATATTCTCACAACGAAGCAGGCTGTGTAAAATATGAGGTACTATTTCGCTAAGATATCACACCATTCCCTAAGGAGCGCGATGAAAAAATTTACATGAGTGTACAGTCATAAGTTAGGTGCAACTGGACAAAGACTCAGGGCTAAAAAATAGAATTTATGCATCCCAGTACACAGAGTGTTGGTTGTAGGAATAATCTTACGAGACTGACTACAGAAGCAGACATCACCACACAAACCTGGTAAGGCTCCTGCTTTGCTCACAGTCGATCTCATGGTGTTTGTATACGAGCTCAGGAAGCACTTCAAGAGCCTCGCGCCAGGTTTTCATCAATAAATCTTGCCTCTATCCTTCTCAGCAGGTCCGCTACTCTGAGCCTTAGAAGGATCGCTCGCACGCATCGCTTACTCATACAAATTGCCTCCTGGAATCCTTAAGGGATCTTAGGATCCCACACCGCCTCTTGCAAGCCAGTAAATTGCGATCCATCGCGCGCATAAAGAGCTTTTGTGCCCTGTACGCTGTCTTCCTCTCCATGCCATCAGGTAGAGCACTTCGTACCAACATACTAGCGCTACTGCGGTTGGACTGGTAGTCACCAAGAGTATAGGTTACAATTATTCACCATAAATACTTGCAAAAATTTTAAATGGTCACTGTGCTTTATACAACATGTTTTCGTTTCTTCATCTAAGTACTTGAAATTTTTAAAAATTAATTACTATATTTTTCTATTTTTCATTTCTTTTCTTATCCATCGCTCAGTTTGAGATCAGTTTCCTTTCTAAACTACACTCACCACTGAAAGTCAACACGCTGAAACTGATATATATTATCACCATATGAAATGGTCTGTGATTAGTACACATAAGATTTCAACTGCACGTCACAAATCAAGTCCCTACTCACAGAGAAATTTCCTCCCGAAGCGTTTGACTCAAGACGCAGAAAAAATCCTAATAAATATAAGCATCTGAAAACACTTCAAAATTTTTTCCCAATAATCTATGAGCTTTAAAATCTAATTTGTTTGCGTTCGATAGCCAATGTTCATTTGAACAACGGTTTTAACTGAAAGCTTGAATATGTATACTGAGTAGATCTGCATTCTTTGCAGACGTCAGGAAGACAACCAGATAGGGGAGATCTTAAGATGAGACTTCTCAATCCTACCGTTTTGGAGGCTTTAAGTCAAATTGTTGCTCAGCCATAAAGGAGACGCATTTACCAATGTCATTATACAAATTTCGTTGTAGCAGTACTGAATGTCATTTAAATTTCTAAATTTGAGTACGTGGGAAATTTAGCGGCTATATTTTATGTAGAAATGTCAAAATTCGCTTTCATGAATTGAGAGGTTTCTCCAATTGAAAGAAGCTTAACTCCTAACAATGCAGTGTACTTCTATGCGAATATTGTGAAAGAAAAACATTTTTTGGGCTACTTCGTATTCTCTTTTCAGTAAAATTGGAGGTACTCGGCAATTGATGCATGCATTCAGTGGATGATCACTGTTTTCTGATTTTTTACTGAGAATGTCTTTGATTGGCCGGAGTAGTTTTATCAAATGGTACCTCATGGGAGAGAAAAGAAATTGTCGGCTAGTTACAAGCAGCCTGAAAAAAGGGCGACGCATTTCTCCCTCAGGAAAACAATCGGCGCAGTGCCTCCAATGTTTCCTGCAGATCGGGGCGGTGAGGCACTTTAAAGTTGATTTAAAGCAGTACATTGTTCCAGTTACAGCGAATACCGATTACTATCTCTTGATATTTAATCACATGAAAACTATTCGTGCACTAGAGCCGGTTGTAATGCAGAAGACACAATATTTCAATAGTGGCATAACTGGATAGCCGCCCACTGCAGTTCATCTACGATCAGTGTAGTTTACAGATGGAAATACTGCAGAGACACGCACAGCCATGCATGGCGCAAGAAAACTGCTGTAAAGGTGGACATGACATCTGTATCGCTACATTATTATTACCGCTCCGAACTGCTGAAGTACTGCTCCAGTTATCAAAAGCCTATGTAGCTAAATGCAAAAAAAAAAAAAAGAGAAACTCTAAGGAGCTCTCGCGAGATGCTGATGAAACGGGTGTCCTTGCCCCTACACGTACGGGAGAGAAAAATGAGTAATGAATAAATATTATCCGGCAACTCAACGTAGCGTTCATTTACAACGAGCTAGACTAATTATTCTATTTTGACCCTCAAGAACTACCACAGAGGAGCTCTAATTAGCAAAGCTTTACACCAGCATAAATGAGCACCTACATCAACATTCCCACTGTAAGGAGATTCGGAAATTATCCTTAGGATGCAGTGATAAGATACGCTGACGGACAGCCAGTTTAGCGCACTCCTAGGAGGAAAAACGAACTCAAATTAAGGAGAAGTAAAAAATCGAGTGTCAATGACTCTGAAAACAATTTCTGATGATGCCCATTTGCTTCAATAGACGGCGTGATTTTCATCAGGCTCTCGTTCGTCCTTTACTGAGGCACAAAGCAATGATAAATACAGGTATGAACAACATGTATCTAAAGTAAATAAGATTTTACAGCTAATACTTTGGCCGCAAAGTGCGCCACCGGTGATCGCGGAGGGTATTTTTATAAGACTGCTGACCGGCCAGTAGTCACAAACTCAATTTTCATAAACACTTAATTAAAGCTGAATGAAGGTAAAATTCAGTTACTGCTTGCTATTTTCAAATTTTTAAACTGCAATTAGCTTTAAATTTGAGTTGAATAATGAAATTCAGTTTAACCAATTGCGGCCAACGTGGTAAAAACTCTTTAAATGCAAATACTATGATGCATATATTATGCGGCTTCTTCCCATGAAAAATAAAGGACCCTACGTCACTAATACGCTTCGTTGACGAAATGATATGATTAACTTTGTTTCAAAAATTTCTATCAGAAAACATAGTAATCTGTATATATAAACCCTTAATAGTCGATTACTAAAAATTTGTCGCACAAAGAAAATTCTTGCGATAGACTAAAATACCAAATAATTTCTAACATCAGTATCTAACTCTAACACATCAAAATCACTTCATGATTATCACTCTATCCATTAGCCAGTTTGCGGTCCTCTTTATTGACATTTGACTTTCCAAAGTAACTTCTCTGCGTCGTTCAGAAATTCTTAAAACACGTAAAAATTCCATCAGCGGTATTATTTACAGTCAAACTGCTTCGTCGGAGGTAAAAAAATCAAAATGGAAAAATCTACAAGAGAGGCATTCAACTCTATTAATGCAAAATTTAGCTTTGGGCTGAGTCTTGTAACATACGTAATACTTTCCTTCGGCCCTCGAATTTCAACTTGATGATAAAGCATATTCAGAGAACTCGTTTTCCTAATAAAAGTTTTTGCACCCTGTGATCAGTAAGTAAATCATTACGATAAGAATTGCAAACAAAATGGGTTCTAGAGAATCTAAACTAACGATGCGTTAACTCACTTCTAAATGTTTTAAAACGGAATTTATGTTGTGCGCTTGTATTATTTACGAAGCATACAGCAAGCAATGTTTTTAGCGGCTGATGCGTTGGCCGTCCATGATGCTGAAGTCAAACACCAGCACACCCGGTCACTTCGCACTAGTGAGGGCAAAGAGTCATATTTATTCTTTGTCAATGGGCACGTGAGCGCCAGAGTTCAGGAATTTATAGTTCGTTCTTGGGTACTGAATATTGATTCTTAAAAGAAGGTATCGTCTTGAAGCGGAAATAAAATTGCATTTGTTCTGATGCTAGACAACTCTAATCCGGGCAACGGAGAGTCCAGACTTTATTGATATCCTCACCGCCACTAGTGCCGCTCTACATCATTCGAATTCTGAGAGAAGAATGCATTTACACAGAATTGTCTCTACCACATTTGATATTTAATTGTAATGAACCATCCCGTACCTATAAAGAATATAAGCTCTGAAGTCCGGGAATTTACCTGTTAGCTGTTAAAAAATTACTATTTAAAGTGCTCGGCAAAACTGATTATCGGAATTTGTAATGGTCAACGTTGCTTCGGAAATTACGAACTACACTGTCTCTGATATTTTCAAGCAGGCTGACCATACTCAAGTCTTCCATAAAAGCCTAGCCGAAAAAAATTTCCATAAAAATCACATTGCCATGCTGATATAGTTGAAAGTTGCATTGTTCGATCAGGGCGGCGAGAGAGCGAGAACATGACCGCGCGTCTCTTCATATGCTGATCTAGAACATCTGATCTTGATCATCTGTGGTGATGAGGGTCTGATTTGCATCTAAGATTTTTACTGGAGGTGCACGGGCTGAGGATCAATGATCAGTGTCATTGTTTTTCCCTGATGTTTGTGCTGCATGCAGATAGACCACGTCTAAATGGAGAATGTAAGACGCTGTTGTGTCTGTTCACAAGCATTTTGCTTGAAGCAAAGCAATGATTTAATGAGAGTGTCGATATTTATATGTCTTATTTTACTTATTCTTGCAGCAGAATGGTAGAGCATAGTGAGACTTCTGCTTGCGGTTCCCTGCAGTGTGCTGAGTGGAACAAGTGCTTGGCGGATGATCTCATTTGCACCTCGCTGGGCCTAACAATGGGGGAATGTGAATATATCATTATATCCTCTTAACACAGCAACTGTGGATAAGGGTTCCCATTGTCTGGGCCTGAGTAGAGTACTAGAGGAGTGGGAATGTTATTCTGTTCATCTAGGTGCATTCAACGTTGAGCAGAGGGAATGGAGGATTGCGTCTTGTCAATTAGAGCTTCGTCCTGATAGGGCGAGGAAAAGTGCACTTCGTGCAGTCATCAGGCCTCGATCGTACTTTTTGAGGTAAAAAGAAGGCACCATAGTTAAACTCATAGAGATAACTGTATGAATTTAAGAGCCTGGAATAATTATCATTCACAGTTGTTCTTGAATTAAAAAACGACTGAATAGTGAAAAATTAATGTGAAAAATTCATCTACACAAAAGTTTCTCTTCACACTCACGCGTGTAGATTACATTAATGTCTAAAAATGAGTTTTTCTTTGGTCCTATTACAAACAAGGAAATAGGAGCACATCACGAGATGATCTCCAACGCGTATGAATAGTAGATAGGAGAATCTAAGACCGGCTTTTAACAGACTCTTGAATTTCCCCTGCGCGTTGCATATATGCCTGCAACAAACACTAGAATCCAACAACGAGGCAGCCACGATTGTGTTGCTCCGATCTGGACTGACAAGAATCTCAGCCTTCGTTTTATACATGTTGTGGTAAGAAAGGCGTGGTCAAACATAAGTAGATATCGACGAGAAAAAAGCGAACGAACATCTTCATGCAGGAATAAAATTGCAAGCTTGATCTAACGACGTTTTCTAACGAGTTCTATATATACGAGAATCATGAGCATCATACCCTTTCGGCACGTATAGGCTCTGTAATTCGTAAATTTACCGCTGAGGTGGTTACTGCTGTCTCTGATGTTTTCAAGCGGGCTAACCATACTCGTACATAATCAATAAAATCTCGAAATCGAAATTCCTTCCCGCTGAGGTGGCAGTAACTGACATCTAAGGCTTCCATAATCGAACCCAAAAGACGCTCAGAGACGACCTGCGGAGCCCTCCCTTATTCTCCGCGGCCAACACCGGATCGTGTCTTCTGCAATATTACGGAAATCGATTTCAAGGATTACGTCTCAAATAAGCCGCTCGCATGTTGATTTTGCCTCTAGCAATGTTAGTAAAACAGGCACTCATCTCCTACAAGAACGCCAACTGTTTCATTTCTGACTAATTTTTCTCGTTGATATTTGCGCTTGCTACCCCACAAAGCATCATTCTCTTTGGAGTTCCATAGTCACCAGTAAACCACACAGTTATGAGTTGGGTGAGTATAGGACTACGTTTTGTTTCATTTCATTACATTCAGAGTCTTGGATGACATAGCACAGACATTACGGTCGGGTGGGTTACACCTACTTTCTCTGAATTATAATTGAAAAAACTTCATTTCTATAAAAATGAAGTAATAAAACTTCGATATACAAGAGTTATCATACATAGAATATCCAATTGGAAAGCAGTGCTCCTTCCTCTCAATTCTAAAATGACTGGCTGGTATACCGATTCGTAAAAAGGTTGTTTCAAGGATTCTAACGCAGATAAAATCCTACTAGCACACATACATCGAAGAGCCCATTGAATTATGTTCCTTTAGGAATTGTGAAGTGAGACCTGTGCGGGGTATTTACTGCGGTCTAAGACGTTGAGAGGTGAGCAGGTCCGGTCAAAGTTGTACTTAAGTAGCCAGCCTAAGCCAGGAATGTTTGTCTCGCGTGTCGCGCTGTCTTTTCAGTTTGAGGAATTTTCTTTCCGCATGAATGATTTGTTCTGTCGGCGATGTTAGTACAAGCCTGAGTAAGGTTCTTTTCGATTTTTTGCCACTTTTATTGCTCAGTTGGAAAGCATCAGACGATGTCAAGGCTACACTGAAGAAGTCCAGTGCAGAGTGAATGAATTTACGATCGTATAAAAATGCTCTTCCTTTCTATAGACCGGAATTATCCCAGCAAAGGCTGTAGAAACTATCATTGTATATTTTTGTATTCTATAAAAAATGTTATTTTTATGTAGAAAAAGACTTTTACATCGTTTTCCGACGTCTCTGTATCAAATATATCCAGAGGATGAGAACAGTATTTACTATCAGGCTATATTGCTGCCCCAGCAAATCGTTTGTTCTTCTGGCATTTTTTAAATAAAACTTCAGATTTTATTCCATCATCCATCGTCAGTCTCTTCGATGACTACCAACTTCTAAGTTGTGTAACGGAGTACTGCACTTTTTGATCGAGTGTGCACCAACATTCGACTGAAGTGACTTTGCTTGTTTGATTGTGAACAAAATTTCAGTTAAGTGATGTATTACAGCTCTTAATGATCTAGTATGCGCAAATATTTGATTCAATATAGTCAAAATTTCACACTCACTATACCGTTTCTATCACCCTGACTATATGACTGACAATGGTATCGGGGTGAATCTGGCATCAGAATGAGAATGGAACAGCGCTATTCATTAGAGAACTTCAGAAAAGCACTTTGGGCAACAAATTTACCAAGAAATGAAATATATTCACTTGTGTTTCCAGGAGTTGTTTTGAAATCAACACAAAAAATAAAATTACGTTGTGTGGTGTGACCGAGTTAGTGAGAGTTGCGATGGCGTGCACTGATCGCAGATTGTCGCGGGTGTTTAAAGGCGATGTAACTTTCGTTTCATTTATAACCAAGTATTGCAGAAAAGCATGCAGAGTTTACCAAACATTTTTATTCTGGAAATTTTAAGTTTAATACTATTGGTTCTGCTAACGTGGAATTCACTTGTGATGTTGCTTTTTTCGAATGGATTAAGTCTTTTTTGTGGAAGGTGTTACAAACGCCGGTTTCGATATTATATCAACGTTTATGTGGCTGGACCAGATGCTGATATTATTGATGTTCCTACTCCATCCCCGCCAACCGGTGGCGACTGCGTTCATTTTTGGAGCCTTCTACGAAGTTTCTACTAGCGTAAGAAAGCCGTTTCTTGTCTTGAATTAGCAATGTCTTCGTTCACGTCAAACAATACTTTAAAGTTTTAAAAATAAAGTGATTCAATTATTTGCCTGATAAGCTATTAAGGAAAGAAGTATGAACAATACGCAATTTTCCTGATGAATTAATACACTGCAAATTCTTGAGTTGAATTTTGTATTTTTATTTTCCCCCTTCTTTGCAATAAGAAAGAAAGCGAAATGAAATAAAAGCAGGTAGAAATAAAAAATTCAATCCCTCTGGAGTTGAGGGCGAGTGCAATCGGCCCGTCAAAAATGTATAATAATGTTCGACAAATCACATGACACACGTTCCTATTTCATAACAATACACGTGATATTCATTCCGGCTCTAAATCTGATGGATTAATGCACCAAAAGTTGTGGAGTTGATGAAAATTGTATCACAGATACGCTCATAACACTCTTTCTGCTTGTGGGTTCCTCCTCTCGTTCGGCTAGCCAATAGAAAAGCTTTATTTCAAACAAACTTTATGACGTCACCAAAACGCCGTGTCTTTAAGCCAATAGTAAAGCCAGATTTGGGGGTAGCAGTGCTACCAGATGCAATATGAGTGCTGCTATTGGTTCGTTCCCGTGACGTCAGCAAAACCACGCCGTCAACGAAAAAATGACTGGTTTGAACCTACAGTACCTTGTTTCCTCTACCGCGGTATAGATTCACGTTTTCAGTTTCACTGAGACGCCAGTTTTCGCATCTATTGTAGCTGCTGTTGACAGAGGTACTTTTGCTACTGTTATTAGGGCAGCTAAATATAAGTGTGCAGCTGCTGTTATAACTGCCGTTTTTGCTCTTATTGTTCGAGCTGCTGTCATTGAGGCTGCGACCGCTGCTAGCCATCGTGTTCATGAACTGCCCTGCGCTGCAGCAAAGAGGCAAGTTCAGTCATTCATCAAGTCATTGAGCGTAAATCATGATGGGCCTTGATCACTACATTGATGGTGAGCGAGGTTGCTTCGTAATATCCATTTTTATAGCGGACTATAAATCTTGGGACGTCCTTAGTCTCCTTTTAGTTAAGCCGGACTGTATTTCATTTTAACTTTCACTGGCATACATCACTCCCGCCGCTCGCCCAGCGGATTCGCTGTAAATTTTATCACGTCTCTTTTATGAAGCAGCAAATTGGTTGGCTGTGAGTAGACAAATGTCCTGGCCGGGCCTGGCCCCGTGCGCATTTTGTGTCATGTTGTGCTGAATGTTGCGCGTACTTGGTGCGTCATGCTGAGCCAAATGTTGGCCTAATTTTGTGTGTTATGTCCTCTGAATGTTGGTCTCAATTTGTGTGTCATGTTGCGCCGCTGCTGTCCTCAATTTCTGTTATGTTCAATCAAATCTTGATCTTATTTTGCAACTGACGTTATGTTATGGTATCCATGATAGGCTTGAAACCAGGAAAAAATGGAAATAGAGCCTATAACAATTATTTCATGTATTTAGCGAGCCACACGCGTACCTTCTGACTAATACAAAATTTTTTAGTGCATGAAATGCGATACTGGCATTTAAATGATCAGGAGCATAATCATTCATTGAGTCATGTAGTACATTAAAATTGAAATTTGTCTTCCAAATAACTTCACTGCGCCAGTTCGTGAATAGGAATTAATTGGTGAGTGCCCTCACATTTTATGGATTACGTCACTAAAATTTTGGTAGTCAGAGACATGATCTTACGATGTGTGAAACCGAATTTTGATAGCTTGTCATTTTTCCTCTCGTACGTGACCACAATTTGGTCGATTATTGTGATCCTTTTGTGAGCGTGGGATCAGGTATGATTGGGCAAATCAGAGCCTCTTTTTTTTCGCGTATGACCAGAGTCAGTGCGACATTTTTGCTTGAGACCAACAGCTAGTTGCTGATAGAAGGTCGTGCTATTTATGTTGAAGTATTTACAGTCACAAGTGTTGGGTCAGTTCTCTGTGTTCAGTTACATGTGTTGAAGTAGCATAGCTTCCTGAAGTGTTGTAAATTAGTTCATGCTTATAAGCTAATATGAACAGAACTCTACTGACAAAATAGTATCAGAAAGAATCAGTTTGTATAGTTTCACCCTCGGCAATTCCCAAAAAAATCGTAAACTAAGATACAAGATCTTAAAAAAAATAAAAATGTTTACCATGATGAATATCTTTAAAAAGTACAAGAATGATAAAAAATAGGAGCAAAATTTACAGCACGACTATGAAAATTTTCCATGCGTCGCCTAAGGCATCATCGTGTTCATCACGATGTTCATCCACCACCGTCCATGCTGCAATATATTCTGCATTACGAGGCTTGCAATGTTGACACGGACATCGAGTGCTACTGGGAAAATTCTACGCAGTCTTTAGTCAATTTACTGACCCGCTTATGGAAACTCACGAGAGCTGACAAGCTGCGTGATACAAACTACATCAACTCATGCATTTTTGTAACCGCTTACCAAAGCTGTAGCGTTCTCATAATAACGTTTATCATTTCTAGCACTAACAAAAATATCCGACAAAAAACTCCTACAATTTTAGCGCCTACGAAATTTTGTTTTTTATACCGATGTCTCTGAAAAAATGTATCCTCACTTCGAATAACGAGAAAAAAACATTATTTATGAACATAGAGTAAAATGGAATGACTTCAAATATAGAAGATGAATGTAACTGAAGAATCATATTTGTAAATGTTGAAATTAATGACCGTATATGTCTAGATAACGCTGATAACACGCACCAAGGGATCCGAAAACGTCACGAAAGAGGTCATTAGGAATATTGCAACATTTTCTTCCAATTTCCAATTTCAATGCATAAATTGTCCTTGATTTGGTGCGATAAAATTTGTCTTTGATACATCCCTACAAAAAGAAATCCATGGGAGTGAGGTCTGGGGAACGTGCAGGGTATTCAATGGTACCTCATCGACCAATGCATGTGTCTGGAAAAGCTGCATCGAGGTGAGCTCATACACTACGTTTATTGTGGAGAGGTGCTCCATTTTGCTGAGAGTAAATCTCGTCGTTATCACCAAACATCTCTGAAATTTGTGGGCCAACCAATTCCTGAAACAAGTTGAGGTAACTCTCACCAGTGACAGTTCCGTTAACAAAATGGTCCTATGATTCCCAATGCTGATATCCCACACCACACTGTTACTCTCCGTAATTTTACATGGTGTTCAAGTGTACATGATTATTTACAGGGCCTCAGTACGTGCAATTAAGGCAATTAATGGAGCTATCTAATTTAATGTATGCTGATGACGTACAAATTGCCATGACAAGCTCAACAGCGGATTTAACAGAAACACAAGCCAACGCTGAAAACCTTCTGAGAAATCTGAAATTGTGGTATGACCATAATGGCCTCAAACTTAACGCAAGTAAAACGCAATGCATTATTTTTGGATCACAGAATGCGACTGAAAATTTACCACCATTCCAGCTAACATTTGGAGACGATACAATTAAACCAGTCGATAAGGTTAAAAATCTGGGTGTTTGGTTTGACAAAAATATGACTTTCAATTCACACGTCGAAACAATGTGCAACAAAATTAACGGAACCTTAATGTTCTTTCATCGTATAAAGAACACACTTGACGAAAAATCTAGATTATTAGTGATTCAGTCTTTAGTTTTATCGCGTCTGGACTACTGCAGTCTTGTGTGGGGAGACTTACCTAAATGTCGTCAGGAAGAGTTGCAAAAATGTGTAAACTTCGCCGCCAAGGTGGTATGCAAAGGAAATTTTAATAAATACGATCATGTCACCCCTCTTTTAAGAAAACTCGACTGGATCCCAATACCGAACAGATTCATGATCCAGAAAGCTCGACGAGTATTCTCCTCTCTGTACCTCCCCCAAAGTAATGCAGAGGTGGTAAAAATTTTTCCATCTAATATCCCAAACGAAAGACCAAACCGGAGGAACGATGTTTTAGTCAGTTACCGTTCATCTAACGTGGGACAAAAAGCTCTCTCAGTTTCTGGAGCTTTTTTGTGGAACAAGCTTCCCCAGCATATCAAAAACTCTAAAACTGGAAAAGAATTTAGAGTAAATGTGTCACGTCATTTTACATCTCTGTCATAGGGCCTGCAGCATCTCGGTGTGAACTTCCCATCTATCAGAAATTTTAATTTTTCCTGAAATTTCTGTTAGAAATTTAGAACCTATTTCATTTTACGTTTGCTAAGCGATTCGTATATTCATCTTACTTATTTCTGTCGACAACAATGAGCACCACAGCCGTCAGTTCAGTGCAGCAGAACGAACGTTCTTTCCATAATTAGGAGTATTTCCTCATCTTTATTTTGTTATTTCTTTCTCTTTTCTGTATTAATATTTAACGTCCGTATGACAAATATACCATGAAATACATTTTGTGTGTACACCAATAAACAGGTTTATAGACGTGAGGGTTGTGCAAAGTTTATAATGAATTAAATTTTTGGCTAACGTTGTCTCGCTATTTCAAAATCATTCTCGAGGATGTTTTCAATCGATTTTCGGCTGAGCTGGGGGGAAAGGGGTAATTTAAGCATTGCATTTAGTCTTTTTATTTTTTTTCTTTTCGTGCGTTCAGCGCACACTAGCACTGAACTTTCAAATCGGAAAAAACTCTAAATTTCTGTAATCAAAATTATCATTTTGGATCAAGGCCTAATCTTCCTATATGTGCCAATTTTGTGAATATTCTCCACTCAGATGTGATATCCGGCCACAATGTTACTCCATTTTATCCCACGTACACATGTCCCTATAATGCTGAAGAGTTGTGTTGCTTCTTGACTATAATCTGATTTTTCTTAAAAATTTCTGTGAAGAAATTAAAAAACAGCTCATTTTTATGTTTTTCGAAGTCTTCTCTTCCTTTTAGTTATTTTTTTGCGAAAAATTTCTTAGGATTACAGTGAGCTCAGCTGTCATTTTCTGTGTAGTAGATGGTAGGTTGCTTCTATCTTTTATGTTATATATGTATTTTTTTTTTTTTTCTAATATTTTATTTTCAATAAGTATATAAATTAATATGTGTGTGTACGTGTGTAGGTATATATATGTATCTACAGAAATAGATATACATGTTTCTATTTCATTTCTTTACGCAAAAACCATTCGGTTAATAAATTTTATTGCAATTGCGAAATGATTCAAAAATAGATCTAGCACTTCCCCAGAGGGGCGTTTCTGTGAATCGGATTAATGTCATATATAATTAATGAAATAAAGTGCAATTTGAGCATATGAATCGTAGTAAAATTATCTTTCTGTCCGTGTTTTGTACAAGCTATGAATTTTGATATTGAATATGTGTTTGTTTACCCATTTCTACCAATATTTTGTAGATATTTGTCAATCATGAGTGGTAACCGGCTTACACTGTATCTCTATTTTATCCCATGTACCCATGTCCGCATGATGTGGTGAATATCGAGAAGATACGAAATATGTTTTTGGTGGTGATAGGGCTTTGTATATTTTTAGGGCATATTTTTCATTTCTCATTCAACTACCCTTGACAGAGATAGACTATTGGCAAGCCACGTGTGGTTTGTCTATTAGTACGCCTCGTATATTTTGTCTATTAATATGCCTCGTATGGTCTATCTATTTTGTACACCTCTGATAGCTTGTCTATTAGTATACCTCGTATAGTTTGCCTATTATTATTATGCCTCGTATGGCTTATCTATTTGTACACCTCGGATGGTTTGTCAATTAGTACTCCTTGTATAGAACTTTTGTTAGACTACTAGCACACCACGAATGGTCTGTCTATTAGTACGCCTCGTATATTTTGTCAATTAATATGCCTCGTATGGTCTATCTTCTTGTACACCTCTGACAGTTTGTCTATTAGTACACCTCGTATAGTTTGTCTATTATTATGCCTCGTATGGCTCATCTACTTGTACACCTCGGATGGTTTGTCAATTAGTACTCCTCGTATGGAACATTTGTTTTAGGATGCCCTATATTTAAGAAACTTTTAAAAGCCAATATGTTGGCATGTATCTCATGTGACAATTTGGAAATAAACATTTTTTCTTTTTTCTTTTTTCTTAAAGGATGCCTCATCGCTCCACACAATCTAGTGTAGAAACCCTGCATCTTCTACACATTTTGCTACGAACCATTCACAGAATTTAACTCTCCGTTCAGGGTCGTCTTTGTTAAAAGCATGGATTAGTGTTGGAAAGTAGCATTTTCAGTGCAGACGCTTCATGATGCAATAGACACTATCTTTTGAGATGGGGGTTTCCCGAGCAATTTGTCGAAGAGATTCCTGGGTTGATCGAAGGAGTGTTTCCTGCATATGCTCTTTTTTTCCAGGGATCATGGATGTCTGTGGTCGTCCAGAACGTTTCTTGTTGACGTTCTGGACGGCTTCATCTCCTTCAAATTTTGTCTTTGATGCGAACAATGGTCAGACGCACTGGTGGAGTTTTTGTGAATTCAGTTCTGAATAATTTTTGTACATCTATTGCTTTTGCGGTCTTCCAATAACATTTTAGGACAAACTTCCTTTCTTCCAAGCTAAGTTAACTTCCTGCCATACTGTGATGAATTAAATCACGCCTTCATTTAAAAACAGGCAGCATGTTAGCGACAGTTTAAGAGTGAGTTAGTTTTTTTGAGACACCCTATATATTTTTAGCCCGGCTAGTAAAGGCTGCTCTGGGAAATTTTCGCTAGTTCAAGTCACCAAGTTGCTATGAGTCGGGCAGACAAGGCTCCTCGAGTAGTAAGATATCAAAGATAGGTTCAAGTAAAACTACATTCGGGTTGTAGTAGTTAATTTTGCACTTCATTCCACGTGAATTTTGGTCAAAGAAATACAAAATATGATGCAAGATAAGCTCTATTGAGCCAAAATTTAGTTTTGAGCCCAAAATCGAAGGGTAAATTTTTAAAATTCGACGTCCGTTGGTACTGAGTATCTTGGCTACACGCCAGTCAAAGGTTCCCCCATGTTATTATCCTGAAGTTTATAGCCAATTTCCGCAGTTCCATTTTCATTCTGATGTCGGAGACAGTCAGTCCGTATCTTTTACCTAACTGACTGTCTCCGACATCAGAATGAGAATTGAACTGCGCCAATCGGCAGTGAACTTCAGAAAAAAACATCAGGGAACCGATTCACCAAGAAATTTTAAATTGCCGGTTTTTAATTTGAGCATTCCTAGAAACTTTCACGTTTATGTTTCAGTGGACATGCGCAGAGCCCCCACTTACACACTAACTCATTCCGTCTTGTTACAGCCGATCCTCGTCTACATCTGCAAGAGAACACACATCTGCAGACAAGTGGTTTTATTTTGAGCCAAGGATAGCTTTTAGAATATCGTCGATGTTCCTTCTTGAAAAAAAATACCTATAGGCAAAACGTTATACTGAGGAAATCGAAAATTACTTTTCATGGCTCGACGTTGAATTTTACGATTCTTATTATCATAAGTAAAGCATGCAGAGATTGATGACTTCAAAATGAACTACGTTGGTATATCCTTGAGCTATTCAATGGGGCAGGTGAGCTTCCTGCAAACTACCGCAAATCTTTAAATAATGAGTGAAATATGACATTGACACTATACATGGAATTTGCTATGCGAGTTGAAAGTCGCTGAGATTCTTGCTCGATGTTTTTCGCCCTGAAAGTTGCTTAGGTTCGTATAATGCAGCCAAGATTCATCTTAACTGTATAATAAACGGGAAAATATTTTTTCTCAAACAATGAAACAATGAAGCCTATGCAGTGAGTACCCCTTTATTATTTCCTCGTTTGTTTCCTTCCTAACCTTAACAAGTTTATTTTTACATTTGTAGAGTCGCTTGAGCTCGTGTAGCAATTGGTTAACAAAAATTGTGTTTAAGTGCGTCTTACAAAAAAGATGCTAATTTATAACAGTTACGTAGTTTCAATTCCCTCCCGTCGTTTCTCCTGTAGAGGTTTTTAAAAGGGCTATCTCTTCTCCCGTCCTATCTATAAACGACTGACATGTCCATTTCCTTTACTTTTGAGTAGGCAATTTTAACTTCCAATTCAATTAAATGAGTTCACTCCTAATATTTTAGCAGATGTTGACAGGTGCGATTTTAGTATATTGACTCGCGTGAAGTTAGAAGAATTTCAATAATACATTCGGAGACATGCATGAAGGCGGCGAGATGAT
The DNA here is from genome assembly GCA_030386875.1 of Morinoia aosen. Taxonomy (NCBI): domain Eukaryota; kingdom Metazoa; phylum Arthropoda; class Malacostraca; order Amphipoda; family Talitridae; genus Morinoia; species Morinoia aosen. The sequence continues at coordinate 18,804,633 of CM059567.1, read as the reverse complement.
TCACAGTTCTTCTCACAACCTGTTTCTTTCGTTCGGTAGCTTCGCTGCAGGAAATATTGCACAAGCTGAAGGTGAGGGGATGGTCTGGACCAACTGTCCAGTAGCTGTCTAAGAATAAAGGAGACATTACGCTTGTAATGACGATTTCTTTCAACTCGTTAGAGTAAAAATTCTAATGTTTCAGGTCATAACACACGAGGAAATTGATCACTGCCTACCAGTGCGAAAGAACGCGGGTGAGTGCTCAATGATCTCAGTTAAAAGAGAGAAAGATAAAAGGCAGCATTATACTCGAAGCTGACCATGAAGACCAGCATGAATACTTTACTGAATTGTTCCGAGATCTCCTAGCTCGCGACTCCCGACCTTAAACCTCATTTTTTGAAAAAGTACTCCACTCTCCAATGCCACCAAAATTAGAATGAAACGGTACTCAACAATAAGGCACAGTATTCTATAAATCCCTTTACCTCTCCATAAAAAATATATTTGTTTACATTTTGTACCATTCCCAGCATGCATTCATATTGTATCTGGAAATGCTCTTTTAGAACCTGCGGTGTTCTCACGCCACAACAACTTGGCGTATAAAGTACTGAATACTCTCAGGCCACATCAACGAGCTGCGCTAGATTTTGGATGTTCTCACGCCTCCTTGGCTTCTTACCCCACCCGAGAAACTCGTACCATAATTATGAGGTGTGAGTAAAACTGTGCAGTATTTCATTCTTCTCCACTAGACAACGGGTAATTTGCAAAGAAATATGATACAACGAATTTCTCCTCTGGTGGATCCCATAATGATATAGAGATTTGATATCTGCACTCACCTTTCATCACCATGTCCCAAAGCTCTTACCCTGAATATTGGTTTTCTGTGTTAATTTTGACGTGAATTCAAGCAACAGACCCACCTCCTCACGGCATCTCCTCGCAGGTCTCCACGCTCACTCTCAACTTCAGCAATTCGCCTCAGATCGCTGCCTGAGAGCGTCCCGATGCTCATTCATGATTAGCTGAAGACAGATGGCTGCATGAGCCCCGCACACAGTCCCTCATGCCACACACCTTCATACCACACGCATTTGCATCATACATTGAAAAAGCACCGAACAGATTTAGATAACCGAATCGGTATCTTCTTGCTCCTCAATAGCCAGACACGTTTTTCAATCGCTGCCTCTTACGGCTGGGACATGAAGAGAGCCGTAAGTGAAGCCAGCGACATGCACGAGACATTGACTGCTACGTCCCAGCTCTGCAAGTGTGTTTTGTGAACGTGGACGGCCCACGCAGCTGGATCGGTGTGCTGCTGCTAGGTGGCCTCGGCCTACCCGCCCCTCTGGACTGATGGCGTAAGGTCCAAGGAAGAAAGCGAAGGCGCGTGTCTTCGCCATCGCTCTTGCAGCCAGGGAACAAGTTGGTGCCAAGGGTTCTCTGACCCACGAGCGCATTTGATTCTTGCGCTTTCCTCATCATGGACGTTTATTGTTTCCAGTCGGGCATTCTGACGCCAGAGGTTTTTTAGTTCTTACGAACCTGTCCAGTAGGGTCGTTTATTGTTTTCTGAGAGGGTAGAGATCCTCGTGCAGCGCTGGAGTTGATTGCAGTATAATTTGCAGCTGAGATACCAAAGACTGCGAGTTGAATTTACCCGTGCACGCCACTCCTGTCATGTTTAATGTTCGCACATTCTTATTTTACATCATTTTGATTTGAAGCATCTAAACTTGGCTCTACTTTCTCACCCGGCGACCTGCTTACAGGCTGCGAACTGAGGCATTCGCCGCGCTGCTGGATGCAACGTCGGTTCAGGAGCATCGACTGCCCCGAGCGGCGGGCTGGCGGCGGAGCAGCGAGCCAAGTGTCTCCGTCTCTTTAATATTTTCTAGCGATAATTTTGCCATGTCGGGATATATGTGAGGAGGCCATAACTCTTCTCTGCTCAATGCATTTTCGTAATTAAACTCAGAAGGAAGAGATTGTGGAGCTGTTGCTATTGAGTCTTCAACTCTCGATAAGTTTGTATTTGTGAGAAAAAGTACTTAGGATAAGTAAAAGCTATTTCTAGGTTGCAAAGCTGTGAAGAAATAACTTAATAGAACTCATGTTACAACTAATTTTAGCATAATTCAATCGTTACTGTATGACTGTTATAGTTTCTGTTATACTTGTCGTTCTATGGTGACTACCATAGTTAAAAAGATGTTTTAAAAAATGTTTCTTGATTAGATTCTTGATAGATTTTTAAAACAGTAAGTTTGCGTTTACTCAGACCACTTCAGGCGACATAGAAATTTATCGTTACATATAAAATGCTATGAGGGATCCGTCATTGACCGGACGCTATCGTTACAGCACGCATACATCGCTCGCCCATTTAAATTCAAATTAAAATACTGATTTTGTTTGTTAATTGATTATTATGATTTCAATCGGATTCCAGTGACAAAAAACTCGCTTCAGTTACTTTATCTACAAGTTGATGACTGCAAGCTGCGCTCACATTAATCTTCAGGCACTTTTCATAATCATAATACAGATGGATTATAATGAGAGTGATTTATGGTCTTTTTAATTTTCTACAAATCTGTGATGGTAAATCCATTCTTAATGAAATGCTTCAGCGTTCCCGGATCCCCGACTGCCGCCTCCACGCTTCGCTTCACATCATCTGAGTATTTCAAATACCATTAGCCAGTTTCGCTTCGTGTTTTTCCACCCGTTAATTTACTTCGTTAGATAATGTGTTGCTACGTCAGGTCTTCGTCCTGATTACCTTACGTCCACTCGACATCAAGCTCATGCTATATCATTCTATATTACTTCACGTTCGTAGAACTTTCACGTTCACACGGCATCAGGCTCGTGCTATATCATGTCCATACTACATATATTACGTCCATACTACTTCAAGTCCATACGACATCAAGTCCATGCTTGATCATGCTCATGAAAATCACGTCCACTCAACTTCATGTTCATTCGTCATCAGGTCCATATCACATCGCGTCCATGCAACTTCACGTTCATACGACATGAGACCTATGGTATATCATGCTCATACATCATGTTTATACTACTTCGCATTCATTCTTCATCACGTCTAAACTACGTTACGTCCTAGCACGCTGTATCACAGCCATGATATTTAATCAATTTCGAACTACATCATGTCTACGCTACATCACCTCCTCTTCCGCCTATCTTTCGTCCACTCAGCAACAATGTTACACATGCATCAGGCTGCCATTCTCACCCACGCACAAAATCACACACTGTCGCAAAAGATAAGGAGCAGAAAAATATACAAAATTTGCGTTGATCTTCACAGTGTTCAAATTATGGTATTAAAGAAGCTTGATCACACGTTATCAAGCTTTTCATTTCACGATCAAATCTTGATTTGTATTCCCACTCTCATTTTCTTAAAATTCATTGACAGGTACGTGACTTGACAAAAAATGAACTCAGAAATACAAGTACGAAAATGAGACATGAAGCCAAATCGCTCGACGAATCCTTCACTGATGCTCAAATTCCAGTACCGAGCACTGCAATTGTGCTTCAACTGCATTGCACCTCCGACTCAACTAAAGTATTACTGCTCTACTTCTGCTTCATCTCCGCTGTGCTGCGCTTAAACTGACCCTGAATAATCGTGCAGCCGCCTGACACGGCTGTACTCCACTCAACTCATATAACTGTTCCACTCGAGCTTGCTATCATACCTCACTGTAACTCCCACTCTGCCCTCAACCCTGTTATTCCCCACTCTACTCTCAACACTGTAGCTCCACACTCTCTACACAACACTGTAGCTCCATACTCACTTCACAACACTGTAGCTCCACACTCTCTTCACAACACTGTAGCTCCACACTCTCTTCACAACACTGTAGCTCCACACTCTCTTCACAACACTGTAACATAACAAAACTCATTTCATTCTTGCTAATCACTTTTCTTCTTTCGCTGCCGTACTCTACTATACGCTCATTTATTTAGTCTTTTTTTTCTCGCTCTCCAATATTCTTACTTTCCAACTCATAAAATACTCACTTCCGCACTCAACAATTCAATCACTTCCCCACTTAACAAATCCCACTCATTGCTGCACACAGCACCCCGCCGTTCCCCACCGTTTCACCCCCAGAGACGCGACCTCCCATTTGGGCCCGTGGTGGGTCTCAACAACAACGGGCATCGAGAGATCGTTCAGACCTCAGAATTAGAGGCAGCGCATGGCAGAATTAGAGGCAGCACAACGCAAGTCGGCATTGCAGAGACGCTGGCGCGTCGCAGCCCGGCATTTGCGCTGCACTTCCAACTTGAAAACTGCTCGTAAAAATAAGAAATGAAAGAAAATTGCGATGGCCAACTCTCCGCCAGCCTCGTTACGAACACCCGCTCGTGAGACCAGCGCTGCGACGCAGGCCTGGAAAGGTGGCAACGAGTCTAAGCTTATGGCTGACACTTCTCTCTCTGCTCAGGTGGAGAATTTTAGTTCGTTGTTGAGGAGTTCCAGTTCTTTGTCGAAGAGTTGCAGTTACTAGTCTAGCAGTCAAGTTAAGAAGTTTGAGTATATAGCTGAGAAGTTCCAGTTCTTTTTTGAAGAGATGATGTACGTAGTTGAACAGTTATAGTTCTAAATTGAGAAGTTCCAGTGCTTAGTTGAGGAGTTGTGGTACGTATAGTTCAGCAGTTCTAGTACGTGGCTGAAGAGTTTCGGCATGTAGTGCAAGAGTTATAGTACAAAGTTAAAGAGTTACAGTATATAATCAAAAATTTCCTGCAGTTGAGCCGAGTTGGCTGTTTGACTTGATGATTTAAAATTATTTTGCTACGGAATTGATTGTTAAAAGTTCTACGCTTCATGTTGTTTGTTTCTTGAAGTTTATAACAGCTCTTTTTTCCGCTACTATAAAATAAGCAAGAAGCGTTTCAGCATACCATTTAAATTCCTGGTATGTACGTGACAATAAACGAATATTATTTTAATAATGAAAGCGAACGTAGTAACCGCACATTAAACACGGGAGTAGGTTTCCAGTGCTTGGCACCAGCGCATAAGTGCAACCAGGGAGTCTCTCATATGTCTTGTCTGGCTGATGGTGTCCCGAAACATTTTCGTCAGTCGACCGCAAGGTTATAGAAATGATTAGAAAAGAAAAATAATGTCTGCAAAGGTTGAATAAGTTGACCTCGAACAACTAATAGAATAGTTAAATTGAAAAGATTATTTGCTCTTTTTACTCAATTTAAAACACCCTAACAGCTTGTACCGTCATGCATCTTCAGGAGTACGGGTGCGAAAGACAATTAAATATTGTTTTGACCTGACATGAGTTAAACGGCGATATCAACCGAGGGACGCATTTACGTTTTCTAGGTGAAACTCTCCTTAAAAATTGCTTAGAAATATATAATTTAAGTCACAGAGGTGCCTGCATGACTCCATACTTCTGTGATGAGGAGCAGGTGGTGGAGGATGTTATTATCACTGTAGTTTTCAGGGTCACCATGACGCCAGCTGAGAGAGTGTGATGTATTTCCCCCATTCTGGCGGGAAATGGATGTACACGCGGAATTTTTATGCAAGGAGAGGAAAAGTCACGGTCATTTGTAAGTATCATTCAACTAAGAGAAACTGCACAGGGCATCCTTCCGAATTGACTCTCATTTTATGAATTATTATTTATGTACCATGAATAAAGTCAAACGAGAGCTTCTTCTCTGTGGATGTAGTTTTTATACGCAATTTTACGTGTAAAAAACTCCTTTACGAGAAATTTCTGGGTCATAATTGAATTCATCTGATTCGACTTTTGCCTTACTATTTTCAACTTGAAGTCTGTGGTATGCAAGTTCATTTTACATGTCCAGAATAAGTTTCATGGCGACATAAATGTTCCGTCTCATAAGTCATCATGCTGTTTCCTCCTTCGTCCTTTTCTTTTCACTCATGCGCAATAACAACCAACCAAAAATTACAGTTAAAAGCTTGTTGCCAATATCACGTCTACAGAATTTTCCCACGGCGTCGTTTTTAAAGTTTCTAACCGAATTAAAGGATTTATTAGCAACCTAAAATTTTTTTGTAAATGTCAGAATTACAGTCAGCCACGGCTCTGCATGCCGTTGAAGCGGAGCAAGTATTCGAGTGCTGCTCACACCAGAGCTCTAAAAGGAAATAACGTAAGATGTCAAGATCATCCACGAAGTTCAAGAGCCAAGTCTGCCCCCGGAGCAATAGGTATCTGTACATGTTCAAACAACGACACAAACGTAAATGTCCATGCAATGTTTTCTCGATAGAATCACGTTGAACTTTCTTTGGTGCAGCTCTACTCCGGTGGCCATTAACGCTGCTAAGAGCGGGGCAGGCGGCTACTCTACCGCTTTTGTCGTCCATTAAGAAGTTTTTGCCGCTAAACTCGCCTCTTTGTGCCTCAATTAATCGGTTTTAATCAAAGGAGATCACAACAAATTTTGCGCGACGTTCAGAGCATGTTTGTTGTCAGAGGCGGGCAGCGCGCGAGCTAATTGTTACACTCTTTTTATTGCGGCAGCGGCGGCCGCCAAACTGGTTCCTGGGACTGGTTCCGCGCATTTTAATTGCCATTTTTAGCGACTATTTGTAAATTCCTCGGTTTTTTCTTCATGTAATGAGATTTTAATTGTTTGGCTTTAATAGTTTGTTCCAAACGTTTGCTGCTAGGTAGAAGTTCTCATTAATATTTTTGAGTAAAAACCTGTTCGTAAAAAGGTGACAATGATGATATTTATACAGGGATGTGGTCAAAGGGTTTCGCATCAAACAACATTGGCGAATACATTCCATCAGACACCACACTATATTAAGAATTCGCTACTTACAACTAACAATTTTTTCCAATATCATAACTACATTTTATCAAGCGGTTAAATAGGCTCTTGAGTTGGGTCACATTACTGTTAGGCCCGGTTTTTGCATTCCAATACTACACTCTGCAATCCTTTCATGGACATCTGATTAACACCGCACTTTCTACGGTTCCTGCGAGCCTCAACTCAGAAGCAAACATCGGGTACCGACCATGTTTTATCATACACGTAATTTGGTTTTCAATTATGTTGATCCTATTAACATTCATTGATTACTCAACTTGGCTAGTGTTTAATAATGGAACGTCTTGAACGATTCTCAGCCTTGAAAGAGAACGGACGTTTGAAAGGCGTGGAATTTTTGAACAAGGTAACTAGTGCATGCGAGCTTGCTTGTGAGATCTGAAAGAAGAATCATTAGCTTGTTTTGCCACCTGGAAAAAATGGCTGGATGGAAGTTAACTCTGTGTCGTTTCAGGTACCAGAGATTAGAAAGCGGGAGGCCACGTTTGAGGTTGATGAGTTGTTTGGGAGATGGTTAGAGCAGGTGACTACGCTGCTATTATTCAGGGAATATTAATAATGGAAATGAGCAGCATATGACGAGAAGAATGGAAAGATCCGTCGCCACTCGTTGGGAGTTGATTCAGCGACTGTTGGTTTTAAATCGAATGGTCGAATTTTGGGAGAAAAACAGCAAGGTTTATAATTGTGTTTACGGAAGAGAGAACTCAGAGCGTGTTATATAAAAACCATTAGCGCAAAGTGCTACTTAACCAAGCTGTTAACCTGTTCTGAAAGTATAACTGACTCAGTTGTTTTTTGAAGCGAATGCCGGTGTTGATCTAGACCAATCAAAATTGCCTGCCCTACTCGATCCTGACTGAATGAAGAAAACGATAGCTAATATGTGTGAGATGAATAATTTATGAGACGACATAAAAGTCGTGAATAAGTCCGACAAAGAAAAGCGATGCAACGCTTAGCTGCATAGTAGTTGGTGCGAGACAGAAGGAAGGAAGTTTTTTCACTAAATTTAAGTTAGCACCATGTGAAACGATATAAAATTTCCATTTTTCTACTTCTGTTGTAGCATTATTGACGATAAACTGATTTGGGAAGTTTGTGCTGCTTAAAACACAATTTTTAACTATAGACGTCTAATTCAATACTTCAGTAGAACTTTTTTGTTAAAGTGGGGCAAGTCTCTTATCGTAAAATATAACTTCAACACAGTATATTACTACAGAAAATTTTGTCTTCAATTCCCAAATTGCCTGTTTTGTGGGTACGTAGGCATTACACTTCATACACATTAATGATCTAGCAGAAACAACTGATCAGTCCTGCTCCTATAAGCTCTTTCCAATGAGGTATTTTTTCTGCCCAGAGAACTTTTTCTCTATTCAAAAGTGATTGGTTAAAAGACAATTTCGTTTGAATTTGTGAACTTCTGGACTGTACTGAATTTCTAGTTTGTAACAGAGTCAATGAAGCCCGTACATTAAATGGTGAGCTTAGAATAAGTACATTTACTGCCCATATCTGCAGCTCCGCACTTTACCCAAGACCAGAGTTCCAGAACATAAAAGAAACGAGACACAATGATGGTTCGAATGGGCATTATACCTACGCATGCATACTTCTGTCTTTTTAATTTTGCTTCATTATGAACGAAAACAGTAACTAAGGTTAAATTAAACCGGAAACAATGTAGGGATTTTGAAATCCCAATTCTTTCAACTCAGTTTTTTTTAAATTTCAAAAAGCACTTTGGCCTAATTAATTGTTCACCCGGCATGAGGAACAAAACTTTGTGTTCTCGCTAGTTTTCCGTAAGTCAACGAACTGCGCCCCCTCCGACTCTACTCACTAAACTGCTCGAGACCTCTATAGGAGTCCGGTACTAATGTTATCCATCATTTGTGTGCCTGTAAAGGTAAGTAGAAAAGTTGCTTCCATGGTTAAGCTTTCATGGATCCTTACAGTAACGATGCTCGTAGATAAGTTGGTTTGAAAAGTTTCAACGCAAAAGCTTCTAAGTTAACACTCAGAGTTTGAAAGAGGACTTATAACCAATTCCTTGCATATGAACAAAGTTTACTTTTATTAGCTATTATTATTATCTTTATCATCAGCTTACGAAATTTTGTTTTGTAATTTACGGAAAATTCTTTCTCGTGTGTGGTTAATTTTCTTTTTTCATTCATTGAATGGCTGTCCTCTTTTTCAAGTTGAAGAATATGTTATGGAGGATAAGGAAGTTACTTTAGTAGTTTTCCATAATAAACAAGAATTTCACATTTCCAGATTAAATTGCACCAATTTCCGGACTTGAAATTTAGTCAGAGAAGTTTTAACTTTATCATATTATTGTTTCTGACCGAAAGTCGACCTTCCGAATTCCGAGAACAGAAGTAGATTTATGTATGGAGATCGACAGTAAAAGAACGTCAACGCGACCTGAGTAGCCGAGCTGTCGTCCAAAAGAGGAGCCGGAGCCTTGTAGGGCGCGCGGGCCGGCCAGTGAGCGCCTTGGTCCAGGGCCCTCCCTGTAGCTGTCACCGGCCTGCTCACGTCCTCCTTCCCGGACAGGTCCTTTGTGTATACCGTAGGGGAGGGGAGATGTGCAAGCACCTCATGGAGAGAGGGCATCATGGATAGCAGATTGGGAGTGGTCAATTGGACCTTAAATGAAAGCAGGTGCGACTTAATCCTAAAAAGGGAACAAGGAGAGCCTATAGAACATCTGCATTTCGTACAATCATAACACGTTTGGGTCTAAATTAAGTATTGTTGTTTTATTTACAAGAGATCGATGTAATTAGTTACCTTTAAAACTGATGTTACTTAAAAACTGATGTATTTCATGTCTGGCGATTCAAACCAATGCTACTTTTCAACCTCCGATGCTTGTGGAACGGTTGATTTTGGACCTGGATGAAAAGAAAAAACGAATACGTTTTTTTTAATTTTCTTTTCCCTCATTCTTTACGATCGTTACGGCGGCCATTGAAAGATGCAGCTCTCCTTCTCTGAGAAATGTGTCTTCTCTGTAAGACGTGAGTGTCTGATTCAGAGGACACTTACAATTTACTGAGGAACTTATGAAACAGTTTCATATGAAGAACTTCGTGCACAGCAGGTCGCCTTTGAACATCTGAACAAACAGGTCCTATTGCCTAAGTGCTAGAAAGACCACACTGCACAAAGGGAGTACAATCATCTTATAGTGTCCCGAGTGTAGGCTGAACTAATTCACTGGTTTTCATGAAAGCACTAATAGGAAAATAATTTAAGAAACTAGTTTACTCGGGAGTTACTTACCCATTAGCCCTTATGACGGCAGTATTTGAGCAGCAAGTTTGAGCACAAAAATGGAGATAGGGCGGATGAGAGCTTGCAAATTTTTGCTCTGAATACGTAAATGCAGAGTTGATAGGACTGGAAATTTTTTCTAGAACGCTTCAAAGAAACTTGCGGCAGCCAACCCTAGCAGTGTTTGAACACTCAATTCGGAGATGCACGTTAAAAATTCGTTGACAGAGCGGCCATGCATGTCATTTGTTCACAACCGCTTGTGGCTCTAGACTCAGAGCTGGAGCACTGTCTTCCTGCGTTGTGTTGAGTAGCTCATCGCATTTTAGGCCCTGATTGAGAGAAAAAAATCCTCCTTAAGACAATTGTAATTCATGAGAGATGTTTGAGGCCTGTAATGAGAATATGACAAAGCATTGTGAAGACTAAATCAGATAATTTTTAATGAGGGCACACTTTTGCATCCCGGTTAAAATTTTACGCGCCATGGAAGATTCTAAGATTTTTTAATGCCTACATTTTTGTAATCATAACTGAATATTATTTCTAATACCAAATAACTACAATGATTCGTGAAATCTTTTAGTTTGATTGAAATAAAGAACGCGCTTCTGAACTTCGCTCATCTAAAAATTTTAATTTTAAGTATTGAGGAACATTGAAGTAACTCGTACATATTTCCATGGCGCAGAATGAAAATAAAAAAAGATTTCCCCCAGATCTTAGCAGACTTGCTCTAAGACTTATGCAGAGCGACATAAAATTACAGGACTTGAAGTTGACACACTATGACCGCTTTAAGAGCACCCTGTGCTGCTTCTGGCTGTTTTTCTGCGGGGTGACCGAGGTGGACGAGAGCATCTGGCTCTGCCAAAAGTGGATATCGCTCGACGCCTACCTGTGGCAAGGTCGCCTCTTGGCCCAATAATTTTAAATTTTAAGCCTCTTTAATATTTTAAGAACAATTTGAGTATAGATTATGTAATATAATATAGTTTGATCCGTAAAAAAAATTATTCTTTGAGTAAATTGGAAGACATAAAGAATCTGTTGTGGCACAAATAAACGAAACAAACAGATGCTTTCCAGCTCACTGCTGAATCGATAGTAAAGATCTGTGGGAAGTTCAACTAGTGTGACGACTCCTAAGGTCGTGTGCGAGCAGAGCAAACAATTCAATGCTCCATTCTCATGACTTCATCAGTTTTATCCTTATTTAAACAGAAATTACTTTTTCGCATTCAACTCCTTGTATGCATTCTAGTGACCGCTAATTATAAATTTGAATTGAAGCAGTTATGTAGAATATAGGCTTTAGTTCAATAAACTTTAACATAAGGTTGGGTCCGTTGAAATAAAAACATTTTATTCAATAACTGTCTGGTCGATAATGCTTCGTGAAATAGATGGAATAAGCCAATTTCTTGGGATTCAGCCTAAAATTCCTGTGATATCCGAGTTTTACCGTCGATGCATAGTTTAAAAAACCGTCCGCCAATATATATTGCAGCTCAGCGGGGAAATTTTCCTTTGTTCGTTAACATTTTCGATGTCTTTCGTTTTAGTGTTGTCTTTTTAAAGTCAATATCTTATACCTTGTTTATTCAGAAATAGCAGTACGTTTGTTTATTATTAACACATAGTCATTATTCATCACAGCACTCAAGATGGATTTTTATTTTGAAATTTTTTAATATTCGATGGAATTATACCATAATATTGTTAGCAACGTTGATTTTCCTCTTTATCTTTCCCCTTTAAAGAGTTACCAGGACTTGAAATTTTGACATCGCCCCAAAGGTCTCCCGATATTACGCCCCAGTTTTCTACATCTGGGAACACGCGAAGCACCGATGTATTCCGAAGAAGAAAGCGTCGGTAGAAATGTTGAAGCCTCCGCTATAGGATTTGAATAACTCCTAGTGTCTTCGATTGTGTCCGGCAGTCGTTGTATCTGCGTTTGAACGCCTGTATCGCAGCAGATGGACGTCCTGTTGAACATCTTTTTTAATTACCTAACGTAATTTTAAAAAAAATTGTTTCTTCTGGTCATAACAATTAAGGCTGTTACTTTGTTTCGTGTGTACATTATAAAAATGCTTTCCTAACTTATAAATTTCATTTAGTTGCCACTCTCGACATGCGAATTTTTCTCAAATACGTTTCAAATTTCTAGCCCTTGTAACTCTTTATCGAAGCATTTTTGACCACATGGTTATTAAGTCGGAAATGTATATTTCAACGCTCTCAACCTTGTGTTTAACTTTGATCAATTAAATGATAGTTACCCTGCATGTATTATGTACACTGTAGATGTGAGATTATAAAGCTAAAGACCAGCGATGCTAATTAAAGACTCTTGGAGTAGGTGCTTTACACTGCATTTTAGGGACCGCCGGCCTTCCATCCTTCGCCATCGCCCTCTTCCATGTTTGGCCTTCTATAAAGGTACTCTGTATTGCTAGTGCCTAGGCACTGATTTCATCGCAAGTGCCTGGTTACTGACAGATTCATTGGAAATAATAACACACAAAAGTAAATTGACTCTATTTTGTAGATTGAGAAGAGATATTGAAACCTTTCCAGTTATCATCACATGTTACTCCTGGTTACTCAGAATCAGTGTTTAAGAATCGTCGCAACCAATGACGTTCGACTCAGTGTTTGCATTGCGCTAAAGAGTCAAACCAGTGTTGCTAGACTGATATTTATCAGGCCGAAATTCCAAGCCGGGCTTTCCCAAAAAATTTCTGGTCAACTCTACAAGGTTTCTAGATACTCGGTATTCTTTAAGGTTAAATTTTGTTTGAATATAGCCTAAACTTGACGATGTTGACCAGAAACAGGAATATTCTGGCAACCCTGAGTATAACGTCGTACGTCTCAAGACGCTTACCTTCATTTCAATTTATTTTGGGTGGTACCGTACAACTCTGTCTTGTATGCGAAATGACGAAGTGACATTTCTTGCAAGAGATATAGATATCGTGAAATACCCCAGTATTCTATCGTTCATTTGTGGGAAAAAACTGAAGTGTATAATGCGAAACCATACCCAGTAAAACTTATCAGTGTGCGATGTACAAATTTTCTATTACTTAGGCATGGTTGGGGCTCCAACTCCATCCCCTTTGGCGCGGTGACGGAAGCAGCGCCTACAGATAAGGCTTGTCGTATGCGCGAGCTTCGCATCTATTTAATGCAATATTTCTTTTTGCAGGGACATTTTAATTATTTTCTTACCTTCTTTGTTCACCCCTCCTATTTCTTCAATTTTATATATACTTTAATCCCAAATTGACGCCATAAAGGTCTACTGACATATGTTGCAATCAATCAACGAACAATCGACTTCGTTGGACCACTTTAAGGCTGGGTGTTCATACGTCTGGAGTCAATTTCACCGGATTTGTGGGACGGGCAGAAGTTAGGGAATCACTGACTACTTTAGGGGATCGGGCACTAGAAAACTCATGTTCTCCCGGCGAAAACTTATCACCCCACTACAAAAGCGCCTGTTGTCTGTTTTGAAATTGGGTATGACTTCAAACTCAATTTTATGCAAACTTTTGAATGGTCCTATTAATTCTTGTGAGAGCATCTTAATCGCTTAAGCCACCGAAATTTTTTGTCAGAGGAGTTAGACCGAGAATGTAGGCTGTTACAATCGAAGTAATCCACGAGAGAATCGGTCAATGCATCGCCCGCTCCACCCGTCTGCTCGAGCAGCATTAGAATTGACACATCTGAAAAACGAGCTATGTATGGAACTAGTTTCGCGCTGATTTATTTCACCGATATTTTTTTCGGAATGCAGAGCAGAAGTCAGGCATTAATGCAAAATAACACGCATTGACAACGAGGATTCAAAATTCCTTCAAAAGTCTGCTGCAAGTCCGCCGTCAGTAGCGCCTCCTCGCTGAGTGGTAGGATGATTACTCCAGCGTACAAAGATGGCGGTCACCTGGTGACGCCAGCGAGGAATGTTCGACCTCATCAATATTCGTGCGGGTGACCTCTTTTTGCATCATTATCGTTTTCTTACGGGCGCAGTACATCAGTTCCCCAGGTCCGGGTCATTTGGCTGGATAATGAGGGTTTAACTGACAGCCGATTTGATATTTTTCAAACGGAAACAATAAGCATTGAGGTTGTCAAATTGGACCTTATCGTAAACATTGAAGAATGGCCATGTAATGTATGAAAGTATTAATATTGAAATAGCATCTGATATATTAAATATTCGAGCAATACTTCAGACCGCAGTCTTCTGAATTGTTTTCGAAAGACTTGTGCCCAGCTGCCCGACCGATGCTTGCGGTGCGAGGAGAGAGGGTCAAGACTCAGCTACCGACCGTCTGCAGTTTGTATGTGCGCCAGAGCACAGTTCGAAAGCGTTTGCCTACTGTTCATCAACACAACTACAAGCTCTGACCCACTCAGATGCGCATGACGAAGAGCTGCGTCTAATTTAATTAGCAGATCCGGGACCTGTGGGGAATAGACGAGCGACCTCACGCAGAAAATTGAGATTAAATGCTCACAAACACTTGGTATCATCTTCACAAGCGCTCATTTTGCAGCAGTGGCTTGATTGAAGATCCTTACGTTGTAGCCAACTTAAATTCATTTCCTAAAAACGAGAGGTATGCTATGAAATCGACGTAAATATTGTCTTTCTGGCTTCGCAATCGTTTTAAATTTACGAGCTTGCAAGCTTTGTTAAAGATACCTCAAGTAATGAAAACATAATTTACCATTCAGAAAATGTAATCTTTGGCCTGCAAGAACGTAAGTGATAATACTTTCCTCAAAACTCCTCTTGTTTTACACCAGCTCGGTGACTGGATGTTGTCCACAGCGCTACATCCCAACTACATGCAGGCATGGCGTTGATTTTCTCAGTTGAGGACGATTTTATCAGACGAGGGCATTTGAGTTACTAAAAGCTGTATTAATAGCAATAACTATTTATGCTGTTTTTTATAAGACGGCTAACAGCATTGATGACTAAATTTTAACGAATGTTTTCTTCATTTAAGAACTGGAAAATTATTTTAATATTCACTTGTTTAGTTTTGAACTACCATACTCTGACAATAATTTGTTGAGACCGTAGTAGTCCTATGCCAAAAATTATGCAGCAAATAATGTGCAGGTGCGATCAATAACAGAAGTGCTCGTTGATGAAAATTTTGTTAAAAATTTCAATCATAGAAAACATAAATTTTGGATTTTTTCGCAAGTATCAGAGTAAAAAAAACTTTCTGTGTAAAATCAATAAATAAGGGAAAATGTAAAAAGAGGGCACAAAAACAGTAATGAGGAGAAACTACGAAAAAAATGAACAAGCAAAGAAAATGAAGAGACAATTTAACGAACAAGATAAAAAAGGTAATGAAAACATGACATAGTTAATGAGTAAATGGGCGAAAAACTCAAATTAAACTGAACATTGCGTGGTGATGGAAAAAGATTGGTTCTCTCATTAAAAACAATAAAAAATACATAACTCAAGACTTGGCGACTGCGGGAAGATCAAAATTTTCGTAAAATAAAAACAAAGTAACGGACAAGGTGTTGTCGACAAAGGGAATTTGGATGTCGGTTAATAATGAAAAATTTCCTTGGTCAAGTTGCTGAGTAAGAGCAAGTTTCAGAGGATAAAATATATAAACCTGAAATTATATGTATGAGCGATCAGTTAGCAATCACATACTTTCGAAACGTGAAAATTACCCACAGTTTTAACTTCAGTCAGTGCGCGCTGTCGCAAAGCTAGACTTTTTATGGCGCCCAACCTGAGTAATCAATTCTATCAGTTTCAAGACCTGCATGTCTTCGATAAACATGAAAAAAATGAATATTTTCATAGAATGTGTTAAGCGTTCTGAAATATTGTCTGATTTAGGAACCTTTAGAAGATCTAGCTATTGAGAAGTATGGGTCACAAAGGCCTATGAAACCATTAAAATACTTGAAAAGTTAACGTTGACAAATTTTTCCATAAGGCTGTGATAATTCTATATGATGTACAGTATGTTCAATTGGAACTCATTTAAGGAGAATATAGACACGAAAGTTACATCCACTGGTTTGGATGTCATGAAGAACTTTAAAATTTGTTCTCTATGGTTTAGAATTTCTGTCAAACGCTTCTGGTTACGATCCCTTCACGAATATGTTCGAAGGTATAAATTTCGTTTTCATGTAAATGATGCGTGAAAGCACTCATGGCCTTTCTTAAGACACCCGTGGAGGTTTCTTTCAAATTTTCCCTAGACTACCGAATGTGACAGAGTACGTTCTTTATTCCTCCTCGTGACTCACAAGTAGGCTTCTATGCTGGTGTCTCACTTATTGAATGTGAAGGTGCGTTCTCTGGTGAAGTGAGGTTCGGTGTCTAACGTGAGAGTCGTTTTCTGATGCCTTACCTCTTGAGGGAGAGAGGGATACATTTCTCTGTGCATCATTACCTCTTCAACACGAGGGTATCCTCTCCAGTGTCTCACCTCTTAAGCATGGGGGAACATTCTCAGCAGTCCAGCCCTCTCACCAGACAATAGTGCAGGACTTCATCAGCTGCTGCTGCTCCTTTCTCTTCCACCGGTTACAAAAAAAGAGAGAATCGTGCATCGTCAAAAACCTAGACAGCCTACAAACTCTCCCTTCCTGCATCGCATCTTTTGAATCACCCTCCAGCAGCCTTCTTGAGTTTTACTGCTCAAACAGGAGTGAAAGATTCTGAGTTACAGTACACAGTTTTTCCCACTCCATTTTCTCAAGAATATTGTCATCGAACTTTTTTGCAGTCAAAACCAGCTTCTAGGGCCCAAAGAAAATTTTCAGGGATAGCGCTTGCTGAATTCATCAAGTCTTCAATTTAATTAAGTATTCCATATTGTTCAACATAGTGAAAAATTTACGTCCACAACGATTACAGCACGGCAATCTGTATATAGCTTGGAAAATTTCGACAAGTTTCATCCGCCTTAAATCCTCGTCGGAATGTCCCATCAGTTTGTGTGGTTACAGGTTTCAGTTTTCTTGATTTTGGAATTTTCAAGCACATTCTGATAGAAATAGTTTCCTATTGAGAGGTTTCTCTGAAAAAAATATCTTATTTGTTTAATATAATAAATATAGGGTGTTCAAGATAACATTATAAATAAAAATTTTATACTGCATTACGTCCAAGAAATTGCATTGCTATTTCCATTTAAATTGAGCTCTCTTTCATTCAACAACACACTCACAATCAAAATTACTTTCATAAAAACGATTATCTCGTCAACTCAACTGTCGCAATTAGCATAAAATCAAACTATAAAATTCCTTACTATGGAAACAACACAACTTAGTAATTCAACTGAATTTTACTTTAAATAGGATCTGTGTTTTTCCTCTGTGAACTCTCTTTCCTCTGTACATCGGTGTTTGGCATCACTAAAATTTTGTTGTTGAAGTTGTTGCTACATATTATAACATTTATGAATAAGTTTTACTGAAAATTAAATTTCTGAATAGTTTCATCAGCCAGAATATTTGGCCTTAAAAGTGGCTTGGCTTGGCTTTAAAAGTGTTTCTATATTCTAAAAATATGCTTATATTTAAGAGCTGCTCCAAAACCTCGCTACAGCAAAACCCTACATGTTATTTCATCGTACCCTGCTCTTGCCATTAATTTTTGATAATCACTGCCTAATTAAGTCAGTCTTACCATAATTAACGTTATGTAGTTCATTTCACTCTTCTCAACTTGCACTGTCTTCACCATCATGCAAGTCCGTAAGGCCTTTTCACCGTCACACTTTCCTGCATTACACCGCCATAAACGCACGACTCGACGCAACGCCGGAGTCCGACCATGCACTTACAACCACCGGAGCCGTGGGTTATCAAGAGACTTAGAGCACATAATTTGGATCAACAGTAGGCACTGATTGTAAATTAACCCGTAAGACTCCATGACCCACTGCAGTTTGCTCTCAAGACACACGAGAGCACTCGTCGGAGTTTCTTGAATGATAATTGTTTCAGTAATAAACGCTCGTTATGCATTCCAAAATATTGTGAGTGATCAGATGCTCAATGTCTGGTGCAGACTGAAAAGTGTGGATGAAGAAAAGAGAGCACAAAAGACAAACATAAAAAGTAGGAAGTTCAGCTAGAAAAAGAGAGAGGAGAAATATTTGTGTGTTGCGGAGCAGCGCGCGATGGCCGCCTGTACTACCAAGAACGGCCGCTAAAGCCGCGGCACGGCAACTAGGCACTGAATTATGGGTTTGCGTTTTTGTTCGGCCCAGCATCTCCTAATATATTGCGCCCGCGGTGCTACAAATTGAATCTGAGCCATAATCATGAGTGTGTGGTCAGATGCAGCGGCCTGACCCACCACAGACGCTGCAGCTCAGCCTAGTGATCTCCATTGCGTTCGTGGTTGCTACCTCGTCGACTACTTTCACTGCGCATGCGTACTAAGGTCTCCCGAGAGGTGCCTACGCACTTTTTTAGACTGACCAAATAATCAGCTTGTTGATTGTTTTCTCTGTTGCTCCATGCGCAGGCTCTTGTTTGGGCAGCGATGGAAACTGGCTCTTTTGACCTGGAAAATTACCCACTTGCAGATTTCGATGCATGGTTTCGAAAGTGTGCATATGCAAGGCGTCTTCTGGATTGCCATGAACGATAAATGTTTGTAGTTTTTTACTGCAAGCAAGTACAAGAACATTTTTTTAGAGGGAATTTTACTCATTTTACTACATTTTTGCACGTTTCTATAATCCGATAGCGATATGCGTTTATTTTTCGAATATGTTGTTATCTCTGAATTTATTTCAACAGAATAGATTAGAAGAAGAATAGTTAATACCTCTTACTTAACGAATACTTTCGCTTCTAACAACAATTTAACCTTCTGTTAAAACAGTTAATAATTTACATTTTGTCAAACCAAACATTAAATCAAAACATTGCATTCATACTGGTCGATATAAAGGGCCTGCCGTGGGACATTTGATGTAATGTAAACCTGTCCTCTTTCCAATGCATTGTCATGACTTTAAAATGAGACCGACTATTTATGGGGCCAACTGTGGCTCAAATTTAATGCTTTGATGCATGATATCTACATTAACAAATAGAGCTAAGTACAGGGTTTCTTGACATAGAGCGATTGCAAACATCGCGGAGAGCGATCGAAAATGCAGGCTGCTTTTATTGAGAAGATAGTGATTTTCCTAATTTACGTGGGCCTGTCATGGCTCCTTCGTCACTTGTCCAAATGCTACACGAATGATGGCGACGACGTCACCTGTAGGAATAATTCTAAGAAGAAGTTTGATTCGTCAAGTATCATGATGAAACCTAAAAACGAAAAGGACATAATGATAGTTAGAAGGAGGAAAAATTTCTTTTTTTAAATTAAGATGGAAGTCAAGTAGCAATTTCAATAACATAATTATCACTCTCAGACACATAAGTGCAGAGAGCGCTCTCTAGAGTACAAAAGGCCGTCTCATGTGACGAGGAAAGTTGACACATGGTCTGTCACTTTTGTAGGTACTGCATGCTGCACCGAATAAAAACTTACTCTTCGACGCACGCACTTATGAGAGCGTAATTATTTTCAGCAGCGTAAATATAGCTTAGCTCACAATGCGTAGTTGCGAGAGCGGTGCAAGCTATCTCTTTGACGCGCAAAATTAGCGGGTTGTTTTTTGGTGCAAAAGCGCATTCGGGCAGCAGGTGCGAGGTCGCTCGTAACGCTCACTCCGCCAGCGCTGGGAAGCCTTCAGCTCGACCAACGAGGTTACGAGACAACTAGCATTTTCCATTTGTTTTCCTGCGACCATATGGGTAGTCGCATCTCTTCAGAGTTAATCTAAACTGAATTCTTGTTACTAGTCAATATGTTCGTACATAAGAGCCTACGTATTCAAGTATAGTAAGGGTTTTAAAAATAGTTTTACCTGCACTGGTTGGATTTTTAATGACCTTTCATGAAAGACTTTTATGACTCGGAGTGTTGTAGAAAAAAAAAGAAACCCAAAAAAAATTCTTTAACAATGTAGTAATAAATTTAAGTAGTTTAGTTACGTTCGTTGCACTGCAAGTAAAAAGAATTTTTTTTTAAATATCGAGTTTGATTAAAATCCAGCTCATTTTTCATCATTGCGTTATTTTACAACTGCCAAATGATTGCGAGAGGTTGTTCACTTGTTCATAACTCTTCTAGAAATTAAAAATAATAGATGTTTATGACGAAATGGCCTCCCGAAAGATCTCGAAGAGGCACTTTATGATTCTTTTTCGTGAGGAAAACAACAAGGTAAGTGAAAATCATTACTGAAGCATGTACAAATTTAGTGACGATTAAAGTGATGAATAGAAATAATAGAATAGAAATGAGTTGAAATAAATTCAACGTGACATCATTTAAACGACTTGCAAAATTAAGTCACGAAGGCAATGAGCATTTTGACAGATAACCCTGATACGATTGAAAGTACCGTGAAATCGATGCGAATTAGATATGAAAATTGTTCCGAAATTGATACATCTCTTTTAAATGCAACCACAATTCCGTATGTATGTCACTATAAGGGATGCTTATGCTACAATTCCTCTAATGAAATGCTAAATAATACTTTCAAATTTCTTTTCATTCTTAACTCAGTAAGAAGTGTGACATGTAACTCACTTCTTTATCACAACTTTTTTATACCTTCGAAGGTTTTAGCTGCACAAAACATTAAAAACTTTGTAACAAAACGTTGAAAATGAAGTAAAGATTAAGGTACAAAATTGACTTACTAGTAATTAAATTGGCAAAAACAAAATGGGGAGTTAAATCAACAGTTTAGATGAAACATACTTTCAGATCCTAAACTACACAGAAGGATAATTGAGAACTAAAACGGAGAAAATTGAACGGAAACTATAATTATAGTGTAAAATATAGAATGGACACAAGTTTAGGTTTAAAAATAAAGAGAAATCTAAGCAATAATAAATAAAAAAAATTAATGTGTGCATTTCAAGGCATTAAAGATAATAGAAGTAAAATATAATAGATGGGAATGTTTTAAGATTCAGAAATCTGCACGACACATGGTAAGGTTTCTGTCGGGTTGCCTACAGTGATATTACAATGCGCGGATCAAAAGTATTCAAAGTGCTATCTTAAATTTGTAACATATTTTCGCTGATAATTTTTTCGCTCCTACCAACGCAGAACTGTCTTACGTTGAAATAGGAAGATGCTTCTAACAAGCGTCCTCTACAGTATTTTCTATCAGCATGCTCGGTGACTGCCATTACTTGTGTTCCGTGGGTTGGTCCTACATATTACGATGCGCGAGGCGCGCAACTAAATTCTTGTGTAAGAGACGATCGTAAGCCTTTGTTTAGTTCATCTTTAAAACTAAAGAAGGCTCCGATTGTAAACTTGTTCAGGAGGATAACCGAGAAAAAAATTTCGAGAATGAATTTGCGAAGGGTGTTAGACAATTCAATATTTTTTCTAGTGATTGCAAGAAATTGTGATGCTACGCGATAAACTACTGATGAATGTTTTCTAATGCCTTTAGGCTTGTATAAATTACTATAAGCCTTAGTAAAATAAAAACCTTCATTATGAAAATAAGACTTCACGAACAAAAATTATGCGTGAAGATTATTACACATGGAAAAAAATGCATAAGGTATATTATTCAAAATTGATAGGGTGTTTGCTTTAAAACATCAACGAAGAATAAAAAAATCGAGGCCCTATCCCGTTAAACTTTTCTTCCTACGAACAGAGATGAAAAATCTGGAGTCCGTCCTGTGTACTTAAACGACAAGAAAATTAAGTCAGTCCTCTTGCTAAAAATTTTCTGTAAATTTAAAACAAAAATGTTAAGAATTTAGATGTCACAGGAAAAATTGCCTGTCAATTAAAAGTTTGGACCAAACAAAGGTATCATTAACATATATACCACTTGTAAGGTATAGGCTTAAAAGTGGATGGGCAGTTTTGGAGCGTCAGTTTTTGGTGGAAGTACGTAAAAAATATTTTGCAAAGGTTGAGCCGAATATCTCTTTGAGGCTCATGCCCAGATCCCCAGTCTGCTTGCATACAGTCTCATTAAAAAAAAAAAAAGCAAGTTCCTCTCCCAAAAAAAAAAAATAGTTCCAGCTTAAACAAATCACCAGAGAAGCTGGACTGGCAAACAGTGAACTCAGGCAGATTTTGAAAGTTTCATGCAACATTCTAATCATGTATTAACTCGTCACGACGCTTCCAAAAAAACATTTTTCAATACCTTTCGAGGTGGTACGAAAAAATATTTTTCTACACGCAATTTCCGAACTTAAGGGGAATACTCATAACTTTATTGCTTTCAAAGGGATCAACTAGTAAATGTGTTTTACATTTTCGCGATATTTGCGTTTTACAATGTTATTTTCTCTTGTAGAATGTCCTAAACCTATAAAAACCTACTCATTATTTTCCTACGACACCGTATTAACACTTTTCCTACGAAGGGACCGGCTGGTGGTCACTGAGGGGATTTTCGTAATGCTGCTGACAGACGTGCAGTCACTAACTATATTTTCATAAATACTTTATGAAAGCTAAATGAAGGCATGATCCAGTTAATGTTAGCTATTTTAAAACTTGCTAACTATATTTGACTTTAAATTTGAGTTGCTAAGGATTCTTGACTTAAGAATTTTTAAGGAATTGAAGGGAACGTGTTTAGGATTCTTCACAGCGTCAAAGATAGTCGAAATTAACTTAGTCACTTCGATTTGATCAGAAATCACTCAAAGTGAACACTGATCTAATCTTTAACACTAATCTAACAGTGTTAGCTTCTTAACTGAGAGACAATATTGCAAGATAACCGTTTGTGAAAGTATGGGCAAATGTAACAACTTGGGAATTTGTTTCTCTGGAATGATATACATAGTCCACGAATTAAACATAGTGAAGTCAAATTCTCTGTAATATAACATTATGATTAAATATTTTTTCTTTACATCTTATCTTTTAATTTACGAAGCTTTTGTACCTTGACCTCGAACTTACCACAACAAGCAGACTGAACGAAAATCGTTTGGTCTTGAATTGGCAGCGCGCTCAACAAGTCGTTATGGGGTTTTTATCTGTCGTCTCCGCTTCGTCTTGGTCATTTTCTTCGTTCAGATAGTGACCTTCTTGGATTAGTCGTGGGTGGTGGGTCCGGTTTAAGACCCGAACTAATAAAATCCTTCAAAGATTGGCATGCATTCAGAGATCGAAAGTTGCGTGGCTTCTCATTGTTGCCATAGCTCAGACCTGATGCTCAGCAGTTCGCCAGGCCCATAAACCCAGAAGCAGCAGACAAGCTACTCGACTTGATGGCGTCCATTCGCTTTCAAAAGTCAAATGATCCCTATAGCTCGATGTCGGACTGCTGCTTGTGGCACCACACGGGACCCCGTGGCCGGCCAGCGAGACCCGGCAAAGACCATTGACGAGCTCGGCTCGATTGTTTATTCCATTTTTTATTCATCCTTGAAGGTGAATTTACCACCATGGCGTTTCAATTATATCAGCTGAAATCAAAACAAAGTAGTTTTTAAAACTGATTTTATTGCACTAGTACTGATACAGAAGAATCTATTGAATAGTTTTAAGGAATAGAAACTCTTATATGAAAATTATTGAATAGTTTTATTAAAAATACAAAGCATCAACATTATTGCTGAAATGACACTCGTATTGAAGAATCTATTAAACGAACGTATTAACTTAATGTTCTAACTAGTAGATCTGTTGAATAGTTTTATTGAACAGGCACTGAGTTTACGGAACATCTATTGGAAGGTTTCGTTAAATTGACATGCTTACTGGATTGGATCTTTTTGATAATTGTCCTGAATTCGTTTTTTAGACAAGTTTCATTGAATGTGTCTGAAGAAATGATGTAATATACATTTTAACTTGAAACATTTTTTATCTTTTCATTTCACAGCTTGAAAAATAAAAAATTTTTATGTGAACTTCTAATGGCTAGTTTTGTACAATATGTATTATTGACGCTATTAGGGGTCTTAAAACATTTAGGATCGATGTTATATATTTTTTGGGAGCAAATACTCAGTAACTGTTCTTGTAGTCTCATGTTTCCCTGTGATGACTTTGAAAGTGTGTTGTGTTTTCATTCTTTCTGTTCTACACAGTGTTTCATTTCTCCTCGTACTTACATGAAAATCGGTAAATCGATATGGCAGTTTTAAAAACTTTTGTTTTGCTAATGTGGCGAACTAGAAGAAGGAATTCTGGTCTCTACAAATTCAAAAGGGTTTCGTATCATATAGAGAGATGAAGTTCAATTAAGAATTGTCTACTTCAACTTTGAACTAAATGCAAAGAATAATTTGATACTCCTTAACATATAAGTCTTCTATGTGGGCAAGTGACGTTGACATTTGAATTTCAAGATAAAGCCTTTACTGGTAAAATAGACCTGTCATGTTTTGCTTTTAATAAAAGAAGGTACTGTTCTGGACAGTGCACCAACGTTGTAACTGAGAAGGTCAGAGTGTTATTTAGTGTACGTTCTACAGAACACAGGTGTTTTGATACGCGCATGTTTTTAGAGAATTAAAAATGGGAAACGCCACAATGCTTTGGATAGCAAAGAAGGACGTCATAATTTGCAGAGCGTATGGTAAGAAACAGTCGGCGTTTTGCTTACGATACGTTCAGCATTCATCCATGGCGATATTAAAAAAATGATTTTGATGCCCATTCGGATATAAGTTCTCCACAGAGATATATTGATGAAAACTATTTCCCTAATCCTCATAATATATTTTCCAATAACTGCAGATACAAAGATAAAACAATATCATGTTCGTGTCTGGAGGTGTAGAAGACTTATAGCACAGCTGAGAAGTATCCAGGCAAATTATTATCCGTTAATTTCGTATCTTCTATACAGCCATTAAAATATACAAACAATTTTTTGTACTATGTCTTATTTTGACAAACGGTCATTTTCACCGATGATTGTCACTGAGACACCTCAATTTCTAATCATCGATCTTCATAAACTGTGTTGAACTGGCGCATCAAATTGCAGACTTGTGAGTTTACAATTAATGTGAAAGTACAACTTGCGACACCGCAACAGTAGCGCCAGTGATTCGTCTTCTCCGCAGCTCCAGCTCCAGTAGTGGCGTCTATCTCACGAATATAGGATCCAAGGCTAGCATGAGGTTAGATTTGATTTTTTGTGCAGGAGACACAGAAATAGTTTATGTGTGCCCAGGATCCGGGGCATCAGTGAGATTTACGTCCACTCTCTTCCTACCGTCTAGAATAATCACTGTTACAATCGTTAGGATGGTCCTCAGTCTCCTGCTGCTGCAGGTCATGAGGTTGGAGTCTAGCCTCTTGGTGCAATCATCAGGCTGGTATCTACCAGCTTCCCACGACCGTCATGAGGCTTGAGTTTTGCCTGCCATGGCCACCAATAGGCTGTTATGCAGCTCGTTAGCACCGGTTCTCTCACCATTGAGGAGCTCGTCAAATCTTGAGAAGAATAATATGAAACGAATTAGTTGGCCCAGAAAGACTAGGTACGAGTGTTAAGTTATAAAATTTCCCTGAGAGTAAATAAATGCGTTGATAAATTAATTCACGTTTTAATGGAATACTTGCGAACAACCACAATTCGATAAAATCCATTCGACCGCAGCAGTGTCACTCCTACCCTCAGTCTGAGTAGAATTTTCAAATCGAATGAAGACTGACGCAACTCTTTTGGTCATGGTGAACTTCAAGGTTTTTTCTCAGATTAATCGCGCAACTATTACTCTCTCTTGACTGAAATTTTCCGATAATAAAACAGAATACTTGGAAAAAGCTATAAACTCTGTAAAATGTATTTTAATATGATTTTATTATGCGCTCTTTCGGTCACGGGGAAAAGCGCAAAATCATCAGAGAAAATACGAAAGATCTAGCAATATAACCCTTCTACATCAGACACACATGCGCGTGTATCTCAATATGATATGAAATCAGTATCATAACTGACTCGTCAGCAGTAAACATGTTTACATTGAAATACATTTAAAAAATAGTTAAGGATATCAGAATAACCACCAATTGAATTAGTA
The DNA here is from genome assembly GCA_030386875.1 of Morinoia aosen. Taxonomy (NCBI): domain Eukaryota; kingdom Metazoa; phylum Arthropoda; class Malacostraca; order Amphipoda; family Talitridae; genus Morinoia; species Morinoia aosen. The sequence goes on along the minus strand of CM059567.1, from coordinate 18,778,287 downwards.
ACTCTGAAAACTGTGGCATTTGAGATAAATGCCATAAATTTAATTGTTACATAGTGCCAATTGGAAAATGTCATATCAGTTTATTTTTTCCACTGCATGGAGATCGCCTTGTACGTAGTTTGGATCAGTGATCAACGTGAATTCGGAGTGCAACTTTCCATCCTTACGCAAATTCATGTTATGAAAAACTAAATTCATTAGAAGTGGCTTATGTACGAGACCGTCTGCAGTTTGAATAGCATTGAGACATTCATTTTGCATTGGTTTTTCGTTCATTTCCAGCGTGACATGCAGCGTTCTTATTTCAAGTGACTGGGACAGAAGAATAAGGACTCCCACACTTATTGCCCCCATTGAGACTCAACTCATCATTTTAAAAGCATTTTTTAGGAAAAGCCTTTAAGATCTGAGCACATTTAACCAGTCCCAAATGCACGAAAAACTTATTTGATATGGGCTAATTACTGCCAATTCCAAACATTACCCATGAATCCTCACCGAAACCCAATATTTTGTGATCGAGACTTTTCTGTGAAATTGAAGTCGTCGTGCTGCGCATTTTTCAGCAACATCTATGCGGAGCTAGGCTGGTTACCAGCGACTGGCACGGCAATGAGTCGAGCTCGACAATTTTGTGGGTTTGCTTCTAAATTAAGGTATTTTCTGCTTTTAAGGAGAAAATAAAAAGACACAACCACTTAACCTTCTCTTTAAAAACGTCACGTTTTTTGTAATTTCAAGTGTGTTCTCAGGTAACTAGTAGCTCAGGTAGAGTTCCTATGTTTAAGTTGTGTAAGATTTATAAAAATAAGCGAGGAGCACCAATATTCAAGACCCCGTGACCGCGAGGAAAAAGGCCTGCCTTCGCTCGCTCGTCGCAGCTGGTTAACGACGCACCGCCTCGTCTGCGGGGATTAGAGTGTCATATTAAGCACCTGCTTTCGTGCGTCAATGCCAGGCTTCAGTTTATCTGGAGATAAGTCGCGAGGCTGAATGGCGCCTCAAGTGTCCGAGAACATCTCTGTGGCTTTTTAGCGAGCGGCCTGGAACAAGGACGTGGTGGAATGTCCTCTTTCTCGACTACCCGGTCGTAAAAACTTTTATGCGTGAAAATTTACGTAGGTGTTAATTCAATTATTGTACGTGACGGTAAAAGAAAATTGAGCTTTTAAAACGTTATGTTACTCTTCCCATTTTGTTTAGAATATTCATCCGTTTTATCACCTGGAAGGCCTCTTAGTTTGCCTGCGGAAAAACGTGCGGAGATTAGAGAGGCTGTTTCCAGGCTACGAGATACATACCTCGGCTTCCTTCCAGCATTCCCAAGGCGGCTAAGCAGCATAGCTGTTGGAGGAACAATCTGCAGCGAATTCTTTCTCGTGTCTCTAGAGAAATCTGGTTCCACTATACAGCATGCCTAATTGTTCGGTCAGAATGATAAGTCTGGTTTGAAAGAGGAATTTAATAACTGAAAATTAATTGAACGATTTGAATATTCACGTTTCGCCTTAGAAAGCCTACGAAAACCTCAGATTACATTGTATAAAGCCCATCTGCAGAAATAGTCGGAGGGAACTATTGTCCACTAAATCAAGTTATCCGAGATTAACGTTAAAAATAAAACGTCACTTCACAACGAGCGTTTTATATTTAGATACCTGCCAAAATCAAGTGTGAGAAAGGTATTAATATCAATGAAGATGTTGCATTACCAGACAGCTGGAGGCAACGTAGGTGGTGATGGCATCAGCGTCTTCCTTCACAGCTCTGGAAGTACGGACGTGAACGTGGCTGATGAGGCTGTTAATCACAAATATATTGATGACTTATCTTCTCCGTGCAGGCGGAGGCCTTTTATTAGATGAAATACAACAATTGTGGAATTTTCATAAATTTTCGTTCGTGTATTTTATTGGGCAGCCTTGTGCATGCGAGGGAAAAGAAGCAGCCAGTGAATTTGTCGAAGATATGAACGGTTTCTGTAGGTATCTCAAGAACGGATGGTCCACCGAATAATTTTTCAAGCCACCTTGGTTTGGACAGATATGGCAAGAGATGGTCTGGCTTAAGTTAGCGGGTGTATCATCGCTCGATATCTTCATTCCATTGCACTTGATATCTGAAATTTACGAACGTACTTCGACTTCAACTTTGCTCAAATTCATTTTCAATCTGAACTGTGCAAACTTTCTTAACTTTTGCGTTAAAGGAATTTTGAGAGGAAGTTTTTAAATTCCAACGTGATGAAGAATTTTCTATTTAAATTTTAGAAAATCTCTAGCCATTCGTGCAACTTGTGCCACGGAGTTCCATAACAGTTCCCACTCTTATGTCGGGGCAGCGCAGACTGGTTGAACAGACTTGCATACAGGTGACTCGCAAAGTGTCGCTCACGGAGCTAAATGTCTTACTGTTATTATAACTAGTATTACGCACGTATAAAATTTTACCACTGAAGACGTGCCTTGTTGGCCCAGTCTTCCAGATAACATGCACCTACTTATGGACGACACACGCAGTCTTGTACATAACACGCACCTACTTATGGAGGACAAGCACCGTCTTACAGATAACACGCACCTATACTTATGGATGAAAATAACAGTCTTGCACATAACACGCACCTACTTATGGACGGCAAGCACCGTCTTGCAGATAACACACATGATCTTGCATTCAAAACGAACCATCGTGTGCGTGACGTCATCTAATAATGGTACTAACGTACTGTCCTACAGCGACACGAGTGGTGTGGTAGATGGAACACACCGTCTTGCAGATGACATGCAAAGTTTTATAGATGAAACAGGCTGTAGTACAACTAACACGTACTGACCTTCAAACGACATGCATCGTCTTGCAGACAACACGTATGGTCTTATAGACGAAACAGCAATGAAGCACGTACTGATCTTCACCTGACACGTACCGTCTTGCAGACGATACGCTCGAACTTTTGAAGTGAAGCGTGGCCATTCTTCTTGCGCACGCCTGTAGAGCATATCAGGGCACGATCAGGTGTGCCAATACGGTCATTGGGAGCGAGAGATGCCGACTCTGCTCCAACAAATAGCATCTGCCAATCATCTTAATTAAGAGATATTTCACGAGCGTCCCAATAGCGGAGGGACTGTGCGCCGCAACATGTTCGCTGCTCGCCGCTCCTGCGACGAACGACGCGCCTAATGAAACTGCGCTGCGACTGACAGGGTCTCGAGCTAATCTGGATGATAAGGAACTTATTTTTTCTGTGCTTCTATGTATATGTTTTCGTCTCACGTTCTCTTTTTTTATTCAAGTCAAGGAATCTAGCACACGCATTCAAGCAGATGTATGAAGAAGTAATTCATTTGTTTTGATCGTAGCAACTTATTCCATACGAGTGTGGAGAGAAAAGCACGTTGGGAGGGAAAAGAGGAGGGAAACATACTTTGAGCATGCAGGATCAGCCTCTGCATCCTTGCATTGTAACTTGTAAGTTCGATACTATCTCCAATTTAAAATATCCAAATTAATGGAAGGAAATATAGATTAAGGAAAAACTGCAAGAAAATTTCACTGAGAAGCCCTCCCTAACACACCGCAAAAAAACGAGGGAAAATAAGCCCACCGCTCAACAGAGCAAGGCGAGGATTCAAAGATTGACTTTCAATATTGGAACGAAATTCGATTCTCATCTTTAGGCGAAAAAAAGTTATTTAATTTTTTCGTTCGAAATCGTCCATGATTCGCCGCTCAGATTAAGGATCATTATAACTCAAGTATAAAATAAAATTAACTCACAAAGACGGCGGTTTTGGGATTTACTTTATTTTCCGTTGTGTTTTATCGTACTTTGTTTTTGTTGATAATCTTGAGATTCCGTTTTTGTCGATGGAAATCGTACGGTGAACCAAGCGGTATTTCTTCATTTTGAAATAAAACTTGTATTTTGTTTTAAATGAAGATTTTAGTACACAGGAACAATGTTTTACAATTTTGTGCTTGAACACCCACCCAGCTTGTAATACATGAACTGGACAGCTCGAGCTACATGTGGATCATTACCTATCCAGCATTGCAGTCTCCAACTGCATAAGCCCAAGCGATAGATTTCGAATGGCTTTCTGAACGACCCATTCGGCAATGCATTTTTATAAATTTTTAAAGTTCTTATTAAATGAAATACTGCTAAGGAGAACAAAAAACTTCAAGCCTTATTTCTTAGGTGTTTGCATAGTTCATGAACATCAAAGAGGTTATGGACGCCCGCCCTTCACGGGAAGGTGCACATGTCGGCAGTTCGAATCTCTGCACTGCCGCCAGGTGATTCTCCCAGTGGGGAAAAGGGAGAACTCATCCACAATTTCCGACTCTACCCAGGTGCTGGAAATGGGTACCGGTTGGCGGGGGGTAACCGTCATTGCGTCCTGTTGTTAGTTATATGACATTTAAAAAACAACATACAAGATGATATTGGAATAAAACATTATTAAATAAATCAAGTGTAAATAAATCAATTTCTGCAATTAGATTTAACAGAAGCTAATGTGGGCAGAATGAATACATTGCGTGGGATCAACCAAATCATTATTGTACTTGAAAAATACTCATATTATTTTTCTCTAGCGAGGAATACAGGGTTGCTTGTAAAAATCTTTTCACATTTTGAAACAGAGACTGATCTATGTTTTAATTTGAAAAAACGGGATTCCTTCGATCGTTAAAATTAACATCTGTTTTTTAAGAAGAGTAGCAGCATACACGTTCAACAGCGATCGGTTTTGGTCAAAAATAAGTGAAATATCTATGCTTTAACACAGGTACTTGCTTGGCGAAGTATGGGGAGGCAAAGTTTGTTCATTTGGGGGCAGCAGCCACCACTGCAGAACGTCTGGTCGGATGTTTCAAGCGCCGCTGAAGCAAAAGCTAAAAATTTCGTACTTTTAAGAATTAAATTGATGCTGGCCATCAGTCTTTGCGCCGCTGCAGAGGCTAAAGGAACGGCTCTTATGATCTCACGACCACTGCCGCCATCATTACCACAAATGAACCGATAACGGCCCCTACAGTCAACAATCGGCAACCCACTGCGTCCGTTCAATAAATTTCAGACCGTCACGTAATCGCAATATTCCTCAGGTATTCTGGAGACTTAAAATTATGCACGAGCTGAAAAGAGTCGAGGCGCACTTGCTGCACATCGGTTGATGATGTATTCTGATGTAGTTGTTGGAAAGGGAAAAGGGTGTGCGTTCTCGTAGGAATCGATAGTGTTTGCTTCAAAACAAGGAAAAGCCTTCGCAATCTGAGTCACACATTCCCCACAGAAGAAAGAAAGTAAATAATAGAATGATGAGTCCATCTGGATGGTGCGGATAGAAGGTAAAAAACTAAAGAAAAGTGGATGGAATGTATCAGATTTTTCTTTTGGATCGTAAAATCAAGCCTCTATGGAAAATTATTTCCTCGTGATCTTTATAAGCCCAGAACGAATGATTTCAAGCAATTCAATAGTCTTGCTTTATTCCGAGTACAAATTTCAAAATTACCATCATTAAAGCGTTCGTAATAAGCTTGACAGACACCAAGCTCTCGCGTGTACACCCTGCAGTCAATTGTACTTTTTATTAGTTGCGGAGATGCGAGGAAATTCATACGCAGCAGACAGTGCATTCCTCACTATTTTCCCATGAGTTTATGGGGGAAATATTGAGTAATGAACTACGCTGCTTGTTCCTTATTTATTTATTTTTTCATTCAACGCTATATAAAATTGATGGGTCTGTTCAGGGGCACCTATTTTGGTTTCGCCATGTTTTTTGCTCATAACATTTTACTGTGAGCATATCTTTGGATTTTTCATCCACACCAAAAAGGCGTACCGTTGACTTAAGCTAAAACCAAGGCGACCTCCTCGATGAGATCTCTCTTCGTCTCTAAGTCTTGGCACGCACTAACAGGGATCATTTACGTGATACTAAGCAGGGCATTTTATACAAAAATGCCATAAAAGGAAGCCTTTCCCCAAGTCATTCTAAATGGCATCAACAAAAGTCACTTCATGTATGGTCCTTTTTACGATGAATGGAACTCTTGTTATATTGGATGAGCTCCTTGTTACGGAGAGAGGGACCCTTGTTACATTGAAAAGAACCCTTCCCTTATTGGATTGGGAGGGGGTAACTCCTCTCCTCTCTGGGAGAGTCCTTGTTACGGAGTGGGGGCCATTTTGCATAAAAAGGGGCCCTTGCTGCGCCCAATGGAACTCTTATTACGGTAGTAGTACGTTTGTTACGTTTGGTCGGGCTATTGTTTCCTTGAAAAGGGCTCTTGTTGTCTTACGTGAGGCCTCCTCGACAAATCTCCACGTGAGGCGTCGCTTTCTGTAATGCTTGCCCTTCACGGTGCGCTGCTCTAAACCAATTAATTCCGTCAATTTTGTTTAGGATTCGAGGTGAATGTTTTTACTGATGTAAAAATCAATTAATTTAAATACTAGCTTCAAACCACACATAAGTAATCGAGTTTTCATACATTCGCTTCAAATGAAAAATTTAACGATGATTTCATATTCCTAACTATAGCAAAAAAAATAACCTTTCTTTGAAACCTTTCACTTATGAATCTTATTTTGCTTGGTTCACTATTTTAGAATATGCTGAGACAATAATTTTTAAAGTGTAATGCGTAAGACAAACAAGCTTCAAAACTGAACAACAATTTCTGATGATTTTAACTGAATTCTGTTCACCACGGTGTCCGATAGCTAGTAACATCACTTTATCGCCGTTGTATATCGCACCGGGTGGCATGGGACACTCGTCCTTACACTGCCCCGCTCGTGTACCAGCGGCTGAGATCGCACCCATCGCTACGCAGGTGACGAGCGATGGCGCTGTAGGCAGCGCTGTGCTGCTCCTCAGTTTTGCATCAAGTTAAATTGCAGCGAAGAGCGCGGCGGTCGCGCCGTACATTTTGACAGGCTAAGGATGCCGCCTCGTCCACTCGGCCGGTCGACACACACCGCTCGCGTAACTAAAATGTTTCGAGCTGTGTTAAAAATGGGGTTCACAACTCCATAATATGAATATAGAACTTTAAAAGCCACTGCACTGTAGCAGCCTAAATGTATTCATCTGGCTTAAAAGTGAAATTCTTTTGCTCAGTTTGAGTTAAATGTAAGTTATTTTATGATCTGGCAACGATAAACGTGACTATCTCAATTGTTAATCATATAGCATAAAACTATGAACATATTAGGCAAATGACAACCCATTGTACACGAGACTATTTACGACTGTCTTTTTCTGCATTCAAGAGTCTACTTTATGGTACGATGCTTTTTGAACGTACCTCTTTTCCTATCTAGCACTGGTCTGCCGGGCACACGAAGCCTCCATGGATCACTGGATCAAATTTAATAATACGGCGACCTGGGCTGCTCTGAAAGCACCGTGGTCATGGCTGCCGCCAGCTCCCCATTACTTCACGCTCGTTATGCCGTGTAAATAATCAGACTTTGTGTCTCCAGTGAGCTCGGCGCCATGTATGGCCACGCCAGCGCCTCGCCTAAAAATAGGCCATTGTCGGGCGTTGGAGCGACCTCTTCAGGGCCATCGAAGGACCTCTTACGAGCTCTGGCACAGCTCCACATCGCAACTCGAGGTGTCTCAGATAATGGCGATGGGAAAATGACGTGAAAATTTTTTCTCTCTTGCGCTTCACGGCTCGAAAACAGTCTAGGAACAAGAACCATGAGATTGTTTTGACTCGGATAACAGGGTAAAACTGTGCTCTTAAATCGATTGCTACTCAAAAAGTGAAAATCACTTCTTTAAAAATAATCTTCCTTTCTTCTGCTGCAACGTACAGCATTGTAAAGCTATTTGGTCATTGCGCAATTGAGGCAGTGTCCAAATGTTGTTGAAGTTAAAGCAGTGAATAATTAGTCTTAACTGATATTAGATGGATGTCAAACAATTTTTTTTCTGGCCGCGTAGGATAATACGTGTAATCGTTCCGGAGTATGGAAAATCAAAAACGTAAAACGTGGCAGGGAACGAATATTAATCCAGTGCGGAACAACGATAAAAACTTAAGCCATAGGTCACAATCTTTTCTTTGCCTCAATCGGCAATTTCAGTTAAACAACTGATGATATTTATTTGCCTAAAAAATCAGAAGTAGAGTAATTTTAAATTTTTATTCTTTATTTTTATAAACTGTTCTTTCGCAGAGAACATTTGTGCTTTGTATGAAACTACTGATGTTCCAACGCCAAAAACGTCGTCTCATCATCAGTTCACCTAACATCAGATATGAAGCTACACATTTCACGACTGAAATGGTGAAGTAACTGATCACGAGCTTTCTGCTCCAGGCTGTTCATCTCAAAATAAAATTTAAGCAGTGATGATAAAGTCGGCATACGAGTATACTGCTAGATCAATTAATGAAATCAGTTCACTTTCTCCTGTTCGATTCTGCGAGTGGTATTCCAGAGGTTTTACGAAATGTTTTTCTCCCTCCGCTGTTTCAGAAAATTCAAAACTTTCTTTAAATTGTGCGTTCACATTCTGGAACTATTACCCTCGACTAGTAAAATGAAAAACCCGCGACTAGTAAAATCTTTTAGGTATGACAGTAAGTGAATTATTTCCTGTGTGAGATATCATTATTTTTTGTGTTATGCAACTCCCTTTTGTGAAGTTTAGATCGCGGGACAGTTTACAGGACCTGTTCATAGATGATTGAAATTCTCGTGCACAATTAGTCATATTTTTCTCTGAGTGTTTTTTTAGAGCAAGCTTAAACAATTTAGATTTTTAAATTCTCTTCGCTGAGAAATGTTTGTATTGAAGCACATGGTGTGCATGAAGTGCTTGACAAGGGAAACATCAAAAAGAAAGAACAAGAGACGAGCGTTAGAGGTTACATTTGCGTGCACCAAACAATAGGAAGATGTCCCTTATCTATACAGAACTTACACTTCAGTAATTATATTTTCTCTCTACATTTTTCCTTCTTACTACTGTTTGTTAGAGAAAGACCAGAACGTACGTTTACATTTCCATAGTTCAAAATGTAGTTCAGAAATGGAACTTTACGTGAAAACAAAATTTATCAACGTCAAGTTCTTGAGTTGTTTTGGATATGGAACAGTTTTCTGAAAACCAATCAAGTTTCTTCGAATAAATAAATGTTCCTGTAAGCTCAAGGACTTTTTAAACGTTATGCAGAAGCTGAAATTGGTCATTACGCTCGTTTCAGACTAATACTAGGAACTTATTTGCGGCTCGCAGGTCATGTTAAAAGGCCGATGCTATGCCCAGAAAATAATAGATAATGCATGTTGTCTAGTTACGTTTAAATTGCCACACAACACACGTAAAAATATTGTACATTCCTTGTTCCTACACTCACTCAACCTACAATCACGCTCGTTCATGCACACATACACATACTCATACATACAGTATACAAAATAAACAGCCACGTTTAGACACTCACTTATGTACACACACACACTCAAAACACTCGCTCAAACACATATTAGTTACATATACATGATCACTCTCGCACAGACATGCATAGAAAAACACTCAGACACACACACTCATGCACGCTGCCATTCACTCTCATCACACTCACAAACATGAGCCCACAATCTGACGGTCACATTCGGGACGCTGACGCAGTCCGTCGTATAATCCCCTGCCCGACAACCACAGCGTGTCAACCATCTCCTAACGAGACGCTAGAGTTGCCCCGACCGTCTCAGCCTCCCCCCTCCCCTCCTGCTCCAGCGCCTCAATAATGAGACATCATTTTTATCCTGAATTGGAATTTCCACGGCATCTTTACATGTTTTTATCCTCGAAATATAGGAGCAGTTTCAAGTATTATGTCTGAGTTGAAATTCAAGAATTTTCTCGCACTTCCTATTTGAGTATTAAGTAAAATAATTTCACTTCCAATGGTTATTGCTAAGCGAATTAAAATCGTATTAGTGGCTCGACAGCCAAGATTTCTTGACAGCCCAGTTTCAATTTACTGGCAATTTGATTGCATTCAAACTCTGTACAATTATATGTATATTTCCATCCCTTATGAACTAATACTTTATGGTAAGTATAGCCCTACCAGCACACGGAGGCCTTCCCCTTGGCAGCCCGACCACCACACGGAACAACTTTTGTTGGCAGCCTCATGCCACACTGCTGCCCTGTTTAGTCTGTGATAACCTCAAGTTCTTTGCAGTCATAGTCCTATCACTAAAACTTTCGCGACTCTTTATGACGGGATTTTCCGACGTAACGACCCTGTTTATCGCTTGTTAGTGAACTTTTTTTAGTGATACTGAAGTATAATTTAACTTTCAAACTGTTTTTCAATCCATGTGTGCCTACACAATAACTGGCTTTCGATATTATTTCGTGGCAACATATGAAATAATGAACTGCATCATCTCTACTTGACCAATGCCCTATTCTCGTTGCAGCCTGATCCTCGAGACTGAAGTGGAAAAGCAAATATCATAACAACACACTCTGATGAGTTTCAACATTTTGACGTTTCGCCTTTTTGTACCAAGAATCCAATATTCACACAGGTGCACTGGCAAAAAAGTTTGCTGAGAATCTAAGACGCGAGTTTTAGGTCGTGACATGAGCAAAAAATATTCCAGATCTTATGCCTGCCAATGAACTGTGAGAAACTCACCATTGTAAATTCATAATTCTTACTAAAGAGGTTTTCTCGAGTGGACAGCAGACTCGAGTCACTAGACAAGCCTTAAAACCATGATTAGACCTTACATGTATAATTCATCTTGATCATTTCCTTTCGCTATGAGTGAACGACGGAACTTTACAAGTTCACCATAATGAAACCCTGACACTTCTGTACTGTAATTTCTTAAGCTTAGCGTCCATTCGACTAGTTCTGTGCAGTGGACACCGCACGTGTTGTGTGTATTACAGTATTACACTTCAACAATCGGTAGGACATTGGTATCTCCCTCCAAAACAACCTTAACATAATTCATTCTAGTCATACTTGTACCCTGATGAATTTTTTAAAGTTCTATACCGCGGGACAGTTCTTCTCTTATTCTGATGTCGGTGACAACCTAATGTCAGTGCCAGTCAAATCACGATGGTTGTAATAACTCTAATGTGAATATAAAACGCCAAAAACTTGAAAATATTACATTGGAAGTGGAATGACAGGAAATTTTCTCACCATACTGACGAAATATCGCAAGGAGACGCACCTGTTCTACAACGGACACTGTAAACTCAGAAATGAATTCTATGTACGTGGAGCGTTACATGAGCCCGGTCCTTGGTTACTGTGGAACGAGGAAAAATTTACCCAGCTTAACAAATATAATTTGAACTCGGTCGCCTGTAATGCCAATGTTAAAATCAATTTAATTAGCCGCATACTGTATGAAATTAACCGCGGAGGACGTCTACACAACTGTACACACAGTATATCAGAGCGTGAAACTCAGTGTGCGAGATGAGCAGTGATTCAGATTCTGGAAAATATTCTCTTAAATGAATGATACTTGAATGTTGAGAGTGAAGTTGAGGATCTCACTTAATTATTTAGTTTGTTCATCCTGTAGAAATTATTAAGAATAAAACAGACCTGCTGCTGAAAATTTTAATGTCTTCAAGGTCACACTAACGTGGTCTCAGAGCGATAATTTATTTCAATTTTCTCTGAACAATCATTTATTTCAATTTTTTCAGTTCATTTTTCAAGAAATTTTTTACTTCATGCGAATGTTAGAAATGCAGTAAGAATTTTTTCCACCTAAAGTTAGAGAATGATAGTACTCTCATTTATTCGAATACTTCCATGGGCCATATTATAGTCTCAGCGATAATCACGTTCACGTATGTATATTACTAATCTTGTTAGTTCAATCTCTTGGTTCGTAAACTTAACGCTGTATATTTACTGTATGTATATATACCTAAAGGAACAATTCTTTTCGTTCTAAGAAGATTCTATGTTCACGCATTAAACATCAATAAAGGAACTAACGCCAATTTAAAACCTTTTATACGTATAATTTCTTTATTTCTAGAAGACATTATCGGCCACCGCTGCCCTCCAGCTCTTAACATAGCTAAGGTTCCCCCGGCATTGCTGATGAGATTTACAGGCTCTGGAACGGCACTGGAATGATAGGAAGCTGAGCTGGAACGCCGCTCCGAGCTGGCTGGGCCTTAAACGGTGGCTATCATCGCCCGCAATGTTTTTTCTGGCGCTGGCTCATCGGTAAAGGAGCCAAGTTGCTCCAGGCCAAGAGGCTATGGCTTCCGAATGGCTGCGAAGTCCAAATGGCTGCAAAGTTCAAATGATTTCGGAGTAGGAATGGCTAAGAGGTCCAATAGCGCAGGGGTACAAATGGTAGAGAGATTTAAATATTTGAGCCGTCCCAGTGTCTGTGCAAGAGGCGCCCAAGTGACCTTGTTGTGGCTAAAACATCCAAGTTTTGCAGGTTTCCTAGTGGCGCTGAATGTCAGAGTGAAGAAGATTTTAAGTCGTTGTGCTGCATCAGAAGTAACGGTTTCCTGACCGTGGTGTCTAGAAATAAAATGGCTATTGCTTCTAAAAGGCTGCGACTGACAACTCGTTATGGCTCCTAAATTTCGAATGCTGACCTGTCGTTATAGCTCCCGATAGCTGAAGCACCCGACAGGTAGTGGCTGCTAAACCAATAGGTATGGCTTCCAACATGGTCAACTTCACGGATAGTTCATCCGCCCTGCAGCCTAGTTGGAAACAATCAAGAGTTTGCTACGGAGCAGCTTGCAACACAGCATTAAAGGCAATATGCAATTTTCATATCAGTTAAGTATGAAAAACTTTTACTACGCTTAAAAAATCAGAATCTTGTAAACAGATTTGCGATAGCATAAATAGAGAAGTGTAAATCGAAATCATACCAGACACTTTCGACTGACCAAGGGCTCATCATGGAAACTGATATAGAATATGTAGAAGCAACTGCTGCAAAATTAATGTTGAAATATATTGCTCAGGTCGTAGTTGCTCTAGCACCATATCCACTGATCTCGATGTCGCTGTTTGAACATCGCGATCTGTTTCGTGTATCAAACATCATAACCTTGTATCTTGTTTACGGAAATCGGCTCGTTCTTGACGATTATGAAACAGATAAAAGAAGGCAAGGGAAATAAATTACGAGCCAAAAAAGTAGAAAACTATATATTCAAAAAAATGAATAAAGGAAATTTGGCAACATAAAGAAACTTAAAAATAAGTGTCTTACTTGTAGTAAGCATTGTTTCGATGTCCTGCCACCTTGGAAGCAGAGTTGCAGCTGTGTGCTGTGTCGAGCAGCCAGCCAGCCTCGCTGCTATTGGCTGCCGCCGTCCACCACTGAAAGAGCACTGCAGTGAAAGCAAGCGACTCGCAAGCCCCTCGACTTTTTTGTTAATTAGTTCGGTGAGATGTTTTTACCTGACGGCCCTGCAGAGGTGACAACGCACCTGACCACATGGCGTGAAATTGGCGTGCAGCTGTGAGTGTTCCGCGATAGAACAACGATGTGAGCCTTAATAAAACTCTGAAGCCATCTTTAGTGAAGCTGTAGAGTTCTGAGCAGTTAAACTGAAGTGAGCGCTAATAAATGAAAACAGGGAGCACGATTTTCGTCCATGACGCAGCCTCGACTGTTAATTCTGGTATTCTTGGAGGCCGAGGAGAGTGCTGAAAAATTAGTCCCTAATGCCTAACGACTACAGCGAATGCAACAACGCTGGCAAACAAGCGCTCGAGAAGCTATAAGTTGAGCGTAAGGGGGATTTACTCGCAAACCACTGAAGACAATTCATTATCGTTTGACTGTTTGACAACTGACATTTTTTTCGACGAGTTAATGGGTGCTTAATCGGGCGAACAGAGACAAAAACCCGTTTGGCAGATGTTTCCAATTAGGCACAAATAGATGACAAACATTATTTTGTCTTCCGCAGTTTAAAGAGGCCACTGAGACTGTAGCCCAGCGACTATTCATTTTAGCTGGATATTGACTAGACGGTGCAGTGTGGCATCGTAGCGGGAACGGAAGAGTAATTTTAGAGCCTTGAAGCTGAATATTTATTAGACACTCAGGAATAGGAAGGACGCCTACTTATAGTTATGGCTGAAACACCTGCAGATTCAGCTACAGCTGCAGCCTTCATGGCACTATGTGCAGAGATGCTACTGGAAAGTCTTGCGCTCGATTTCATTAGTCAGTTTAGGCGAGAAAGGAAATTCGTCCAGGATTTGAGGAATGAACTTCCACGAAACTTCCACGAGAGGGCATTTAATTTTCCCCTGTTGTTAAAATGAAGCTTCTTTGATTTTTTGCCAATGGTTTTAACAATTTACGAGTCCAGGAAACTAACGAAGTTTTCCGAGGATAATGGCCTCTAAGTTCAGGATTTTCTTTCAAAATTTGGACAGAGCATACGAAGTCAAGGCAACTCCAAAGGCCACACGACGTCATGCACGCACAGCCCGAGCAGATGGGCCGCGCATACCCACTGCCCGACATGATGCTGCCGTCGCTCCAAAACTCACATGAGTCATTTAAGGTCAGCAGACTCAAAGATGGCTGCCGTTTAGCCTACGCTAAAGTGAATTAGTGGCTTCAATGTTCAGGAATCAAAATATTAAAGATTTACTTCGCTAAATGTGGTTTTTAGAGGTTATACACCACCCTATTCCATCGCAAAAATGTGTCGTAAATGTGTATCGTGGTTGCAAAATGAAATATTGTGCAATTTGAGGTAATTGGAACATCAATAACCCCTCAAATTGCACTAACTATATATGTGCAGCACGCAATCAAAGTATTTGTGCTTGTGCAGTGGGTAATTAACGTACTCAAAGCAAATGTTTCCTCAGTAACCCTTTGCAAAATCACTTTCCTAGTTTCGAGACTCGCCAGCAAACATTCAATACCGATAGTCAACTGAGTACAGTTGGTGAGCTGGACAATTTAGTAAGACTGAACACAACAAGTAAGATAGGCTTTTAATTCGCTTTCATTCCTGTACGACATCTTTGTTTGCTTAGGCTACAGATATTCTAATTTGAATGCACAGACAAGAATCGGAGAGGTTGTCAGATTTCAGTGAGTTTCAAATGTGAGCAATAACTTCGTGTGTGCTTATAGTTAACACGCATAGCATATCCACGGAGAGTATAATGCACCATTACTATGAGCGTGTAACTCACAATCTAGAATGTTATTCACTTCTGAGAGAACAGCGCTTATTCTAAGACGGTAACGCACCCTTCAGAATGCAACACACATCCCACACCTCCGTGTGCACCACAGAATGCAACACACATCCCACACCTCCGTGTGCACCACAGAATGCAACACACATCCCACACCTCCGTGTGCACCACAATAATGTAACACACATCCCATAAGTCCGTGTGCACCACAGAATGTAACACACATCCCACACCTCCGTGTGCACCACAGAATGCAACACACATCCCACACCTCTGTGTGCACCACATAATGTAACACACATCCCATAAGTCCGTGTGCACCACATAATGTAACACACATCCCACACCTCCGTGTGCACCACAGAATGCAACACACATCCCACACCTCCGTGTGCGCCACAGAATGCAACACACATCCCACACCTCCGTGTGCACCACAGAATGCAAGACACATCCCACACCTCCGTGTGCGCCACAGAATGCAACACACATCCCACACCTCCGTGTGCACCACAGAATGCAACACACATCCCACACCTCCGTGTGCGCCACAGAATGCAACACACATCCCACACCTCCGTGTGCGCCACAGAATGCACCACGCATCCAAAAAATACAGTGCAGACTTCACAAATGCAACATGCATCAAACAGTCGAGTGTTCACTTTAGAATGCAGCGTACATCGTACAAAACAACACATATTCAAGCACACAGCACATGAGGCCCAGGCACTGTTATGCAGGGATCCAGGTTATGCAAGTTATGTCTCGGAATTACCTCCAAACGATAGCAACGTTCAGTACGAGATCGAAGGCTATGAAAGCGAGTTAGAAAATAATACAAAGGAATTTATGTTAATAATAGTTCTGTCTAAACGAATAAAAAAATTCACAATGATGCTCTTGTTCATATACACATTCTAGATACGGATAAAATCATTTTACTGTAAACTATTTTTCTTCCATGAAGCGAAAGTTAGGGTGCTACATAGGTTCTAACGGGAATGGTAGTTATACAAATGAAAAATATTTTCGCTGCCCTAAGTCTTTCCATCATAACACAGGCTCTACAATCGAACAACATCACTTTCATTCCAACCCGATAAGTTCTGAAATAATCGTTGTTTCAAAAAACATTGTTACCGCGCTCCGTGTTTCTTAGAGTTAGAGTTGCCTTAGTAGAATAAGTTTAAGTTAGTCAATAGGTTCTGATGCTTTCACTGCAATCCAGTCATTGGAAGACCGCGTCACGGTCTTCCCAAACTAGAATTAATACAATTTTTATATATTTAAATAGCCATTCCTATTGATATTTTGTATTATTACTTTGAAATACTTCTAGCTAAATCTATTGTACTTTTTTTCTTGTTGCAGACCATTCTCACAATAATTTGAAACTAATTTACGAGTAATTCACTGCTAACGGTTGCTGAATAAAACCTTGTGAACCTTGAACAGAAAACTAATGGTGTTTAATTCTTCGTTCAACGCTACTGTCCTCAACAAGGAAGGAATTGGAATTCACTCGTTTATCAAATTATTGACCCATAACTATGAAGGCAAAACTCAAATTTCGAGCCTTTAAACATTATGCATTGCTATAAGTTTTGAAAGTAAATCTAAATATTTTACTAAATATTATTAAATAAGACACATATAACAAAGACATGGGGATCAGGAGATTCCACAGAAAACCCTGTTCCAATTGCAGACAAGTTTTTCATCTGATTTGAATGCTCGTAAGCTAGCCACTTGAGACGAACTTCCTAGCATTGGTGTGAAATTACAACACCACTTCAATTGACTATTATTCTATTGGTTGACACTTCTTCACTTCCTTTCTTTGACAATGGCGACGAAAGTCAAAGGGAATCAATTTTCAAACCTACAGTTGGAAGGATACGAGTGTAGGTATTGCACGTGCAAATTCTGAAATTACCAAAGTATCGCAAAGTTCCACGGTTGCTTCAATGCTCTTCGTTCTTGCGAAGAATTGGCTTCTCTTCCCAAAGACGACTGCGTCCAAACAAGGGAACGCCTCGAGAACGCAGGCCTGTCCAGATGTGGACGAAGGCTATCTTCCTGACAATTGACACCTCTTGTAAGATCCCCATGTCCTCTTGCACTTCAATTTAAATTCATCAATTTGCAGATGCGCTACGTAGCTTTTTATGATAATTTCAGATCGGTTAGCTCGAATACCGTAAATGTTCACCTCGATTGCCACTGTTAGAATGTCATTATGAAAGAAAATGAAGTTGATCGATTAGAATAAAAATTTGCTCGCCTGGATTTCCGAAATCCTCATTTAAATGACTGGACTGCAACACAGTATAACTATAAATGATTTAAGGGCGTTGTAACCTATACTGTGTAACGAGTCTTGAAAAGCGATAAATTGTAATTTCTAGAGTTGAAAATTCTAGGTTATTAACCGAGAATATGAAATTATGGTGTACAGGTGTTGTTCTTCCAACAAGAATCTATCTCCAACTAAAACAGATCTCATAAATGAACTCCTCAATCACCATAGAGAGGCTTTTAAAGAAATAAGTGTTTAAAAATTTCATTGCTCCACCTGCCCAGAGAAAAAATTTTCGACACGTATACTTACACTTCCTATGAAATAATTCAATTCACTTTCGCAGATACTGAAGTAGATATCACTCTCAATGCAAATGACTTTCTCCCGTCAAACTGGGAGGCTCACTAGCCTCTTCACAGGCTATGTTGCCGCGCTGGACAAACTTAGCGCTGGACTGTAGCAGCTGGCAACGTATAACCTGATATATAAACTTCTCAAAATTAAGGTCAGTGACAACGCTTTCTATTTTTCCCCACTTTTTCACATACCACAAAATGAGTTGACCAATCATGAGGCTCTAGCCCAGCGAGTGGCTTCTAGCTGGTTGTTTCGTCATATTCTTGGTTTTACATACCTTATCTTGAGCTGATGTGATATGGAAAACATTCAAACATAGAATGATCAATAAAAATACGTAGTAAAAGCAAATATATACATTGTTCATGTGAGTACGTAAGAGGAATAGGAAGATGCTATTTTCTATATTTTATCGATCGAAGAGAACACTGATGTGAGAAAAACTCTACCGAAAAATACATTTCTCAACTTTGTCGCACATCCGAGCTCTTATTATTGTTCATGGTAGAAGCGTCAGACCTGCGGAAGCGAACAACCTTGATGTTCAGGGAGAAAGCAAGCCTCGAACCAACGACAGTAGTCCATGTCTCATCTAAGTTACAGGTTCGTTTAATCCATTTTTATGACCTAAGGAATGAATATTTTCTCACTAGTACCTGGAAACGTCTTCATAATGTTGCAAGTTGACCGTCGTGTGACAGTATCGCTCTACCTCGGGAAAATAAATTCAGCAGCAACACAAGTCACGGCATGGCGACTTGAGATGCCATGGCACTGTCCCGTCCTTCACGCCGGACTTGGCCTGCAAAAGCAGAGCAAATTGAGCGAGCGGAGAGCAAACAGCTCGTCTTTGTTTGCTTCTACGGCCCACAAAAAAATTTGCTTAATCGTCGATGCCAGACAGACGCAGATGGCTGATCACCGCACGTCACAGCCTTTAATTTCTGGAACTTTTCACTAATAAAAAGAGTGAGGCCAAGCTCTGTTAAATAGGACGTGCAATGCTAACAGCAAAATCTAGTCATTTCTCTCTGTGATCATGGACGACTTTCGTGTATGAATAAAAAGAAGGGAAGGCTTCTTTCAATAGGAATTTGGGCAGTCTGTCCAGCCGATTTTTTTAAGGGACATTACCTCAAAGGTTCCCATAGGGTCGTTACCCCCGAGATCTGTTTTTTAGGAAACGAAGCTTCAGTAAAAAATAAGATCATTAAGCACTTCCCCGGGATGATACAATAGATCCTGTATGCTTACTTTTATGACTGTCACATTCCTAAGCCTGACCAAGCCACATGAGCCACATTATTGTTCTTGCTCTGAGAAGCTCTTGAGCTTAATTTACTCTCTGGTGAAAGCTTTGAGGGCTAAAAATCAATTGTAACTCGTTCAATAGTATAACACAGAGAGTCTTCTAAGACATCTTGTTTCTTCGAAAATATTGAGTTTCTTTCATAACATCAGGTATTTTGTCCTACTGGCGATTTTTAGAGCGAAGGTGTCAGCTTTATGCTAAAATAATATACACAGCTAGTGCTGTGCACACATTTCTTGTGATAAGATCTCCCAATCTTGAATGCTATTCAATGAATGGGTGAAGGAGCGATGGTCTTTTAACATCTATTTGGATGGCAAATCAATACACAAAGTCTGAATAAAATCACTTCAGCTATCAAGTACATATCTTAGGATGAACACAACCCAACTTTAACATCGCTACTCAGTATTGAATCAAAAGAATGAGACGCAAAGCAGCATCATGATTGTTTGATTGTTTATGGAATGCTTGAAATAATGTGAGATTTTCAAAACATTTCTTATCGAAAGACGCTTTTCTGAAGTTATAAACTGATAAATAAGATGGGGTTGGATTTGTCAACAACGTACGTCATCGTGGCAATGCAGCTGGCCGAGTGAGTTTTTCTAATCTCGCTTAATTGCTCAATGTGCTATTTCTTTTAGGTTTTTTCCTTATACAATTCAGCCATTAGGAGCGCTCAGCATCTGGTAACTTTACTGAGTTGTATGATGCTGAGTACTCATTTTATCAAATTTCCTTTGAAAACGAACTCCAAATTAAATGCATCGGAGCCGTGTCAACATAGAAGAACATGCTCTCTAGTAATTCTCATGTCCTCTGAACCTTAAATCAAGTAGGCTATGGACGCTACTGAAGTCCAGCGTGCACAGTAGTGTACTCTCGCGAAATTTTCAGCAATGTTAAGTGCTATTAGAATAAGTCACCCCTCTAGCAGGAGGTGGATACGAGTCAGAGAGGCAGGCAAGGCATTTCTACAGGGTCTTTCGGATAAATTTGTGAAAATCTAAAAATGTATGTAATTCTGATACATTTAAAAATTAGTAATACTAAAGAGAATCAGTTGTGTCTAGTTGTACATAAATCCGGCAATTAACATTCAGAGTTCGCTGCATAAACATTACGCAACGAAGCAGTCGAATCGTTCGTCAAGCAGCTATCTGTGAACTTTGTCGTGCGTGCCGAACCCCAACCGTTATTGCAAATTCATCAGTTTCCTAGGCAAACACTTAATGATGTTTTTTTAACATTTTGATGAATCTCGCCAAGATTGGAAAGCCACCCACACGCCTAAAAATATCAAATTTACAAACCTCACATTCTAGTCGTCCTCGAAAGAAGCGTCAAGGCCAGACGTGTTTTTATCAACATTGGTTAAGGAGAGGCTCGTCAGCATCACAGTAATTCGCAGGGCGATCAAAGACCTCGGCCTAACCCATTACGCACAAAGTATGAAGCATTTCCTAACTAATGAGATGAAGTATTAGGGGTACCGGAAAGTTCTGTCTTCTTCTCTTTAATGAAACTTTAAAACGTGTGAATAATTCAAAACAGCTGTTTTTAATGTTAGATCACATTCAGATATTCAGTCAAAGTTCACATTTAATTTAATCTACTTCTACTAATATTTTAAACACATCTATAGCCCGTGGAAGAGAAAAGTTTCAAAGTGAATCAAATGCGTCATTGCATGTTGTATGAATTACACATAGGTGGCAATCTAACGATAGCAGTGAAAAATACAAACGCTGTATATCCAGAGGGTGCGAGTGCTTAAAACTGCCGTAGATAGATTTGAAATTTAAAGAAGGCCGTTTCGATCTTCCTGATGAGCCTCAAACGGGGAGACGCTGTCTTCTAGATGATGAACTTTTGAAAGCTGCAGTAGAAGAAGATCATCGACAAATGATCACAACATTGCCTAAAAGACTTGATGCACGTTGGTCTAGTGTTCAGTAGCATGTGAAAAAGATGAGAAAGGTGTATAGAGAGGGTGTTTGGGTTCCTCATGCATGAACTCTCTCCAAATAACAAAGCAATGCGGGCAACTATCGAATTTGCCTGCTTTAAATTTCGAAAACCATCTACGGCAGTTTCTAACATTCTCACCTGATGGATAGACAGCGTTCATGTTTTCCACTGCTGTTGTTGGATTGCTACCTTTGTGGAATTCATTCAAAAAGGTTAGGTTAACATCGGCATCTTTGGGATGCTTTATTTCCAATCAAGCCTGATACATATGATCTTAGCATTGGTTTTTCAAATGTCTTATAACTAACCCTATATATAGGGCACCATGACGGTTCCCCCGTAAAGCCGGTACCCATTTCCGACACCTGGGTTGAGTGGGGTATTGTGCTTGAGCTTTCCCTTATACCCAACGGGGAAAATCTCCGCGCCAGCGCTGGGAACGAACCCGCGACTTCCAGCATACAAGTCCGATCCCTTAACCGCTGTGCCACGGAGAGAACTCAACATGCAATGACGCGTATGATTCACTTTGAAACTTTTCTTTTCTATGGACAATAAATGTGCTTAAAATATCAACTGGAGTGGTTTCATTTAAATATGATGTTTAACTGAACATCTGACACCTGATCTGACCTTGAAAACAGCTGTTTGGACTTATTCACATGTTTTAAAGTTTGGTTAAAGTAAAAAGAACACAACTTTCCGGTACCCCTAATAAAGTTCGTTTAGATAGGTACAAGAAAGTTATGAATTGTTTGAAGATCAACGGATAAACCATCAAATTCTTTTCAGATGAGAAGATTTCTACAGTAGATAGAGCTTTTAACAAACGTAACGATCGTGTGATGACCTCTTCAAGCACTGACATCTAATCCTCGATGATAACTAAAGAACAAACAGCCAAGGCCCTCAGCGTGGTTTCGAGTAAGATTGACGTCTTTACCCACTTCTTTGCCAACAACGAAAAAGTGAATGCCGGGTCTTCATGCTATGTCTTGCAAACAGAAATCATCCCGCGGATACAGGCCAAGGCTTCAAAGCCTCAAATAAGAAGTTCATGTTCCAACAGGGCTAGGCTCCTACCCACACGGCGAGCAAAACAGTTGACTTACTTGAGAGGTCCGATGTGCAATTCTGGGAGACAGACTGTTGGCCTTCCAACTCACCACACCTGAATCCATTGGATTACTGTATGTGGTTGCAAATTGAGGCCAAAGTTTGCGTGAAGTATCACAACAGTATCACAACCCTTAAAGAGGACATCAAAAAGACCAGTGGAGTCGTTGGAAACGGTAGAAGTAGTCAGCACTACGTTCAGCTTTCGGAAGCATGTTGAAAGCATCGTGGCTGTGAGCAGTCATAAACTTTTTTCCGCCTGGTCTGCTAAATGAAATATCAGAGTATTGTATACTTTTTATTGAGTTATTAAAATTTAAGAATTAAGGGAAATGATTCGGTTATATCCGAAAAACGCGGTAGGAATTAAAGTGTTCATATTCATTTTCATAAATGGAAATGAATTTTTATTCTATGCTCATTTAAAGCTAAAAATGTCACATTAATGAATTCAAATCACAGAAATGTGTACTAAAAATTGTAGAGTATCACCAACAATTCTAAATCATAGCATGAAAGGCTAAAAAGAACGAATATTTAATGATTCACAACGATTTAAATTTGACAAAGAATTTTGCATTTAATCGTCGCAGATTTAATTTTTGAATGTTATTAATCTATAAATAAATTAATTGTGATTGTGCGGTAAATATATTATCCTAACTTCCATCTCACAATCAGAGCAACCAGTTCTAAGAAAGATTCCCTCACTAAATACTTTTTATCCCGTGAATACTCTAGATGCTAATTTGATGCTAGCTGTCGAAATCAAGGAATATAATTATGCAAATGTGACTTAGCCAGATCGCCTATGTTTGGGGGATGTAAAGTGAGTTCCAGTAAATGGCCAGAAAAATAGCAATTAAACGACAATAGACCTGAAGCTTCTACGAATTTTGTCAACACTTCTGGTTTTGGACCGCTCACTGTTTGTGAGCGGTGCTCTTAAAAGAGCGGAAAGCTTGTCGAGTTTTATATTTTTTATTATCTGCTCCTTCTGAGGAATCGCTAGCCCGAGAAATTTGATGTTAGTTTTGCTTTACCAACGGGAAACTTTTCCGCTAAGAGAATTTACAGTGCTCGAGAAAAATATCAATTTTTTTACTTTCTTAAAATAAAACTTTTGGTTTGCCTGGAATTTGAAGCTGTCAAATGTTTAACTTGGAGCAATTTTTTTCGGTTAAATTTACTATGCTGATAAATGCAAAAAGTTTCCTGTATCTCAATGAGAGATTGATTGAAAACGATATACGCTCCAAGAAACATAGGAGGCCTTTGCAGGTGTACGAGTGGACGCCCAAGAGATGGAAGCAGGGTTGGGAGCCGTGAAACGACAAATCAGACGGGAAGTCATTCACTAAAATTTGAGCAGACATGTGAGGCCCACAATGTCACTTACGAAGTGGCGTCAGGTGCGTTGTACGAAGTCTTGGAGACGCTTTTGCTTCGAGCTTTAAGATGCACAACAAAGAGTGGCTTTCTACATTCGAGCAATAAAAGATATCACGCTTTAGAGAGTGTTAGAAAGTAAAAATCAGCAATTTTTTGCGGTTGTTGATAAGCATCACGTTTGAAAATTTAAGCTCATTTGAAGCTCTTTTCATGGCTTGATGGGGCGCAACGAATTGATCAAACGCTTGTTTGTGATTCGAATACAGTCTCTATTCAACTCGCATGAAAGCTAATGACAGCAAAGGAGCTTTGTTGCTTTCATGAAACTTTGATGAATGAATCGCACGGTTCAATTCGTGGACAACAGCGTTGGGAGGATCGCCAAGTCTAGCCACTGAACGTCACTGAACGTCTAGCCTTTTCTTATTTTTTCCCACAAAAACTGTAAATTGTGCACTAAAAATATTACTCAATTTCATGTACTCAGTTTTCTGTTATTATTATTTGTAAAAACTATACCCTAGGTTTATTCAAACTGATTCCAATAGTTCCATATTTATGTTGTATTTTTATCCCATTGCTTCAGCATCCGATGATGGAGTTCATGTTTTACACGATCTGAATTACGTTTTCTTAGGAATCATTTCAATGAGGTTTTTTGAATTCACTACCACCAGTCTCCAATGAGACAAATCATTGATTATTATGATACGGTGCCTAGTACATCAATAAAGCCGTATTTTCAAGGCTAGCAGTTATCCTGTACGTTTTGTATCATTTCATGGATATGTCTCTCTTTTCTAATCCTTGCTTCGTGTTTTCCTAACTTACAAAGAGGAACTAAAATAATAAAAAGTATTTAGTTCCCGTTTGAAATTTGCGAATGCTCCCCTACTATCATAAAGCTGTCTAGAAAGACGCTTGATTGAACATGCACAGTAATCATGAGGACAAATTTTACGAGTCCATTTGTGCGTCGTGATGCGCATACGGAGAGGCTGATCGTATCTTTAAGTGAAATGTTAGTTAAGTAAAACTGAGGCGAGATTGGTCTTCACATTCTTTAATCCTTTTTGAAGGATCACACAACACTGTAATGCTTGAGCCAAACGTACTCAGTTTCACTAATTGTCACTCCGAAAATAGTACAGAATTATTCCCTGAACGGCTCTGATCCTTGGAAGGAACACTTTGTCTGTTAATGCCAAAGCAGCCTCACCCGTTATAGAATACTTTGCTCGGGTAACCGTCTAAGCCAAGCCCTTTATACATGACGAAACAAACGCGTTGCGACGGTTATTGAAAGTTCATTGCTGTGAAGACGCACAATCCTGGTTAATTTTTGAGGAATCAACTTCAATAATTAATATCCACAAATTTAATAAAATTTTACGTAGTTCAATTACAAAAATATAGCAACACATTCTTCCAAGTGAAGTTCTAGCCCGTGGAGACGTGGAACTCTCCGAGAAGGGGCCCAGAGGAGCGGCGTGAAGGTGATGAGAGCGTGGGGGTAGGGAAGGCGATCAACTGACGGCGACGTACGTAGGACGGACAAAAGCTGGGCGGCGTTCTTCGTGTCAAATATTCCTGATGTAACAGATCAGTTGGAGGATCAGAAGAAACATTACAGATGATTAATTGTTTTCATGAGAACATATCTCTCACGAGTTAATGTTTTTTTTTCGAGACATGATAAGATTGCATTGTTGCAATCGTTGTGTTGCAATTGTTCGTAGATACAATATAGGTGCTTGTGTTAACCCAAACAGATAGTAAAGAATCGATAACTCTTTTACCTAGATCCATGTAATTGAACTCTTTTGTTAAGGAAAGGAGCATGACCAATGGCCTCAAAATCAAAAGGAAGTGTGGCTCTTATAATTTATGCTGATTATTCCATTAAAATACTTCGAATGATTGCCAAGAATGCTCAGATGGCTGAAAAAACAATCTATGTCTAACAAGTGAGCGTTATGAAGCGCATACTTGATAAAGTGAAGTGTGTTGTTCAGTCCAGAGAATATACAAGTATAATACCAAGTCGAGTATAGTATCATCCGCAGACACATACCGTGTCGTACTGTATGATCATGTCAAAATTTGAAAAACAAGGTCAAAGAAAAAGCTTATCAGCTCCCCTCAATCTAAGGTCTTACACTTAGGGTACGCCTAGCATCATGCACGCAGAGTTTTGCGGCAACCGTGAACAGTCTGGCTAGATTCCAAATGTCGTCCTCTTTTGAGAGCTCCCAGGTACGGGTGACATCAGCATTCTTTTCTGGAAGAAACAGTAGAATAATTCTATAAAATATCGATCTAGAAACGTTCAGCTTAAATTTCTCACTGCTAAACAATTAATGGAGAGCACAAGCTCATTTCTATTGACACTTTTGAATGCCTTGTCGATCTTTTCGCTCGACTCCTGCCAAAACGATGCTCCGCTGCAGAGTCTATATTTGAGGGCGCTGATGAAAGTTTTCACCAGCGCCGGGGAGATGTAGAGCTCACCAACTCGTAAAGTTTTAATAGCCGTTCTAGCAGAACCAGCACCGCCCAGCTTTTATTTGAAGTGTTGCTCAATTTATGATTGACACGCGAGATGTTAATTGCAGCTCAGCTCCACTGCCTCACCTGAGCCTCTCTCCTGTACTTAATGACGCTCTAAAGCCGTAGCAGTGGCCATGTATCTATCACCAGATCGTCACTTCGATGGTTAGATATGAACCAATCTCTGAAGCCTGCTGACGCTCAAGTAGAAGCAAAGTCTTAGTCTATCACCAGAGACCATCATCACGATCGCGAGATAGGGAGCTTGCCCCTGAAGCTCTCTGATGCTTTCAAGTTGCATGCGATATAGAGCACCACCCTAAGAGCAACCTCAATCAATTCGAGGGAGAAGTGAGCTAAGATAAAAAGTGGCCCTTGAGGACTGCTTGTTTCAGGCTAAAAAATTATATCAATTGTTCTTTGGTGAGATTATGAGACGCTTACTATATGTAGGATCTGATGACTTTGAAATGACGATTGTATCGTTTGGAAATAATTGCGAACGTAAAGATAGTGTGGCAATTGCGTGTTTAGTAAAATAGAGAAGCCTTGGAAATTTAAGCTTGAAATAATTTATACGGGTAAAAGGACTATTTCATGAAAGGAAATAGAAAAAATAACAATAGAGTAAATGTTACACAAATGATATCAGTGTTAAGATTCGAATTGTATTCTAATGGTAGTATTAAATGTTGAACCCGCACTTGAGAATAGAGGTTTACAGTGGAAGACAAAAGTATTTACTGACAAGATATTTTACGGTTATAAGTTTTCAGCCGGCAAATTACACGAAATAAATATAGTTTCTTCCTCTTAAAGATGTAAAATAAAAAAGTAGAAGATTCTATTTCTTAAAGATGTAAAAGATAGGTCAGTCGTCACACACGACGAAACATGCTGAGAAAGGTTCAAAATGAGCCGATGATTACTGAAAAAGAGTTGAAACTTGGTATTGAAGCCTCCAGTACAAAAGTAAGCAACAAAACAATCAGCAGAGAACAACATAAAGACATCACAAGTTACAGATCTCGTAGTCAATGAGATTCCAGTTAACGAGAAAGAATGTTGCATGTCGTTTAAATTTTGGAATTGAACATTGAGGCAAAGGCGATTAGTTCTGGATTACTGTCTTTTTCTGATGAAACAAAAGAAGAGTTGTTTAAATGTGATGCTTTTTATCAAATTTAGAGGACGGAGGGGACAGCCAATAAATTCAATAATACCGTAGCAACTGCGAACCCCGGAGGTGTTATCATAATGGTTCTGGGCAGCTTCACCTCACATGACCCGTGCACACATCAATAAAGGCAAGATGGATGGTGCCGTCACATTTCGGAAAAAATCTCATCTCGAGTATAAAGTTCAAATTCATATATAACACGTGGACATTTCAATAAGACAACGACTCTAAGTACGCACAAATGGTTAAATAAACAGTAAATCAATGTTCTGCAACGGCCAAGCTCATCACACGACCTCAGTCCGGTCGAAAATCTTAAAGGAGCCTTGAGGAATCAGATCTAGCAAATATATAAATGAAAAGAACTTGCAGAATTGAAAAAAAGTGTTTTGAAGAACTGAGTAAAATATCACCCCACTTGCGGACACCTAATTCCACTCATGGAAATCATTCCCGACCGGCGTTGATAAAGAATGAAAATCGCAACTAATTATTAAATGTTAAATTGTCTGGTTGAATCCTTGTATTATACATAGTGACAGCTTTTGTTTTACATCAATTCGTATGCCTGAGCAATCAGATTTTGTATTCTGTATCCTCCGTTTGATTATTAAGAACTATAATCTGTAAAAAATTCTTGTATGTTACCTTTCTAACAGTTTGATAAACGTCAATTCTCACGTAAACATGCACTGTCCCCCAACTGTAGCATCACTTAAAACAGTAAGGGACCTTGAAAGAAATTGAATGGCAGGAATTTATGTATGAGAGTAGGGCAGCAAAGTCCATGAAACATACAGTATACTAAACACTAGTAAATGTATTCTAATCATAAAACTGACATACACTAAAGTAGAAATCAACTTTCAATTCTGTTGGACTTCTGATTGCCTTGTAAGCTAATATGCAATTACATTTCTACATCATTTTATTCGTGAAAACCTTGGTTGTTCCGCTTATTGGGTCGGCTCAGAAATTGCCTACACATGTTTAGCATTCGAGTTGGTAATAAGCAGATAAGAAATACAAGGAGAGGGCATATACAATACCCGCTGGAAAAAGAGAGGTCAAATTTAATAGTCGTTAAAGTCGTTATTAGTCGGAGTTGAATTCAAGGACCCATGTTAACGCAAGCCTTTTATGAAAATGAAACCGAGGCTGGCAAGTCTTCATACAACCAAAGAATCCACAAATTTCATGCCAGCTCTGTCTGAAAAAAAGTAAAATCTAAACATGACAGCTTCTTGGCTCTTCAACTTTTGGATAATGTCATTATTCACCAACAATAAGACTGATCTAGCAATCATTCTTGTTGTTTTTTGCGACTTATTAAAAGCTTCATCTACAATGACTTACGACCATACAAACATCAACAAGTGGCCCGTGAACAATATCTTTGCCCCATGCAGTATTACCACTTACAAAAGACATCTTTCTTCAATTTAGCACACATTCGCTAGAGTATCAAAGTTCGCTTTTCATTTATGATTAATTTGAAGGCATCAGAATTTGGTCTTCAAAGTAACGCGATGAGTAAAGATAAAAAGTAACGAGTGTATTCCAAATACTATTGAAAAGCAGGTACGCAGAAGACAGCTCAAAGAAATATAACTTTTCAGAAAATAGTAGCGACATAAAACATCAATTTAAGTTATGACAGTGATTGATACAATGTCTCACACAACACCTGATTATTCATGATAATATGAACTCAAGACGTTTAATAAGTTTGATTAGATGGCTATTGAGAAGACGTTTTATTTCTTTACATTCTAGCACAATAGTCTACGCATCTATGTCGGGTCTAGTTTAAGGTGAAAGAGACATGCTTTCAAAAGATTTGGCATCCTGTCAGCAAATGAACGGTTAATTTTCGCAATCCTAATCAGCTTCCTCAAACGTAGGAATAAAAATTGGCTCAGTCTATGAATTTCAGTTACTTTCTTACCTTGTTGAGCGAAAATAGATATTTCCATATTTTGACATGACCGAGGTATGTTCATGACTTCTGAAAACTGATAATTGGAAATTTGTAGGATTTCAGGATAGGACTTTCCCTGTACCACTTGGATGGAGAGCACAAGCTCAAGCCCATTTGGAGAACACAAGCCTATTCTGGTACAATTGAATATGCAAGTAATCTGGACAAGGGCTCTGATATTGAGTTCCTTCTCAAAGAGACGTTTCTCTTCTGAAAACACGAAGTCATATGAGATCGTACCCTCCTATATAGAACTTGTTCAGGAGAACTTATGTTCTAGGCCATCATTTTTCCTTGTGCAGGAAAGCCTGTGAGTTGCATACAATTTCGCGTTCTGAAGGACAACAGTCTAAGTTCTTTTGCTATATTCCTCATACTTTCTTTTTCTTCACCTATGTTCTCTTGGTAATTTCTGCAGTAACCTCTTTGGATTTTATATGACCCTTAGACAGCATTTATTATCTTCTCGGCGAAAGAAGATCGAGGGTAACAACTTAAAGGAATATCTTCGGTAGCTTTAAGTTCCTGTGATAGAGTTCAGAGTACGATAAATCTTTAGATTGCAGTGCTCTCAGCAGCTTGATAATATTTAATTTTGACTTACTGTGCAACTTACTGCTTGAAGCTGAACAATAGCGCAACTATTTTTACTTCGTTGTACTATATATGTTAAATAATACTACATTACGTGAACGAATACAGAAAATTAGAAATTTTTTAACATTTATTAACATTTGCCTGTATTAAAAATTCATTTAACAGTATTTCACTTCATGCTGCAAATCCCATCAAATTTTTTGATAGCACCCCATGTTCTGACGTTAGCTTAAACGATTAGACCAATGAGAATTTTACTTCAACTTTTCAATAAGCTTTAATATCAAAGATATCAATCTAAATTTCATCATGAAAGCATCTAACCGTTGCAGATATATTTATTTATCATCATGACCTTATATGTACGACTCAATTTTAGATTTTTGCTAAATTGAAAGTGACATGCGTGATTGACTCAAATTTGAAAAAGGGCAAACCGTTCGGCAGGAGCCTCGGTCACCAAGATAGCTGAAGTGATCTGGCCTTCGTGTGTTTTAACATCTAGAACAATGCTGGAATTTAAGAAGCATGGATAAATCTCGAGTAACCGGAGTAATGCCATCTGGTCTCTTAAAATTTATCGACAGGGACCGAGTGGTATTTATCAGCATCATGAGATAAAATGACAGGACTACTGCAACCAAAGTGACTGCTGGATTGAGTCAACATCTCAAAGCGCAGTTAGTGCAGTTGCAAACATAATCGGTCGCAGCGAGTTGACCATGCAGACCAGATTTAATGGGAAAGCCGCTTTCATGACATTTATGCTTTACGCTCTCAATATTCAAAACTGATTGACGTAGTGTAGAGGTCACAAAGGCTGATCGAAAGGCCGATGAGAGCGTGATGTTCTGCGATGAGCTAATTTTTTACTTATCCCAAATGCAGGGCGAGCTTAGGTGCATGTGGATGCAGCCGTGGAAAGCGTACAATGTTGACTATTTTTTTCCAGTGAAGCACGGAGGTACATCAATACCAAATATTACCTAAGCATTTTGGAAGATCAAGCTCATCTACTGAACGGCCTAAGTATCCAATGGATTGATGATAATGGTATCTTCTAAGGCAGTAATGCTGGAATGCCGAGAAGATTTGGTATATGAATGTCAGGGACTTGAGCTAGAACTTATGGAGCGAGTGCCTAAATTTTTTAGTCACAATATTATTGAACACTTGCAGAAGGCTTGGAGCGATGACTTATTAACCGTTAAGCCAATGCAATGGTTCTTGAAACAGCTTAAGTAGGTTTTGATGGAAGAATGACTGAAAAATCCCATGCCTGAAGACAGGATGTCGATTTGCCAATATGTCGCTAGTTAATACTACTTAAGCCTATTCGTGAAAAATTATTGTTTGTTTTCGTGTATCGAGTGTGATTAGTTCACTTTCACAGAAGAAACAGTGAGAAAAAAGTATAATTATTACGTAGGGAAGGTGAATTTTCCGAATCTAGTCCATACGATCGATTCAATGAGTACGTGACTTGAAACATTACTTACCCATTCCTAAATGCGAAGTTCTTCATGTCAATCGTGAGCAATACTTTATGTATGTTGATGGCTTCACAAATGTTCAGGTGCAGTAATGGAATAAAGTTTCTCACACACAATTTCCTTTAATATTCTCCCCTATATGGTTATTTTTAACATTTTTAATGTTGCGTTTATCTGTACTGGCAGCGACGCAACGACGTCGATCAGCTCATTCATTTGTCGATGTAAATTCATTCAGTGAAATTAAGTTTATAGCCGATTAGATTAGGCTACAATCCTACATGCAATTATTTTGAAATTATAGATTGGAACTCCTAAGTTAAATTATTTATAGTGTAAAAGGGTATTGATCTCTTTGCCTTTATATCTGCTTAGCAGTTCTCTCACTTACAAATCGACGATACTTTTTTTTTGAGCGATCCTCTCATTCCGACAAGTTCCTTGCGCCCCATGTCGTATTCCGTATCTTCTCTTTGTTCTGTCCGTCCAGTCGAGTCATTTAAAACTTACATCACAGGCCGATCTTTTCCTACACGAGTACGTGTCACTCTCCGGTGCTCTCAATCCTATAATCGTCGAACGATGTAAATCTGCCGGAATTATCATCTCACATAACAAGTTCTTTTAGGCGCGTATCCCATCTCTTGCGTCTCAATATCAGGGTTTTTTTGCTTTGTGATGCTACAGTAATTTTGAGTAGGACAAGGAAGATTCTTGGCTTAGCTTCTTCTAGTGCTTTTTACAGTTGAACGATGAAGCATTTTTTCCAAACTGTTAAGCATCAGCACATAGCTTAATATTGGAATAATTCATTTTACTGACAAAAACGCTCTTAAAATGTCTGTGGAACATTGGCAGTAACACAGAAAGGATTTAGGTTCAAAACTCTACCACACGCCTGCCATGTCTCCACCAGCACCGCGCGCACTAGTATGTACGCCACAGGTACCGTTGTTGGTGCGGCTGCTGCCATGCATCTTTTTTATCATCTCTATTTTATTTAATGTTGCTATCTGGCGTGCTCGGAATCGCTCATATACATAAATTGCTGAGGACACAAAAGGCCTCAACCACTGGGCTGAGCATTGAGGTGGAGGGGGGCCTGAATGCCTAAGCATGGTCACTCAGTGTCAGCTGACTGGCTGACCGGTGAGCCATCGACTTTCAATAGGGTTTGCTGCCAAGAGCACAACAGACTGTTGTTAGAGGTGCAGGGGGGTTTCCCTTCTGCTACAATACATTCGCTACAGAAATGAGGTTAAAATAAAGCTGGGGAATGAATAAGCAGTGGATAGACCGCTTTGTGGTTCATCAATGGATAAAAATAATAAAAGACGACTGACACACTAGCGTGTGAGTAGGGCATCGTGTGGCTTGGGGACTGACAAGGTCCCAAAAAAACTAGTAGGAGAATCCCACACAAACAACATAACTACCAAATGACAAATCGAAAGGCAAGTCCATGAACATAGTAGTAAACATGTGGTGCGTTCTGTCCTGAAATTTTTAGCTTCACTTTGTCTTTTCGGCAATATCGTGAGCTACTTCGACGAAAACTATGCAATTTACGTGACAAAATTAACCATTTTGATTTAATTTTAATAACTATTTTCCAACTATCGGGAATGTTGAAAAAGCTTGAGTGACTCACGTGCAGGCGAAATGCTGAGCTCTATTCTCCCAATCATGCTCGGTATCTCGTGCGATGAGACAATGAGGCACAGAAAGGCTTTGATCCATTGGGACAAAAAATGATCATTTAAAACAAAAGTGCAAAGGTAAGGCTTAGATTAAAAATTTAGTAACGTGAGGGAGTTTGCAAAAACTTTGTTGGCGCTAACGCTAACAAATAAATATGGTACGCAAAATTTTACATTTTACTCTACGGAATAGACGCAGAATGTATGCTAAATTCGTGCTTTCGCTACTTGTTAACAATTGGAACATTAGGCAGCGGAGATATCCTCACGAGACAAAAACAGATATAACGATGGCATGTTAAGACATTAAATACTGCACCATGAATAAAAAATAAAGGTTTAACGGCTGCTAACAATCAAACAATAAAATTAGACTCTTTAAAGGATCCCTAAGGTTCACTAATTGTGGTGTTCTAGGGCCTGAACATCGCAGTAACATTTTTACTACAAACTTTTAAGTACTGTACACATCGTACTGGAACCAGAAGATCAGAGTTCGCACTTACATGCATTGCATAACCTCCACTCCCCGTACACTGATTTTATCGCGCAAAAAAACTTGACAGTTTTACGACACAAGTTATTCGAGCGCTGGCGTTAAATAACACGTCACTCGTAGTTCTTACTTAGTATCCCGAGAGCTTACATTCTTCCGTTTATTTACAGCCGATTAACTTTGATACCATGGATGATATTAGAACGGAAAGGTCAACGATAACAAGAGAAAATGACTTATGTCATTTTCTCTAGCTGTAACTCGAGTTTTCGTAACAAATGAAAATGAAAATGAAATTTCTTTCCAGCACTCTAGTTTTATGCTCATACTTTTCACATGACACGGAGATTTAGGAGCTTTAATTTTTATTTAGGGATTTTTAAGGTACGATAAGTTATAACAAAGAAACACCATATTTTCTGCCATTCTTCCAGAGTGGGCGAATTTTCTCTCATGGAAACCAAGACGCTCTTACGAGCAGCGTGAGAGCTAACAGAGAAAATGCTCAAAATTCCTCGCAGTAATCAACAGCCTTAATTTAAATGTGGCAAGATGAACCCTGCCTGTGAACCTACGTTTGGCTTCCTGGACTCCCTGGCCTGCGACTGTGAGGCCAGCGTCGGCGGGTGCTGCTTGCGTCTTGAATTATGGGGACGATCAGTCGGGCGGTCATTAGGATCGTTAGCGAATGAGAGGCTCTAACGTGCAGGCCCGCAGCCTGTTCTATTAAGTGCCGAGACCCCTTCAACTTGCAGAATGAGCTGCGTTGTGCTGCGTTGTTTCTTCCAGTCAGGCTGGCGTTGAGTTGTAACTACATCATTTATTCTGCCTGTATTTTCCTTCCTGGACGATGTTGTGTTGCGTCAACCACATAATGCGTTGTACCCAAGTCCTTCTGAGGAAGTCTGAATATTTTTACGCATTGCCATGACTCCAGTTAGAGGAGAGAAAGTGTGGGTTTTAATACCAACATTCGTCTTGTTTCCATTGTTGCACCGACAGAAACGCATGGTTCAAAGATGAACACAAATGTGAAAGAACATTTCAATAGACTTGATAAGCAAACAACTTAGTATCAAAATACTGATTCCTCTTTTATAACTGGGGTCCCAGTTATGAAAAAGAAATCAGCCCCACTTATTCATAATTTAAACCAACATTGCACTACTTAAATGACTGAAACTAACTTATACAGTTGAAGTTAGTTTGAGATTATGTACAATTCTTAACAAAAAAATAAACTTATCCCACTGCATGCATCAGAATAGTGAAGCTGAATCTATACAGTAGCAGAAGTTCAGTGCAGCTGGAGAAAATGCCTCGTCGGAAAGAACATCTTTCTGCTCGGGGAGGCAGAAGAAGCATGCCCCTTTCATAGTTGAGAGCAAGAATTTAATGTTCGACACTGGTCATAAATTAGATGAATAAATAATTGCAATGAATTTTTACAAGAGTTACGTTTGATTGGATGCAGGCAAGCGCTGCCCGTCACCGCATGCCTGCACCTCGGAACCTATTGTGCGCTTTTTGCTTTATGCTGCCATGCTAATGGGCAGCAGCTTATAGCCAAGTCTTCATTTTGTGCGTGCTGCAATACGATATTCTGCTATGTTTATTGACCTTACGAAAGCGGCCTCGCTGCTCAGGCGGGCCTGCCGCAGAGCGCTGGAGGCTCTCGTGCTACGCTAAGAAAGTCCTGCTGGTCCTCCGAATAAATAATTGCACTTCGGACAACTAGGTCCACCACTTGTAGACCCGAACGTTATTAAAATTTGAACTGCTTATCGGCTTGACTCAAATTCTTTGGATGAAGAATGATGTTGTTGGTAACTTGCAATAGCCGTTACTTGAAGTTCAGGTCTCGGATAACTTCACAATTAACATTAAATATAAAAAAGATATTTTAAGGAGGAGGAAAAGAATCGTGCTATGTTTTGTAATAATCCTAAATTTGGATAGACTGGCACTCGAGGGGGGGGGGGGTAATACTAACTTGGTTTTTTCGGTTATGCAAAATTGGTGGCGTGTGTTTTTCCAAGTTTAAATAGGAGGCCGCATTAAAATTGAAAAATTATGATGCACTGAAACACAACTTAGTGGCAAAATATTTTTATTAAGTACATCTACGCAGAATATGCAAGCAAAATAAAATAGCCGATTGATAGAGCAAATAAATATTTTTATATTTTTAACGGAAAAAAAGTATTCGAACATATTAGCTTTTTGTTTTTAAAAGATTTATATTAGTTTTTATAGATAGCGTTTAGTACAGAACTAACTGTGTTGTTCCTTTAATGCGCTCAGTACTTGCTATGTACTTTAAATACTTTGGTCTTTTATCAATATTACAGTATCACTCAATGAAGTAGAATCATAGTTAATTATTTTTTCAAGCACAGGAACAGAACCTATAATTTTATTTACCACAGGTGATACAGAGGTAGAATTTTACTTAAGTCTAGTACAATGGTCAAATTTGAGTATAGCTACCTGTGGGCCCGAACAAGTTCAGCGACTTCTAGGGCATCCTACCATCACGTTATTCTAGGGTGTACAAAAGTTTAACCTAGTTCACTTAACCTAGTTTCGCATTAGACTGATCATTGAGATAATTAACTCGATATTTTATGCTGTATTTTACAATATAGGTCAAGTCGGCTATATTTAACAGTATGTTTGATAAAACGATTCAAGAGCAGAGAGAAGATTGGTTATGGTACACAAGGCAAGTTACATTATGACGTTATCATTAGTTACATGTAGGAGGCAAGATTTCGACACGGTGATCTTACACGACTAGTATTCTGATAGGAAGTGAGACTCAAGATGTCTTTTGAATACTGTGTACGAATTACATTCACGGATCTCTGCAGGTATAGAGTTCCAAGTTTTGGTTCCAACGAAGAGAATACTGTGTTGCGACCTGGCCTTTGAATAATAAGGAAGCATGAATTTACTTCTATTTCGGGTTAAATGGTCGTGATGACCAGTTTGCGCAGTCAATAATTGTCTTAGGCTATTGTCGCCATCATTTCTTAATGTTTTGTAAATGAAATTACAGATGGAGATTTTGTAGAGATCCGAAAGTTTAAGTATTTGTAAATTTTTGAAAGAATCATTTGTGTGAGCATTATATTCTAGGTTCTTTACCGCTCTGACAGCCCTTTTCTGCAGAGTAAAAATTTTGTTGGTTTTATTTTTATCAGTTCCGTGCCATGCTTCTATTCCGTATTGCAAGTATGGAGAAATGAGCGTTCGGTAGAGCATTTGTAAAGCTGTTTCAGGCAGAAAATTTTTAACTTTATTTAGGATTCCGATGGATTTTGATAATTTAGAACTAATATGAGTGATGTGCTCTTTGAAGGTCAGATGTTTATCTATTATGATGCCCAGAAACTTACATGAGTTGGTTTCTTCGATTTCACCTTCGCCAATTTTAATGCATGGGAGAGATACATCTTTCTTGTATGAGAAAGTAATATAATTTGTTTTATCGATATTTAGGCTTATTTTATTAGCTTTGAGCCACGATGAAACCTTGTGAAGTTCAGTATTTATACTCTCCACAATCATAGCAGGATTTTGGTTCGGAAGGACCGCAGAAAGCGTACTGTCATCGGCAAAAAGTATGAATTTGAAGAATGATGTAGATTTTACAATATCATTGATAAAAATCAGAAACAAGAGAGGCCCGAGAACAGATCCTTGTGGAACTCCATGGCTAATTGTCTGTGGGTCCGATTTTGCGTCGTCAATGACAACGTATTGCTTCCGATTTGTTAGGTATGATCTGAACCAATCATGGGCAATCCCTCGAATGCCATAACAGTGTAGTTTCGATAATAGTATTTTATGGTCCACACAATCAAATGCTTTTCGGAAGTCAAGAAATACAGAGAAGACAGGCTTTCCTTCATCTATATTAGAATAGAGGAATTGTAAATGATTTAATATAGCCTGTGTTGTTGATTTTTTAGAGCGAAAACCGTATTGTTTATCGTAAAGAAATGATTTTTGTTCAAAATAAGAGTACACTTTTTTATACACAATCTTTTCGAATACTTTGCTAATAATTGGTAGAATGGAGATAGGTCGATAATTGTTTACACAGGTTTTTTCACCACTTTTAAAGATTGGGGTTACTCTAGCAATTTTGAGGGAGTTCGGGAAAGTGCCTAGTACGAGAGACTGGTTAATAATATTTGATATCAGTGGGGCTACAATGTCAGCAATAACTTTAAGTACTTTAGTCGGAAACGTTTGTAACCCACTCGATTTATTTTTCATGTTGTTTATGCACGTAATTACATCGGAGGAGTTTGTAGGCGTAAAGAAAAAGGAGTTGGGTTCTCGAATATGATCCATAAATTCCAGGTGATCAGTAGGTTCACTTAGAATACCATCAGCTATTGTTTTCCCTACGTTTACGAAGAAGTTGTTAAAGAGATTAGCAATTTCTTTCTTCTCATGATATTTTACATTATCTTGAACAACATATTCAATTTTCTTTTTATCGGCATTTTTCGGTTTACAGCAGGAGTTAAGGAGATGCCAAGTCTTTTTAACGTCAGTTTTGAATTGAGTAAACTTGAGCGTAAAGTAGTTCTTTTTTGATGTTCTTATCTGGTTTGTTACATAGTTTCTAAATCGGTTATATGTTTCTCTAGATATTCGTCCTTCGCAAAGGAGGGCTAGGTACGCTTGACGTTTCTTTATATTTATCACGATGTCTCTAGTAATCCAGGGCTTATGTTTATTTTTCGGGGTAACTGTACGAGTTACAATTGGGCAACACTGATTGTATGCGGTCATTATAGTTTCAGTCAACTTTACTACTGCTTCATCAATGCTCGTAGTATTATTGTTTTGTTGAGAGATGTGCAATGTAGGCATTGATTCTTCTAGAACGGTGCGCATTTCTTCAAGATTTGATTCGTTTATTTTACGATATGAGTAAGTTTCAGCCCGTGCCTTGGTGCAAGCAATATAGACATTTTTAATTAAGGTAAGTAAAGCAGGTGAAACATACAGGAAGAAAACAGAAATGCTAAAAATGCAGGTAAAGACCATTGTTATAGTTGTTTCAAGGTATACGAGTCGAAAACGGAAGAAAAGCGTTGAAGACTTTGTGCAGCACACAAGAGATCTCAAAGCTTCCTTCGGTATATAACACCAAAAATTTCAAATGATCCAATGATCACACGTGAATAATTGCTAGAAGATTTGTCAACACAATTGTTTCTCTACGTACAATAAGCAGTGAACGCCATAGAGATAAACTGAAATTGCATTCTTCAAGGAAAATTCCATTGTTGTTGAAGCGACGTAGGGATGTCCGGTGGCAATATAGACGGGAGTAAAAGATTTAATCTGATGTATTAAGGATCTCTTGATCTCTTGGCGGTAGAGACTATAGTTCCCTACTTTAGTTACCCCTCAAATCTTTATTCTAGTCTTTCTGTATTCAGTAATCTTAAAATAGAACTCAATGGCCTAATCATCAACACCTGCTCTAACAAAATCAAATTAAATTATTTGTTCGAAATTCACGAAGTCACGCTAGAGGGAAACGGTACTACCTTTGACACCGAATAAAACAATTCATACTATATAGCTTGGACATGGTAGAAAAATCCTGGAATATTTTTCAGCTCGCAAAACTGGCAATATACACGTAATAGATGATGGAAAAATACTGAACAATACTAAAAAATTCGCTAAACTAACTTGAATGCCTCACGGGCAAAACTGTGGCTCCAGGTAGATTGGAATTTTGAACAAGATAACGAACCTAAACATTCAGCGAAATATAAATACAAAGAAATGGCTAAGTGATCACAATGTAAAACAACTGGAATGGCCAAGCCAGTCCCGAAACTTATTTCCTTTCGAAAACTTTTGGCGCTATTGAAAGTTAAATTATATTAAAATCCCCAAAGCAAAGCCAGAAGTTTAAAAAAATATGCATGAAAGAATGAGATAACATTCTGGAAGAAACGCAGAAATCATTAATTAAAGGTTATAGACATCGATCGATTGCCGTCGAAGTTTAAAGGATATGCTACAAATAGTTAAATAATGATTTGTGTTAGTTTTGAAATGTACATACACTTTCTTCCTCCTTTAATATACAAAAATGTATTTTCACCGTCTTAGTAATTATGATTTTTTTATTTTAAGGAACTTTTCCTTTACCTCCAAACTGAGTCATTTCAAACAGACACCATTGGTACTGGCGCTTTGAAACACTGGATTTGTACTATCGTACAGGTGTTAAAAGACACAACTTTTATGGCAACACGCAACATTCAGAAAATGTCGCGTCCACTCATTGTCCTTCTTATGGAATGACTATGACCTTCCAAAATAAAATTCGAAAGGATCCCAGAAATATTAATTCAGTAAATGAAAAATATCATCGTTAAAAATAGCAATAAAGAAAGCGTTAAATGTGTTGACCTAGCTTTTTTCACCCTTTTCGTTTTCAGTTGTAGTTGTGGAAGCATTTTCCTTGCGTGCTTTTCGAGTGTGAATTCTTGACCCTGTCAGTTTTTCATTGGTGTCCACGGCATGACATGCGTATAATTATTTTAATTTACCCGAACATAGCATACGATTATTAAACCCAATACCTATTTCGCCTTTAAACTCTTTATTGTTAACTTAAATTAGTGGCAAATATGTAAAATCTGCCAGCCAATGACTACTTCAGCTTGGGAAAAATTGCAACGCTACCAACACAAACAGTTCAGCCAACATTGAACCTCCTCAATTTTGTTACAATCGCTTCAACACGTTTCGATAGATGCGGAGGTTCTCATACATGCGTACTGAATTAAGTAATGGTGCTGCTGGTCGAACACAAGTCGAATAGAGAAAAACCCAGTCACATTCCAAAGAAAACTGTCGCACGCACAGTTGCGAAAGCGCTTTCCTCCATTCCTCTTTCCAGAGTCAATTTCAAAGTAACAATATCGGAACTACGAAATTTCATTCTCGTTTGGGTCTTTCATTAAGAAATACAACTATAATGATGACATACTCTTAAATCAGGGCTGCAGACAGCAAGAACAGGTGTGCCAGTGTCTCTTATTTCTCGGTATACATTAGAGATCTCGAACACGTTCGTGCCTTCCATTTGCACTTTTCATCATGACAATGTCAACAAGTAGTGGATTTATGAAATTTTTATTGTTGATTAGTCAGAATTATAGTTTTCTACGAATAACTACAGTATCGCCCTGTAAAAACTAATTGATATGTTTCATTATGGGAGGATTCGCTGTATAATTCTTGACTCTTATATCTTTTACACCGAGTGCGTTATTCCACTTTTGATGATTCAGTAACTCTACGAAGCGTTTGCAGTATTGGGAGCCCCGCTGATGTAAGCAGAACCCAGGTGACAACAGCAGCTCGTCGCCAGCAGTCTGTATCAAGATGAGAGTATTTTAGCGCGCTTAGTGGCTTCTTCGAGAGGTGTCATCAGTAGCATTGAGCACGTTTTGCTATGTTTTAACTTGAATTAGAACCAAGCTGCATTTAAAGCCGACTCACTAGGTTGGAGCTGTGGTAAAGTGAGAGGGATCAGCTGTACGGAGCATCAGAGTAATTCTGCGTCAACGGAGGCTGCATATTGATCGGCCCCTCAGGATTGTAAGTATGAAAGCCTCTCTGAGGGTTAGCCAATATGCATTGATAAGCATCATTCTGGAGTGTGGTAAATATCATACTATAAATTATTGTGCTTATGTTCCATTAGATGTCTACATACATCAGGATTTGTAGAGTCCCTGAATAATTTTCATTGATTTTTTGTCACAGTTTTTGTTTCCTATTTAACCAACAACTTTTCCTAGAAGTACTCAAGAATTAATGTACACAACAGTCTCCTCTCACCCAAAAATCATTGTTATTAATTATGTTGAAACAAACGAATTAATCACCGTTTTCAAATTCTAATTTAAAATTCCTTCGCAATGTGCATGGGCGTACTAACATTGCCAAATACTTCAGTATTTCGCAAATTTTTCCGTCGTTATGAGGACTTCATGATCGAGAATGTCTATACACTAGATGTTTATCGGCAATAATGAGCCATAAAAAATACTAATGGGTGAAGCTGGCTGGTTACTACGAGATGACCGCCCAAGTCATAGCAGAGCCACTCCCGTGCATCTGTGTTGGAAACACGCAATACTCGTAAAATCAAATATTTCCTTCAGTGTTCCCAACACGTTGACCTCGATGGGTTAAAATGAAATTCAATATTCAAATTTAAAACCTATTGCAGAGGGTAAATTTAAAAATACTAAATATTGACTATATCTTGCCCTCATTTAGCTTTGACGAAGTTTTTTATAAAAATTAAGTTTAAGACTGCAGGTCGGATGACTACTGGTCGGTCAGCTGCATTATGAAAATTACCTCTGTGTGCACCGACACCTCACATCGCGGGCAACGTGTGAACTCAATAAATCGTCTGTTCCTGCTGAAAAGATAAACGATGACTGCTGAGATTTAATTGAATTATTTCACTTTTAATTTTTTAATGCATGTTCCAGTCGGTGCATCCCTTCATTCAGAGCTTGACGTTTATTGGCTTTTCTACATTTATGTGTTTTGGTTAAGTGTAGCTATTATTTTCATTTCATCCTCATGTCGTTCTGCCCTTCTCAAAATTAAACTTTGGTTGAGTGTATTATTTTCATTGCATTCTCATGTCGTTCTGCCCTTTTCAAAATTAAACTTTGGTTGAGTGTATTATTTTCATTTCATCCTCATGTCGTTCTGCCCTTCTCAAAATTAAACTTTGGTTGAGTGTATTATTTTCATTGCATTCTCATGTCGTTCTGCCCTTTTCAAAATTAAACTTTGGTTAAGTGTATTATTTTCATTTCATCCTCAAGTCGTTCTGCCCTTCTCAAAATTAAACTTTGGTTGAGTGTATTATTTTCATTGCATTCTCATGTCGTTCTGCCCTTTTCAAAATTAAACTTTGGTTGAGTGTATTATTTTCATTTCATCCTCAAGTCGTTCTGCCCTTCTCAAAATTAAACTTTGGTTGAGTGTTTTATTTTCATTTTATTCTCATGTCGTTCTGCCCTTCTCAAAATTAAACTTTGGTTGAGTGTATTATTTTCATTTTATTCTCATGTCGTTCTGCCCTTCTCAAAATTAAACTTTGGTTGAGTGTATTATTTTCATTTTATTCTCATGTCGTTCTGCCCTTCTCAAAATTAAACTTTGGTTGAGTGTATTATTTTCATTTCATCCTCAAGTCATTCTGCCCTTCTCAAAATTAAACTTTGGTTGAGTGTATTATTTTCATTTTATTCTCATGTCGTTCTGCCTTCTCAAAATTAAATTTTGGTTGAGTGTATTGTTTTCATTTCATTCTCATGTCGTTCTGCCTTCTCAAAATTAAATTTTGGTTGAGTGTATTGTTTTCATTTCATTCTCATGTCGTTCTGCCTTCTCAAAATTAAATTTTGGTTGAGTGTATTGTTTTCATTTCATTCTCATGTCGTTCTGCCTTCTCAAAATTAAATTTTGGTTGAGTGTATTGTTTTCATTTCATTCTCATGTCGTTCTGCCTTCTCAAAATTAAATTTTGGTTGAGTGTATTGTTTTCATTTCATTCTCATGTCGTTCTGCCTTCTCAAAATTAAATTTTGGTTGAGTGTATTGTTTTCATTTCATTCTCATGTCGTTCTGCCTTCTCAAAATTAAATTTTGGTTGAGTGTATTGTTTTCATTTCATTCTCATGTCGTTCTGCCTTCTCAAAATTAAATTTTGGTTGAGTGTATTGTTTTCATTTCATTCTCATGTCGTTCTGTTTTTCAAAATTGAACTTATGACGTCAGTCTGTAATTTATATGCCAAATTTTATGCGATTATATTTTATTGTCGCCCGCAATTTGTACTCGTCAGTTTTTATTTCGGCCAACTCTTTGTCTTCGACGGTGATTTTCTGCTTCTCTTTGTGTTAAGAAGACACACCACACACCCACACACATACACAATCATATACACACACACACACATATACACTACCTCATGTGCTACGTTAAGTAATTCGCTCTTTTCGCCCCAGATGGCCTCGTTAACGAAAGCCTAACGCCTTGACCCCTCAGATGAATTACAGTTCACACATTTTGTTCTTCGGGTTTTGCATGCAAGAAGAAACGAAGTACTGAATCACAGTGTAAAACCTTACCACATCAAAACATAAGCACAAGGTATTTCTACTCAAAAATAGAAAAATGAAAGTTAAATATGGAGTTGGTGATCTCTTTATTCTGTAAAATTACGGTGCATAAGTACTTATGGGAGAGGTAGATTTCAAGTAGCCTCAGCGTTTTTTTTTTGCAGTGCTGTCGTTTGATGTTAATCAAACCACACATCTTCATTTACGTCTACATTCTATTTTCTACCTCGAATTATTTCAACTGGAGTATTTTTCATCTATAAAATTTTGGTCTTGAATTGTTAACATTGCCTTTCCACAGTAAACGTCATGCAGCTGTCGAAGGAGGTACTTGAATTGATGCGCCGCAGTTAGATCAGCTACTTGAAACTTTTTCCCACCCACACCTTAAAGCTCTACGTTAGGTTCGTTTTTTCAGGTGTTCTTATTCTTTTGTAAGCTTCTAAAATATTATTGTTTACCAAGAGCTAAAACGTTTTTCAAGAAACATTTTGAAACAGAATTACAAAAAAGCATCTGGTGAAATGTGTAATGTTTGTCTTCATGGACGAAAGCTTCACCTTCTGTTATTTATATCGTAGTTTCAGGCAATATAACTATCGTTCACATCCCATCTTAAACTTCATGGAAAACGAGTTTCTATGAACAC
Organism: Morinoia aosen; assembly: GCA_030386875.1. Lineage (NCBI taxonomy): Eukaryota > Metazoa > Arthropoda > Malacostraca > Amphipoda > Talitridae > Morinoia > Morinoia aosen. The sequence goes on along the minus strand of CM059567.1, from coordinate 18,733,713 downwards.
ATTTTACTCAAAATGTCAAATCATGTAATTCCATTTCTGCACGCTCATAGAGCGCAGCATTCGTACATGTGCGCAAGTGTTAAGAAACGAAACTTAGGACACATTAACCAGGTGCACTTTGTTTGACAGTCTAGTCGTTTTTTGTCGAGTTCAGACCCCGGCGCCCAGCAGCATCCATATTATGATCGTGTTTTATGTGAAGCAAAACGCGGCCAAATCGTTCCAGGCGCAATAAAAGACGGCTCTGCCGCCGCTGTTACCACTTTCTGAGCGGCGCAAGAGCGATGCGAGGGACTTTGCAGCAGCGGCTCAGCAGGAATAGGCGGGGCTACTGTTGCTGTAACACGCGTAGTGGTAGGAAGTTCCTGTTGTTGTAACACAAATGGGGCAGTAGGAAGCTGCTGTTACTGCAACACAGACGTAACAGAAGAAAGCTGTTGTTACTGCAACGCAGATGTAACAGAAGGCAGCTGTTGGTGCTGCAACACAGACGTAACAGTAGGAAGCTGTTGTTGCTGCAACACAGATGTAACAGAAGGCAGCTGTTGTTGCTGCAACACAGACGTAACAGTAGGAATCTGTTGTTGCTGCAACACAGACGTAACAGTAGGAAGCTGTTGTTGCTGCAACACAGATGTAACAGAAGGCAGCTGTTGGTGCTGCAACACAGACGTAACAGTAGGAAGCTGTTGTTGCTGCAACACAGATGTAACAGAAGGCAGCTGTTGTTGCTCCAACACAGACGTAACAGTAGGAAGCTGTTGTTGCTGCAACACAGATGTAACAGAAGGCAGCTGTTGGTGCTGCAACACAGACGTAACAGTAGGAAGCTGTTGTTGCTGCAACACAGATGTAACAGAAGGCAGCTGTTGGTGCTGCAACACAGACGTAACAGTAGGAAGCTGTTGTTGCTGCAACACAGATGTAACAGAAGGCAGCTGTTGTTGCTGCAACACAGACGTAACAGTAGGAATCTGTTGTTGCTGCAACACAGACGTAACAGTAGGAAGCTGTTGTTGCTGCGACACAGACGTAACAGTAGGAAGCTGTTGTTGCTGCAACACAGACGTAACAGTAGGAAGCTGTTGTTGCTGCAACACAGACGTAACAGTAGGAAGCTGTTGTTGCTGCAACACAGACGTAACAGTAGGAAGCTGTTGTTGCTGCGACACAGACGTAACAGTAGGAAGCTGTTGTTGCTGCAACACAGACGTAACAGTAGGAAGCTGTTGTTGCTGCAACACAGACGTAACAGTAGGAAGCTGTTGTTGCTGCAACACAGACGTAACAGAATGCAGCTGTTGTTGCTCCAACACATAAACAAAAAGCAAGGAATGCTATTGCTGCTACAATAGAAAAATAAGGACCTTTTGGTGCTGAGACGTTGGAGCAATAAAGCGAGACTGCATTTACTAAACAATAAAGCCCTGAAAACACAATGAACATTATTGCTACTCAACTCTATAAAACAAATGATAAATCAAAAGAGGTTACTGAGTCAACGTTGTAACCCTGATTAAGTTTTTTAAGTCAAATTCAGTGCGTGAAAATGACGTATTTCTGTTTAAAAAACTGTGTTCGAAAAATTTTCAAACGGCTACGCTACAAATCATTTTCTTAACGCATAACTTCTGTTCAAGGCTGAAGCTTGCATGTTAGGATCGAGTTGTCCATCGTATCGTTGTGTATGTCCAGATAGAAAAATTGATTCATTTTCAGAAGTGGATGTATCCGAGGTAAAACGATGACGGTCACTTTTAGCGACCAAGCAGGGCGTAATTCCATGTAGAGAAGGTTAATACCGCCAGTTCATTAATAGATTTTGTTTTTCATTTGCGAATTTATTTTAAGAGATCAGCAAGAACTTTCTTATAACAATTGATTACAGTTGAGCGTTCATTAAGTCGAAACCAACAGGACAGTCGAAGATTCTCCCTCAATTGCTAAATTCAGGCGCTAGAATGGTGCTACTTTAACTTTTTGGTTGAGATCAAACATCGGATGTACATCGTCGCATTCAAAAATTTCTGAATGATTCTCATTATTACTACTTCAAGAAAATTTTGAATATTCACCGATTTTTAAAGCAGTATCACGGTTATTTCATCCAGTTCCATTAAGTACTCTCAAGGGAGTACGCAGTTATCAAAATCAAAGACAGTGTTTAGCGAATAGATTGAATTTTTGACCATGGCTCCTTCGTTGCAGTTCTGTTCGATGCCACTTACTTTCACGCATGCCTCACTCACAAAGATAAAATCGATATCAGCGTTATGATGGGGCAGGACATCTTCCTTTGCTTTCAAAGGCTGCGGCGCCGCGCAGCCTCACTGATGTGTGTGAGTGCTGCTCACGACTCGCTATCTCAGGTAATTTATCCTGCACGCCTATCACTGCACAGCTAATCTTCGCAAGAGCTAATGTGAGCGTGTAATGAAGCGGTCAGAACGGGAGCCTGTCACCGTAAGTCTGATGAAGGTGTTGCTTCAAACAGCATTCACAGAGGATGTTACCACAGGCATCAAAATCTCGCCGGTTAATTTTGTTCCTACATCAAGTCACTACTTTATTTTGATCGGCGTGCATTATATTACATTACCAGCACGTGGAACTTACTGCTGGTGAACAAAAACGTCAAATTCGACTCTTTAGTTGTTGTCTAATGAGAAGCTGTTGCTTCGTGATCGCCAGATGCGCCTCCTGGCACCAGCGGCAGGCGTGCTGCAAGCGACGCTACATATGGCTTCGTGGCAGGAGTGATGACCGCTGCGGAGCAGAGGGATGACCTATAAATTAGTTTTTTAATTAATACGTTAAACTGCAAAGCCGTCTTGCATTTCTTAAATGAAAACCTCATGGTTTGATCGCAATAGACTATTAAGCCTTGTTCAATTCTTCGCTCTGCTTTGCTTTTTTGGTGACTGCACAATTGCATGGCAGCTAATTCGCTGGTGAGACAGGCATGCTGTTAACACAAAACATGTACTGAACGCACTGCAACGTGATACATCACTGTACGCACTGCACGTAATGCATTGCTGTACGCACTACAACGTGATACATCACTGTACGCCCTGCACGTAATACATTGCTGTACGCACTATAACGTGATACATCACTGTACGCCCTGCACGTACTGCATTGCTACACGCACTACAACGTGATACATCACTGTACGCCCTGCACGTAATGCATTGCTGTACGCACTGCAACGGGATACATTTCTGCACACACTGCACGTAATGCATTGCTGTACGCACTGCAACGTGATACATTTCTGCACACACTGCACGTAATGCATTGCTGCACGCACTGAACGTAATGCATTGCTGTACGCACTGAACGTAATGCATTGCTGTACGCACTGCAACGTGATACATTTCTGCACGCACTGCACGTAATGCTTTACGGCACGCACTGCACGTAATGCATTGCTGTACGCACTGCAACGTGATACATTTCTGCACACACTGCATGTAATGCATTGCTGTACGCACTACAACGTGATACATTTTTGCACACACTGCACGTAATGCATTGCTGTATGCACTGCAACGTGATACATTACTACACACACTGCATGTAATGCATTGCTGCGCGCACTGCATGTAATGCATTGCTGTACGCACTGCAACGTGATACATTTCTGCACACACTGCACGTAATGCATTGCTGCGCGCACTGCATATAATGCATTGCTGTGCGCACTACAACGGGATACATTTCTGCACACACTGCACGTAATGCATTGCTGTACGCACTGCAACGTGATACATTACTGCACGCACTGCACGTAATGCATTGCTGTTCGCACTAAAACGTGATACATTACTGCACGCACTGCACGTAATGCATTGCTGTACGCACTGCGCGTAATATACAAGTGCTCTATACGCTTTACAACCGCGTACGCAACACGCACGATGCCTTCACTGCAAAAACGAACGTGTTCTACGCACGAAATTCGTCTTTTCTAGATTTTATTGGCATAGTGAAGACATGTACAGCATAACTAACAACAGCTAAATTATTGGGCTATTGAAACCAATTAGTGATATTGGTTATAAATCTAAAGTTGTATATATTTCTACATGTTAATTTGCAATTTAGACACGCACATGAAGTTACGCAGTGTTCTTTGCATGATTTTGTAAAAGAAGTGCACAAAAGTTACTAGACCCACTTTTTCCTCTTTGAACTTCTTAAAAGTCCATTCTTTTTCCATGAAGTATTTATAAAACTTACGTGAACTGCGTGTATGAGCTGCAGCTGTGTTTTAAAAAATTGTTTCTTCTTCAATGTGTCTAATGGAGCCGCTTTCAAAGTACTTTCCAAGTGTGCTTTCACAGCTAAGCAGTAAACTCAGATGTGAAAGAAGATCTGCTATTGTGGCGGGCGATGAGGGAGGGAAAGAAGAATTGTAGGAGGTCGCATGTTTAGTGGAGGAGGAAGGCTCTCATATTTATAAAGACTTGTCCACAGAGACAGAGTATCCAAGCTCGCACTAACATCCGCAGCGCAACTCCGGAGATGAAACTTTCGCGTCAAGTCATCTGTTTTGATTTGAGCAAAAGTTAAAACTAATGGTTACATAGTCTATATTATTCCAGCTTTTAATTCTAGCTATGTATAGCTGAGAGTCGAGCGTTGTGGAAGAGCGACAAGTTTGCACTTCGTGCCTCCCCAGCTGAGGAATTTCTCATTCCATGGTCATGCTAACAATGAGGCTGCATAGCTTGAGGTTGGGGCTGAGCCACAGTCTGGGGATTGAGTGCTCTGCATCTCGCAATTAGAGGTCACTTAGAGAGGGGATGTGGGCTGCGGCAGCCGCGGTGGGTGGCCTCATCAGTGTTCGCTTTGGTGTTCGCTTACGTAGGAAATGGACAACAAAAATTGGAGACCGCTGCGGGAAAGAGTACCCCGCATTGTGTATTTGAAGATCCGGGGCTTCAAGTCCGCCGCCTCAGTAATAACGAGGCCAACAGTTCTGGGCAGATTGCATATCCCTCTCCATGAAAATACTATTATCCCATAGAAACGTACTGCGCACATGATTCGTTTTGCAGCTATCAGTGCCTCATTTTGTCACGTACGGATGTGTTAGAAATATTCGAAGAATTGAAAAATAACTGATCAAGAATGGTGCGCTGTACTCTGCGCTCAATATCGGGCCGTTTTGGTTGAATTGTTTTGCTCTTTACTACGAGTAAATTAAAGTCTCAAAAAATTAGTCTGGCATTTGCACTGCATCATCTTCAGCTGTAATCAGTAATCACAATTAGAGCATGACCAACGTTTTTTTCAAGCTTCCTGCAAATCATCAACTCTGTGTTTGCGAGTCAGCTTTCTATTGGGATGCACTCACCGTAAAAAGTACCACTCCGTCCTGTATTGAGTACATTTCATTTCAGCAAAATAAACCAGCAAGAAAAACGTAAATTATGAAACTTTTGGCACCGATGAAGGACTAGTAATGGAATATTTTAGGGACCGTTGTTTTTCTCCAGCAATAGGTGCTGATGTGTAGCAGGTTGAGAATTACACCTTGGACGCAATAAAAGCTATCTAATGCTGGCATTATCACTGTTTTCACAATCATTCAGTAATCATTGTTTAAAAGAGTGAAGTTTAAAATTTATGTTCTTCCGTCTTTTTTATGTTATTCGTACTCCATTACCGACGCAGGTTACATCAGACTTTTTCCCGGGTAACTTAACACACTTGAATGAAAAACGAACTTTTCTCACAGGAGCAGGCGTAATGAAGTAGTGCCCATGAGACGTGAGGACGCCGTCCACAGAGGAGGACCCCTGTTGCGTGCAGGCGAGGGGGAGCGGGCGTCCAATTCTATCGGTATTTTTCTGGTTCTTTGTGCTTAGATCATAGGCGAGAACAGTCAGTTTTTTCAAATTAATTTTACTAATACTTCCTCATCTTAATTTGATGGGAACATTTAGTTTATAGAAGCAGTAGTGACGAAGAAGTCTCTCCACCATGAAACCTGAGACTTCGTGATTCCTCGATCGATGGTCATATGACTTGAGACTGCGTGGTTACTCGATTGAGGGTCACATAACTTGAGACTGCGTGGTTACTCGATCGAGGGTCACATGACTTGAGACTTCGTGGTTACTCAATCGAGGGTCACATAACTTGAGACTGCGTGGTTACTCGATCGAGGATCACATGACTTGAGACTTCGTGGTTACTCAATCGAGGGTCACATAACTTGAGACTTCGTGGTTACTCGATTGAGGATCAAATGACTTGAGACTTCGTGGTTACTCGATGAGGGTCACATGACTTGAGACTTCGTGGTTACTCGATCGATGGTCATATGGCTTGAGACTGCGTGGTTACTCGATCGAGGATCACATGATTTAAGACTTTGTGGTCATTTTATCAAAAGTCTCACAATGAAAACAAGCTTCTTATTGTCGTAAGCGACCACGTAGTAAACTTCTGTTCTCGAATGCAGGCAAACGAGCACAGAATTACATGCTCAAAGGTTTGTTTTCATGCGCACATTACACAAGCGCCGTCACCTAAGATTAGAAATCCTAGATTTTTTAACTCAGATGTGAAGCGCTGACCTTTCTTTGCACCTTATTCGCGGAAAGCACGATTGGCCGTTGTCATGGGTCGGCAAAAACAAAACAAAACAAAACAAAAAAAAGCTTCATTAAAACGATTCTCATATTGCAACTAACCACAAACCTGCATTCCATAAATTTTTCTCTCATCATTGAGAAGGAAATTTTGTTCTTATTGTACAAAGGCTTGGAGAAATTTTCATTGCCAAACTCCTCTCTAGTTAGGGATAAGGATAATAACAAGGCTCGTTTCTAGCAGGTTTCAGCGCACGCCATGGTCTTTTCATGTCTATGGCGGGTATCGAGAAAAGATTTCATGAGACTTTAAGGTTCATCGACGTATAATGAACATTTTAGTCTGTGAGCAAATGAAAGCGCTGACTCGTAAAAATATATTTTTTCTTTCACAAACCTGAAAGTTGAAAGTTTCCGTCCCTCTGTATATTCTTCTCCAAATATCGAGACAAAATTGATCAAAAATTATTCCTTCAAATTTCCTAACGAGCCTCGAAGTGGTGAAAAATTCAAGAAGTTAAGTCATGCAATTTTCGATCGTTCATTTATGAGTTATATTTACGGGTTAATGCATGTTCGACCACGACTGCATAAGTGTGAGTCGCAGTTGCCAAGCGTTGGCTTCAACGAATAGTTGCACTGTTAGCGAGGGGTATTCGTACAGAAGACACTTCGCGAACTAAACTCCGTGATAGTAGCTCAAAAATTTCAAAGTTTGTAAATTTCAAAGAAAAATATGTTAGCATACGCATGCGATGTTTTTAAATGTAGGGGAAACTTAGAACCTGCATTAGTTTCAAGCAATAGTCATGGCCACGGAAGAAAATTCCTGGGTGTATGCGCAATACCAGTCTGCGATCATCTCATTTACCGTTGAAAACACGCTCCGAAAAAAAAGTCGAATTAGAAGCTTCCGAAGCAGCCTAAAATGGGATAATTTGCTAGTTTTGTTGTCCAACGCACAATCGTGTGGCTTCTGGTAGTTGACTGAACCTAAAAAAATAACTTTTTAGGATGCTTTGACATTTTTAAATCATAAGGGCAGACGAAACTGAAGTGACGAAAAACCATAAATGTTTGACCACATCAGGCTTGCCCTACAATGTTCATGCATGCTGCGTGTTGACTGCCATAGGACTAGCTAGTCATGAATGCTTAGAAAATTACCGAACAAGGAAATAAAAATGATCAAATCATGTTTAAATTATTACAGTGCATTTGAGATATAGCTACGAAGCCGGATTCGTTCCTTCGAGTGGCATTCTGTACACAATGTGTTGGGTTCGTGCAAGTTATTTCATTTGCATGACGTCCTTAACACTTGGACTGCGACGTGAGCCACCGGCGGCTGCAAAATGAATTTTCTTAATACTACTGACCGACCAGTATTCACTAAATTAATTTTTATAAATACTCAATCAAAATACAATGAAAGCGCGATTCAGTTAACGTTTACTATTGTCAACATTGCTTACTACAATTGACTGTAAATTTAAGTTGAATGCTAAACTTTAGTTTTACACGTCACAGTCAAAGTGCTAAAATACTTGAATTCATGTAGCATTAAAATTTTATTGCTTCCTTTTTCCATAACTTTTGCGCGAAAAAGATCTGATAAAATCCACTGAAATGCCTACGCACGCGGCACGTGTTGTGAACGTCGGTTCTGCTCAGTACTAAGATCCGCCGTTTTCTTTTAAGCTTCCTGATGCGCTATCTGTCTCTCATTTCTCTCCGTCACGGGCCCCTCCTTGTAACTTATGGCACTTCAGAGCGATCTGCAGCACTTTTTCACCCACATTCTCTCCTTGAGAACGCCAGCTTGAGGAATTTTAGCAGTAGCTACGACATCACGAAGTCAAGAATTAGAAGACTGCCGTCATTGCGATGAGCGCGCTCTGTCATCTCACTTCCCCAGCTGCAAACCATACTCGAAGAAAACCAGCCTTTTTTAATTCTGCTGATGAATAGCCTTAAAAAATTATGCCACACTTTAATGGTAAATTTCAAATTCAAATGTGTTACCTTCTATCTGTTGGACATCCTCATTTTTGCAGTTTCTTCCTTATAGCTGTCGCTCGTTCGGTGCTACAGTGAGCATACCAAGTTAACATCAGACAAATGAATCATTGAATTGAATATTTATATAACACATAACATGAAAATTACTTTTATCTTTGTGTAAATTACTTTATAACTACATCATTACTTTCGTTTGTCCGTATGAGGGGAGAAGCAAGGATTAATAAATTGAGTCCATGGCAAAGCGTTGTCAGTAATCGATATGGACTTACAGTCAACTTAACGTGCATTTTAATGAATTTCTTGCGTAGGTATTTTTGGTACGAAAGCTCTGTTAACTTCAAGCTATTCTTAATCAATATTTGGCAACTGACAGTTCTGAAGGCGGTTATTATTCGCTACTGAATCTAATTTTTTACGCAGTCCCTAGGTGAATGATGGATGTGAAAAACCATTAGTCCGCTGGGCAGGATTTTATGAACGGCGAGGTGAGAGCCAACGTCACTGAGGCTTCAGGAGCGAGTAAGAACACAGTGGAAGCCTGTCACTGAGTCCGCACTTATCAAGCTATAGACTGGTTCAACAAGTGAGATCAATACAACATGCTTGGAATACATGCGAGCATAGGATGTTTGAAGACAAACTCTCACAGAACTGTCACGCAGGAAAAATTCCACCCAACAACAATATTCCTTCTAATTCCTTGCAACCTTGTTGTTTGCCAAGATTTTTTCCGTATCCTGATGGCAGGAGCGTGTGAAATGCATACATGAGATCAATTCGCGCTTTTTGCGCAGGCAGAGCAGCCAGTCTGCCGTGTGTAGGCGTACAAATTTGTTTGACTTAATTATATTGCGTAGGAAAGACGAATTGAAAACATGAATTACGAAACGTTTGACGCTGATGAATGGCTGCTAATGGCTGTACTTTGAGCATCCCTCCCTTTACCCAGCAATGGGTGTTTATGCGCAGTAAATTAAGAATTATAGGAGGACAGTTGAGGAGGACAATTTAGAGTACCTGATGCACGCTACGCACCGCTAATGAGTTCATCTATCAGGAGAAATATTAGTGAGAAATTCATAGGAAAGCGAATTGATTTCGTCTGCAGCATCTTGGCAAAGTGATCGCTAGAAATGAATGTCGTACGCTTCAATAATTTGAAATTTCTAACAGAATGACACTAATTTCTTCTAAATTTTATTTCTTAAAATATATTTCTAGATAAATATTCACAAATGCTCGTAAGTTTGTCTATATTTCAATAAAAAGGTAACTCGTCATTTTGTCTCAAATTTTTGCTAAGAAATTCCAGTCATCTATTTAAAGAAAGTTCCTCTATCGCTTACAATTTTGCCCTTCGTAGTAGCTTCTAAAATAGTAGCAGAAGACTTTAGCCTATCGTGCACAGCTAAGTGTAATTGAAACAGAACGCAAACGCTTTCACGTAAGCCCATTATATAGAAGCACAACGAATGAGCTATGAAAGTCGCGCTTTTTTATGGAAAATCGTGAACAATACTCGTTACACCTGCGTAAGTTTTCGGCACTGCTTTGCCCCTTTGCTGTCACGTATAAACAAACAGCAACTGGAGAACTGTTACTCAATTTCAGCCAAGATTTTGAAACTTATTTCACAGTTAAAGCAAAGTGTGAATTACTTTTTCTACTGCTTGATGATGAATTTTATGCGGAGTTTCACTGAAATTGAATTATGCTTGAGTCAATTTGATGTTGTAATCGAAAATATTGATATCTTAATGTCTGTTTGCTTATTTTACTAAACTAAGAATTAGAAGGAAGGTGCCAGTTTACTGTTTGCTCATCGTTTGAACAACAACAACTTCCCATTAAGGCCAAAGGCTCTAACAGCTTGTTAGCTGGTGTGCTCACACTAAGTTTGGCGGCCCTTCATTTCACTCCACCCATTGAATGGGGCCTTAAGCTCAGTACAACCTTGTGTTTACGTTCCGCAAAAACTCTAATGCTTGGAGTAAATTTGGCTTCACCCATTTAGCGTGAGACAGACCCCTCGTGGACTGAAGGCAAGATGGACTGCGGCCGAAGCTCAATTATGTTCCTTCAACAGAGCCACTGCCACCGTCGCCTGAGCTACGGCCATCGGAAGCGGCCGTGATCGCAGCAATACCGAAAAAACTTGATGAGGAACCACTTAGTTGAGGTTGTATCAGTTTGTCCGCGTTCCGTAGGATCCGGCGAAGATTTACGTGAACGAGCGGCGCTTAACTTGACGGGGTAAAAAAGTTCCCAAATAGCTTTCCGATCTGGAGAATTACTGCCACAAAAGTAAAGCTTGGTGGAATGATCGTCAGAGAAAATTTTTCCTGTATTTCAAAACACTAACATGGAAAAAGATGTGCAGAATAGACTGAGATAAGTTGCGTCGTAGAAGTATAAAAAATAGCGAGACTATTGACTTAACTTCTAGTATGGAGTTCCCAACAGTTCGCAGAAGTTTGCCCGCTCAGAAATCGTGACGGGATAGTCGAGATCGGCGATTTTGCATCATTTGTTCTTACTCGAAGAGAAAAAATTGAGTTAGATCCAATCTATTGTTAATTTGGTACTCAGTAGATCGGGGTCATCCAGGCTTTGAAAGTCGTAGAAGATATGCAGCGATGTTTTTTTGTGAAAAAAACACGTAAAATATCCATTTCACATAAGTATTTCTGATACGATAGAAAATAAAATTGTAGTCGAGTTTGTTTGAGCTTCACATTAGCCCGCGCTTTGAGATTGAACAAATATTTAAACGGAGAAAATATTGTTCGTCGGCATTTGATTAAAATATCAGTTGGTTAGGAACCTCTTATTCATCACTGGTCAGTAGTTTTTAAAAACGTCACATACAAGAAAAATGCGGCACAGTTCAATAAACTTACGAAATAACGCTCAAAATTGAACACTTCCAGAAATCTACCTACGGAACCGCCCCTAGCTTTCAAGCGCTCTCTCGCTCCAACAGCGATTCCTTCATTTGTTACACATATAAATTAGAAAGTATCCAATGATTGAGCACAAGATGTAGACCTTAAAAATCTACATATCTTTACTCCCTACAAATGTGGCCCTCAAAATCATACGGAACCTAGCGCCATGTACACCGAAAACGAGTTACGTATGCCATTGTCCTTTCCAAACTTTTCTCGGTGTGGAGAGCGAGTCGTCAGGTACAGACGCGCCGTCGCGAAATGATCGAATATCTCTTATTTGCTTTTAGTATAAAAAGGAAAACCAACGTAGCTAAGAAAATCATGATTATCATGAGACTCTTTATCATGATTTTCTTAGCTACGTTGGTTTTCCTTTTTATCCTAAAAGTTAGATTTCTTAGAAATCGTCCTATTTCATCTCTCTCTTATAGTTGTTCAGAGACACGGGTTCCAAAGTTGCCTGGATTTGAAACCATTTCTGCTGTTTTTAAAAACTACGCTTGGTACCGTATGATTCTAAGGTTGATCGCGCATCTTGTATACACTATGCAACAAAGTTATTTTCCTTGAGTTGAAACAGTTATTTCGTATTTGCATATGTCCACATATCATGAAAAAATACTTATATTCATTTCTAATTTCCCTTTCGTTTCCAGGAAAAATGATATTTTCGAAATTGACTTATTCTCTTTGGAACAAAGTGACAAGATTGACTCGAACTGAGTAGATACAAAACGGCCTGTAATGCAATAATAGCATTTATTTATTCTAAAATTACACCAGTGACACAATTTACACATTATAAATGAGTAGTTCTTCCAGATATACTCTTATACTGTAGATTGCTTTCACGAATCAGCTCCCAAATCTAGTTTCCCATCATGTTTTCATTATAAGGCCTTTAGTAGGGGCATTCAAAGTCCAATATATCCTGGTGGAAGCGCTTACCTTGCTCCTCGGTCTACGCAACCATGTTTTCCGTGAATTTATGAAGATGGGCGTCAAGGATGTGGACTTTAAGGGACATCCTGCAACTTATCTTGCCGTGGTTTGTCACCGAGTTCTGAACAAGCTCCACACAGTTTTCGGTCCCCAAGAAGCCAAGAACTACTGCGACAATGCCGCCCCATGCTGTTCTCTCTGTCCAATTGTGAGTTTTTTTGGAAACTTCTTGCGCTCCATGACATTTTTATTTGTGGACCAATAAAGACACCGGCTTCAACTTTCGCTGCAGACAACTTGGGGATGATATCTTGGAGGTACTTGAAAGCTGAGGACTCCTCATCCAGCGCTCTGACGAATTGTTTCATAAGGCCCAGTTTCAAGTGGAGTGGAGCAAGCAGTACTTTCCTGGGATCCAACAATGGTTCCTATTTGACGTTGTTTTTCCCCACACTAAACTTGGATTGCTGCGGCCAGTCCCGCTTGAGGTAGTGTGCCATGTTATCTCTGCTGCCCCAAAACCAAAGATAACAAAGATACTTGGTAAAGCCGCTTTGTAATTCCATCAGGAAAGCCACCATTTTGAAGTCTCCTATAATCTCCCAATGGTACTCTTCATGTTCCAAGGCATCTGACAAGAGCTTGACACTATTGTATTCCTCTTTGAGTTGGAGTGCTCGAGGGGAAGAGATGAGTACATATTCCCGTTATGAAGGAGCACTGCTTTGAGGCTTCTGCACGAGCTGTCGCTAAAGAGCCGCCTCTCTTTGGGGTTAAGGGTAATTCTAATTGCCTCAAACAAACCGGTCACTTTGTGGCAAAATCGAAGTCATCATGACGAGTAAAAAAGATTTAAAAATGATGGTGACGCTTTTTATGAACTGATGCGTAACCACTCTAACCTAGCAAATTCCACTGCTCGAGTCTCGATGTCAAGCTCGCCATTTGACTTCTTGAAGCCAAAATCGCTGATCATGTCATTGATGTCTTTTTGGCTGGGGTAGTATGGATTTCTCTCCTCAGTGGCGTCGCTGAACTCGGGCTCGAAATCTTCAAGTTTTTCTGAACTACTTTCCTTTCGTAAACACCACTGCTCTCTCCTAAGAGGAATGGGTACGGGGAGCTCAGAGCAGTGTGGCACTGGCACAATGGATGAGAGAAGGTCAGGATACATGAGAGCAGGCGCATTTTTGCCTGATCGACGGTTGGAAGGGTCTAACGTACAGAAAAAGCACTTGCTTGAGTGATCAGTTGGCTCCCTTCAAATTTTGGGGATTGCAAATTTCGTAGCTCTGTTTTCCCCTCTGTACCAACCTGTAAAAAACCGAATGAAAACATAAGTATAAAAATGCAGATACATTCAACGCATTGTAATAGGATATGGTGAAATAAAAATTATATACTCTATATATACAGATGTGTGTGTGTTTCTTACCTTCCTAAGTTCTTTTGCAGAGTTCGCAGGGAAAATGAGGTGCCCAAGGTTTGTCCTGATCCCCAACAGGCATGCCGAAATATGCGTTGTAGGCCTCGAGCATTTTCAGCAATCTTTCCAGAGAGTAATTTTTAGCTTTAGTTTTGATAAGCTCGCCACAGACGTAGCAAAAAGCCTCTGCCGGATGCGTTCAACCTCTGAATGTCATGCCTGATAAATGGAGATAGTAATGACTGATGATGATCGACTTGTTTACACAGTGACGGCTAGAAGTCAGCTAACCTGTTAAGCATACGTTCCCTGCATTTACACAGCCATATACATTGCAAGAATGTTCAAGAAGTTCAGGATACATTTGGAAAGCATAGTTTCAAAGTTTCTGGAGTCATCTAGAAATTTCTTCAATTTTGTTACCAAATTAGTGTAGAATCTGTCTTGATTTCTGGGGATAATTGAAATTAGCTTACATATTATAATAGGTTAGTTTGAAGAGATAGCTGGCCAGTTTAAAAATCAAAGTTTAAAGAGAATAATCATTATATTATTCCTTTTTAGATGATAGGAAATGAAAAATAACATTAACTGACCAAAGACAGAAAAAAGTCAAAATTTTGTAACACACTGATGTTGCAAAAATTCTCATGAAAAGTATTCTGAGCTATTGATTTAATTCCATTTGTTTCCATTGCTTCTACCATTTTTCTGGCGAGTTGTGTGACGTCAATTATATTTATGTGCTCTATGACTGAGTTGAAGTTCATGCCCAGCAGGAGTTTAACGACATGAGGGGAATGCTTATTTTGAAAGTTCATTAGAGTTTGGAGTTATAAGCTGAACTGTAGTCAAGCCCAGTGATCGAAGTGTCTCAAAGTTTTGAGAGTCACGAAACCCTTGAGGTGATGTCCGCTATTCAGTTTTCTCTGAGTTTGGAAACACCAGTACGGGAGCGTTGATTTAGTCAGTGACGAGACCTCGGTTGAGTGTGTAGTCGTCATGTTCAGTGAAGTCTGAGTGGCTACTACTCCGTCTTCGTTGACAACTCAGGTCTTCGGAAGCCAGCGTTGGCTGAAAAGTAGATTGTGAGAGTGAACTACGACGCACATCAGGTTTTAGAAGTGTTGGTTATCGAAGCGTAAATGCGGAGAGCGCATGGAAGGCTGTCTCGTAACACAGTGTCAGTGCGAAAGATGTGCACCTCAGTTCCAGTCATTTAAGGGGAACACTTGTGAAGGAACGTTCTGTTGTAGTGGTGTGTTGGTAAGAGAGCGATTGGTGAGGGAACGCTTGCATGAAAGGGCTTGCGTAAGAGCGTTTGCGCAGTGAAGGAGGTCTGGTTCAGAAGTGCCTCGTCTGTTCCGATAGCAGTGTAGCGTGTAGAATCGCCAAGGTGCGGAAAGGTTAAGCTTTGCTTTCTCTACTCTATGCATGTGGTTGAGACGTATGAACGAGGCTGTATTGTGGGAGGTAGGGAGAAGCCTTGATGGGATGACTCTGGGTCTATAGTGAAGTGTGTTGCGTGTAGCTGCTCGACAGAGTATCTTTTAAATAGGCTGCGCTCCGGAGGTGGTAGGCTAAGCAGTCTGGTCTCTTTGGAGGCACGCTATTGGCTGTTTAGTGGTACCAGCTTGATGTACGATATTCGTCCGAACAGCTTGCGCTCAAGTTATAGAGTCGGGCACACGAGAAGTGCCGAGCTGAAGCCTGGACGTGAGGCCATTGGTTCGCCCTCGGTGGTGATTCGATGTGTGGTATTTATACCGCTAGTTTGCTGTCAGGTTACAGTAACGAGTGTCCCAATCACTACATTATGTGGCCAGATCTAGGATCAGCTCTGGAGACATAAGAAGCATTGGTCTTAGCAATTCCTCCATCTTCATATATGCTCCTAGACCTATCAATTTAGCAATGACGTCATACTGTTGGACACAATAATGGTGCCAGTTTCAAAGAGCTCGAATAATGGAAGGAAATGAATATATCAGCGCTACTTCCCTCATTATTTTTCTGATATTGGGTGTGAGTGATCTAAAATTACAAACGTTGTGTTTAAAAATATAAAGTGAATTAAGATTTACGTAATAGGCCTTTTTAATATGAATTTTTCGCTTTACTTGCGTATTAAAGAAAAAAATCGGAGTTGGAGCGATGCAGCGCTTGAGAGATCGATGTTGTTGCTCGGTCAGATTACAGCGATAGAGTCAAATTTTGAGCTTTTTTTTGTGAGTACAATATTTCCATAGTTTAAATTGTGTATTACATGGGGGCGGGTTAATTCCGGGCCAAAACAAGGTCGCTTACACTTGTATGTTCAGTTGTCTCAGAAATATATGAATGAAAGTGAATTTTCATCCCCTCACGTGACAAAAAAAAGTATCTCTACATTTTTTATAAAAAATTTCAAATCCTGGCCAGCCCCGTTTTATGATAAATTAACAATAGATTAGTGAGTTAATTTCGTCCGTTTGATCATCCACAAATAGCGTGATATTTCCGACCGCGATTGTAAAGTTTTTATTTCTGTTTGTAAATCATGAATGAAGCGTGAAATTTTGTGTCCTCATTACGATTAATTTAATCAACTTTTAAAGAGTTTTTTAGACGTGATCCACATAGAAAATTATCACCTAAGACTGCTACGATGAACAACTTCAAATTCATGTGCTGGACTGACAAAATAGAGAGTTGACATAGAATCTGATGCTGCAACGAACAATATTATTTTGAATAAGCCAAGCGAGAACAGAACTTTTTTAAACAGTCTTGGAATCAATTCCATTTCAAAGTTAAATGCGTTATCAATATGAATCATCAAGGTTTTATTTTAACTTCTAGCATCATCAATGCTTTTTTTAATTCATTTTGAGGGTATTGATTGATTTTATTCTCAGATTTCAGCTAGGTTCGAGCCCAAGTTTTAGTGTTTATGAATAGGGATCTAAACTGATGAAGATCAAAAACTTAAGAATTCTAAAATGATGAAAAAAATATTTATGTGTGTATTGTATTCCTAGTTTCGCAATGCTATGATGGTTCTTTATTTCTTTAAGAGTAAAGCGTAAATTGGTTTTGTTGCACCAGTCTCATACAATGTTTTTATCCAACATTTAAGAAATGGATAAGGTCATTGATTCGGTAATTTTAAAGCTTCTTCAAGCCATGTATTTGAAGCTCTGTTGAGATTTCCTTCATATTTCTACTGTTTAGCCTTAATACATCTGGTATGCTCGTTCAAGTTCACATTTCTGCCGATAATAATGCTCAGAGATTTAAAAAAGTTAATTACTTCAATCAGGCGACCACAAAACTTAATGCAGGGAAGAAGATACATTCGGTTGAATTACTTGAGCATACAATGCATACATTATAATACTGTATTTATGTAATATAATGTTTCATCGATATTTATGCATTTCTTGTGCTTTATGAGCAACATTTAGAATTGATGTTTTGTTTTTAATCTGTTCAAAATTTCCGTGTGTTTTCATTAAAAAAATTTAGAGAAAGCGTGCTGTTGTAGGCGTAAATTATGAATTTGAAAGATGAAACAGATGTCGTCCATGAACATTAAAAATTGAAGAGGTCTCAGAACAGATCCTCATAGAAATCTATGGCTGATATTCAGTAGTTTTAATTGCACTCGCACATCAGCAATGAAAACGTATTGCTTCCGTTCCGCAAGGGATTCGAGAGAAGTATGCCATTATCTACGCAAATGCACGTCGAAAACAAAGAAATACGGAGAAATAAGATTTCCTCAATCAATATTGAATTAACGATCCTATAAATGGCCTAGATAGCCATTGTGGTTGATTTTTAGGATCGAAAGCCCTACTGCATGTTTGTCATAGAGAATTGTTTTTTGTTTTTTCAGGGTGACAATGAGCTGTTTTAGGTTGCCGTTTTTTATACATTATTTGGAATTGGAGAGACAGAAATAGACCTATAATGGTTAACGCAGGTTTAATGCGCATTTTTAATAAATGGGTATAACGCAGGCAATTCTAAAAGAGGTGGAGGAAATAACTAGGAAATGAGAATGATTAATTATTTTTGACATGGCCAGTGCTGGTAAAACAAAACCTTTCAATACTCTAACCCAAAAAGATTTTAATTTTCTTGATTCATTTTACAAAGTCTTATGCTGCCAAGAACATTGAGGGAATTATTAAGTATAAAAACGGAAAAATCTTATTCTTTAATATGATCCATGTAATTAAAGTGAGGAATTGCAATAGTAACAGAATTATCAACAACGTTTGGGGATATTTTGACTAATCAATTTATAGACAGAATTGATCAGGTGCCATTTTATTTTAGCATCGTTTTTATACCGCGTGAACATGAAAATAAAAAAGTTTGACGATGAAGATTTGGTTTGATTTAGTCCATGGCTTCCAGATCTTTCACTCATTGCTTTTGCTATCTTCCTTTCGTAGAGTAATGCAACGTGTGCATGACGTTTTCATTATTGATGATGATGCCTGGAGTAATCCAGGTCTTTTGTTGTTACTGCAATGGTTCAATTGAAGATCGAACAATGTTAAATATACGCAATATTGATATCATCAGACTTCATATTACTTTTTATGCGTTTGTCTCATCAATGTCTTATTGATATGTGATCACTAAAGAGATTAATTGTGCATTTTCTTTACTTTTACCATATGCGCAACAGTAATTATAAACTCCAGCCAGCAGGTAAGTACAAGTATTAAAGACATTTTCCAAAGTATAAAAGCACCGGAAAATATTGAGATAAATGAGAGGTTCTCATAACTCGTGTACGAAAATTTCTGGGTCTGTTATAAATACATAATAGTCCCCTCTTTTCTAATCGCCATTATTTAGTAGCTATTAAACATGGAGATTTTTATTTAGTCTCATATTAGAAGAAAAAGTGTTTTCTTTAATTTAACGTGAAAATTTTTTCGATATCATCGATAATTTATGCACAGTTACTTTCAATTTAAAGGAAATTTTTTTGTCTTCACGCGCGAATAGTTTCAAACACAATTTTTGTCAGTTTTCGTCTTAAAATTAATAAGATAATTAATTGGAGAATGTAATTAACGATTTTATTTGTTTGATATTTCTTGAATAATCCGAGAAAGGTTCGAGCAGCAAAAAGATCCCTCAACCCACACTTCACTAGCACACGGTATCGACTTGTGCGTCGGGTACCGACAGACCGATTGTAGAGACTGTAAATAACATGAAAATTGAAACACTTTCTGAGAATTGGCTTTGCATTCTTTATTTTGACCTTAGCTGAAGCCACCGCAAATAACATGCCATTGAATATGTATAGAGTTATTGAGCAGCACTACAATATTATCGACTTCATTTATGTATGATACTGGGCAGGCTGTTGCAGACGTGTGCGTAGTTAAGAGAATATTTCGTTAGCTGTTTTTTGGTAGTTAAATGAATGCATGAATAACGTTTCCAAATGGTCATGACTTATTACTGCATTTGAAGCTCTAATTGGGGACAAGAATCATAAATTTCTCGATACAAATTGCGAATATCGATTGTTCCTTTACATTGGCATTCATAATTAACTAAGTACTGTGGTTCCTGGAAGGGGAATTCGTGCATGGGCGATTAATAATTGAACTACCACTTGTACCACTTCTGTTGGAAACTGTATGGAGTTTGAACTAATGGGGCATAAGTTTTTCAAAAAATATTTAAATCGTTGACATCTCACTTACTAGCAGATAAATTTTGGAACCATTTTATGCTCTGCATTCGAATCATAAATTATCAAACTTTTCCTTACTGTGGTAGGAAAACTTTTCATTACATAAATTAAATCTTAACTGTTTGCCACGAGTATGCTTCATATCCATGAACATTTATTGTTTGAACAGTTTTTTCGTGCAATTTCTAATTTCCTCCTTAATACATTCCTTGTAAATACAACCTCATCTCTTGTGATACGGTGTCGATGAGTACGATGCAAGCACATGTGAAGTGCCCAACGACCTTGTCTGTACGATAAAAACTACGTAATTACGGTAGATTCACTCGTAACTGAGAGCATGGCTGTGTAAAAAGATAACAAGGACGCTGAAGTACTTATTTGAAGTAATGATATTAGCGTGTGATTAAATTGACCATCTACATCGATGTGACCTGTGGCCCCCGCTGCTCTGTGCTCCCAATGCCCCGCTCAGCTCGGGCCACACTTCGCACGCTGCCGCTAAAAGCTTCAAGAAAAGAATACCCAAATTTGAGCGTTAAAAAGTGACTTCGTTAATTGAAGGAGATGACAGTGTTGCTCTTTGCCGTACCAGGTAATACAAGCTCGAATATTTTGAGCAAATGATCATGAGTAGAATCTCGCCTGATTTGCATTTACGAAAGGGCTGGATTTTGTACCCTTACATACTGTTTTATAAGCCCATGAATTTGAAATAATCTATTAAGATTTGCTCCTACGAAAACTGCTGAATTTTGTACCCTTATAAAAAGTTTTATAAGCCCATAAATTTGAAATAGTATATCGTGACTTAAATCTATGAATGACTGATCCTAGCAATATTTTTCGAAAAATTAAAACAAGAAACCAGCGCTTGAACTTTTTTGTGAATCTGCATTCAAAATTTCCATTGCGCTGTAATAGTGAGCTGCTGCATGAGCTCGACACGTGGAGAGAGATCAAAAACGTTCGAGGCAGTTTATTAACGCACCCACGGTGTGTTTGGAGGCCAACCGTGCGTCTCGACATATTTTATAGTCTCATATACAAATGTTTCGATCGTTGTGACGTGCAGGTATAAACAACAAAATCAGTTTAACACCTTGAGAAACTGAGGCAAAGCGAGCGAGTAAATACTGCATCTCAACCTGGCTTTGAAGCAAATGGTTTTCCTTGGGGCCTTAGCAATTTCGAAGTAGTAAACATAATGCTTGTATGAGACCTACTGAATATAAAGTTATTGAAGTTATTGTTTTCTTCTATGATTTTTTGCTCAAACTACAGGCTATGGCGGTAATCAAAAGCGCACGCAGTTTTCCACCGGAGATGAAATTTCGGCGGTGATATGATGTATCAGGTATACAGATTAGTTCATCAGTTAAAGTCAGCCACTTGACTTCAAAACTATAATGAGTTCAGTAGAAAACAACAAATCTGATGAAATAAAAATTAAGGAGATGTTTTGTTCATGTGACACTACAAAGTTTGAATAAGTATTTATCCTTTGAAAAAGTTAACAAATATTTACTTAAGTAACAAAACAGGTTCATTGCGACCTCAGAGCTTCTCTGCCCAACAACTCCTGCATTTAGGTTACCTCATTGTTACAGAATATGATTTGGTTCTGAAAAATATAGAGAGAAAACGAGTTTACTCAAACATCAAAATTTGTACAGCAAATGGGTTGTAAGGTTCAGTGTATCGATATATTAATATTTATTGTTTCAATATAAATCTTAAAATATTTGAGAAACTAGGCCTATGACTTTTTAGGCGGAACTATTTGGTCCAGACGTATTATTACTGTATTAACAACGCAGAGACTTCTGACACGAGATCTTGTCCCAGTGAACACTTTAAGTTTGAAGGATTTTAAGGAACAAACCTTGCACGTTCGGAGTAGAACTTAATGAATTCTGGCGTATACAAACTATAAAAAATCATTGATTTTTTTTCGTTGTTATTGTAAAAAATAATCATGATATGCGTATTTTGCTTCAAGAGATAATTTACTTTTCAAAGATAATCGTCATTGCATCATGCTTCGGTGACTAAACCAATTTTACGCAACTTTACACAACACCTTCTACCATCAAGCTCAAATTCCATTGATTTCTTTCTCTGAAAAGCTTGATCCAGCTGTGCCTGAAGATTGATCAGTTTAGGGTACCATGGTCTCAATTTGAGTCTAAAATTATTTGATAAAATACGTGAGAAAACTCGCTTGCGCGTACAGTTCTTTCTTAAGGATTTCTTTTTTCTATCAAACTACTTTGTCTCTTTCCATTTTATGTTTTGCATTTTAAATTTCCCAAAATTTGTGCTCAGTTCGTAAATATGCGCTCCATCAATATTTAAATTCACGGCGAAAACGCATTGATACAAAAACTTCGGTTTTGTCTTCACTAGTGTAAGTCAGCGTCGTCGAAGCATTAGTAAACGTAGCACAGATATTTTACGTAGTGAGACGAACTTCAAATTAATACCTTTTGATAGTTGTATCATACGTAGAGTTCTATTCGTCGCCAACGGTCGACCAGTATGGATGTCAAGTGCGTGACCACTTCCTGGGAACAAATAAAGAGAGGTCAATTAAGCGTTGTCCTTGTGTTTGGAAAAAAGCTCCTAGGCTCTACGCCTCTCTTTTTTTATGCCTTAGTGTGAGAGCCAAGACGAAGGCCAAAGCTTAATTATGAGTCTTAATCCTTAACCCTTACTTAATATGTAATCTTAATCCCTTGATCGAGATGAAAAGTAAAGTTCACGTTCATAAACAGCTGTAATATGTTTTGTTTCTTGCCAAATTTGTATCACGAAGTGCTCTTTAAAGTTCATTGCCGAGTTGCAGTTCCTTCCTCACTCTCTGATGTCGATGACAACCTGATTTCTATGCCAGTTTAGTGACGGTGGTCGTTACAACGGTACAAAGAAAAAAAATTCTGACAGTAATGGGTCAAGTCCGGTTAGTCGTTTCAAGAAATGATGCGAGATGCCAGCGAATTATCTCGCTTGAATATACAGTAACTATCGCTTAAATTTATCATAGAACATGTCTGCCTGTTGAGTAAAATGATGCGATATTGCGCCCCTCGGTGGTATGTCAACATATGTGCGAGCTATCTTACATTGGTAACACTGCGCTCCAATTATATGTGAAGTGTGCACCATACTGGGGAATCTCCTTTCGCACAACATATTCTCTATTAGCACTGCATATTCTCCTTTCGCACTGCATATTCTCCTTTTGCACTGCATATTCTCCTTTCGCACTGCATATTCTCCTTTTGCACTGCATATTCTCCTTTCGCACTGCATATTCTCCTTTTGCACTGTACTTAAAAGGACAAATTTCAAAATTTTGCATTCAGCTCCAAATTCGTCTGATCTCCGCCTGAGCTCCGTAGAGTCCATGCACATTTTAAAAACCGTCCGTCAATAAATGAATGAGATTCGGCGGAGAAACTTTCAACTGCTTGTTTAAATTTTCTGTTTTTTGTTTTATTACTGTCTTTTAAATGTCAATGCTTTATTTCCTGCTTATTCCGAAAAATTAGTTAAAATTTGAAAAAAAATTTACACTTTAATTTATTGTTCATCTCAGCACTGAAGATAGATTTTTCATAACCCGAAACGTTTGTTTGTATCATGATATTCTTAGTTACGTTTCTTTTCCGTTTTATTCCATAAGTGAGTTTTCGTAGAAATTTATATCGACGATAGTTAATTAATTAAATTCCCATCTTTTAGAGATGTAACTAAATTTAGGAACGTCTCCTGTCACTGTTCTCCGTCGAGTTTTTTCTGGTCATAAAGCGTACATTTGGAGCTGAAACAACCTTCACCTTGCCCACCAGCTGCCCAGACTTTCCATCGCGTGCAGCCCCAACCCGGGCTGGAGGCAGCGGTAGTAAATGCACTTTTTGCATGCAACACTTAATTAGCTTTAACGCCCTAAACAGCGACTAAAATTTCATTAATGAGCCATACTCTGTTGTTCCGCATGAGCAAAGGGGCAACTTGGAACGCACGCTGGAAGAGCGGCTTCCAGCACGACCGCACTTGTGGATGTGGAGCGCAGCGAATGTTTCCTTGGTTGTTGTACGGCGCCTGGACTTCCATTCGTTCCTCATGGAGGCGACAACGGAAAAGAATTGTGGTCACTGCTTAATTAACGCTTTTCCACTAGAATCACTGAGACGAATTTTTCGCACAGACTTCCTTTGCAAACGTTCAAAAATTCTGGAATTCTAAAGCCAAGGAAGCTGTAATAAAATTCTTGAAAATAAAAAAATTCGAATAGAAGCCTAGTGGTTACTGTAGTGACGGAGGCATCTATTTTACTTTGATCATTGAAACTACTGTCCTACGTAATTATTCGGTCAGAGGATTTGAAACCCTTATTATAACACTAATTCTTCGGTACCCTCTGCAACGAGATAAAAATAAATAAATGAGCTGGTTGATCTGATCGATTCAGGGCAATTAGATCAAAATTAATCAGAAAAAAGAGCGTGGGTATATTTAACGGAGCTCCAACTAGCAATTGAATGTGATTTATGTATTTCCTCTGACTGTACCTGGTTAAAACTTTCTTATGGGTCAGCAGCAATCACGTATAATGACGGAACATTCTTCCTAGTTAGTCCGCAAATTTTCAACTAAAGCTTCGGCTGGGTATTTTGGTTTCACAGAGTTAGGTGCAGGCCTTGAGAAGATGCTAGTGGAAAATTTGACGTTTTGACAAGCTGAATTTTCTTTTTATATCAATCGGGGCGAGTTTAATTTTAAGAGTTAAACAACACATGTTCCTGCTTATCCATTCACATTTGATACCGACCTCGAACTTCATTTGCCATTTCGATGCCCTTTTACGTATTGGTACGTAAACATAAAATGAATGCGATTTTTGCATACAATAACTATTCCCGATTGTGGAATTTCCATTTGCGTGAGCTGACTTGGCCAGTGGCCTCTGCAACGGCGTTTAAATAGAATGCCGAACCGCTGACTAGTCCGCAGTCCTCCAGAGAAGCTGCACTTTCAATCATAGATCTCGACGCATAGATGCGACGGATATCTAATCATGAGCAACTGATATGTTACGATAAATTGAATAAAATCCTGATTGTATTACTGAAGAGTCGACCTATGTTGGCATCTGTAGACACACTAGCACTGCATACAACCCTTGTGAGTTACATTATTCGTTGTGCCTTATTTTCGTCAGCATTGCCTGTCGGTATACTCAGAGACAACTGTAGCTCAACTTGGCTGACCCCTGTAGACAACAAGGCTGCCATCGTCCCCGGTGTTCCACCATGCAAATGTTATTGACCGGCCGTAAAACGGTCGTTCGAGGTTCAGTCTCCTGAATGTCGAGCATCATTTGCATAGAAAGCGAACAACCGAGAGCCTTCCCAGTTCCTGCGCGCCCGCTGCCACGATGGTTCGTTCATCTGGACCCTGTACGTGGCTATCAGTTTTCCAGAGCAAAATAGTACGCTTTCGACCCCAAAGTATGATCTGTATGCAAACAAGAAGAGCATTGCGGGAAACAACTGAGACGCTCGAAGCCAAATGCAAATGGAGAAACATTTGAAGGACACTTTACTGTCGTTCCTTCCAGCGCATCAGAGTCTATAAAAGGAAGAGCCATCTGCGCTTGGTCGCTAATATGGCGGACATATCGGGCCCTGGAATTTGAATGCAAGATAGTGCCGCCTGTATCGTCTAAGCCTTGGGCCCACTGCTCAGTGTGTGGTATGTGCACGTCCGCCAAATGCGTGGTGCTGCACAACACTGATAGGGCTGTGTAGGGCAAATAGGTCTGCGTGACCCTGATCATATCCAGGTGATGAACTCTGTACAGCAGCGCTACACACACGAAACACCGAAAAATTTACATTTCAGTAAACTTGGATTCACCTCAACGCTACTCTGTTAGGTCACTTACCATAGAGAGCTTCTGCTTGTAGTCGTAACAGCTGTGTGCAGTAGCTACAGCTGTGTGTAGTGCCAACAGTTATGGGTAGCATTAGCGCCTTTACATAGAATTGATTTCTTCTTGAAGTTGTAAAAGGCGTGCGTTACTCAACCCATGTGCGTAGTGCTCGTAGTGATAGCGGCTCGTTGTTCTGACATTTGATAACTATATCTTCCGAAGGTGGCTAATTTTCATCATGGCACGGCTGTCATGTCGAAGCACCTTTAAAGTGCAAAAGTTTTTGAATAATTTTCTTAGTACGATTGCATTTCCTATCTATATGGAATAAGTAATCTCTCATTTATGAGAAACCAGAGAAGGACGAAATTGTTTCCCTGCCTGAAATTCTCTGTACCACGATATGTTTGTGGAATTCATACCGTCCACGAAAATTTTCATCTCCCTTCAATAGCAGATTAATTTAATTCTTTATTCCTGTATTTTCTTAAGACTGATAACAACGAATTCATTTCCGACCAAATAAATTGATATCTCTGTTTACGTTGACAATTCAAGTGCGTAGTATCAAATTGAAACAATGATAATACGTAAATGTGAGTTTACAGGTCTGCAATCAATCCAATTTTCTCTCAATAAACATGCAGTCAAATAAGCCTTACAATTTAATTATTACATCTGTTTTGCAAATATGTTTTCAAAAGAGTGAAGAAATAAGTACTATAGATGATTAATTAGTTACAGAGATACAAATGAACTTAATTTTATGCCGATTATATGCATAGAAGATTTCGATAAATAATTTACTTCAGAAGTTCCTCGCACTGTGCTCTGTCCCGTCCTCGTCTCGCAGGTCGTTCTCAGCGCCTCGAGGAGGATGATGCCCGGTACGATGCGCTGCAAACAGTCAAACTTTGTCTCACCTCCCATCTTCGGTCTGGAGTCGTGACGACAGATGGTGTAGTTTCAATGGATGTTCAAGCAGTTCTTGAGAAGCTTGTCAAGAAGAGCTAGAACGGAAAATTAAATTTGTACATCACTCGTTTCAAGTTGTTTTTGTGGGTTTGCGCTTCAAAAGAAAGAGCATTGTTATATAAGAACGTTTTGTAGTGGTTATTGTTGAGAAGTTCCCGTCGCTGTTCATCATTTGTGACAGCACGAAAGCGTTGGAGTTGAAAAACAGGAAATTGTATAATGCGTCCCTTCGTTTGACCTGCATTAAATTAAGGTGTTATACTTATTGTACACCAAATGTTAAATTGATTTGCACTACTGCTAAATGAAGATGTATGTTTTAAAACTTCAGTAATTATTATTATTAACTATGAATTTTGTGTCCGAAAATTTCCTCTAATTTCCTGTAATTCATTTCAATTCAGCTGTATCGAGCGGGCATTCCGATGGAAAGAATAAGATGTTATAATATTTTAAATCTAAATAGACTGATCAAAATACCCCATAATTCCTAATGCACACAAATGATCCCACAAAGAGAATTGAATGACACAGTTATCCAACTAAACTGCAAAGATAGTCGGTGGCGAGACGAAGATGTTTGAAGTGGATGTTATGCATGTTAACTCATATCTTTCACTGCAAAATCATTACTGGCGTCACTCAACTGAATGTAACGCATTGATGGGGTCAAGAAGATCTAAAAGTAAAATCGAGTGAGGAAGACAGGGAGGTTCTTTCGTAGCATCGATTCATGATTGATGAAACTCCACTCCATTATTTGTGAATTATTATGCCCGCATCTGCAAAATGTAGTTCAAACAAATGATGGTTTGTGAGAAACGCACCGCTCACCAAACGAGCACGCCTCGGCGTAGTAACGTTGCTATCGTTTCTGTAGCTCAAATTCTAGAGAAGGAAAAAGCGAGTCGCTTAAAATTAAAGATCGCATTCAACAGCACAATGCTTTCAAACGATGTTTGAGCGGGTATCACATATGAGTACATTCAAACCATTAAAATTTTCCTTTCAACTAATCGGGTGAAGCATTGAGTGTAACCAGTGAATAATTTTCTAACGGTTTTTAATTCCTGATAATACTCCATACGAAAATGAATAATGTTCTTGACTGAGTAAGTTGAAGTGGCTACTTGAGTCAGGCGTTGAGAAAGAAGGAGTGAAGACTCGGATGATGCATACGTATTGATAGAGAAGTCGAGCGTTTGTAAAAATAGTAAGGAACTTTGATCGAACGTGTTCATGACGAACTTCTTGAGTTTGTTTAGGCAAAAGGCATGCCCTTGAGAACATGGCATTTTGTAAATACTGCGGAGAATATTTTTTGCAACAACGCAGAAACTCCTTTAGAGTTCCATATGATTTTTGAAAAATGACAGCTATGAAAGCTCCATTTCCTTTCTTGCGTAAATATTCTGATTAAAGCTGCGTCTTTCATCACGGTATATCTGAACAGGCTATTGGAGAAATATCAACAGCCTTCCAAAATCCATGTCATTTCTATGTGCCTAGATTGAGGCTATTGGGTGCCACTAAACGGTGAATTTACCGCATTAATAGGTACTGGAACGTCCAGTTGCAGCGCTTCATAAACTCAGTATTTCAAGGACTTAAAAGAAATAAGAAATTTTGCTTCAGGAAAATCATTAAGTTTAACAAATATAAGATGAAAAGGGTAAAAGATATAGAAAGGCGAAATAATTCCTGCAGTACTAAATTTCGAGTGTTTAAATTTACGACAGTGTGTAGTTTGCAATTTTATGCTATTATTTCACGAGGGAAAATTATACAAAAATGTGCCATAATTCTCATTACCATATTAACAACAAGACAAGATAAATGAAAGAGCCCGAAGTTTATTGAGGAAATCGGAAATGTTATCTCAAATGCAAAGTATACTAAGGAATGAGGTACAACTTTCTTACAAAGAAATTCAAGCAGAAACGTAGACTTGAAAGAGGTAGAGAGTGAGTGAGAAAAATATACTATTATCACCAATAGCTGTACACAACTAGACTCCCGAGTATAACAAGAGCCAAAGAGTTTTGTTGGAAGGCATCGCAAAAAAAAACTTCATGAGTCGAGGGATTTAGTTCTGGTGAAACTAAGGATGAACTTCATTTCATAAAGATTTAGGCGTAGAATTCCTTTCATGTAAAATTCACCAGGATTATAGATATTTCCGCAGCACCAAACACACATTTGGTTCCTGCTGTGATGCTGGGCGCTAGCATGTCTGCTCTGAGCCCTCGTGAGCGCCTTGGCTTGGTGTGGCTTCCCCACATTTTATCTCATGGAACCGTGATTGTGGTAGGACGAGAGTGTCAGCAGTCCCCTTACAGGCTGTTACCTTTGACTATGTCCTGGTATTCTATGTAAATTCAAAGTAACTCACTGAAATTGAGTATGATAACCTTAAACTCCCTTCCGTACAGAGGTTTTTCACATATTTTATCCCAAGAATCCCAAGCCAAATCTATCATAATTTGATTATTCCAATTTAAATTTCAATCTTTTCAAACAAATTGTAACTGTTTTCCCGTCTTTCACATCACCATCACTAAGGGATTATTCGATCACATAACCCTATTTAATACATCTTGTTTGATGATGCTCTTATTTCACTTGCCTTTGCAAGGGTAAATCAATAAGCTCCTTTCGACAGCGAATATTTGAATCTATATTTCTTGTCATAGACCCCTGTAATTAAAAAAAGAAAAAGGATAAAGATGAGGTATTGATCTTCAAAAAATATATATCCATTGGGAAACACTAATACGAATAATTCTGTCGCTCCGGCATATACGAACTCAACCACTACGGCACATTTACAAGCCGCATGATTGAATGGATGGTGATCATTAATAGATTTATTTCAATATCACAATCATTATTCCTGCTCACTGCCGGCGGAAGTGGCGTGAATTTCCATATGAACTGATTACGTGAAAGAAAGTTGAGATTCTGCTCGTGAAGGCCAGGAAAAAATTAATTGAAGACCAATGCACAACATGATCTCGACACTTGTGATGACTGTTGTGCCTATTTTCTCCATTTAAAAATGAAAGTTTGAATTAACCTTGATGTACTGCGTTATAGGGGAAAAGCCAAATATGAATCCAGTGGGAAATTCTATGCAGTAAGCGAATATTTAAACATTACTGGCATTACTCCTCATAAAAGAAGTTGTACATCTTTGAGCGCCTCACATTTCTAAGGTATGTTCAAATTTATTACATCAGTTTACTCCTCAGTTGGTACTCAATGAATCAATAGAAATTTAAAAGCGAAGAAAACGCTAATAAAACTAGTCGTATTTACTCAAATTGAGAAAAAACAACAAAATCGAAAACGTTTCGGAGTCCAGCTCCATCTTCAGTTCTGTAAAATACAAAGAATTCAAAAAAGTGCAAAAAATACAAACATTACGAAGAATTCAAGCAATAAAAAAAAGTAAAACGAAAGCAATTGTATTTTACTATTTATTTTACTTTTTTATTGTATTTCTAATTGTATTTATTTTACTTTTTGTATTGCTTGTATTCTTCGTAATGTTTGTATTTTTTGCACTTTTTTGAATTCTTTGTATTTTATAAAACTGAAGATGGAGCTGGACTCTGAAACGTTTTCGATTTTGTTTATTCTCAATTTGAGTAAATATGACTAGTTTTATTAGCGTTTTCTTCGCTTTTAAATTTCTATTAGCATTGCGATTCAAGCAAATTGATAAATTTTTTAGACGTATTGGTCAATGAATCAATGAACATTTCAAAGCTGTATCTTGTTGGTGTTCAATAAATTAGGCACGCTGTCACGGCCTTTCAGAAAGCCCTAAAGGAATGAAATTTTTTTCGTTTAATTCTTGAATCGATTTTGTTACGAGAAATACTTCATCTATTGACTGCCAAGGAATTTCCTAGAAAAACAATTCGAGTTTGAACATGAGAGTGGGAGGGCACCTTCTCCAGTGCAGCCATTAGAACCCTCTGCCTCTGTCGTTCCTGCTCTCGTCAATCCTTGATACAATCTCGTCGCCGTCAAACAGAGATCCGGTAATCGCCCTTCGCCTGCCTAAATCAGCCATTAAAGGCTCTTCCGCGTTTATTCTTTGAGTTCGGAACTGCTTTATGTGCATCTGTTTGGAGCATTTGTACGCTGCCTTTAAAGTGGAGCACAATAGCAGTGCTCTATGGTTGTAAATGGTGGCTCGTACAGCTATAAATTGAGGTGCGCTACGGCTGTAAATCGGTGTACACGTCCCAATGAGCGTCAACAACACCGTGCGGGAATAGCAGCTCGAATCCAACAGCAGCATCGTACGCACAGCACCAACAAAAGTGTGCTGTATGTCGCGATTTTTCCCCGAGTGACCCATGCGCCGAAGCACATCGAAATATTTAATCCGTACGAAGCACTATCGCCGTCGCTTATGGCATTCAACTGAACAGGAACAACCAATAAGCATTTTCAATAACCAATAACGATCGCAACAATAACCAATGACGATGAAAATAACCATTTTCACAGCTTTCGTTGTGTAAACTGTGTTGACGTAGTTATTCTTCAAACACTCGAAGAGGCACTGTCAACATTTATTCTATTAAATTACTCATTCAGGGAAAGATGTAAATGAAAAAAAATGAATGCAACCTGATCAGCTCCTAGTGTATATATAGTTATACTTCAGAAATGCCATAATACCTTTATAATCTTCATTTAGCATTGAAAAAAATGGTATCTAGAACTAGTCGTGAGGAAAAGCAGGTGGTACTATGCTTAGCTAGTATATACCTGTTGTATATTGTGCCTAGAACAGGCTTTTCAAGATCACACAGTGAATAGAGCAAGTTCTTATTTCTGTCTTGGGATGACAGCAAGAATGAACTTGAGACAGTAATCACGCATTTTAATAGCTTGACAGTGAAACAAGAAGTAACGAAAATAAAATACTCTTGGCCGACTGTAACAGGAGGATAAATGTACCATGAAATTCAAGCTTATGAATGCAAAAAAAAACAGCAACTGTGTCCCCCAAGTCTACAGAATAAGAAGGAAAGGTACACAAAACAAACGTCTGGGGCTGTATCCTCCGGCTCTCTGTCCGGCGAGTCGGCGCCTGGCCTGGCCAATTTGCTTGTTTTCCCACGTTGTCCAGTCCAACGTGGTCACGAAATTTTGCTATGGGAGATCAAAGGATATTATCAATTTTAGGGTAACTTCCATATTCAAACGAGCAATCAAATTCAAACAAACTATCAAATTGAAGCAAATTACCAACTCGGAAAAAATCCGCTTGAAAAGCTTATCTCAGTTGAACAGATTTAGGCTCCACTAATTTGTATTGAGCTCTCCGGAAGCGAGCAAAGTGGCAGACATACAGGACGTTCAGGACAGAGTATCTACGGACAACTGACTTACCTCGCCTCTGTGTCTGCCAATGCTGTGATGCGATCTTCCCAACTTCCGATGCTCGCCGGTTTCCTCCCTCCATGTGAGGTACATCTTTGATCCATAATCCGGGTGATAAGCGTATAGCAATGCACTACGTAAAATCAACGCTGAGTTGTGTTCGGCTGCTCGTCGAGGCGAAAAGGCCGACATGAGGCAGCTCATTGGGGAGGGTGAGTTCTGAAGTTACTTTTAGGACTGTCGAAAAAAAGAAGATGACTGACAGATATCCCTTTCATGTTGCTCAAAACTAGTCTCGTGCGAAGATGCCGTGCAAACCTGTCCGAAACCAAATCATTTTCATCAGGATTCATCGTTGTACGGGATAAACGCTTGTATCTCTTTGTGTTCTCTTCAGGGTATAAAATTTTTATGGAAGATCCCGCCACAAGGAATTGAGAGACTGAGATGCTGCTATTTTAGAAAATGAAAATATTGGTGGGCTTTAGTGATATTTTCAGGGAGAAGTGAAATTGACAGCGGAACGAGAGAAAGGATTAATTGAGCACACATTATCGATTCTTCTACGTAAACGTAAAGGATTTGTCATGCGCTACACGACCTGTCGCCACAGCATGATGGGACCCGGTCAGGTCACCACATGACGAATCGATGACTTATCTAACGAATCCATGTACCCGCTTTTAAAGAAAACCCGCGCTAGGGAACACGTGATAAAATTGGGTGATATGATTGAACGGAAACGTCTAGACCGGAGCGGACGGGACACTGAATTATTATTTATTATTTGAGTGCATATCTTTACACGACAAGAAAAAAATCATCACATTCCCAGACGTACTTCTTTATATGAACGAAAGATGCATCAGAAAAATACTGATTTTAACCGTCAAACTGAAGCCATTGGTGGATTTAAAATGATAACTCCCTGATAGTTATAGCTTCTCTGAACTCGTCAACCGTCCCGTGAGGCACCTCTGGTTACTGAGGACGTTTTTATAACGTGGATGACCCACAGGTGATCACAAACTTAATTTTCATAAATATTCAATCAAAAACAGGTGAAGACACAGACATCACACCGTCCATTCTACGTTTGTTATTTCTACCGCTGAATACCAAAAATTAACTCCAATTGGAGTTGAATATTGAACTTAAGTTTAACCCGCAGCAGTTAGCGTGATGAGATAAGTTTTAAGTTCTTTTACGCTGAAAGAACATCATGTAAGTTTTCAAATTGCTTGAGAGAAACAATCACCTGATTCAGATATCATCAAATAAGAACTGACAACAGATATTCTTTTCAACTCACGCCGGCAGTTCTATGTAGAATGATAGACATTACCAAAAAACGGTTCTAAATTATTACTTCCTGGACAACTGTCCTATAAATAATCAGAATATGGACAACTTTACACGGACAACTACCGTCGTAAGATAATTCCACAAAAAATTTGGTATATATGAAGGAATGGACAGTAATCGATTTTTCACTTTTCGGTGCCTAATCATAGTTAATTAGATCGAAATAAACAAGTTTTCTTTTATGCACTTTCCATCTGAAATGAGTATTTTACGAGTTATAGCGGTAAATTACTTACCACAACTCTAGTGTTTGAAGCGGAAAGAAATTCATTGAGCGCGTCGGACGGGAAGACTACGATGGACACTCTCTTCCGACGCGCTCGAATGCTCGAGCACATTCTCACCATCTAAGACGAAAATTAACATACCGCTATAACTCGTTATTTTTGGGTAATAACCTTTATTGTGTTATTAACTAAAAAATCCTAGAAGTGGATTCAGGCTCCGCAGGCTCCGCGAGGTTGGCTAATAATAAATTAGAAAGTACCCAAGCGTACTCTAACAGCTCAATCGCGCAACAAATAAAACCTACCGCTCTAATTCGTAAAATACTCATTTGCCGCAAAAAAGGTGTATAGAAGAAAAGTAGTTTATTTCGATGTTAATACCATGATTCGAGCAACATAAATTCGAAAATCGATTAATAGCTGTTTATTCGATGGCATTCGTCATCAAAGACGAAAATTAACATACCGCTATAACTCGTAAAATACTCATTTCAGACGGAAAGTGCATGAATGAAAACTTGTTTATATTGATGTCATTAACTATGTTTAGGCACCGAAAAGTGGAAAATAGATAACTGTCCATTCCTTCACTTTACCGAAAATTTGCTTTAGTTAGTTCCTCACCTTGCCAACTTAACCTTATTTTAACACGTTGGTGGCCACGTGAGCCACAGGTGTTCACGGAGGGAATTTTCAAATTGCTGCAGACTTACCAGTAGTCACGAACTCAGTTTTCATAAATACTTCGTCAAAGCTAAATGAAGCCACGATCCAGTTAATGTCTGCTATTTTCAAAACTGCTTAATGCAATTGACTCTAAATTTGAGTTGAATTTTGAACTCCAGTTTAACTCATCGCTGTAAACGTGTTAATCAACCTAAGTGACTCAACCTATCCTAACTTAACCTAACCCAGCCAAGCTTCACCTAACCTAAACTGAACGAAACTAATCAAACCTAAGTTAAAGTAACTCAACTAATATCCCCTAACTAGAGCTTCATGACGTCCAAGCGTATCATAAAAGCAGCTGCAGGAGTTTAGAGCTCGGTTTTCAGAATTAAATTTGCCTTATTTTCATTTCACAAATACTCTTAATGAATAAATCAGCGGTAAATCTGAAGGATATTTCAGTTATCGATTTTCCACTTTTTGGTGCCTGAACCTAATTAATTGAATCAAAATAAACAAGTTTTCGTCTATGCACTTTCCGTCTCAAATGAGTATTTTACGATTTATAGCGGTAAGTTTAGTTTCGTCTTTGATGACGAATGCGCTCGATTAAACAGCTACTCATCGATTTTCGAATTTTTGTTGCTTGGATCATGGTAATAATATCAAAATAAACAACTTTTCTTCTATACACTTTTTTCGTCAAATGAGTATTTAACGAGGTATAGCGGTAGGTTTGTTTTCGTCTTTGGTTGGCGATCGCGCTGGAAGAGAGTGCGCATTGCAGTGTTGCTGTCCGACGTGCTCCTTGAATTACTTGCCGCTTCAAACACTGGAGTTGCGGTAAGTCATTTACCACTATAACTAATAAAATACTCATTTGAGACGGAAAGTGTATAGAAAAAAACTTGTTTATTTCGATCTAATTTACTACGCTTAGGCATCGAAATTAATAAAATCGATAACTGACATATCCTTCAGATTTACCAAATCAGCATTTTATTGCTCGAAGTACAACCTAGAGCAATTGTCATGGGAGAAGTTGTCCTGTTACCAGAAAAAACGAAATGCGGAACTGGTGACAGCTATCACAGAGTCCGAAAAGAGTGTTAATCTTTCTAAAGCCTTATAAACGTAATTTTTTGTTCATCTTCTTATATGGGAGATTTTATCTCAGAATGAGCCAAATATTAACCTCTAAGCCCAAACTTTTGTTCTGAAATCACTCAAAAGTTGAGTCGATAATTTCAACTCTATTGTGGCCAATAGAGTTGAAATGCTTCCTTTTCTTCTATAATGAAACTCATATAGTGCTTTATTGTTTAGATGCTAGTAAGTTTGTACTGTGTAACCAGAAATTAAAGAACACAAGGTCCGCGTTCACGCACCGCAACTAATGCTGGAGCACAACACGCGGACACCCTCCTGAAAATGTATGCAAATTTTGAAGAGCGTCCAAAAGCCGCCGCCAGGGCCCACGATTTGCGTGTGAAGTAACCGCTAAAATGCAAGACTTTATTCACTCTCGCCGCTGTCGCTCACTCAGACAGCCGCTCAAAATAATTTACGGCTGGAAAATTGAACCTGAGTGGGCATGAAACTTTGCAATGTAAACCTGGATAAGGTGATGCAGACTTCGCTAAAAGAGCGGGCGTCATGACGAGAATTAATCAGACACAAAAAACTCTTTGAAAACGGATATGAAATGTGTACGCGGAATTTAATTTGTCATAAACTGCACACAGCCTTAGTGCCGAAGTTATTATATCAACTCGAAAATTGAATGACGCTGCTTGAAGAAGTGCTGAAGAAACGTAGAAAAATTTCACCATGCCTACTTAGACTTATTACCGACAAAGTCGATGCAGGCGTCTGATGTATATTTAGAACAGAATAATTGGCTTCGTTTGAACGTAGAAGTCTGCAGTTGGCTCTGAGGAAGTTTACTCCACGGCTCGGTGCCAGAAGCAGAGCTGGGAAGATCTTGGGAGGTCCGAAGGATCGTTGTGCACGAAAGTCAATGCGATTATGTAGGGAGGAGTAACCCTTGCTAATAGCATTTGATGACAGTGATGATGCTCAGGAAGCTGTCAAGGAGAACAGCTCTTGATAAGTGGTTGTACAAAAAATACAATGTATTTTACAATGATGAGAAGCGGACCCCAATTAGAGTTTCGAATCCCATATTCTCATAGCGTTAGAGATCAGAACGAACTCGTCTCAGCAAAGAAGTGAGTCGCAGCTTCCACCTGTTATTAGAACTAGAAAAATACAAGTAGAAGCTGCGTTTAATAGCAGTTCATTCAAGTGGCGTTGGAAGATTTCAGTTCTACTGAGAAGCAGAAAACGAATCGCAACTCTGAACTTCCATTCCCGACAAACATCCGTGGTTTAGAAGGCGGTGCCCCAGCTGCCACAAGCAGCCAACCCATAGCTGCCACAGACGTGCATGCCCTAACAGCAACAGGCGCTCATGCCCTATAGTTGCCACAGACGGGCATACCCTATAGCTGCCACAGACGGGCATGCCCTAACAGCAACAGGCGCTCATGCCCTATAGTTGCCACAGACGGGCATACCCTATAGCTGCCACAGACGGGCATGCCTCAGCTGCCACAGACGGGCATACTCTATAGTTGCCACAGACGGGCATACCTTATAGCTGCCACAGACGGGTATGCCTTAGCTGCTACAGACAGGTATGCCTTAGCTGCCATAGACGGGCAAACCTTATAGCTGCCACAGAAGGGCAAACCCTATAGCTGCCACAGACGGGTATGCCTTAGCTGTCACAGACGGGCATACTCTATAGCTGCCACAGACGGGCAAACCCTATAGCTGCCACAGGCGGGCATACCCTATAGCTGCCACAGACGGGCATGCCTCAGCTGCCACAGACGGGCATACTCTATAGCTGCCACAGACGGGCATGCCTCAGCTGCCACAGACAAGCATGCTCAGCTGCCACAGACAAGCATGCTCAGCTGCCACAGACGAGCATGCTCAGCTGCCACAGACGGGCATGCCTCAGCTGCCACAGACAGGCATACCCTATAGCTGCCACAGACGGGCATGCCTCAGCTGCCACAGACGGGCATACTCTATAGCTGCCACAGACGAGCATGCCTCAGCTGCCACAGACGAGCATGCTCAGCTGCCACAGACGAGCATGCTCAGCTGCCACAGACAGGCATGCCTCAGCTGCCACAGACGAGCATGCCCTACCAACCACAGACGAGCCACAGGCGGGCACGTCCATGCATGCAGTCATGCCGCAACGGCAGCTGCGTGTGGGTCGTCATGAATGATAATGACGACATCAACATGCTGGGCTGTGAAAAAATTACGCTCAAATTACAGGCTAATTAGGGAAATTTCCTGGTGTCAAGGCTGCTGAACCTGCTTTGCATGTCAGGGAGCGTAGCTTTTTGTTTCTGCTGCACTGAGGCTTCGCTGAGCTGCGTGGTGGTACCTCCGGCTGGCTGGAGGCCGCGCAGTGTAGCTTTAATGTAGAAGGCGCAGTGTAGACGGCGAGCGAGGGGTATTGATACTTTTCATATGGTGGTGCTCTACGCACGGATATTCGCAAGAAATTAATGTTTGAGCTCCTAACGTTGACCGGAAAACTTGCGTGATTCTTTTAAAAAGGAAAAGAATTCACTACATTGCTATGGTATAGCGGCTTTAAGTTCTCCGGTTATCGAGTTTCTCATTGTTTTGAAAATAAATAAGGAAAGTGACGGAACTGTGGCTTGAAAAACATCATTTCTGAAATATCTATTCTATTTTCCTTATAATCTAATTAGTTTTTCATTGTTTGATGAGCAACTACAAAACTGTATTTGGGAACGAAGAAGTTCCTTTTTCTTGCGGGGCATTCCATCGACGGCCGTGATCTCATCTGAAGGCCAAAAATTGTCGGTAGACCATCGGTCATCTCTAACCTCATGCCTAATGACAGATTTCACTCGACATCGTTCAAGCAAACTGATGTCTTAACTTTTGTGATAGGCAAATATTAGCTCTCAATCAAATCATTTAGTTGCAAGAGCCCTGTTCAGCGAAACATTCAATGATAAGGTAAAATATTACGAGTTGAATTAAACCATAGACTTAGAAGTTTCACTCATGAACACATTTTTGAGTTACGAGCCACACAGTAGCACTTTTCACTGTTTTAAAGAACATTATACTGTTTTCTTCCCCGTAGAGCTACTGCTGTTTTTACTATGTGGCTGCGTTCCATAGTACTGAAGGGTAAAATTTTACAGCTATTCAACAAAATAAATTTTATCATACCTAGCGCACCCGTCACACCAAAAAATGACGAGTTTTGATAAAAATCTATGAAGCACGACAATCGCTTAGATTGCTTTCGATTAACACAACATTCACTACCTTCCCCATATCAATCTTTAAGACTAGCTCCCCACCAAACAAGTCTATCTATCCTATAATAATTTCAATACCCGTGATTCATACTTTTTGCTTATGACAGCACAATCTCTTCGGCCCTTCCAAATGAAAATCCAATTTTAACTGCGGAGAGCGTAACTAATGAGCTGCAAAAGGTTTCAATGTATGCCTAATTATCAATTAGACAAAACAAATTTTATTCTCAAACAAGAGAAATGAGTCTCTTCCACGTATTAAAATTGGTGATGGTGAAATTGAAGAAACCAACTCCTGTAAGCTCCTGGGCATTATATTAGATAAACATCTGGCATTCAGTGAGCATGTTGCACGCATCAGTACTAAATTATCAAAACCCGTTGAAATCCTTCATAAAGGAAAAAATGCATTGCCCGAAAAGCTTTGAAAATACTTTATCGAACATTCGTTTCAGCATATCTATAATACAGGAAAAAAGCTTGTCACGGAACTGATAAAAATAAAACCAATTTGCTCTTTGAGCTGTAAGAAAGAGCCATTAGAGCGGTAAAGCAGTACAATATAATGCTCACACAAATGAATCATGCAAAAGTTTAAAAATACTTATGCATTTGGATGATACAAGCTCTTTATATGTAATTTCAAGAGCAAAGCACTGACTGATGATGGCGACAGAAAACTCAAACAATTATTAACTGCACAAACTGGCTATCAGGATCATTTAACCCGAAATAGAAGTAACTTCATACTTCCTTATTATTCAAAATCTCGGTCACAACACAGTATCCTCTTCATTGGAACTAAGATTTGGAATGCAATCCCTGCTGAGCTCCGTGGAAAAAGTTCTTACGAAGCTTTCCAAACGAATCTTTAAACCCTCTTCCTATCGAAACATTAATCACACAAGGTAATCAACCAAAATTTTTTCTGTTCTATGACTTATCTTGATATGGTAATTTGCCTTGATAAATGACATGGATCTTAAGTCTGCTACTAATCGTTTTCTAGAATATACTTTTCCCATCTAACCCATATTAACTTTTTTGTAAAAATTTAGCATCGAATCATGGGAGAACCAATTTATTGATCGGTCTAGTGTGCCTTGAGGTTAAGCGAATTAGGATAAGCATAACTGTACACCTTAAAATAGCGTTAATGATAGGACGCCCTAGAAGTCGCTGAAGTCATCAGGGCCCACAGGTAACTTATACCCAGATGTGTCCATTGTACTCTAGACTTAAGATACAATCTAATGCCGTATCGCTTGCGGTTAATAAATTGTTTAAAATACTTTATTTATATCCATTAGGTAGTGAGACCTGTACCACAGATTTGCTCATCACGCATATCTCTCCTCTTCCAAAAAAAAATATGATAGTCACCGACATAAAATTGTTTGAAAAATTAAGCGACGGGTATTACCTCAAAATCACGTCCCTTAAAAAATTACGGAATTGGAGGTCTTTAGAGGTCCCAAACTAACGGCTAGGTAGGCCTTGCTTTGATCGAAAAAGAATATATTTTTGGGGGAATTATCATTTTTCGGTTCCCTGTTGTCCTCTTTTTCAGCACCCACTACTTTCTTCGTTAACTTTTACCTTTTTCATAAACTTCTTTCCCAACTTACTGTTTCAAAAAACCTTTGGCATAGATTCTGCGTTCCCCTAAGACCGTACAAAATGGTGCCTTTCATCTTTCCTCTCTTTGGAATGCCTGTGTCAAGGTTAGAGAGGCTTAAACTAACTTTTCTGATCTATTCTAATTACATATTACACACATTTTATGCTGGCCAAAACTTCCGGTGGTTGCTGACAAAAAAACACATATACATATAAAACACATAGGGTGTCCGAAAAAATGTTCTCATTCTTTGATTTCCCAGAATTATTCATACATTTTATTTTGATGTAGGTGTTAGTTGACATAGATGGAAGCTTGATGAGTTATATCATAGAGCTCATTAGACATAAGGAAATTAAACGTCGTAAAGGAAAACTTAGTTGCACCAGAAACCAAATTATAAAGCACATGAGTTATCATCAGTAAGAGACTGAGCGCATTTTTAGGGGCACACTGTATTTGTAAGTATACGACGGCTATTTGTATTACGGATGGTACATAACATTTTGATGCGTTGGTAGCAGCTGTATTGACTCTTCACGTCGTGAAATGCTGGCAGGTGTTGTAGGGGAAATTACCACACACACGCACTCGGTATGTAAAAATAATATATACTAGTGTACACGCTGTTATACACACCGTTAAGTATGTTCTCACTCGCTTTCATACACGTTGTCAATCACGTTGCCATGCACACAGACATACATGCTGCTCTACACAATGTCACACACGCCATGACACACCATTTCACACAAGCAGTCATGTAAACGCTATCATGCACGCTGTCGAAGAAAGTGTCCTGCGCACAGGCATACATGTTTCAATACACAATCCCACACACGCTTTCACACATTCTTTGACACCAGCTATTATGTACACGCTATCATGCACGCTGTCGAACAAGCTATCAAATGAGGTCTCATACACGTTTTCATACTCGCTGACATACACGGGCCCTCTCAACCGATGCCTCCTCTCGCTGCTCAGACCAACCATCTGAAAATTCGTTGAGTCGAGGATGCTTCACGACACGCGCATTCCTTTTGAGGGAGCCATGATGTACGTAATGCTTTACACGTTTAACACGAAGAAAATCAAAAGCCTCGGCTTCGGTTGGGTAAGCACGTTTATTTTGCTCGTTACTGAAAACTTAGCGGCACATTCAGCAGCAGACAACTCTTTCAGCCTCCATCGCCGGGCTAGCATAAGTTGCATGGTTTGGCCTTGATGTGAACAGAGCTACTTAGTTGTGCGCAGAACGTAGGAAAATTGAAGCGTAAACAAATTATTTCATTTAAAAATCTGATGTGTCAATTAGTTACTGGTGTAAGTAGATACGCTTAAAGTTTTTAAGTAACTTGATTTTCCATAGGCAATTTGAGTCCAGCATCTCTGTCTAATAAGAATAAATAAGGTCCATATATAACGCTGATAACTTCCCCTGTTCCTATTCGTTGCACTCTCGCTCGAGGACTCATGTACAACATTGCTAGTTTAATGTTCAATGTACTTCATCTCATGTGAACAAGTTTTCTAAGGCTCCAAGCATCTTTATCCCCAAAATACTATTCACTGATTTCATTAGAAGTTTTTATACTTATTTTTCAGAAAACAATGCGAATGCATTTAGTGCGCGTTGTTTCTTACACGCAAACCAAATTAACTCTTTTGATTTGAGAGAATTGACTGTCTAGGAATAAAAATTAGCAATTTAAAAATTATTCAAAAATGAATTTAGAATTTAAAATTTCAATTACTGTTGGTTGTAGAAAGAAATTAAAAAAATGAGAGACTTGATGTACTTGCACATGTATGCGTTACTCGTCCCAGATCACAACATGCTACAAAAAAGCTATAGCTGGCTCGATCAGGAGTCGCCATCATTACGACCTGGCATAACTACAAGGCATTTGAGATCCAATGTAAGATATGGCACGTACCGACATATTTGAAATATCACATTCATGGAGACGTCATTTGGACTTTGAACTTGTGTCCTAAATTGATCTATATCGCTCCCGACCACAGATAACTCGCAAAAGTGCGATAATAAAGTGAAAATAAGAGGAAGCATCCACTGATTCTTCTGAGTCATATGCCGAGTGTATCAGTTTACCAATATTGTATGCATAGGAAGTTTCTTGGCCAATTTTATTCGACGACTTTTATATTTTCTTCAGCTGTAGTTGAAATAATTTATATTAACTTGAAGATGAATGTACTTCTTATAATGAAACTACTGCTAATAGCCACAAATGAGTTGAAAACCTTCTAAGGTTTTACAATTATCGCCACCCATAGAAAATTTTGTTGTGAATAGGACTGGGAAGTAAATTGCAATGAGTGAGAAGCTATTGCGCGCTGAAAGCTGTTTCGCGTCGGTTTCACGTGATCGGAAAAGTTGCAATTTTATTTTGAGCCGGCTATTGTGTTCTCTGTCAGCGTTTCCTGATTCTTTCCATTTATAAGTTTTGGTTCTAATGAATGCCTGAGTGATTTGTGAAACAGCACCGGTATCAAAGCTATTAAGTGAAGTTTAATTGATTTGAAAAACGATATCTTCATCATTTTGCCAACTTCCTAACTTTTTCGAGAACACCAGCCACTACACGAATGAACAGAAAATTCCTAGGGATTAGAATAACTATAAAGCTCTTCAAACCCAAAAATTACTTTTAAAAATACGCACTAAAGAATAGCGTCATGCACAAATTGTGTGTTCTTGCATTTTGCCGTCAGTTTGAGAGGTACAGTAGTTTTAGGAATAAAAGACATCGCTTTCTATGCCTCACCACATCGCGCAGAATGTTATTTCTCAGATGTGCTACGAATAAATTTGAGGAAACGGAGTTCGACTAGTATTTAAAAACGATTTTAGTATACAATTATCAACAGTGTAGAAACTCTTGAAATCGAGGAAAAAACGTGACTTCTTGGCGCGAAATTAGTTGAAAACTGTTTTTCTACTACGTGTTCTACACCTGACACGTCCAACAGTCACGTGCGATAGTCAAAGAAGATTTACTCGCATATCGTAAGATATTTCTGCCCTCTTTGAAAACCAGTAAATCATTCGTGTTCTGGTACAGTTCTCTCTCTTATCCATCAAAAACTCTTTGGAAAAACAGTCTTGGGGCACTGTTACCTTCACTCACCGGGTACCACAAGTTGCCACAGAAATTCTCCACACGAGGTGGGTGTGCCGGACAGGTGCACGCCGGCACCACACCTGCTGCAACAGCCCACTTCTCTGCTCGGCAATCAATAAGAGCGGGGCACGAGCACGCAACGTTGCCACAATCACGCGCCCATCGCGAAATATGAGGGGTGCCCGCTCTGCTCAGCCACCCACCAAACAGGGAGCGTGACGCCATATAGATCACGGACCGGCACGACTGCAGTAGTACAACACTTACTCTTCGCCCAATTACTCGCCCTGTTCTGAGCGCTGCGCAAACGTATGGAGGGAACACAGGGATGCGCATGGTTTTGAAAAATTCTGCAGGATGGAACATTGAAGGAAGAACTCAGAAATACGATTGTTGGTTCTTTGAAAAGTGTTTTGTGGTAGAGAAGCTGACAGGAATGAAATTTTAAATGAGGTCAGAGAGTGCTTTACCAAAGATGAAATCAGTGAAGTGTGAACGGAATTACAAGTATAAGAAAGTAGTCGCAAAAATTCACTGCACGTAAGCTTTTCTAGCAACAAAATAGACAAATTGAGAGTTTAATTTCAAAGTATAGGCCCTCACATGCGAATATCCCCTAATGAGAGCAGCCCACCGGCGTGTGTGAACACCACGATAGGATCGCGTCGTGCGCACGCCACGGCAGGTCTCTGCTCTCATACGCGGCCACCTCGATCTTGCGAAATTCCTGGCGCCCAGGACAATTGTGGTCAGGCTCTACGTTCCAAGAAAATAGATAACACCGCGGTGTCGTGAGCGGAATTGAAGTCAGGCAGAATGCAACACTCATCGCAGCAAGATCCAGTAATGTGATCCAACTCTTGATGAAACTCTACAAAAAATCTAAGAAAATAGAGCGAAACTTTTTGAGTGAAAACTTTTGTGTTAAAAACTTGTGTTAAAACTAAAATGTGTTAAAAATTTTTTTAACACATTTATTAAAACATGCTAGGAAAACTTAAAATTAGGGTAATCGCCTTTCAGTTCCCCAAAATATGTAATGAACAGAAGCCACCGTAGAGTTGTGTGAAGGGAATATTTCGCTTCCGCCAGGACGAGCGTACTTTAACATGCCGTCTTTACCTTCCCAACACAAGTCTAGGACGCAACAATTACATTTCAGCTACTCCCGAGAGCAATGCATCGTCAGTAAGCCTGCATAATTGAATTCTCAGTTGCACTGAAGGGATTGTATCTTCATTTGTGCTGGGATTGTGGGTGCTTAGGTGTACTACATAGAGGTTGTGTCCCTTGCTGGTTCTGGAGGCAGTGTTTCTTCAGTTGTGCTAGAGATGATGTGTCCTTAGTTGTCTCAAAAGGAGTGTGTCCTCGGTGCCACTACAGACAGTGCACTCAGAGAAATTTTGACACACCCAGGTGTG
This sequence comes from Morinoia aosen, assembly GCA_030386875.1. NCBI lineage: Eukaryota > Metazoa > Arthropoda > Malacostraca > Amphipoda > Talitridae > Morinoia > Morinoia aosen. The sequence continues at coordinate 18,688,883 of CM059567.1, read as the reverse complement.
TCAACCTTGACGCACTCACAGGTCGGGCGAGAGTGTAAAGTCACGGCCAGGAAGACATAAGTATCAGTTACCTGTTTGGGGGTTTTGTTGATCCAAATTTCACATTTTCAAGAAAATATTCAATTAATAAGTCATAACAACTATATGTAGGCAAATATATGTCCAGTTTCTTTCACTTTTCGAAGTTAATGAGGTGAATAATAGAAAAATGTTAAGTAATTGCGTACGTTTTTTTGCACGCATAAACGAATTTATTCAGTTCATTCCAAGATATAAGATTTCACTTCAAGTGACAAGTTTCTTGCGTTTTGGGACTATGTGTACCACTAGGTAAATCACTTATTTCCATACCCGTTTAAATTATTGACAGTTTATCTAAATCAAAATCTTTTCAAAAGAAAAATATTTACATTACGAGCTGAAATGTTATCACGCATTTGTATTTCTCACATATCTCAGGAAGTATAAAATGTGTGCAAGCAGTGAAATCTATTTCCCAATTCTGCCACTTGCAACGTAACCAAACCAACCATTTACAACCGCAAAAACGCGGTGAACGTGTTAATAACTAAAATGCAAGATATTAATGCCGATATACGAGAAGGAACTCACTATGAAAAATTTATAATGCAACACTTGTTTACGACTCAAGCTTGTAGGTGTAATAAATTAACTAGCACTTTCAGCAGAAGTATGCTGTTAAATTAGACGTGGCCTTTCACATTAAGAAAATGAAGTGCTTGCTAGAATGAAAACTATTAAGAAATAGCGCATGATGAGTGAAATTATCTCCAGTTCGTCGATCACTGATCTATTTATCAAGTACCGAAGTAAATAGCTCATTTGTGCTGTTTTCAACTTCGTGAGAGGCAACCGCAGCTCACGCAGATATCCCGCGGCCTCGCCTCCATGCAAGCATGCAATGCATCTTATGCATGACTATTGACTAATTAGTATCTGTCAGCCTGTCATTGTGAGTGGTCACGGGTGCAAGTGTAATCCGCTAAGCACCCATATCTAGCGTAGTTTCGTAAGAAAGTGGAGTCCACTTTCTTTGTGGTCTCATTCAAGATCCGAGGGATTTGTTTGGTGTATGAAGAAAGCCATATGTACTTGTGTACCTTTAATGACAAATTGCATTCAATTACTATTCGGCTTCATTTGGCGGCTTCATTTCTGGCCGCCATTATTTTTGTACCTGGGCTAGTTCATTCGCTTCATGATGATAACCTGAAAGTCATTCGTTCCGAAGCCTTATTAATGTTTTGATTTCATTCCATTTCTAAAGAGGATATGTATTTGTGCGTGAGATGTGATTGTTTTATGCATCAGCCGAAGTACGGGCTCGTAAGTTGATAGATTACTGGTGACTCATCTTGAACGTCGTCATGCGACCTTGGCGTTCAAGTTCAAGGTCGCGTCCTCGACGGTTCGAATTTCTTGATCGTTTGCAGAAGAAATAGTGCCTAATAATTTATGTTGGCATATAAATAAATGGGTTTGAATTACTGGTTATTAATTTTTAATGATGCAAATGTTGATAGAAGTAATTAATTAGAATGGAAAGCAACAGGAATGAAATATAAAACCATGTATTCCAGTTTCATGTGTGTGGGACATGGATCAACTTTTGCAGTCAAAATCATGTTATTATTTTAAAAGGTATTGAATGAATAATCAGCAACAGTATTATGATTAGATAAAATCAGATATGATTTGATTATTTTACTGAAAATTATCATTGATATGAAAATTAATTTAAACGCAGTCACGGTATATGTATCTTGCTTTGGAAAACTCATTTATCCAATCATGCTCATGAAATTTCAAGTTCAATATTACATTCAACAATGGCCATATGTTTAAAAAAAATAGCCTTGAAGAAAACCAAACAAGTTGGTATAAAACTATATTACCTGATTTTTTGGACTAGGTTAAAGTTATTAGTCACACTAAAAGAACCTAGTGTAACCATGAATGTAATTTTTTTACAATTATTATTGGCTTTAGTCATATTGTTGGATAGCCTAACTGTTTTCTTTTTGCTTGCTTTTCACTAAGACCTTACTTGATACTCATTTGGTATGTTCTTTTTCATAAATATATCCTAATTTGTTTTAAAAGTTTTTGATATTTTTTCAGCATTTGAAAATGAATTACAAACAGTGTTCCCTCTATTCTTGCAAGTCCAGATTTATAGCTTCACTTGAATATTATTCAACTAAACAGATCATTGGCCCAGTAATGGCTTGATAAAATTATTCTGGCCCAGTAATGGCTTGATAAAATTATTCTCAGTTCCTTCAACTTGTGCTTGGAGTGAGCCTTCTCCATCAACCAATGGTTTTGAGTTCACTCAATCAAGGACGAAAACTCATGTGAGTACTACTGCTCATTATATTATTAGTGCTTCAATTTTCTCTGCATGAAATTCTCATTATAATTGGTTAATGGATTAGCCTATATTAATTATTAGGTTATTAACTTGTAAATGGTACATAAATTATTGAAAATAGTTTTTCTTCTAATCCAATTTCAGTAGAGTTTACTGATTAGTAGGTGTGGGAAAGAAAGGCTTTAACTAAAGCGTAATATAGGACCCAAACATAATCAAGTATTTAGGTTGCACGTGAAAGTATTTCTATTAATTTTCTGTAGTTTGATGTTTTGTACAGAATATTGTTAATGTAAATATCTATAAATAATGACTTTATAGCAGCCCTCTCCAGGATATATACCTACAGAATAGGATATGAGAAGACTGTCCTCAGAAAAGTTTGTTATAATGAAATAATTGTACACAACTTCCAACTCAAAAGTGCTTGATAATCAATGAAAATTTAAAACTTTGTTACAGTCTACAATTCTTTTTAACATGTTCAGGCTACAGAGGATTTTTTTTATGCAAAATGAAGAAAAGTAGAATTAAATTCTTTGTTATCTTCAAAATAAATGTTTTGACTTACTGCAATATATGTGACAGCCGAATTCATACTGTATATATGTATAGATAATCAAAGCAACAAATATGCTGAACATAGAGTTGCCCTTTTGCTTTACCAATTCATAATTCATGATTGGAAATTCTTGAAACTAAAATAGATCCAATCAGAAGTTGATTTTGATAAGAAGATGTGGATTGCACTTATGTTTTCTGCACAAATAAATGAAGAATGAACATAGTTTAAGGTATAATAGCTTGAATAGGTATGTTAGAAGAAGTACTGTAGTATTAATTTCTAACCAATAATTACGTCTGACAATATAAAGTTACTGTCTACATTTCCATGTTCCAGAGTAACTGGAATTAACTAATCGTAAAAATTCGTAAATTTTAACATTGGGTTTCCGCACGTATGTTTCGCGAATTCCGCACACAACGAAGGCGGGCGAGCATTGACGTTCGTCCACAAAATGAAAATTTTGGCTATCGGATGTTTCACATTGTGATGATGAAAATAAAACACAATAATAATTGTTCGACGAAAACTCTCTAGGTGAGGAAAAAAATCATGCGAGAGTATATTTTTTGTCTTTCTTGAATAATTACATAACCTTAATTTTTTCAGATATGCATTGAATTCGTGGGAATCACTAAGATGAATATCATCGATGCAATGCGAGGGAATCTCCTGGAAATATGCAGCTGGAATACTTCAAGTGTCTCGTGAGGTGTCCATACCTCGCCCTGTGAAGACAAGTAAAAAGGTAAGAATTTCATTCTATGATTATTTTGGCAGTTTTTGTCCCTCAATTATTAAGAAAAAAATTAAAATGAAACATTTGTCTTCTAAAGGCAGTTGTTAAAATAGTCCACAAGCGAACGCAAGAATGAAGGCAAAAGTTTCATTTGAAAAAAGTGAAAATTATTTGTTATAATCTCATAATTATTCTTTCATTGTAGAGTTGGCGTGCAGAGTATAGATTAAATTATTACACTAATGAAGGAATCCTGGATTTCGCTGCTGTCTTGGAGATAAATATTTTTTAACGAATATTGACCCAGTGTTAAATCATAACAAGTAATTACCCATCAAGTCAGTCTTCATATGGAAGATATTAGAGATATGAAGATCTAGAAAAATAAGTATTTAAACCCATCATGTTCGTACTACAATGCGAGGAAATTTATTTGAACCCTACGTTATGACTGAAAATTTAGTCGAACGTTATTCTCATAAGCATATCATGGATGCTTATGAGCTTACAAACGACCAAGCAAGCATTTAAACAAACTAAATTATAAAAGTTTTATTGAATTCAGGTCAAATTTCTCAAGATTATAAATGACACACATACTAAAATTTTTCTTTTTTCACCCAGGAGCCATTACCGATGATCATCTTCGACGGTCCAAACATTTGGCTCCAGCCACATGCGAGAGACTTGTGGCAGAAGGAGGAGAGGTCTGCGCGTTTGAAGGACGCTGACATAGCAGTCGGGCTTGGAAGTTGCTACGGTTTCGATTGCTGCCATCCTAAATGCTGCTGCGCGACTTTCCATAAGATAAAACTCAAGTAAGTGACAATTAGGTCTCGTCTTCAGACTACACCTTTTCACTTCAAATTAATCTAAGTCAAATTCGAATTAATCCAAGTCAAGTTAGAATAATCCAAGCCTACTTCAAATTAATTCAAGTCAAGTTCAGTTTAATCCAAGTCAAGCTCCATTTGATCCAAGCCAAAGTTAAATTAATCCAAGTGAAATTCAAATTGATATAACCCTAAGGTGGAGTCGAAGTCATTAGCTGTACAACTGTGATTAAATACTTGTTCAGAAAATTTAGGTATTGACTACCCAGTTCTAAATTCAAGGTACACTCCGCATTATACTCTGTCTAACGAAGCTAGTGAAATTCACAGCACTCGTGTCCCCTACAAGCTTACCTATTTAGTATAAAGTCTTAATTATTCAAACAGTCTCCTTTGTATCATTCATGAAAAAAAAATTAAAATTTCATTATAAAGCAGAACTTCCCTTTCTAGTTCCAGGTTGCGTTGATCAGCTGATCAAGGTTCAGTGTTGATTAGCTGATCTCTGAGCAGATCAAACAATTCATAGCATAAATTGTAGGAGGCATTATAAAGGCAATAGGATACTGCTGGGTTACCTCATCTATTGATAGGCCCTTGAGACTTCTTTCGCGACCTCCTTGATTTTTAGTTTCCATATCCTTTTCGTTGACTTTCATGCCTTTTCTTTTTCTATTGCAATACTAACCTGCTGTTTTAATGTGCAGGGTACCCTTGGTGGGAATCCCTTCGTGAATAAGTTCAATGTTTTTTAACAGTCGATACTAAATGTTTGTCCCCTCAGGGGGATACAGCTGTTGTATCTATGGGAATTAGCGCTCCCAGGGGGACAATGTGAGAGCCCGAGCTGAGAGTTAGCTAAGTAAGCTTCTTTTTTTTTTTGTTGGAACAGAATAGGTTTTTGTTTTGTTACGGACCATCTTTTTTCGGTTCACTGCTGTCTTGTTTTTCACCACCTACTATCTTCTTGAACTTTGATCTTGTTTCATGAACTTCTTTCTCATCTTACTGTTTCTGTGCCTTTTCTGCATAGATTCTACGATCCCTCAACTCCATACTAGATGGTGCCTTCTTCCTTCCTCTCTTTGGATTGAATTTGTTGCGGATAGGGAGGCTTAAACTAACTATTGACCTAATCTAATCTACTAAATGTGTGTCTCTTCTCCTTGCTTTCTTTGGATCGCGTATGTTGTGGTTAAGAGAATCTTAATATTAAGAGTACGAATAAATTATTAATGAAAATTAATAACTGAACTTCAGCAAGACCACGAATCTGACCCTACAGATTAATTACACTGTTATGAAGTTGTGTCTACCTATACCACAGGTGTTCATCAAAGCAACAGTTTTACTAACATCATATAAAAAATGTGTCAAATTTGTTGATAAAAATTTATTGCATGTATTCTTACTTGAGCAGGACTGGCTAGCAGGATCCGGTGCCCGTAACTCGACCAGGAGATGCGACAACCTCGTCCAGTCTTCACCTCCACCAAAAGATCTCGGTATCGCTGCCAGTGGCCGTCAACACATCCGAGTCATGGCCATTTGACATAGCTTAAGGTTGCGTTGTGAAATTTTAGTTTGGTGTAAACATTTTTCGTTCAAACTCGTATGTAGATCCAAAGGAACACGCTTACTTTACAGTGAATGAGAATTTCATTTGTGCGATAATAAGAAATAGGAAATTATTTCACCGTTTCAGAATAGAGAGAATGTTTCCTTAAGTTGAATGAGACCTTTTTCGTGAACTTGAAGTAAATATGATACTAAAAGGATTAATGTAGCTTTTCGCTTGTTCATACATTCTCTAATTTATGTAGAAATATCCGTACTATTGTAAAAAAAAATTAATGGTCACCACACCTTTTTCAGTTCAAATTAATCCAAGTCAAGTTCAAATTAATCCAAGTCAAGGTCAAATTAATCCAAGTCAAGTTCAAATTAATTCAAGTAACAATCAAATTAATCATACCCTCAGTTGAGTTAAAAAATGATACCATCACTTGTTAATTCGAGCTTTCTTGTGTTATATATGGATCTATTGGATGTGATGAGCAAGACAGGTTTCGAGGTTTTATTTACACTCGAATATATTTATATACGTGAAATTTCACTTTATCACATGTATGAAATCATATACGCAAATACAAAAGATTATCATTGGACGGTATGTAGTTTATTCTTTAAAAGGAATATTGAAATGCGATTCACTGAGTACGAATGTACGATTCCGTTTGATTACAATTCAAAGGTGTACATTACTACACTGATACATTCATGCATTAGCAATGAAAATATTGCCATCCATTCTAATTCCGTGTTAGTCAATGTGGAGAAATGTAGGATCCTCTTACAATACACAATAATAATACAAAAACAATATTTCTAACTTGATGCTGATTTTATTTGTGTGTGTTTACAATTCGATATATGATGCTTTCAAGACTTAAATAACTTCTATGATAATCATTTATTAAATATTCAAGTCTTGATAAAATTATATATTGAATTGTAAACACACACAAATAATATCAGCATTATGTTAGAATTATTGTTTCTTGTATTATTATTGTGTATTGTAAATGGATCCTACATTTCTTCACATTGACTAACAAGGAATTAAAATGGGTGGTAATATTTTCATTGCTAGTGCAGGAATGTATCTGGGTAGTAATGTAATTGTACTCAAACGGAATCGTACATTAGTACTCAGTGAATCGCATTTCTATATTCCTTTTAAAGTTTAAATCTACATATCGTCCAATGATAATCTTTTGTATTTGCATATATGATTTCATACATGTGATTAAGTAAAATTTCACGTAAATAAATATATTCGAGTGTAAATAAAACCTCGAAACCTGTCTTGCTCATCAAATCCAATAGATCCATATATAACACAAAAAAGCTCGAATTAACAAGTGATGGTATCATTTTTTAACTCAACTGAGGGTTGGATTAATTCGATTGTTACTTGAATTAATTTGAACTTGACTTGGATTAATTTGACCTTGACTTGGATTAATTTGAACTTGACTTGGATTAATTTGACCTTGACTTGGATTCATTTGAACTTGACTTGGATTAATTTGACCTTGACTTGGATTAATTTGAACTTGACTTGGATTAATTTGAACTTGACTTGGATTAATTTGAACTTGACTTGGATTAATTTGAACTTGACTTGGATTTATTCGAACTTGACTTGGATTAATTCGAACTTGACTTGGATTAATTCGAACTTGTCTTGAATTAATTTGAACTTGATTTGGATTAAATTGAACTTGAGTTGAATTATATTGAACTTGACTTGGATTTATTCGAACTTGACTTGGATTTATTCGAACTTGACTTGGATTTATTCGAACTTGACTTGGATTAATTCGTACTTGGCTTGGATTAATTTGAACTTGACTTGGATTAATTTGAACTTGACTTGGATTAATTTGAACTTGATTTGGATTAATTTGAACTTGACTTGGATTAATTTGACCTTGACTTGGATTCATTTGAACTTGACTTGGATTAATTTGACCTTGACTTGGATTAATTTGAACTTGACTTGGATTAATTTGAACTTGACTTGGATTAATTCGAACTTGACTTGGATTAATTTTAACTTGACTTGGATTAATTTTAACTTGACTTGGATTAATTTGAACTTGACTTGGATTAATTTGAACTTGACTTGGATTAATTTGAAATTGACTTGGATTAATTTGAACTTGACTTGGATTAATTTGAACTTGACTTGGATTAATTTGAACTTGACTTGGATTAATTTGAACTTGACTTGGATTTATTCGAACTTGACTTGGATTAATTCGAACTTGTCTTGAATTAATTTGAACTTGATTTGGATTGAATTGAACTTGAGTTGAATTATATTGAACTTGACTTGGATTTATTCGAACTTGACTTGGATTTATTCGAACTTGACTTGGATTTATTCGAACTTGACTTGGATTAATTCGTACTTGACTTGGATTAATTTGAACTTGACTTGGATTAATTTGAACTTGACTTGGATTAATTTGAACTTGACTTGGATTAATTTGAACTTGACTTGGATTAATTTGAACTTGACTTGGATTAATTTGAACTTGACTTGGATTTATTCGAACTTGACTTGGATTAATTCGAACTTGTCTTGAATTAATTTGAACTTGATTTGGGTTAAATTGAACTTGAGTTGAATTATATTGAACTTGACTTGGATTTATTCGAACTTGACTTGGATTTATTCGAACTTGACTTGGATTTATTCGAACTTGACTTGGATTAATTCGTACTTGACTTGGGTTAATTTGAACTTGACTTGGATTAATTTGAACTTGACTTGGATTAATTTGAACTTGACTTGGATTAATTTGAACTTGACTTGGATTAATTTGAACTTGACTTGGATTAATTTGAACTTGACTTGGATTAATTTGAACTTGACTTGGATTAATTTGAACTTGACTTGGATTAATTTGAACTTGACTTGGATTAATTTGAACTTGACTTGGATTAATTTGAACTTGACTTGGATTAATTTGAACTTGACTTGGATTAATTTGAACTTGACTTGGATTGATTTGAACTTGACTTGGATTAATTTGAACTTGACTTGGATTTATTCGAACTTGACTTGGATTAGTTCGAACTTGACTTGAATTAATTTGAACTTGACTTGAATTATTTTGAACTTGACTTGGATTAAATTGAACTTGACTTGAACTATATTGAACTTGACTTGGATTTATTCGAACTTGACTTGGATTTATTCGAACTTGACTTGGATTTATTCGAACTTGACTTGGATTTATTCGAACTTGACTTGGATTAATTTGTACTTGACTTGGATTAAATTGAACTTGACTTGGATTATATTGAAATTGACTTGGATTTATTCGAACTTGACTTGGATTAATTTGAACTTGACTTGGATTAATTTGAACTTGACTTGGATTTATTTGAACTTGACTTTGATTTATTCGAATTTACTTCGATTAGTTTGAACTTGACTTGGTTTAAATTCAACTTGACTTGTATTAAATTGAACTTGACTTGTATTAAATTGAACTTGTATTAAATTGAACTTGACTTGGATTAAATTGAACTTGACTCTGATTAAATTGAACTTGACTTGGAAAAATTTGAACTTGACTTGGATTAATTTGAACTTGACTTGGATTAATTTGAACTTGACTTGGATTAATTTGAACTTGACTCGGATTAATTTGAACTTGACTTGGATTAAATTGAACATGATTTGGATCGAATTGAACTTGATTTGGATTGAATTGAACTTGATTTGGATTGAATTGAACTTGATTTGGATTGAATTGAACTTGACTTAGGGTAATTTGAAGTGAAGAAGGAGTAGAATTATCTGATTTTATCGCGTACATTTCCTTTAACTGCGATTAGTAATATGTAATGTTCTATTAGTCGTGTAAAAAATACTATTGTTAAGCTGTTGAGCCACAGTTATTATAAGAATTCTTATAAGTGATGAAATCGGGTAGAATTCTTTTGGCTGTTACAACTTGAAGAATATTTCCTCTACAGCAGTGTAAGACTTTGTCCAATTCTGCAACAACTCCTGTTTTTTACGGAACCCAAAGTGAAAAATAAAATATTTTCCGTTCTTTTGAAAACTCCTGGATTTATTCAGGAACGATCAAACAGACGTTTTAATATTTGATTCTTCACTTTCATTTCGTTACTTGTGTTAAAGTGGAAAACTTGACCGGTATAAATAATTTTCAAAGTTTTTATTGAATGAAAACATTATCATTCTGTGTGGAGATGAATCATGATTTCATTTGTGCGAGATAAGTGTTTGGAAATTTATTTTAATTTTCGCAATGAAATCTTTTCACCTTTGCTTAAGACATGCGTTATTTTACAAAAACTTAAATTAATTATGAAATTAATAGCAGAACTAAATTATTTCCTTCCGTATGAATATTTCTAGGTTCACCTGGAAATGAGTATAGAGCAGAATTTTTTTATTTCACTTTTTTCACCATAATTTTTATTTCACTATAATATAATAATACTCTTCATTAACTTGGTCTGTGATTGATAGAAAAATATTTTATTTCTTTCTTGTGTAAAATGCGATTTAACATTTCTAAAGGTATTGCGAGAAAGTGGAATGTTACTCGTGTGACTTTTGTTTTGGGAACTTTTCGTTTCAAAATAGAGAATTCTTGTACTATAGGGTGAGACCTTGACGTTTCATATTAAATATGAAATAAAAATTGAAAAAAATATGTTTTAATTGTTAGGACATTTCTTGATTACTCATGCGGAAAGGTTCTCACAGATGTACACAGAATTTATCCTAAATGTTGAATAATTTTTATCACTTCCAGTTCTAAGTAGATAAACATTTAGTGCTGAATTTGTTTCACCTTTTTTAGTGTTTAGACTTCAACTATTAATTTTCTGAGAAATGAATACCGAGAAAATGTGTATTTCAGTGTTGAATAAAATGGGCGAACTGAACTGATGCTGTTTTTATTTGAATGAATGAAGGATGTGGTCATGTTGAAGCCTATCTTTAGCACGTGAAAGTTCTTAGTTATTTAGAATACAATTCGTTATGAATTCAGGGCTTTCTTCGTTCGATGAATGTATAGGTATTGTAACCGTCACAGTGATTCAAGCTCATATATCGTGTTAATATACATTTAACATTGTTGTGGAGAAGTTATTGAAGCTGTTCTCAATTTATTTGCTGATTTCAATTAATCTGTTCTACTCAATAAATCTTTGAAGTTTCTCTACACTACGGTATGCAATGTTTTAATGCTGTCTGTAAAATTGCTTAATACGCTGACTTTATTAGGAACTGATTTTGTTCTGTGGAAATATAGTGATAATTTTAAATTTGAAAGTCAAGAGTTGATACACCATAAGCCTCAAATACTCGTAGTTCAATAATCCTGTTTAACCATTTTTCTTGGTCCACGGGCGAGTCAGAGGGGTATGGTAGGAGTAAGTTAAATCTATGTTTTAGGTTCCGTAGATTTCCCCTAGGTGTGTCATGACGGCCCTAAGTGTGTCATGTAACACACTTAAGTGTGTCATGTCGCCTCCATGACACACAATTGTGTGCCGGTTTTGCGACAAACGTATGACACGCTTAAGTGTGTCAAAATGACCCTATATTTTTTCTCAGTGTGAATCTTCCGTTGTACAAGAGACAGTGTGCCTTTAGCTGAGCAATGGATGTGTATCCTCAGTCGTCTAGGAGGCAAAGATCTTTCAGTTGAACATGTAGTCGATACTGAGACATGCGTGCCTCCTGTTGATCTTTTGATTTATGGAGTTCATGGAAACTCCAGTAACCCAATAGCCAGTGCATTCTTTAGCAGTCCCTGCTGCAGCGGTCAGAGTGTCCAGTGCTGGGGATGAAGAAGAAGTCTATTCAGTAAACTTAAGCGTCTTCAGTATATTTTAATAACGTATCTCAACCGAGGCCGATGAGAGTGGTCTGGAGATTTAAGCAACTCATTTATATAATTTATTGCTTGGTCATATTTAATTTAATAGCACGTGCCTGGAATTGTATTTAAGATTAAAGGTGAATGCTTTTGTGTGATTTTATCATGAACCTTTCTTGTTTTACAGTGGCTGGATAAATAATGACATTTTTCATGCTACGTGCATGTAGGTGGAACTGAACCCTGCATCTTTCCCGAAATATTCGTTTTGGAGTAGTTCGGTTGGCGATTCAAGTCTACCTCTTGTTAGAAACCATTTACTGCTGAGACACATGAAACGTGAGCAAGATTTGCAAAATGTGAAGTTATTGATTTATCTTCCAACTCGATTCATTGTCATTCTTTGTCCCCTGAATTCTAAAGCTCTTCTAGCTCTCTGCTGCGGAGACGAGAAATGGGGTCATACGACCAACTGTTTCACAAATGCCTGGTATGCTATACATGCATTGGATTCACGTACACGTGTTCAGCACCCGTATTATATGTAGGTGAGTACATGCTGCATCCTCAGTTGTTGCTTACGTGACAACCTTCTCAGTAGGAGCTCGTGCAAATATATTGATATCTTTATGGAGCGCATCAGACTCACAAGCGTAGACCTCATTGTTACGCGTGTTCCAGAGTTCCCTGGTGTATACGCGATAGACTTTACCTCAGATATACACGACTCCAGACCTCACCATAACACACACCAAACGACTCGCGCGTATTTTCCTTCGTAGTGTGCCCTCACAGTTTCTACACAGTTGCTCGCAAACATAATACTCAATTTCATATCTACAAGCCGTGCATTATGTTCGCCTATGTCGTACACAGTCCGCCGGCACACGTACAGCTGCGCACAGTTCAATCGTTCGTACGTGCGCTGCAGGCCCGCTGCTGCGTACAGGGATGCAACACGAACACCAGGCATCACTAATGCTGCCCAGCTACTAAACATCACAATCAAGCTGATCGCCGTTAATGACTCGGAACATCAACCAGCTGCTTTTTACTGAAGATAACGATGGCTTTACCACGTCTGAGCAGATTATTCGATGCACGTTTGGCGAGGTAATGTGCCCTACGCGCCCCTTGCCCAGCGTTAGTTAGTGCCTCTGCTGCTCACGCTTAGCAGATAAAACCTGATAAAATTCCTGTTGCTCTCCGAGCTGGTAATTGATCTCGGCTATCGCAATGCCTCTCTACTGGGTCATCGGTAAAATGACCTTCCATTCCATTAATTTCATTGTGTACTTTCATCTCCACTGGAAACCTGCAGATGGATTGCATTTCTTGCTTGCTCCTTCATTTCTACGCCCCCTTCGATCTACAACTGGAAACCAAAGGCTTCCAGCGATGCGACTGTAATTTGTGTTTGCCGTGATCCTGAAGATTCAGTTCAAGACCAAATAACTATTTTAAGAAGTAATTTTAACATCCTATTCGAATAGACACAATTGTGTCGGGGATGATTTCGAGAAATAAAACAAAAAATAAGTTAGATTACCTTTTCTCTGAAGTGGCGTGTATGAAATGAGGAGTCTAAGTCTCGTATTTATATATAGCTGAATTCATAACCTGTTCATGCAACGTCTTGACACTATAGCAATATTTTGGTCCATTCCAAGAAGATTAATTCCCGTTAATTTCTTTGAGCTCAGAAATAGAAACTGCCTCATTCCTGGAAAACCGAATCTTTTCGTGCAAGCACCTCATCAAGATTACTAATAACCATTGAAACAACTCTGCAAACTACTTGAGTTTTTGAAGCTAATCTAAATTGCAGATCTGCACTGAGTCAGTCACTACAAATTATGATAAACTAGGCAGCGCACGCGCACGCTCCTTGAGGCCGACCACCTGACATGAGCTGAGCCAAGTCTTATCTGGCCGTGACGAAGGGACTTTTAAGCGGCACCTTTGCCTCCTCGCTGAAATTTAAGACTTGTTCCTCATGCCGGACGAGTCAAAATTGAATACTTTCAGTGATGGATTCTGACAACGAGTCTGTTTTTGTTGCTAACAAGAAAGGGAAGTCGTGTTATAGATGAGCTTTTCTTGGCTGCTTTCGCCAGGATTATGCACCAGATATTTAGACCCTGCTAAGAACGGAACTTGGGAAGGCAAGGTGCTTGGCGGACGCCAGTCTATCATCAAAAGTCGTGGACCATATGAGCTCGGCCACCCACACAAACTTAATTTGCGACCCCAATAATGAGCCTTCGGCCGCGGCGCTCGATGGGCGCACGAGACTACACACGCGAGACTGCCTGTCAAGTGTGCGTTTCGGGGCAGGCGGAGACGGAAAGTGTGAGAGATACGAAATTCTCGAGCTTGCCGCTGCTAACCCACCTTTTAGAAAGATAATCTTGAGTCTTGTGCAATTCCATGCGATGAAAAAGATAAGTAACCCTTCGCCCTCCTGGCCAAACTCGAAGATCCTGACATTTTAAAAGGGTGCGGGCGAAATCCTTGGAAAAACAAAATAGTAAGCATACTTTGCAGTTTTTTCTGACCATTTATATTGTATATGTCTACCCCTAACCCAAATCAGTACCTCAGGGCTGTCTCGAAAAGTCTCTTCGTATTGCGCTGCAATTCTTTAGGAATTTTTCTATACCTTTTTTAGCGAGAGCTTCAGAGCATCAGTTGTTGTGTGGGAGGGAGCACAGGCGTCAGGCTCCAGAATGTACCAAATAAAAATATCCAGTGGGTTGAGAACAGTCGATGTGAAGGGAGAAGACACTGCGTATTTTTATGCTCCAAAATTTTGAACAACGGTCCTGACAATACTCATGTGCCACGTTTGATGTATGAGACGGTGAGCTGCCTTGTTAGAAAGTGAAAGATTTATCTGCTTCCTCGGGGCTGTAGCTTCCTAACGTGCAATAGTCAAAATTGATAAACAAATTCATGTTCACTTCTTGACCTTGATAAACAAAAAAATGGGACATGCTCCTTATTTTGAAAATGGGGCGGCCCACACGTTGACTGAGTACACTTTTTTACGTCCAGAAATTTTTTGTAGGACGTCAAGAATGTCGTGAAGGACTTTCCTTCAACCTTGTCGCTCTACGTCGCTGAATTTAAAAGACAATAAATAGCTTCTCAATTAAAAACACTTTGGGATCTGTGATCGTATTCTTCTCGAATTAGTTCAAAAGAACCCAAGTTTTAGCAAGTTGTTTTTCCTTTTGGTGATCTGTGTCTAAAACTTTTGTGTTGTGAATGTGACATGGTGAACTTCCAACGACATCGACATGTTTTTTTACTCACTTTCTTTTCCCCAGCTAACTTTTGCAATGTCATCCTTGTGTATCGTCTGATCCTAGCTGTGATATTGAGAAACTTAGTATAGGAGCCTGAGAGCGACCCATTTCGAGGAAGATCTTCGGCAGTTTCAAGCTCATCGCGCCTATACAGATGGCGACAAACCATCGATTCCGGGACCTTAAGCAACTTGACTAAATCTGACTTCGTCTTGCGCGAGCTGTGCAGCTCAACATCCACTCAGTCATTTTCATCGACATTATAATAATTTATCATAGTTTATTTTTTCTTTTACAGTCAGTTTTCTTCAAAAATACTGCAAGTTTTCGTACTTCATAATCTGAATTTTAGTCGTGAACAGTTGCGGTTCAGTAACGATTAATTTTAAATCCTATATCATTAGTTATAGGAAGGTTATCACCAGTCATAAGCGTTATTGTCAGTCATTAATGAAGAAATAATGAAAATCTATTCGCATGTCTGAGGGTAAAAATTATTACAAAAGAATAACTGAAAACACCGGCGATCTAACCGATGACAATAGTTCGCTAGGTGGGAAATCACAGTTAATTTATCAGTTGTGAATTTAAATATGGTACGTAAAAAGAAATAATTTAACCTTTATAAGAAGGAGGCAGCTATTTGTCAACAATATTTTAATTCCCTTTAAAAATGAGTTCATTAGTTGTGCTCGCATTCCACCTCTTGCCACCAATTACTAGCTGCGGCCAACGTTGGAGAACGAAATGTAAAATTTTTTGCAGATTAGAGACTCTATAATTAATTTTTAATCAAAACAAACGAGTTCCTGCTCCTTCGATTTGTCTGACGCATTTGATGAGTGGCGTGCTCCACTCTCTCGTGTTTTTTTATGGAATAGAGATGTTAAATAAATCTATGTTTATTATTTTAATGTAGGAAATATATCATTTTTGAATTCGTCACGCAAAAGCCATATAACTACCGAAAGATGAACTACATTATCGGGAAGAGAACCTTTTCCCGTGCTCTTTCCTGTTCTTGAGTCTTTTACTTTATCCACAATTTATTTTTCAATTGGTGATTTAATTCGTAGATTTTCTCACTTTTCAGTGTTGCGTTCAAGAACTTTAGAGAACTAGAACTGTTATACGCAACTGCTAGGGTCTCCCATTTTAGTGAGTGTCAGCTCTGCGTCATTTAGCTCGGTGTCATTTAACCGTCTGGATCATTTTAAGTTTTGAGTTTTGAAGAATCATCGATCTCGCTAAATTAGTTTCTTAAAATTGCGTTGCCGATATTCACATTCCCTTCAGAAGGAAACAACTATTGCATGTATGTGAATTATCGTTCGGGGAGGGGAAGATGTGAGGTCCCGAGCTCAAGGTTTCGTTAGCCTTCTTTTCGTTAAGATAAAATCGGTTTTTTTACAACTTCCATCCTGTTTTATAAGCTTTCTTGAATTTTGCCGTGTTTAAACGTAAGGTGCAGAAGCGCACCTTGTACACAGATTCCCGATTCTTTAATTCCATATTACACGTTCTTTCCTCTCTTAGAAACACCTTTTTTTGGTGGTTAGGCGGGAAGCTCAAATTAACACGTGTCCTAATGTAACCTATATTCATAGTGTGAGCGTAATGCTTAGTTTTTAAACGTTTTGATTCGCCAGTGAATCGTGCCCGCTTATGAGTTTATCTCTCCTGCAGTTCTCTTACGAATGAATGCATCTCGCTAGCAATGTCACGTACATTAGTGTCTCACGTGCAGACTAGAAGTCTTCCTTCCCTCTTTTCGTGGAGTCCTCCTTAACTTTGCCGCTTCACCACCTCGTCGCTTCTCGCTGAGCAAGTGAGCGAAACTTGTACTCACACGAGACAACATGCAGTCGCCTTCCTTGCTTGTTTTTCTTGTTTGCCGTCAGGGTTTCCGTATCCATAGACGGCACTTTCATTTTTTGTTCTGTTTTCTTTCATGTATTTAAATAAATCGCTCTCGAGTGTAACATTTTCTGAGGCATACGGGTCATCAGAGAAGTTAAACAAAGCATCCGCAAACTAGAATGATTCTGCGACTTAGCTCTGGCATCGAATTCAATTATATTTAAATGTCTTTCAGGAGTGCATTAGAGATGTAATTGGGTTTCAGATTTCAGAATAACAGAATGCTTTCTTTAAATAAGTGTACAATATGTTCTCTAACATGATATCCATTTTAGTGATGAAGGGATACATGCGTCTTACAACCCCGGATGTAACACTTAAAAAATCACTGCAACGCACCGCTCTCATATCAAAGAAGCACAATTTTTTTATTAAGCCTAATATAGAAAACACGTACATTGCTGCCTTGATACCCTAGAGTATAATACAAAAGAATGGAATGTGACAACATGGTAACATGAACGAGCCCAATAAGCCATTTTCCGGGTTGCCTCCAAGTTGCCATCGCATTGCAGCAATCCAGCACTGGCACCAAATAAAAACGTTTAGAGTCATCAATTTTCATCCGCAAGCAGCAGAACATTTTTTTAACCCATCATTGCCAACCGAGGCAGTAAGTCAAAGGTGGTTCCTCGGTTTGATAGTTATTTTCGCATCCTGGTACAAATTAGAGTCAAGCTAGAACAATTTATTCATGGCATGTTGACGCCCACTATCCAGATAGCATCAGCAGAAGTTAGTTAGTAGTTGGCATTAGTCAGTTAAATATTCCCTAACCTCCAAATATGATCAAAGGAGAGCGATGAGAAAAGACCATTTAGTAAATACTGTCTATGCACAAGGTGTGTTCCCACGTAAGATGCCCTGAGCATAGAAACAGAAAGTTTGCAGTGAAGAGAAAGAAAAACAAAGACGAAGTAGCTAATAAAGCAAGAAAACTGTTAGGAGCAAAGTGAATACGGAAAATACAAGTCCCAAAGAGCTATCTAAAGTTGAGGTATAACCTTATTTAGTAGTATCACTTGGGGTGACTGGCCTCATAGCATACAGTAGACAAACCTGACAATGGTTTGATCCTATTGCCTATATATACTTTGTCCCCTTAGAGGCTATCCCATGCACCCCGAAGAGACATAGCACCAATAATGCAATATTTATTGACAATACAATAAATAATACAATATTGGTAGCAAAATAAATAATAATAAAAAACACACCGCTTGTTTGGTCGCTCGTTTGACAAGTCCGTTTCTCTCTCTTAGCTCCCTGTAAACAAGATAACAGAAAACCGTCTGGTAATAATCATTTTTAAATGTAGTATATTTGCATTTTATTACATTGAAATTCATCCCAATATTATCCCGCCATATCCCATCATTAGCATGAATCAATTTAAAAATACAGGATACGCATTTGAAACCGTTTCAAGATTAAATGAGCCCGAAAAACGTGATTTTTGACTGTTGGGGACACTAGTTCATATCTGTCGGTAAATCACGTCACGCCTCTTCCGTCCCCAGCGTGTGAGGCAGCAGGACCTTCTTGGTCCCCCTCACTTCCTGCCGTGTGCGTGCTAGCTTGGGAAAATATTCCTCATTATCATATACATACTCGGATGCTAGTCCATATATATACTCGTATGTATAAAGAGCAGTCAAAGCACGAGTTATACGGCATCGTTTTATGCAAACCTCTACATCGTTAATGAAAAAGTGGCCCCAGTTTTTCATAACTTTAATCTAGCATTGTATATGAGTTGAATTTCTGCAACTAATTTTTAGCGGTTCCCATTAAATGATGTCTGATCACACGTGAACTGTGTGCAATGTTACAGGTATTGTCGCATGCGCTTGGTGGTCCGGTCACATGCTTTAAACTCACACTTTATCACAGTGGACGACTGCTGGCTCAGTTCCCTGGTATCTTCCTGAATTTGTGATTGCAGACATGTTCTACCTACTCCGTGAGGTATATTGCGGTTGCAATGTACATTTATTGCTCGCGATCGGGTACTCACACTGCAACTTACGCGTAGTGTATGCCGAGCAAAAAAAAAATAGAAAAACTCAAGAGTATGGACCCAGATTTTAGATTTTGCCTACCGAATGATGTAAGTCAGTGCTGCACTCCACCCAGCTGGCGTCAACATTTGCAGACTCGGCTGATGTGGAGATATCGTTCAGTGGAGTACGCGAAAGCCCTCAAAATTAACGCTTAAACATATCGAAAGTTTCCCTCAAAACATTTGTGATGAAGTATTTGATAACATTGTCTTCTAGCTTGTACGAGTATAAAGTGTTAAATAACAATGAACGCTGCACCATATGAGCTGGTTTATGACAAAATTCGAGGAGTTTGGAACTATGGCGTTGAAAATAATGTTTGTAGGAAATTGCCCTTGTTGCGTCGTACAGATTTGCCCATCAAAACTTTTACATCACTTCTGAGTCAAGTCAAAATCGTGAGCTGGTGATCCGCCTTTTGTGAAGCACATTGATCTCCAAAACTTTCTATGAGCCAAGATAACAATTGAGCATGCACAGATAAACTGGGTTTCTTCCTATCAAAGAAGTCAAGCGGGCATTTAAATAAATTCGATGTTACTGTAGCTTAAATCATATCTTAGATAGCTGGCATTGGTCGTTCATAATATATATGAATTTCAACCATCAAGCACACAATGTTTTATCCAAACTTTTTATTATTCATTGTCTATTCTCTTATATAAGATTATATGCGAACAAAAAAATGTCTGGGAGATGATTAAAGCGATAATTATTATGCGTTGCCCTCACATAAATATTAAAAAACTTCTCTGAAACCGTCTTACTATTGACAGTTTCTTCAGTATAAAATATGGGATCCGCTGTCCACTGCGAAGCAATGCCGTGTTCTGGTACTCGTGCAGCCAGTGCGATGCCGCCTGCTGCGGGGAGACAAAACGTGATCTGCAGCCACGCATTGCTGAGCATGGGAGAATATCGTCACGTACGGGTAACCCTCTAGCTTCTCCAACCTAATAGTGGTATTCAGAATCATGCAATAGAATCTATCCATCCCATGCTCACCTACGAAAAATTTCTAAGTCGGTGCATCATCATCTTCGAATAAAAAATTGTTGAAAAGCATTTCTATTCCTTAGCTTCGACACTCCCTAAATAATCCAGATAGTCCCGTGTCTCTGGTAATTTTTAATTAACTCACCTACCGTAGATGTTCAGTTGTTCACCCTAGCATTTTCTTTCTTTTTTTTTAAACATGGCAATGAAGCATTCATTGATTCATTGTCATTTAAATCTGTTTTTCCTTCGTGTTGTCAATCTACCAAAAATGTGCATAAATAATGATCGAAAACTAATAATTTCATGATATTTTTCTATAAAACGAGCGTTTCTTCTGACCTTCCTTTCCATAATTATCACAAAAGTACGAGAAATTTCATCCAAAATTCTCATTTCTTTTGAAAACCATTTATTTTTTGAGAACTGCATCAACAACTGTTATTTTGCAGTGCATTTTATAGATTCTTAAGCTCAAGCCATCATGGTCAATATTTCTAGAATACGAAAAAAGCATATTACGAAAAGACACAGTTTTTCGCGGGCGCCTATCAGTATTTCACAGCTTTTTCTTATAACGTCGATCTTCCTAGATACAAAGGGACCATATTCTACTTGCAATTATCCTTGAGAATTTGTTCTGTTTAGAGTAGCGCTTTTGTTCTTTATATGCCAATTTTTACGCACACACTAACTTCTTTAACAACATCCCTATTGCTGATCTTGGGTTCGTCGATTTCTACCCTCAATTTTATTCTGTGATAATTAGCTTAAAATTCATCATTAACTTCTTGAGACGCTATACTGTGGGTGAAGAAATACCGCAGTTGCAAGTCATCTAAAAAAACAAGCTTCGAAACAAGAAATTATTTACTAATGCTTTGCGACAAATTTCAAGCAAATTCTTTGGTTAAGATGCTTTTTTAAAAATTTAAAATTCGATACGTAAATCATTTTTTAACATCTAGCTTACTGGATAAACATTCAGGTGCATACGTCATGCCGACAAACTTGCTCAAAAGAAACAATTATAAAAATTTGATGCCGATGAAGAACCAAGCAGATGAGACACCAAAGAAGAAAATGAAGCGCATAACAGTGTGCGTGAAAAGAACTAAAAAAGCCGAGTTATATGGAACAGCATCAAATATCTTGAAAATGTTACAGGCCCTGCTCTGCCAACCTCCAACTCGTAACAATGCTTAATAATTAAGGTTTCTCATACTTATTGTCATTGATAATCAACGAGTATTAGCGCCATAATATTCGGATCCTTCTGAATCCCAAAGGAGCTGCTGATTAACATTATTTGGACTTCTCAGAGATCAGTATTCACATGTGATATGAAAAGCTAGTTACAAGTCGTTGAGAGTTGCAAAGATAGCACAACCAAGAATTCGGTGCATCACCCACGTGAATAATTCTAAATCTTGCGATAGTAAAAGGAGCTTGAGTTGATAAATAGTTTTAAAGTCACGAGACTTCCCATGGCTTGAGAAAAATCTCATCTAAATTATTTGTGCTATGTTTTTTTAGAAGCCGAAACCACATCATAAAACGCACAGTATTTGCAGATAATCGAAAGTCGAAGTAGTTCAAATAATTTCAGTTTAACCCAAAGCTAATTTTTTTATACTATCGCTCAGCGTTCATATTGACCGCATCGCTTCATTTGCGCCCCAACTTCGCTTCATCCGCTTTTGAATTGGGAAAAAGAAGTTCACTTATTTTTTTAAATAATTCTTGGCTACCATGCATCTGCACTGAATGCGTCCTTTAACTACAACTGACGTTCAATTTTTTGGCAGGCCTCTGAAAGAAGTTTTCCGAATGTCAAATGAACGCAGTCATGTAGGATACCAGTTGGAATGATGCTCCACAATTTCAGTCTCGACTGCCTCTCGGAAGTTATTGTCTCACGGCCACTACGTGAGGAATGCCGGAGTGGCTCCTAAGAAGCTTTATGTCAGTGTTTTGGTCGCGTGGACTGAGGAGGACGCTAGTGCCGCTCTCACGCGCCGGAGATGATGTACGGCGACAACTGCGCTTCCGTCGCTGAGGGGAAAGGAGGCCCAGGCTTAACTGTCGGCGTGGCTCCGACGCCGTCAAGCGCAAAGTTTTTCAGGTACGGGAGTCGTATGAGGGCTAGACTGACGCCCGTATTTCTTCTACTGTAGCAGGATATGTAAAATGTAGACGTCTTCTGTAAATGAACAATGAGAATTTTGATGATGGATTGGAAATGTTTTAAGTTTCCAATTTTTTAGCGAGTGGCATAACTCGCAATTGCGCAGAAGACTCTTTATGATGGTGGATTTAAGCTACGCTCAATGATGAGGGAAATGACAGCTCAGGACTAGTGAATTACGCTTAAACCTGAAACACCTATTGTTTTTTCGTACGTATAAAGGGTTTGGTAATCTCTGTAATGTTTTTATCCTTCTATGCCGTCGTTGGCACTCAGGCTCTGAAAGAAAAAGTGCCTACGTATAAGTGTCTGCTAACTAGCAAAATACTCGCACTGTGTGAGACCAAAGATATAGAAATAACTTATTACGAAAAAGATGTAGTCCACTGATCTTGAATCTTTTCAGAAAAAATACATCTGAGCTCTGTTCGTACAATGCCACTGGCTTCGATATGGAATAACTTCGGCAACACTGATCAGTGTTGCCAAATATATCATACATGCTTCAGGCCAATATTCTCAATTTGGGCTCTTCCCCATTTGGCAACCCTGCAGGATTACCAGATGCTGAATGGTCTTGATGACAAAATTTTATACATGCAAAGGCTAAATTCAAGACTTCGTGCCCAAGATGAATGCAAATCTAGCATCACTCTAGGAGTGAAGCCACTTATGATCTCGAGTTATTCAGCAGCGTCCTGTCACACGAGTCGCGGCAGCTGTAATGCGACGAAGGCAGCCATCAAGTCTCACGGCGGGCGAGGGTCGCCTACCTCCGGAACTTAATGAGAGCGTCCGGAATTTCTCCCGAACAATTTTAGCTTAGCGATCCGAGGGCTTTGTTGATGTTTTCTAATCTCCTGCCATTGAAAAATCAAACTTCTATCCTACGAGAATTAAGTAAGAACTTCAGAGTTAGTTGTTTGATTGTATGCAAAATTTTGCTATCTCATTTTAATTTTAAATTCTCATAACTTTTCTGCACGGTTTGTGACAAATTTTGATAAAATGCACAGGGTAAACAAAACGAACAGGCATTCCTATGCAACGGGATGCTCCGGATAATTTTTACGGCAAGTAAATTGTTAATTTGTTTGTACTATAATAGACCCTATTTCTACAGCATTTTTGGTAGTAAGTAGTATGACCTTTTTCATTGGATATAAAAACAAAGAGGCAGAAATACATCAGTTTAATCTGTAAAATTTGCATATTTTTTTCGAACTACTGACCTCGTTGATTGCGTCGTGTAAGAACCTAGAACTTTTGAAAGTCTCCAGGTGATTGGTTTAACGTTAACTTAACAGGTTTTGCTTTTTCACTTTGCTGTGCGGTGTGATACCCAAGATATGATCAAATCGAGCATGTTAGGTGCAGTGGTTAGAAATAGTTTCACAGTTTTTTTACATTCAATCTTCCGAATGACACATCCAGTACGACAAACAAAGGATGCGTAACTGGATGCGGTATGGAATGGAAAGCTACAGCGGTGACCATACAGAGCTCCGACTTACGGTGATGCTTGAAGACCTAGCTGTGGCTCGGCTTGACCTGCACCCTCAAGAATGGCCTCTGGCTCACGTTACGCCGCTGACCGCCTTACGAGCCTTGCCCATTACGGACGATCTCACCATCCGGGCCCCTTTGTCCCGAACAACCGGAGCGGGGCACTGCTGAAGCCGATACCGTAGTCCAAGTGTTTTTCTTTTTTCAGCTTGGTGGGTTGTGCACTGTTATTTTGAATTAGGGCTTCATAACGAGGAAAAAAACATACGCGAGAAAACAAAGACACAACTTCGTTTCGGCTAGGAACTAATAATTTTCATTCTTACTTGAGATAGACTTTGCACTTTATTTTCTCCCATCTCTTTTAACGTCTATACCAAAGGGAAACCCCGAAGCTTCTGCCAAGTGAACTAATTTACTCCCATTTGCCGATTCTTACAAAACCATGAAGACTTTCTTCCATAGGCGTTCGATTCCGCTCGTTAAAGCTGGATCTTCACCGCAAATACTGAAGTCGGGACGGCGCATTGCGATACATTGAGCTTCCACGCAATGGCAGTATAAATCCAAAAATGAAGGACCGTGCATATTCTTCGTTATGAGGAGGAAGACTTCCCTTAAAATGAAGCATTCACGATTGGCATATGGTAACCAGTAAAAAAGGTACTTTTTACCCTTGTGGCTTAGAAATACCGGTGCTTGTGCGTGAATGTTGATGAATGTGAATGTGTACGCGTATTTTTCGCCAACATGTTTTCAAGTGACTACGCGACCGGTGTCTTATAATTACACGGTATGGGCAGCAACCCGAAAATGGGTCTTGTGGTTATTTTCGTTGTCATATTCTACTTCAAATAATTAGGACTCATTATGAAGAGAGTTCTTAGCTCGTCCAGAGCTCAATTCAGCAGATCTGAACATAACTTGAGCTGTATGAGGCGTTCCCGCTAAACGCTCTCACATACATTTATTGAACATTCAAAGACGCCGGCGTAGGTACTGTAGCTTACACATCTAATCTTACGGACACCCTGGTAGTGTGAGAGGAGAGTGTCAATTTATGAATGTGTTTTTTTAATTATGAAGATTTTATGTAGTTTATTAATAACAACGTCAAAACAGAGCGGTGCTCGTTACAGCAGCATTAACGACCATTTTTTGTTTCGTCGTAACAAGTAATTTACGTTTTAATTCCAATCTTTTGTGCGAAGACTTAGGGACGTGGTAAAAATATTATTTGGCTTTGGCTCTGACAAGCGCTTTGATAATACTTCAAATGGTTCGCATCCAAATTGAAAGGATGAGCGCTGTTGAATCAACGTCCAGCTCGTGGATCTACTGTAGTGATGGATTTCCATAAAAAAAATGATTGTAACACACAGTAAATTGGTAAAAATTCCTTAAGAAAGCGGTAAAAGCTTAGCATTTTGTAACAATTTTACAAGCAGTGCTTTTGAGAGTTTTCACATTTCATACGTAAATTTACAGACTCTTGTTCAATAAATTAGTTCTCTTTCAACTTAATCTGAGTGTAAGCTTCTTTAAATCTCTCAGAATGTTTCTGTGAACAGAGGTCTTACCTTCACCAAATTTGTCGCAATCCCCTCTCACTCACTCACCTCCATCCACCATGAGACCAACATCCTCCCCGGAGTTTGGCACGCTCTTCCCCTAGCACCCAAAGCCCCTACCTCAAGCACCCCACTCCCCTGCCTCCAGCATCCCACTCCCCTACCTCCAGCACCCCACTCCCTTACCTCAAGCACCCCACTCCCCTACCTCCAGCACCCCACTCCACTACCTCAAGCACCCCACTCCCCTACCTCAAGCACCCCACTCCCCTACCTCAAGCTCCCCACTCCCTTACCTCAAGCACCCCACTCCCCTACCTCCAGCACCCCACTCCCCTGCCTCAAGCACCCCACTCCCCTACCTCCAGCACCCCACTCCCTTACCTCAAGCACCCCACTCCCCTACCTCAAGCACCCCACTCCCCTACCTCAAGCTCCCCACTCCCCTACCTCCAGCACCCCACTCCCCTACCTCAAGCACCCCACTCCCCTACCTCAAGCACCCCACTCCCCTACCTCAAGCTCCCCACTCCCCTACCTCCAGCACCCCACTCCCCTACCTCAAGCACCCCACACCCCTACCTCAAGCTCCCCACTCCCCTACCTCAAGCTCCCCACTCCCCTACCTCCAGCACCCCACTCCCCTACCTCCAGCACCCCACTCCCTTACCTCAAGCACCCCACTCCCCTACCTCAAGCACCCCACACCCCTACCTCAAGCTCCCCACTCCCCTACCTCAAGCTCCCCACTCCCCTACCTCCAGCACCCCACTCCCCTACCTCCAGCACCCCACTCCCTTACCTCAAGCACCCCACTCCCCTACCTCCAACACCCCACTCCCCTACCTCAAGCACCCCACTCCCCTACCTCAGCACCCCACTCCCCTACCTCAATCATCCCACTCCCCAACCTCAAGCTCCCCACTCCCATACCTCAAGCACCCCACTCCCCTACCTCAAGCTCCCCACTCCCCTACCTCAAGCACCCCACTCCCCTACCTCAAGCACCCCACTCCCCTACCTCAAGCTCCCCACTCCCCTACCTCAAGCACCCCACTCCACTACCTCAAGCACCCCACTCCCCTACCTCCAGCACCCCACTCCCCTACCTCAAGCACCCCACTCCCCTACCTCAAGCACCCCACTCCCCTACCTCAAGCTCCCCATTCCCCTACCTCAAGCACCCCACTCCCCTACCTCCAGCACCCCACGTCCCTACCTCCAGCACCCCACTCCCCTACCTCAAGCACCCCACTCCCCTACCTCAAGCACCCCACTCCCCTACCTCAAGCTCCCCACTCCCCTACCTCAAGCACCCCACTCCCCTACCTCCAGCACCCCACTCCCCTACCTCAAGCACCCCACTCCCCTACCTCAAGCTTCCCACTCCCCTACCTCAATCATCCCACTCCCCTACCTCAAACACCCCACTCCTCTACCTCAAGCTCCCCACTCCCCTACCTCAAGCTCCCCACTCCCCTAACTCAAGCACCCCACTCCCTGCCTCCTCCCCAGCAGATGGGGCGAGGGCGCAGTTCATAAGAGCTATTTCTGTGCCGCCGTCAGCCTCTCGTCAACACCGCCGCCCCTGCCAACTGCGGATCATAAAAACACATTCAGCTCATGTATCTGTTTATGCAGCAGTTCATTGCTTTCGATTGTTTCTAGCTTGCAGCTAACTACGATACCAACAATAATAACCAAGCAAGAGCTCAACATCAGCCTTGCCGGTTGATACGTTTTTTTCCGGAGCAGACCTTACAGTTTCTTATGATCGTGTAAAGCCGGCTAGCAATTCAATCGATATAGTGCTAGCTTTTGACATAAAAATAACAAGATTAGAATATGCAAGCACACAGCAGCACCCTTAGGGCTGGGCAGTAGCTAGCTGCTCCCCACCGACGACACACGACTTAACAATATTTTGAGATTCATCTCAAGCATTTCCGGCCGTAAAGATGCAGTCAAAGTTTGTTTTACAGCCTCGAGCACCGTGTGTTTTGATCTCACCATTGAATTATACGGGGAGATTTGTTTCTGTACCTAACATCTTGCTGTATTAAAAACTTGGAGTAGTTATTTCAAGGCTCCTTTGATGTAAATGCAATTCAACAATTTGAGCTGTCGAACTAGCCTCCCGTCGCTGATTCTATCTTAACGTAGTACCTGTTCCAGCTGTAGCTAACAACTGGTGTGGAAACTAAATTACTATTCTTATAGCTTATCACTGTTGTTTTGCGTTGAGTTCATCTGATGCTGGATGTATAATTAATTGAAGGTTCTAGAACTAAGTGTTTTTTATTGTTACGGTTTACGGTTATCTGACTTTACTCTCAAACCTCCCTTGGAGCATCGCAGCTCACCTAGCTGTAGCTGTCGTAAGAGTGGATAGAGACAAGGTGTACAAATAGTCTTCAAAAATTTAATTGTGAATTTTAACTTCCTTGAAATTTTAGTACTTATCACTTTTCATCCCAAAATCAGTTAATGTAATTCAGAAACATTTTTTTCACGTGCTTTCTTGTTTTATGAAACGACAAACCGTACTATTTTATTTAAAATTTAGAGTCATTTTCTCAATCAACGTAAAATATTCCTTTTTTCAAAAACATTCTTCTTGCTTACTGAACATGGGGATATGTAAAAGTACTCTGAATCCATTTCTTATCACATCCAATTTCATAAATCCACCCACACTCCTCGACTTGGAACACATGCCTACCCAGCGCATGTGGTAGCCTAGTGCCGCCATATGGGGACAATTTTCGTAAGAAGGAACCGTAGTTGCGTAACATCGCCCAGCCACATGAGCTCACCGCCAACGTTCATTGCGCATCGCTGTGAGTAAAACTTTTATTCAAACATCGTTAAACTGAGCTCCCACAAATCTGCTACTGGTGTAACGATGTGTCTATGTGTGAGGTTGTATCTCGTAGATTCCGATAGGTATAGGGGTAAATAATAAAATGGGGAATAAAATATAGGAGTTAAGATACAAGCTTTCAAGGAAATTAACTTGGGAAACACCAGCGGAGCAACTATTTAATGTCAAGTAAGGGAAAATGTGTTTCGTGAACTGAATTATAAGTATTGGAAACTTTTTTTTATACCATGACAAGCAATAAAAGAGAAATACTATTTTTCCCGAAATTTACTTAGATCGCAGCTAAAATACCCGGAAATACTTCATTCCCGCTGGGAATAAACTGTGCATTTCCCGTTGATGACTAATGTCCACGAGTTATCTTAAATTCCAAACTCACTATATTTAAACAATATATGTATTTATTACAAGTGATCGAGCAAGAAGATTGCTACTTTAAGGCTGTTACAAAAACAGCTTTAAATACACTTAATCGTGGGCCCGACAAGCTCAACGATTTCATCTTATCAAAATATCCAATAAATACTGTTAAATTCATGCTAGTACACTTGACCTAGTCACTATCAAAACTAAGCAACTGATTGGTCAACTCTGAATCCAATGCTTAAATCAACGATATTATTTTTAATCAGTCAAGCGAGAACATTACACTCTTAGGATCAACTTCTTTCCCAGCAAATTTCCTTTTTAGTTCGAATCATCTTCTAGGAAAGATCTAACTCGATTATAGTCCTGGAGGTTACTTAACTGCACTCTGCATATCCTGGCAAGAAAAATTTTATTTTTTATTTTCTAGAGTTACCAAAGCATTCCATTAAAGCTGCAATAACGCAGAGCATGCTTTTTCATATGTAGGAGGCTAGGAGCGTAAGCCGAAGACCTGCATTTGAAGTGAGAACTCGGCGACGTTCCTGATTGGAGTGCAGCCGCCCTGTTGCAAAACCGACATGAATCAAAATTTCGAGAACGCGAGTAAAAACGTTATTCAAGGCGGTGAGAATATTACCAAAAGATAGAATCACTGTTGAAAAGGATGAATCGGATTGCGATTCGAGGCGGTGAGGATTTTACTATAAGTTCGAATCAAGGTTAAAAAGTATGCAATAGAAGAAAAAAAACACATTATTTCCAAATAGTACAAAAGTACTATCATTAGTTTTTAGAATATCTTAAAGTTGATTCACTTAGATGATACACACACACGAGTATTGTAATACTCATGTCACTAGTCGAAAATAAATGATTGAGAGCAATGTACTCCTAATCTTGCTTAATCTACATTTGATAATACATGTAATGATAATTAAAGCGTGTTCCTTAGTTTGATGATACATGTTAGGATAATTATAAGAGACAACACAATTTCATGGACGATGGATTTTCATCGTGGGTTGAGAACACCTTTGACAATTAACATATACATGATATAAAACTTCGCAATTCTTGACGCCAGGAAATAATATTAGAGTTGCTTGTTTCGGAAGATGTTCAAAAATGTTATTTTAAGGAAGCACGACAAAAAATAATATACATATATATAAGCACGAGGACCACGAAAATTACAAGATTTGTATATCTAATTAAACAATTTTAACGTAATGGTCATTAGTTGATAAGCATTTTGTTTAACTATAAATGGATGATCAAACAACAAATACATAGTTTTTTTTACGTGAATGCATTACAATAATGAAGAGATGACGAGTTAGGTAATGTTACAAATTGAGAGTGAACAAAAAAACATTATCTCTAGTTAAAATGCCAGTTGTCAGTTTAGTACACACATATGTGCATATATACATATAAAGATATACACATATACATGCACATACATACCTACGCACAAACATACACCAAACACGTAAACATACACAAATACATTTCTATGCATCGAGGCAATCACAATATATGCGCGTTATAGATTAGATTAGATTAGTCGTTAGTTTTAGCCTCCCTACCCGCAGCAACAAATGCGATCCAAAGAGAGGAAGGAGGAAGGCACCATTTAGTATGGAGCTAAGGAAACGCGGAATCTATGCAAAAAGGGCATAGAAACAGAAAGATGAGAAAGAAGTTCATGAAACAAGATCAAAGTTGAAGAAGAAAGTAGTAGGTGCTGAAAAAACAGGACAGCAGTGAACCGAAAAAAGATGTTCTTAACCTAACAAAAGCATTCTATTTTAACAAAAAGGAGGCCGTATACCTAACTCTCAGCTCGGGCCCTCACATTGTCCCCCTGAGAGCGCTAGTTCCCATAGATACAATAATTGTATCCCCCTGAGGGGTATGCGCGTTCTATAAAAATGTTGTGCAATGTTCTGAAATATAGGATTATGAGCAAAGGAAATTCGTGACAACTTTTTCAGTATGTGTTGCTGCTTAAAATTTTTAATTAAATATTGTAACGATGTTTTACTAAATATTGTATCAAAAAGATCATTGGTTGATAAGCGTCGTATTTATCATATGTGGGTGATCGCGCAACAAATATTTTTGTACATAAATATTTTATAAATGCTGTACAATAATCAAGTGAAATAAAGTATTACGTAGTGACACATTCACCTATCTACGTATGCATAGTGTGCACAAGTACACAAATACACAAGTGAGCATGTGCGCAAATATCATCGTAAACTAATCAGTATAAACTAGCATTCCAGTCGAGGGAATCGGAGAAAATCGGAGAAAATAACAACGGTTCCCAAGCACAGAATATTCCCAGAAGTACGTGGGGCTTAGGTGCGGTTGTTATAATATACTCTAGAGCGTAAGAGATATGATAATTTGCACTAAACTAGCCTACCTAGAGCATTTTTGGACATGAAGAAAAAAGAAACATTAATGTCCTATTTAAGGTTGTCATATTACGAAAAAAAAAACATATTTTCTTTGATATATAGCGCAAAATGTCTGCAATTGATAAGCATACATAGGTACCACATTTTACATGTAAAAGACATTTAGGGCGGATGTCTACCCAGAATCAAGAAATGGCTGTCACATTTGTTGTATGGGATCTATATCTATGAAATTTGGCTCACGTATGTAGTTTTTAAATGAATATGGGGTGTATTTCCGGATTTTTTCCCTATTTCGAAATAATTATGAAGATAATGGGAAAAAAGAAGGAAAAAAAGCAATGAATTGGATTGTGATTTAAGGCGGTGAGAATGTCACTGAAAGTTGCAATCAAGGTTGAAAAGATGGAATCAAGGTTGAAAAGAAAACCGTAAATTACGGTTACTGATAACATGAAAGAAAGTATTAGTCAGTATTGTTTGAAGTTGAATCAAATTTGTTAAAACATGGAGCAGGACATGAATAAGCGTTCATGCTTTGACTCAGACACATAAAGGTAAATAGTGGGTTATGAGGCAGAAAAATATGATCATAAAGGCATTAATTATAATCGTGAGTACATGAACCATAAATTTTAGTCCTCCTAATCTTAAATTTAGTAGGAGAAAATTAGCCAAGAAAGCACTGGTACTAGCGAAAGTTCAGTGACATTTAAATTCACAGCCGGTATAACGTGGTTGAGTATGCATAACTAATGTCAAGAAAACGGTGAAAATATAATTTGAAAAATAATATCATAGATCTTGATTATTCGTGACCTCAACCAATTACACTCAGAATAAATAAAGAGTTTAAAAGTCGATTTCGATTCACATCAATAAACATTTCTGCAATGTTAAAAACAGTTTTAAAATAGAAACTTAAAAGCGGACTCTTCTTAGTTCGCGGGTTTTTGAAAACTTACAACGAACATTAAAAAAATTTTTTGCAGTTGCTGCTCAGTAAACTAAATTAAATTGTTTGAAGATGTATGGAACAAATTTTATCGGTAATACTATTTCAACTCATAAACCAGTACTGTCATAAATAACATTTCTCAACCCGCGTAAAAATCACAGGTATTTTTACCGTGCTTTATAACAATACCTAATTTGGCCTAACTTAGTCTAGCTTAACCTATTTTACCGTGTCATAACTTATCCTAACCTATCCTGAACCAATCTAACCGAACTAAACTTGTCCTAACTTAACTTATCCTAACCCGATTTATTCTGGCCTAATGTTACAAACCTAACATAACCTAACCCAGCTTAATCTAACCTTACCTTACCTGACTTAACCCAAACCAGCCTAAATTAACGTGAACATACCCCATGCAGCTAACTAAAACTAACCTAATCAATCCTATTATATACTAATTTATTTCATCCAATCTATATCCCATCCTAACCTAGCATATACTCTCCTAATCTAATATATCCTATCTTCACCTATCCTATCCGTTTCTGACCAAACACAATCTACTCTAACTAAAACAATAAGAACCTCATCTAACATTTGAGAGTCAGTACATTCGATTGAGAAATGAAAAACTACAAATGAGCTAATGCACGCGGCCCGATAAAATCGACGGATTCGATAAGTTTTTTTTCGATAAACACATAAATCCCCTTTTATTTTCAAATGAACATCGGAAACGCATTTCAGATCACGTATCATATAGAGTACAAATCCATTGGCGGAAAGAAGGTGAATGCAGTATCTGTACTACGGAGCTAATCGTATATTTGGTCTCGAAGTGTGACGAACGGATAGACGAGGCTCTTATCATGGTATCGATTTACGGAACAAAATTTTACTTCTATGCTTTCTTCTGTTGTCCATTGAAAGTGAGCATAAAATCATGTAATCGTGTACGTAACTTCATTCAAATTTGCAGATGAATTTTGCATTCATTCAATGAACACACTAATAGCTTTAAATCGCTCTTGGACTTTGAGTCGCTGACTCACGTAAATAAATTTTTTCCCATTATCAAATGAAAACTACTCATTTCGTTATTTGTCTAGAGTAGTGAAATTTTATCCCAAGAATTTTAAGCAGAGCATTGATAACAGACAATATTTATCCTACTATGAATTAATTTTCGCACGTTCATCAGAATTACGTCATTCAGACCATTGATTTGCTTTCTACACAACACTGACTATAAAAACGTAAGCTAGAAACACAGATTGGGAACTGATCGCGTAGAAAATAAGAAGCAGGCATAGTAAGCTATACAGGTACAATGAAATGACACACACAGATCAAGAGTTAAACTTTATAGCACGAGCGGAAGTGATAGTCGTCGTTATAGTAGGAGCGGATGTGATAGTAAACTTTATAGTACGAATGGAAGTGATATAAGTCTTTGTAGCACGAGCGAAAGTGATGTTAGATTTGTAGTACGAGCGGAAGTAATATTAGACATTGTAGCACGAGCGGAAGTGATATTAAACGTTATAGTAGGAGCGGAAGTGATATTAGACGCTATAGTAGGAACGGTTGTGATAGTAGACGTTACAGGACGAGCGGAAGTGATAGCAGACGCTATGATGAAGGCTCAGGTGGCAGCGTGCGTTACAACGAGCGTACAGGATATATCAGATGATATATTGAGGACATGCACTCATGAAGAAGGGTAAGAGTTACCGCACACTTTCTGCATGCTGTAGCAGTAGCACGCCGCCCTACATTATACAACAACAAAAGCGAACACTTACTTAGCACAGCCAAAATTAAACTTGTCCTCTGTTTTCCCTTGAACGCCCCAGAGATGGCAGGTTTTCCATAAATTTACAACCTGCGCTGCATAATTTAGACAAGACCTAACGGCCGTCGGAACAGTGATCGTACAAAGCTATTATCTGAAACAGCTCCGACTGCAACACAAAAATAGAATGAAGCTTGCTGATGGCCTCTACTGAGATGCCGTCTGCCTAAAATAACGTGTTCTGATGGAAAACTGATGCTTCGTGGTCATGCAGGGAGAGGCACGTCGTAGGAACCTCGTGCTTCCGAGGTGGCGCATGCGGAGAACGTGGAGCGTAGATCATGCGATTATTGGCTTAGTGTTGTTTGCAGGTGAAATAGTTATTCAGGAAGTGCTGTGAGGCTGACATGTTGCGTTACTAAAAATTTTAACATCGTGCTAAAGTTTTATTGGTACCGAATTTATTGCACAAAATTTCATTGGCAAGAGCCACTCAAAGTTTAAGACATGCTGTCATGTTAATTCCGTGACAGGAATTTTAAGGTATGAAGCTGTTTAGCCGCCGATTTATTGCATAATTCGCTTTACGAATGTAAAATAAATGAAGATCAACAATAAAACTAGAGTAAAGAATAAAAAGTAAACTTCCTGTTCCACTTCAAACTTTTTAAACCAATGTTATCTCTTGTTATAAGCTCGATTTGAGGAACGAGTTTCGACAGAAGTGAGTTTTTCGCGATAGCTTCTTTCGAATAGTGTTTTGAAAATGTAACTATATTCCTATAGTTGTTGTTTTTCTACAATTTTCACCATCGGAAAAAGTTTTGAAATTTACAAAACATATTTCACTCATGATGGAAAATTGAAATAAGGACCAAATATTATCTGAATCTATCATATCTGCCAAGTTCAGAAGTTAGAAGATGGGTCAGAGTACACTCAAGTCAATGAATGAAAATCAGAAATATCACTTCATGGATTTAATGACACTGGGAAAAAGAAAACAATAATCCTTTAAATTAGACATCAAACTTATAGTCAATGACCATTCCTTTTCGTACAAAACGCTATTGGCACCTGCCCACTCAGCACTTCGTTGAACTCTGCTGAACGATGCGCAGGAATGTTTCCCCGACACCGCCACCGGGACACAACCCAAACAAGTCGTCAATTGTCACGAGCACTTTATTGGCTCCACGGGAATATAGCTTGATGCTCTTGATAGAAACGTTCCGTTAAACCTTCATGTGTTTGATGATGTCTTTTGTACGTGGTTCTACATAGTCTCATATATGGTCGTTCTACATTAGCAGCGCGTGTTTGGTCAGATTTGAAGTAGTATCTCAATTATAAGGTCATTGGAATGAGCTGTATGAGTGTAGCTGTTGGTGGAGACAAGCACAATGGCATGCGCGCTGCACAGTTCTGACGATTTCAATTTGAGAAACTCTGCTCGTGTAAGTTTAAAACTGAATTGTTTAAAAGAGCAAATAGCAGGAATTCTTTCAGAGAACTATCACTACGATAGCTTCGATATTGACAAAACACACCTATGTCAGGTGGTAGGATTTATAGCTGCACGTCCTTTATTAAGGATTTAGGAGTATTTAGATGTTAGCATTTAAATGGCTCCCTCCAGATGTTTTATCAGTTTCATCAACCTTTTCCTCAGCGTGCAATCATGTCGTTAAATGGAAGAATATACTGACAAAAATTTATTCCCACCCATTGATTGAAAATATGAGATGCAGCTTTTTGAAGCATGTCGCCGAAGAGAAAAGCAGTTACCCTCAAAAAAATATGAGCATGCTATTTTTCTTTTCGGATGTATTTTTTCAATTCATAAACTTGAATCCACATTGAAACATACAGTAATTTATGTTCACATTGGAGAGCATAACTACGAGTATTGATTGTTGAGATGACGATAGAAGCTTAATTTACTAACGAATTGCTTTTTAACACATAAGCACATTTTCAATTTCGTGCAGTAGTATTTTTCCTGTGGTCCATATCTCTATATCTAAAATTATAGGTAAAATTTCCTCGTCACGAATCCCGAACCATTTTGCTTATGACAGCCGCAAACCTTTCATTCTGGTCTGTTATGTCTGAGCAGTCAACAGCTGCGCTATTTTCGTTCAGGGCATAAAAACTCCCTCTCCCTTCTCAGCAACACTTCGAACGTCTAACGGCGACTCAGCTGTGAAAGACAAAACCTTTGACCTCAACAGGTATTTCTCGAGCGCCAGGAGGTGCCGTGTTGCATTCAATTATCAATGAAATCCGCTTTATTCCTCAGATGTTATCCGCTGCAGACATTTCTTGTCCGACACTAGTGCTCGACCGAAAGTTCAAGTTTCCCCTTGCAAGACGTCCCCGAAAATCAAGTATCTTAATTCGAGGCAGAACCCTCCATAAAATTTACACATGATTCTACGTATCTTGTATCGTTTGATAAATTTGAGCCCTGAAATATGGCTCGGCGAGCATTCAGAGTTGCTGCTGCTGTGTCAGTCGATGAAGTTGGAAGTAAAGTATTGCTTGCCTCGCATTCACAGTTACTGTAGTAGTGACATTTGATGAAGTTAAACACTGAAATATAGCCTCGCGTTCAGCATGGCTGATTCTAACATAGCGCATCAAAACAAGCCTAGCGTCTGAATTGTGAATACTGGAACTGCTTAAAGTACGTAGCAGATTGCTAATTGGAGGAAAAGCGATTTCACACGAAAATTGGCATGACTGCGAAATGAGATGTCAGCCATATTAGTGCTTTGTTTAGCGCTCTTACTCTCAATTGGCGAGCAAAATGTTACGCAGTCGAAAGCGTCCTGAAGCGCTAAGTGTAGCAGGCTCTAGACGGAGCATCTTACAGGCCTGGAATTAGTGCCGGCGTGATTTATTGCACCCTTTGTGTTCGACAAAAGCAACGCATTCGATTGGATTGGGCTTTCTCATAGAGCACGAGCGAGCCTTCGTCGCAGCTACAGGCACTGATGGTTACGCTGAGCTTTCTGGCTGCAGGAAGTTGTATTGCTCACTTCACATAGACGAAGTTAACACATCTTTATTCAAAAAACAAATCGTTGATAAGCGAATGAAGGGCGCCCGTTGTAATAGTTCCTTCGATTGAAAGGAGCCCTCGTGCTCTGACTTCCAACTGAATATGTAATATGTGCCTCGAGGACATTAAAACTGCTATACATATTGAAGAAAAAGGTCTCCCTTCTCATGAAGGAGTCAGTGAATAGAATCTTTTATTTTATCCACCTATGAATGTGGGGTAGACATCTTACAAGTGTGCCCAATCTTTAAGTATACAACCAGCTGGCCTTTACTTTTAGGAAGGTCATTTGAGCGCTACAAACTTTTCCCTGGCTGGAGTCGTCAGGTTCTGCGCTCGTAAACATACATCGAGAATGTGCTGCACCCAAAGCTTCATGCCTCTGTGCAGCAGGCAGGCAGATAGCAGCGGCCTATAGGCGCATAGATTGACGGTCACTCTAGGTGGATGATGCAGATAAAATCTTGGATTCACGGTTCCCACACAAATGGTTGAGTAGCAATGATTCAGTAGCGAAGAATTTGTTTTTTGAATCATTTCGTTACTGAGATTTTATTTTGGTACTATTTTTCAGCGAAAGAAATTTATGTTCATTGCACAGACTGCTGCTGGTATAAATATTGGTTAGTAAATCTTTCTTATTGCTTGCCGTTCTACCGAAATGCTCTCAGAACGCAGAGTGCTTGTTCCGGCCAGTTTTACTAAATATTATTTTGTTCTGATGTTTTCTGTTTACACCGGGAGATTGCCGAGATATTTTTAAGAACGAACTATTATCTAGAGACGACGCCGCGTTCTTGAGTTAGATGTAATTCAGCTGCTTAAGCTATCGAGTTACTACCAAGATTTACTTTTGCTGTTGGGCCAACTGAAATTCAAAAAAAATTATGGGCCTCCATTTTTCTGGGAGAGAAGGTCGGTCAAGGAAGGTCACCTGCTAGTCGCTCTCTCTCTCGCTGTGTCTAGTTCCGCAATCTTCGCTTCAGTGTCAAAAATTATAAAAATAGAAATAAAGTTTCTAATTCAATGGCATTGAATTTAATGTTACGTTCCGGTTTTTGAGGTATTAACTTTGGTTGAAAGAGCAAATTAAATTCTTGTGTCTATGTGAACTCACTTTGAAAATTAAATCTCAACGTTTTATCTCATTAATTAACATGTTGACTGCCATATTTTAAATTGAAATTTATTATACAACTCAAATTGAAAGTCAACTGTAGTGAGCAATTTTGAAAAAAGCAAACATCAACTGGGTCGTGCCTTCATTCTGCTTTGTTAGAAGTATTTACAAAAATTGAGTTTGTGACAACACGCATGTCCACAGCCTCTTATTAAAATTACTCTGTGAATACCGGCGGCTCACATAACGACTAGCTAGTTATTTGTAGGAACGAAGGCGAGGTGTTTCAAATTTGAATCACTGAATGTTTCCTTGCTCTCGGCCTGTTCTGTAGTATTTTTATTTTGATGTAAACCATAATGATACTGACTTTGGTCTGCGAAGTTCAAAACGAGGGCGGAGGTGACCAAATCGGATGCATAACCAGATGAATTCGGCTTGAAAACTTGACTGACACTGAAACCTCGACATCGCGCTGGGATAGACTTAAGCTGCTACCATACTCTTGTACAAAGAACCATTCACCAAATAATATGTATGAACTAAATAATCTTAGATGGTATAAGTCCTATTTTCTAGTTCAGTTTTTCTATTGGAGTTTTTCATACACAAGTGACGTCACGAGGCTTTTTTACGGATCCGGACTCTATCGAGTCCGTCTGTTCGTCTCTATACACACAGATGGTGACAGCTGAGCTTTTCGAGAGCTGCTGTGCTTCGTAGAAACCCAGCTTCCCCTCAACTGAAAAACCGCTTCTTAAGACGTCATTACTGAAGCTCTGCTTTTTACGACGTCTTCCCTGAAAAAAAATGCTTTTTACGACATCATTGCTGGCTGTGAGAAGGCTTCTGCCAACATTCAGGCCCAAACGTACAGGGCTTAGAGATTCCTCGCTCTTCAGAGATCACGTTCCCCAGTTGCTCGCAGTAACAGGACAATGAGTAGAGTTTGGGACGACCGACAGGTGTTACATTCGTAGCTTCGTAGGTTTCAGTAAAAGAGTGGGTTGAGTTATTGTTTTCTTAGCAATTTTTTGACTTAAGGAAATGTAATGACTGTGCATATGTATTGAAGATTGTGAGAAGCTAACACTAAAATATCGGTCGAGGTGATGTGATGCAGAATGGCGTGAGAGCAAATTAAAGTAACTGAATATTTGCGAGAAAAGTATCTGCGAAGTTCTGTATGCAACTATATACTACAAATGGGACATGATGTTTTTGAGAGTGATTCGTTCGTTACGGTAAATAAAGTTATTAAAATGAAAATTTCAATGATATAAACAAGGCACAAAACTTGCTTATAATTGGATTGAAATTACTATCCGTGTAGACCTGAAAGTTATGTCTTCAAACTCCTTGGAAAAGATATATAAAATATAATAAAGGTATTTTCGAACTTTTGGGCAACGTACGTATTCATCCATGATCAATCGTGTGTGACAAACTCCAACGAGATTGTCCGTTAAATATCAATCTTTACTCTCCAACATTCGAGGCTTCAGATTTTGATGCACCGTACACGAACCTTAACTGCTAGAGCGCGAGCATTAGTCTAAAAATGTAATAATTCATGAGCCTGCAACTCTTTGGACATCAAGTATTGAAATTGACTTAAAAGTAACTCCCGCTTTTAAACTGTACATTTATTTTTGAATACCAGTCTCTATTCATTTTAAAAATAAGCCGATTTTAAACAACCAACTTAGTTCTTTTCTATTGTCAATAGTTAACATGTAGTTTTTAAGGTTAGTTGTTTGTTTGTTTGTTTTTATAATTCATGAACTTTCTAATTCATTTCATGTTTTTCAGGTAAATTTGTTTTTTCTGAAGATTAGCGAATGCTCGAAACGTTCAATTTTATTGTTTTGCTTCCAATTTTTAATTCGAGTAAATGTTTCATACGGTATTTTTAGTTCTCTCCTTTTTCCTTAGGGTAAAAAATGTTTCTGTCTACAACCCTTTTAAGGATACCACTTTTCAAGAAGAACGTTACCAGACATATGCGATTATGTGGTTTATATTTATCGCCACCGTGCTTGAAGGGTTAGTGGTAGCATTTTCCCAAATGAACTGTCTAATGGGTAATTTTAGTACTCAATTCACAACGAAGATTCATCCCGCACTTTGAATTTACCAATAACAGAATTGTTGAGCACAGCATGCGGTTCTGGTCAAAGGAGCCGAAATGTTGCAGGCGATTCTGAAATACAGCCCTCGCAGCCTCGCTACCGAGAACAAAATTAGATTTGTCAGAATGCGATATCGGTTGCGCGGAGAGGCGAAAGACTTGTCGGGTCTGCAGTGTAATTCCCCTTGGATTTTAACTCATTTCACATTTCCTTCTCATTTTATGGTCACTTACACATTGGCTTCTGTTTCAGTGAATGTAACACTATCATCGTTGCAACATGCAACAGAATAATTTTTTGCTCAGACTCTCGAGTCGATCTCCCACATGTGTTGTCTTGTTCAACTGTATAATGATGATCCGTCTTATGCTGGCCCGTGTGACGCTGCCCGTGTGACGGTGCCCGTGTGACGTTGCCCGTGTGACGGTGCCCGTGTGGCGTTGCCCGTGTGACGCTTCCCGTGTGACGGTGCCCGTGTGACGGTGCCCGTGTGACGTTGCCCGTGTGACGCTTCCCGTGTGACGGTGCCCGTGTGGCGTTGCCCGTGTGACGCTTCCCGTGTGACGGTGCCCGTGTGACGCTGCCCGTGTGACGGTGCCCGTGTGACGGTGCCCGTGTGACGCTTCCCGTGTGACGGTGCCCGTGTGACGGTGCCCGTGTGACGCTTCCCGTGTGACGGTGCCCGTGTGACGCTGCCCGTGTGGCGTTGCCCGTGTGACGCTTCCCGTGTGACGGTGCCCGTGTGACGCTGCCCGTGTGACGCTTCCCGTGTGACGGTGCCCGTGTGACGTTGCCCGTGTGACGCTGCCCGTGTGACGCTGCCCGTGTGACGCTTCCCGTGTGACGTTGCCCGTGTGACGTTGCCCGTGTGACGCTTCCCGTGTGACGGTGCCCGTGTGACGGCGCCCGTGTGACGCTTCCTGTGTGACGTTACCCGTGTGACGTTGCCCGTGTGACGGTGCCCGTGTAACGCTGCCCGTGTGACGCTGCCCGTGTGACGCTGTTCCTGTGACGCTTCCCGTGTGACATTGCCCGTGTGACGGTGCCCGTGTGACGCTTCCCGTGTGACGTTGCCCGTGTGACGTTGCCCGTGTGACGGTGCCCGTGTAACGCTGCCCGTGTGACGCTGCCCGTGTGACGCTGCCCGTGTGACGCCGCTCGTGTGAAGCTGCCCGTGTGGCGTTGCCCGTGTGACGCTGCCCGTGTGACGCTGCCCGTGTGAGGCTGCCCGTGTGACGCTGCCCGTGTGACGCCGCTCGTGTGACGCTGCCCGTGTGGCGTTGCCCGTGTGACGCTGCCCGTGTGACGCTGCCTGTGTGACGCTGCCCGTGTGACGCTGCCCGTGTGAGGCTGCCCGTGTGGCGTTGCCCGTGTGACGCTGCCCGTGTGACGCTGCCCGTGTGAGGCTGCCCGTGTGACGCTGTTCCTGTGACGCTGCCCGTGTGACGTTGCCCGTGTGACGCTGCCCGTACGGCGGCCGTCACGTCATCTGGCCACGGCCGGAACGTCAGCTCTCCTCACATCGCTCGCGTTACAGCCGTCAGTCACGCTCGCGTCACCGCCGCCTTTCGTGACGTGCGGCTTTTTTGTGGCCATATTTACCTTGGCTGGGGGAGCTGGTACGTCCCTACAGCCTGGGCTACAGCTCGGGCAGGCTGTGGCTGCCCTGCACACCGAGTCCGAGTGTCACTGGGCCGGAGACATCGGCAGAGTCGGGGGCTTGGCTCCACACGAACTGAAATGCTGTCGTCTGCAACGCTGCTGTAGCTTAGATACCCAAAGTTAACGCGAAATTGGTTGGAACTCGGGTCCAGCTCCCAAGCTTTTGAAGTTAATTCAGCTACTTAGCGCCTCAGCTTCATGCAATAGAGTTTGAAAAGTAGCTCCACAGAAGGATTTGAAAGGCCCCAACAGCCACCAAGCCCTTGCAGGTATCAAAATTTTTGATCACCGCAGAGGCGCGAGTGTAGGTCTCGGAGATGCACTGTGACCATCAAGCGGGTAGTTGGAGTGCCGTCAACTCCCCTCATGTAGAACTTTCTGTTGTAGATTTAAATGTGACTTTCTCCATCTGAATAACTTGTAATTCATTTTCAAAATAAATTTTAAAGACGGTAATAATAATGAAAAAGATAACAGTAATGACCTTGACGGAAACTGTAACTTCCGTTTAGGACTGCCGGGCTTATTTCCATGCATTTCTGAAGAAATACTTTAGTCTTTTGCTTGCTTTCGATACTACAAAGTTGTATTCAATCTTGCCTAACCTTAAACTGTCCTCAACTTAGCCACCTCGCTCACCTTGACCTCAAATTTCATTGTAATGTTTACATTATAAATGAATGGATTTTCACTCAAATTAATTCAGAAGCGCGTAATTCAATCGAACTCCATCCTGGCCTGAGCAAATTGGTCTCGCAGAAAACTCGAATAGAACGACACACGCGTCTTTGTACGGGATTTCAGGAGGTCTTCCGTAGGCGCACTAAGAAGCAACATCGGGCATCCTTAGCCTGAACATTACAGCGAAGTAAATATCCCAGGGGTGCGACCCACCAATAATAACGGTAGTAATAAGATCAAAAACTAATCACAACAGTAAATGCGATCAAAATGAAAATTGAAACACAATTTGAGGATTTGCTAGACACCCTTGTAGGAAAATATTTAAGCGCAATTTGATGGATGGTTGACCGTTTAGTTGGTCGCTTGATTTGCTGGTTGTACTCGCCGCTCCCCCAGCCTCTCTCCGTCGAGTGGATACCTGAACGCCACCGATGATTGGAAACCACTGTTTTTTAATTGTATTCAGCTGATATTAGTTGAAATTGACTGAGAAGTTATCTTGAGAGAAAAATGGAAAAATCTAATGGTGAAAAAGACATGCATTGAAACAATCCATTACAATCATTGAAACTGCAATTCCATCACAATTACACATTACACAAATTACACGCATCAATTATTTTTCTGTCATAAAAAGAACGCTGATACTGTATTTTTGAAGATGTGAGTACACTCGGACGTGTGATGATATCGTAATATAGTTCTTTTCCCGTACGGTGCCATCCACCTGGAATATATATTCCACGAGGCGCCGAACATGCAGAGCTCGCTTGTTTACTTACGTTCTACTATTACCGCAGATAAGCAGGCTCTAACGCACTGATGTATGGCAAACCCGTGTGACATCACAGAAGGAACTGTCCGCAACCGCTTTTTGTTCTCACATATCTATGAATATAAAAATGCGTGATTTA
Organism: Morinoia aosen; assembly: GCA_030386875.1. Lineage (NCBI taxonomy): Eukaryota > Metazoa > Arthropoda > Malacostraca > Amphipoda > Talitridae > Morinoia > Morinoia aosen. The sequence goes on along the minus strand of CM059567.1, from coordinate 18,645,331 downwards.
AGAAGGTCCCATTGGGCTGCAACTTTCTGTTTTACATACTATTTTTCTACTCTTTCTACTCGCATATCTTAGTAAAAAGTATCTTTTGATGCTATAAAAAGTCACAATTATGCTCCAACCATTATGTGCAATTTTAAATAATTTTTATGGCACTCCTGAAACGCCGGCACTAAACTTGATAACTGCGCAATGTTCGCTCCGGCATTTGGGTTCTTGGAATTTTCCACTGTACATATGTGGAGAGTCATTAATAGAAAACTTTTATGCGTTATCTGTGTTCTCACGAGCTTAATGGTTGGCAGTATACGAGGCCTGTCGAAAAAGTATCCGACCTTAATTTTTCCCGCGCAAAGTAGTGATTCTAAGGCGGCGCCACTGTGCACGGTGGAAGGAGGAATCTTAATGCGCATGCTTGACTTTTTTCACCGCATTCACTTGGGCCAGTCACTGGCTGGTGGTCGCCAAGTAAGGTGCTGTTCTAAGTGTTTGTCGGATTTAGTTTTCTTGCAAGATGACTGAACGAATTGAGCAAAGACACTGCATCAAATTTTGTCAAAAGCTTGGCGATTCTCAAATTGAAACAATTCGTAAGATTCAGCAGGTGTTTGGGGAAGATGCTATGGGTGTAACACAAATTAAGGAGTGGTTCAACCGATTCAAAGATGGCCGCACATCAGCGGAGAGTGAGCAGCGTTGTGGCAGGCGTTGTGGCAGGCCGCACATTCATCCCATTTGATCCGCAATTTCTTGGCCAAACATGGAATTACGACCGTTCGCCAACCTCCCTACTCTCCAGACCTGGCTCCTTGCGACTTCTGGTTGTTTCCAAAATTGAAGACACCACTGAAAGGATCCCGTTTTGAGAGTAGAGAAGAGATAATGCGGAACGCGACGACAGAGCTGAACACCATTCCAAAAGAAGACTTCCAGAGGTGTTTCCGGCAGTGGAAGGATCGGTGGGCTAAGTGTGTGGAAGCACAAGGAGCCTACTTTGAACGGGATTAGGGTCCCAACCCCGTCAGGTTGTTGAAGTATTTTTTCTGGCCAAAGGTCGGATACTTTTTCGACAGGCCTCGTAGGCTCGGTATCATGGCTACGTGCCAGTGATGCTGCCAGATTCGTTGGGACTAAAAGCAGCACATGTGCGGCGTCAGCTATACAAGAGAAAGATGGTCAACTTGCATCAATTTACTCATTTGCGTAAATTGCACTGTAGAGCGCGCTCGCTCTCACATTTAAAAGAAAAGAATTTTTCAGAAATTCTCGATTAAGAACCATTATTAGCAGGAGATCAGCATTCACGTATTCTGAACGAATCTTTGAACCTCTTGCTACATTATTTACCACAGTGGGTCATGATAATAGAATATGTTAATTTTATAAAAATGATAAAATCGCTTTCAGGATGCATTACCTATAAAAACCAGAAACCATGTAGGGCTTACACTTTTCTCTACAGAGGTATAACTTGTTAATTATTAAATACAATAAAAAAATTTACCAAAATGTTCATTTAAAGCCGTTTTAATCCATACAACTGCCCATTTGATGAATTTATAGCTTTCAGAGTTGACTGCGATACTCCAGTACTGACGCATGCTAGTGGATGGGCGGGCAGAGCATGAGTTCCTGGACTCAAATATCAATACAAGAGACGTTTACTTTATAATTATACGTAGACGACTAAATATTAGGGTAAAATTGTTCCTAATTTAAAGCAAATGGATCCGAAAAAATACCAATGCAACTCCCATGTTAGACGTGTGTTCCTGTTAATAAATGCTTATAACCGCGAGTCGTAGAATGTTCCCCACCGTCTTTTATTCCTTGTGAGGACACATGAAAACAAAATTTTTACTTACACGCAACACTTCGCCAAAATTTTTGCCGGCAGTCGTTTGACTGATTATCTTTTAATTAGTAACTTTAAGACTCTAGCATCGACGATAGCGATTAGGGGGAATCTATCCATAGGGTGTGTTCTAACTTCGAATACCCCGCGTATTAAAACAGTAAATTAGGAAAATGAAGAGGGAGTAATGACAAAAAGACAGCGAGGAAGGTACAAAAGCTGAAGTAAGTAAAGTGGCATGAAAGATAGCAGCCCTAAAGGCCTGTCAATAGCCGAGGTAACCAAAGGGTCTAGATGATGTACATATCCAAGAGACTTTCCTATTACCTACCATAAGCCTCCAGAGGGGTTGAAAAATCAATATTTATTTTTTTAAAACCATAATCGATGCAAAAAAATTAGATAAATTTTTTCTCCAGGACTTCATTCTTCTTCTTATGGACCAATACCAGCGGTTGTGTTGCAGGCTGAGGTGAATGAGAGGCGACCGTCGATAAAGAGCTTGGCGCGTTCACTTGTAGGTCCTGCCGCCCTCCAAGTCTCGTGTGGCTGGTTGTACAGGCGAGTTCGTCACCTGAATTGGATCTTAATTCTCCAGTAAATTGTTTTGAGATTGAATGAGCGAGAAATTTCAGATAACATGAAAAACTCTTTTGATTGACATGCTCTTCATGGGAAACAACGATTTTTCTCCTCGAAGCTGTGAAGGAATTTGATCCATTTGCTCTTAACTGTCGACAGCAACTGACCAAGCCATTTTTCCTGATGCTCGTAAGAGATTTGCTGTGGGAAATTGAAGTGCATTTATTATTTATCCATTGCAGCAACCTGCATATTCCGCCACAACTATGCATTTATTTATTAATTTATGTTTAACATTACACACATGATCATGAAAGCCGAGGAAAATTGGCCTTCATCACGAACAACAGATGGCAATGTTTTCAAGTATACTAGGGGAAATACTTAAGAATGTAAAAGTTTCAAGTACGGGCAGATTTAGTAATATTACATAGTTATATATCAAAACCCTAAATGAATTACGAGGACAGTTTAATTATTACTTAATAACATTGTTCAAAACAGTTTATTTCAATATGCCTTGTTTATTATAATTTGGTTCGACATAAATCCCTATCCCGTGCTTGCGATTCGTGAGGTCGAACGTTCCGCAGCACGTCATCTCCAGGTCTCCTCATCATAATATTTTTTTCCCATTTCATTCCGAAACAGTTTACGAATTGCATTTTTATTTAGTTTGATGCTGGCGATATACTTACCGTGTTTCTCGAGAGTCAATTGCTCAGCTTGGGTGGATAATATTGGAGTTTGGCTAATTTCATACGCCTGTTCCTAATTTACTAATTTCATTCACCTCTTGTTTCATTTGCTGTTACTCAACTGTAGAAAATTAAAAACTGCTTATATTTCACTCGAATATAAATTTTACTCCGTCTACGTACTGTCCGAGTCAGATAGAATATCAAGTCTGTCAGATAGAATATTAATTTAGAGATAATTCCTAGATAACAATGATTATACCGGGTGTTGTGTAATTCGATGCACATATTTTAACCATATACAGAAAAACGACAAATAAAACGATTCTCTTGAGTGACACAAACCTCAAAACTTTCTTTTTCGAGAAATTATTTCAGGGTCTCATTTTTCGAAAACGAAAGAGCTTCAAGGTTTTTGTCACTCATGAAAATCGTTGTTATAGCGTTTTTCTGTAAATGGTTAAAATATGTGCATCGAATTGCACAACACCCGGTAAAATACCAGATAAAGTAACCCTCACGTTATCTGGTGGTCTATTTTTAGAACATTTTATACTCTGCGTTCGAAGTCTTCAAAGATATTGAATTCTAAGTATTCAATTCCTAGAAAATAATTCATGACACAAAGTATTCTCTGCCTCAAAGAGACACCTCGTGTACCGTCAGTCATATAAATATATGCCCCTTCTTTTGTTGGCTTGCACGTCCACATGTGTGATCCGCCCATTTTTATGAATTTATGATCATTACTTCAGAGATTCAGTTAGTCAAGCGAGCTTGCTCTGACAAGCGAGTGTTTTGTCAAAAGTGACAGTGACGAATCAATTTCTGGCCTACAAAGTTCCGGTGACTCAGATTCTGTGGATTCCAGTTAGGAAGATTTCAGCGATAGTAATAGAAATTCATACTCAAAAAGTGACTGTAGATATTGGCTTACGATTCCTTCTCGTCCACCACCTTGCTCACTCTAACATCGATCATCAAGTGTATATGTAAAGGAAAACACAAATAGAACACATTTATTTGACCGTTCTTTTTGCGCCACCTTGGCCGTCTTAGTTAGAGAGGCTTAAACAAACTTGACATCTAATCTTTATGCTTTCAAAACTCTGCGCTGTACGCTATTTTGTTACTTACCGGAACTCAAGAATTGCGTTAATAAACTTTGGTATAGCAAGGAATTTGGATTACCGCATGAGTGTTTGTTTAGGTGACGCAAAAAGAACGGGCAAATCCAAGCGTTCTATTTGCGCCACCCTTTATGTCTAAAAAAATGATCATAAAATGAATGACTCAGTCATTTTCAATGCATCTCTTAATGACGAGAGATCTGATTTTATTTGCGATAAAAAACATTATTGGTATTTCAACGCATGGTCAAAAGACTGATGTCCTGCCACATCAGAAGAGCTAGGAGAGTTTCAAGTCCAATTTTTTTGTCCTGGATTAATAATTGAAGAAAACGTTTCAGTAGGTATAGCGTGTGTCGTCATTTCTACATATGCAGGCATCCATGTATTTATGAGATATTGTACGTCAAACTGATGTATGTGCACGCCTCCTTTTGAAACGTGTTACCCAAAATAATTCAGTTGAGTATATTGTTAATACCCATAATTATATACATTGTTTTTTCTACTCATGCCTATTTCAGAAACGAAAAGCAAAAAAATTATATAACATGTTTGAAAGATCAAACTACGTAGTTCTTCCAAGTGATAGTTATGATAGTAATTGGCCATAAAGTAAAGCATCCCAGTCAAGAATAACCAATTTATTTTTTAAAATTGTATCGTCTTTTCACAATGCAGATTAATAGTGATTTAATCTGGAAAAAAGTTTTTCTGTTCTTAAATGCGTTCAAAATCATTACATCCACTTTGACACGCCATTTTTAGGGAGTTAATTTTCCAGATGTTAAGCATCTCGCATCTCGTCTAGAGTGAAGATCAAATTACTTAACATCTTAGAGGATTTAAGAATGAGATTTTAGTAAAATCCTCACACTAGTAACTGGAGCACAAAACTGAGTTTCAGTACACAAGTACCGTTTGAATCGTCGTACACTCTGTAAACCGAATCCCTCATTGCGCTTTTTGTTCAGCTCTACTGACAGCGAAACGGAAATCCTGAAATTAGATTCAGACGGAAGTCGCTCACTCAATTTTGCCTTCAAATTGGGTAAAAAGGAAAATCCTGAATTTTATTTCAATGAAGACGGTATTACTAAATTTTCTTCACATCATTTTCTCCCATGACTGGAGAACAACGAAACTTCACGTATCTCGTAAATTTTTATTTCTTTCCACAAAAATGAAATCAGTAGTTAAATTTTCATTATTCTAAATGGTCTAGGTGCACGCTGAGTACTACCTTCGTAAATTAGTATTGAAAGCCTTTCCAAATTTAAATTTTTTTGCTATAGACCTTGGTAAACTAAAGCATTTTCTATTATTTCTATTATGAATATTCTTAAGCTAAAACGTTTCCCCTTAAAGTTCTTCTTGTTCTGAGAAATTTTTTTTTCCTGGGTCCATGACCTCGGGTTTTGGTCCATTTTTCGAATCCCACCCCCGAAGTTACGTCTGAGGCAGTTGGGCCACCCTGTACCTGAAACCTGGGCCTGGGCGCTTCGACGAGTCAGCAGTCTTAGAGACTGGAATCGAAAAAATCAATTGCTGAAATTCCGTATTACACATGAAACTACGCAAAATACAAAATCACAGTCTTCAGAAGAAACCACAAAAGAAATTTTCATTGCTCGCAAAATGAAAAGAGAAAATTTAAGAACATAGGTATTCCACCAGCAACACAGAGTAATTTCACAGAAACTTTGCACAAAAATTATCGTACCATATCACCTAATCTATTTCTATAATGCACACATGAAGAAAGGGTATCCTATTCCATAACAACAGAAGAATACGTAGCTCAGTATCATGTGTGGTGCTTATTCTTAACGTTGTCTACATTTTCCGATAAAGGTTTTACAAGCAGAAAGAATTTGTCTTTTCAACTTTCGCAAACTGAAGACAATTTTTCATTTATAGCCCTTTGCAAACTGCGGCAGTTTCAATTATAACTCTTCGCAAACTGCAGCATTTTTCATTTACAGCCCTTTGCAAACCGTAACATTTTCAAATACAGCCCTTTGCGAACTGCAGCACTTTCAAATACAACTCGTCGCAAACTATGGCATTTTCAATTACAGCCCTTTGTAAACTGTAGCATTTTCAAATACAGCTCTTCGCAAACTGTAGCATTTTCGAAAACAGCCCTTCGCAAACTGTAGCATTTTCGAATACTGCCCTCCGCAAACTGCACCATTTTTCACCGAAGGTTACGGTGCACCGAAGAAGGAGATCCCGTGCGAACGCAGGAGCGGAGGGCGCGGTGCCTCACCTGGCTGTGGTGCGTGCTGCTGTTTACATCTGGTCGCGTGTTTACACCACCGCCGCGCGGTGACGTCATGCGTAAACACCTACGCCTCCGCAAGTCAAAGCTCAGCTTCCTTAACTAGGTTTACCTCCTCTCGGTTGAATGAAATTTCAATACCGAGAATCTCTTTCGCTCAAACAAAGGTCCGCAGTTCTAAAAAGAATGTCTTCTGGCCTGCAAAGTTCGTTAAAATTTTCCTCCGATTGAAAATTGTTAGCGCACATATTTTCTGTACTTTTTGTGGAATTAAACCCGAACGTTTTCGGTCGTAGCAATGAAATGGTACTATTGAATCATTCATGAATTTCAGAGGGGAACAATCTCAATGTGAATTATTAAATTATCGAGGTCATCAAAAGGAGGGTGAGGCCAATTTTTATGATTCAAATTTGTGTTCAGCCATTCTGCAAATCGACAGCTGGAAGGCCATTTAAATTTACTGGTGCTTGCCCAGCGCATGTATCACGTTAACGCTCCGAGCAAGTCGGCTGTGACTCGCAGAACACGTGAAATTAATATTTTTTGACTTTCATAATGTAAGGTTTATTTTTGGGCCTATCGGACGGCCACCTAGCTTACAAACACAATTAATTAACTGCACAGGTAATCTCTCGAAATCAGAACAGTTAGCTGTAAAATATAACGTTTTGGGTAATGATTTCCATGATCGATTTTTTTCAAGAATATATCTCAAAGGGAAAACATGAGCACTGATTCCTACGACCGAATATCAGTTGAACCTACAGTGAGCGTTTTTCTCTTGACGCAAGTATGTATTTACTCTACCCTTTTTTCTGAGCATGAGTTGCAAAATTAATCATAAATCGAACATAGTTGTAATTTTACTTAGTTGCGTAGCGACTAACCTATATAATTTAGTTCGTTAACGTTTAAAATCCTAATGTCATCTAATAGATGGAGGTCAATCTCAGATATTTCTTAAGACCCGAGAACATAGTTAGCAAGAACCAAATCACCCCCGCAAGACAGCCCAACGGTGCGCAGAACGAACAAACCTACGCAGACTTTCTTCTTGACTGCACTCCTGCGGGCACTTGCGTCTGAAGCGATTAACTGCGCTCAGTAAATACTGGGAGTATCAGGCACACTGTACAAACGTGTCAGTTCATTTGTCCTCCGTCGCCTGCGCACACAACAAGAGAGAGCAGCGCAGGGGAGTGGTCATCAGCGGCGCTAGAGGGTACGTCTACGCCTCGTGAGGCCTGCACTCTCTGCGCCCTACTCATGGCTGGGACGCGTCTCTCTCAGGCACGCTCTCTTTTGTTGCGTATAAATCCTATGATTTATTTTCAATTATTGATACCTTCCATGCGGTGTGGTTTGTGGGCCTATGAGATATGAAATGTGAACTTTCTTAAATACTGAATTTTATGGATATGCACTACTTTCATTTTATGGCTATGCAAAAGTATCATGGGAATTATTTCTGGACCTCAATCAGGAATCTGAAGAAGTATGAACTCTACTCGCTTGCAGCTTCCCTTCTTTCGCCTACCAAAGTCTCTGAATAAAAACGTGGGATACGCGGCAGATAAACGCATATGTCACATGCTCTAGAAAAATAACGAACATTCGAAAATGGATGTTTCCACAATGTCCTTCACATAGCTTCTGCCCTGTAAACTAAAACTGACCTGGTTATTTTCGTCTCAGCGATGAGAGGAGCCAGTGGCCCTCAACACCGTTTATCCAATCTCCGCCATTTATTTGCCCGCCCCAAGTGGAACCGCAACCAATGTTCTCTTGAAATGAAGCTGTTGAACAACGATCAACGCACGTGTGAGAGCGATGTGATGAATTTAATATTTTATAAGAGTCTAATGAACAAAATCGTTTCATGGGAAATTGGAGGAGTGAGAAATTAATCTGAATAAGAACCCCATCAAGATCTACTCATACATACTTCTCATATGCCAGAGCAGTTGAGGTCATTTCTAATTTGGGATACTGCATGATTGTGGATTTTGAATACATGAAGTGGCGTATTTTACATCATCTACTGTGAATTATTGAACTCATCATAATAATTCCAAATATAATGCCTTTCGTCTAAAAATTATCATCGTAGAGCATGGTAGTCATCTATATCGTCCGCTTTTGGAGCTGTATCACCTGACATCCTCCGCGTAATTCATTGTGTAACTTATTTACGCACGGTCTAATGTAAAAAATACTACAAATTGAATTATCTATACTATATTGTTAAAAAGGGCTGACTGACTTTGGAAAATATCCTTAAATTTTACTTTTTGATTCAGAAACCACTTCCAGCTCCAATAGCCATCCCTTTGCGAGATCAAATGTATACCAGCTCCGTAACGCAACCCAGCGAATACATAGAATACGACGGCTTCCCAGAAATCTTAGGTATTATGGAGATGTCCGTTGACATCTCTCTCTTTAACGACACTGCTCTCATATGTATGCTTAATAGTCCGATGGAGTTCAAAGGAGTTTGCAAGGCCAAATGTTTGGGGTTGAAGAATATTTTATCATTTTTTCTAGCATTAATTATTGAGCCTTGGTTGATGGTGAAGTGTTGTTGGAACCCCGAAGTTTTCCTTGGCAAATACGATCTTTCCTGGCTTCAGCAATTGTTTTCCGGGCATCGAAATTGGCAGCAAAATGTGATCTAATTAAGCCTCCGTTGAGAGCAGAAAGGAAGAATCATACGTTCTTCAACCGTTGACAACCTTAAAAACTATGACACACGTATTATCTTGCGTGCATAACCTTCAGAACTCCATAAGGATGTGCATCAAACAAGTCATTTTTTCCGTTAAGCTACCTTCTGAAACATTGAGATCTTTCCAGCACTTGGAATGGAGATGGGTTCCCATTCGCATCAGTTGTCATGTTTCTTTTATTTTCTAAAATTTGATTTCACAATCAGAGGCCCTCAAGGCTCGACGTTTGGCTGTTTGTACTCGGGTGACAGCGGATATGAATGCGTTGGATGAAAGCAGAATTTATTACAGGGCTAATCTTTTGTACTTCATATTTGTGGAGAAATTTAGACCGTGTTTAACATCAACTGGTCGTAAATAAATCTGAAAAAATACGCAAAGCAAAACATTATTTCAAGGGGTGCGATTGAACAGAACTTTTGTTTGTGAATCACGTTATGAAAGTCGTTTGTGTTGCAAATGGCCCATTAAACTCGTAGACTCATGTCAAAGTTTAAATTTGTGACCGACGAGTGCAGTATCCAAAAAAACATGTTTCTCATCTGGATTCCGATATTTCCCGTTTTTAAGCGATATAACTCGTTAAAAATATTTTGCATGTCTGAAAAATATTCGCAAAGTTATAATTACGATTACATCAACATCGCACTTCGTGGAAACCGAAAGTGAGTGCGGATGTCGTCCCACATCCTAGACTGTTAAAAATGTAAAAACTAAACCCTCGTGACGAAATTACACCAAATGTAGGTGCATCCTACCGCCTACAATAGTTTATTGTCTAGAAAGAAATACAATTATTTTCTGCTAAGCCTCCTTCCAACACGACCTAAAGGTACCATGGTTTTGAAATTTATGTGTTAAGAAGCTTCGAATTTTACATCTTAGGCTGAAAGTTGTCGCGTCAGAACCGCTGACGCAGTGCTAATTCTTCATAAAGTACCAAGATGTTGTAGTCTTAAATTTTCATCTTAGTTTTATACTAGTGAAAATACAACTCGACCATGTCATATATATTGTAAGAAAGTTGAAACATCCTTGAAAACTGCTTCAAAATATTCAGAATGTAAATTTATTCAACCATTGTATTAAAAAGTTGAGCCGAAATGAAGGCTTGATTTGTTGGAGAACTGACTGCCGTGTACGAAGTAAGCCTGCGATGTCTGGAGCCACATCCCTCTTTGGTGGAGCAACAGGACCGACCGACGCGCAGCTTATCTCCAAATCGTGAAGACACCTACGTCGCTCCTCGTGTAAGTTGTAGAGGCTCCCCTACAGCGAGACCCAATGCTTCTTTTTCCTACCTTAAGCCGTCAGTAAACAAACTGATTTTTTCTCCATTCCCAGGGTAGAAATGATTGATTAGTCTCAGTCTCGGTAGTTCGAAAGTACGAGTACTATTTTTTCCAAGGTCGCTCACGATTGTCGCATTACGGCTCTTATGAAAAAATCTTCATGAAGAATTATTGTGGAGTTTTAAGGTATTTACGTAACTGTTATACCTTTGATTCATTCATTAAAAGGAATAAAGAAAATACTAACAATGCGAGGATATCATTTTCGGGTATTCAACTAAGATCGCCCTCGTTGTATGAACTCATTAAAGTTATCCAAGTGAGAGTTAGAATACATACATTGAGGTTAATTTGCATTGAAATTGGCTGAGAGATATTCAATTTATGGAGAAAATTTCGACGACTCTACTGTATACTTTCTTATTCAAGGTTCAACTTATTTTGCAAGCAGAAATATCTCATGTGCTGTATGAGTAGAGAAAATAAAGTGGGATGGATAAACGGACGTGTCTTGGGAACTAAACTTACGCATTTACTAATGACAAACTTCACTCACGGAAATTCCAGGTCTGTAATTGAACTCACGTGTACAACATATACCATTCGCCAACAAGTAAATAAAAAATAACTTGTAATGTTTCTAACTTAATTGTGTGGAAAAAATAAGTTATGTAGCAAAAAAAACTTCATTAAAACATCATAAGGCCCTCTGGGATTCGGAAAATGATGCATAAAGTCAACTTCAACGTCTGGATCTATTATCGCCTAACTGAATAATCAGATATACGAAAAAATATCGAAGATTAATTTATTTCAATTTATTATCCAATGGCCCATAGGTATTGACCGTTCAAGATAGACCTTATCTAGAAACAATAAGGATTGCAAGTATCACTGCAATAAATAATTATTTCGTTACATATTTCCGCAAATGTATCATTTTACATTTATAGGCCTCTTATTACTTAAGTGATCACACAGAATTAGGTGAAAGGGCTAAGTCGCTAAATTCCTCTATGAAATTTTGCGTTGCAAGTGGGCGGAAGAAAACACAGAAACAGTTCTTTCGTATCTAAAGACACATTGTGCGCATCTGAACTCAAACGCGAAGAAGAGTCTTACCATGAAGCGATATGACATTAAAATTTCAATTGTCATGTATTGAGCATATTTTTTTAAATATTAGCTTTTGAATAACAATGTAAAACACAGTGAAAACAAAACTCTACGAGAAGATGTAAAATAAAGACCACAAGTGAAGGCGGGTATGATACTAGGTCGTTGAAGAGATCTCGTCAATTCATTCCTTAAAAAATCAGTTACTTGCAATGAAGGCGACTGAACATTAGCTGTATAAAACAACAGACCGGAGCAATAATGCAAAAGTGATTCCAAATAAAGCGAAACGGGAGAAATCAGGCTGTAGCTATCACTATATCATTATGGGCGAGACTGCAGCATGAGCGAGACAACAGAAACATGGAGGAAACAATCGTTTCGTCCGAGACAGCAGTAAGCGAGAGACAGCTCTCGCTCCAGGGTGTTTCAAAAATACACGGCATAATTTCAGGTATGTATTTCCCACATGTAGACAATCAAAATAGTTCATTACAACATATGTCCGGAAATGCTTCATTTCCGAGTTATGGCCTTCACAACATTGAAATTCACCGGAACGTTTTTCTTTCCGCAGGTCGTTGCCGTCAAAGGACACATTAAGAGGGCACTCTGACAGATCATTCCTAGGCGAAGGTTAAATTCAGTGTTGTGTTTGGCGTTCGACTGTGTGTCATGTACACAAATCAGGAGCTGGCAGAGATGCACTTGATCTACGGTAAGGCAGACGGCAATGCTGCGCTGGCTCGTCGTTTGTACCAGGAGAGGTACCCACAGCGACAATGTCCAGATCGGAAGACATTTGTAAGTCTCCATCAGCGTCTGTGCGAGTATGGAAAATTTGACTCTCCTGGATTGGGAAGGGGACGACCAAGATCTACAACTCCAGAAGAACAGGAGGAGATTCTGGAGATTGTGAACAGAACTCCTTCTATCAGCACACGAAGGTTAGCGTTGCAAGTGAATGCTCCCCATACGACTGTCTGGAGACTGCTGAAAGAGTATCAATTGTATCCTTACCATTTGCAACGTGTACAGGCGCTGTCACCAGCAGATTACCCTGCACGAGTTAGGTACTGTCAGTGGTTCTTGCAGCAATGTGCTGCAAATCCGAACTTTCCTGCCTTAGTATTATTTACAGATGAAGCACAGTTCACACGAGATGGCATAACAAATCTCCACAATCAGCATGTATGGGCGTATGAAAACCCAAATGCAACTGTTGTATCTCATCACCAGGTGCGGTTCTCCCTCAACATGTGGGCCGGTATCATTGGTGATCGGTTAGTTGGACCCCATGTACTTGTAAACAGACTTACGGGGCAGGCGTACACAAACTTCCTGGAAAACATCATACCTGATGTTTATGACGACACTCCACTGATCGATCGTCAGCACGCTCACTTCTTGCATGACGGCGCTCCTGCACACTTCAGTCGTACGGCTCGCCGGTACTTGGATCGAAGATTTCCTGATCGATGGATAGGTAGAGGTGGCCCAATTGCTTGGCCTCCACGCTCACCTGATCTGAACCCTCTCGATTTCTACTTGTGGGGCCATTTAAAATCATTGGTTTATTCGTCTCCGGTGCCTGATTTGGAATCCCTTCGGAATCGAATTGTGGCACGCTCTGAGGACATACGCCACATTCCTGGAGTGTGGGATCGTGTTCGCAGGTCAATGAGACATCGATGTGAGGTCTGTATTCAAGCAGGAGGTGGTCATTTTGAACATCTTCTGTAATGGCAACGACCTGCGGAAAGAAAAACGTTCCGGTGAATTTCAATGTTGTGAAGGCCATAACTCGGAAATGAAGCATTTCCGGACATATGTTGTAATGAACTATTTTGATTGTCTACATGTGGGAAATACATACCTGAAATTATGCCGTGTATTTTTGAAACACCCTGTATAGAGCCATACCTAACAAGCCCGAGACAGCAATAGTCTAAAGTCAGTGACGACAGCGAGACAGTAATGAATAAGAATAAGTAATAAGCGCGAGACAATAATAGCTACGAGATGGCGATAGGATCGATACAATGTGTGGACTACGTTAATTGTTGTGAAGAGACGCGTGAAATAAAATGATTTCACTTACGAATTTCGGAACGTTATTTATCGTCACGCTCAAGTAAAGTTCAAATTTTCACTCTCTGCACCCAACTGTTACCAATGGCCGTTGCAGTTAGATGAGTAAAACCAGTTAACAACAGTATTTTCTAGCGTATTCACTTCTGACGTTTCTAAGATTGTGCCTGCTTTTAATGAGATTTTTACATTATCGTTTGCGCTATTTTTCTTGTAGCTGACGATACGAGTATGCTCCTAAGGTGACAAGGTGATAATACTGATGCTTTAATTCGATCAACATTACCAACGGTGTCTATTGTACTGAATACTTTCAGTGTAATTTAAAATATAATTGATTCTGTAATTGGTTTAACTTGAGCTACTTTTGAACGTAGTCGAGGTGATTTTTTTTGCTAGATACACATTTTGATTTAATAGAAGATATCAATATCTATACTAATAACCTCTTTATTTCGTCTATGCATTCATTATTTGGCAAGCTGAGACCATCGAGCCATCATGTCTTGGAAGTTGCACAGGCACGTCTAGGAAGTTGCTTTACACGGTAATGGTGGCGGTTAAACCTAAATTTAATGTTCTACTTAAATTACACCCCATTTCAATTTTCAACATTAAAATGAACTAAAGATAAATTGGAACGAGCCTCTATTTAATTTTCATCAAGTACCTATAAAAATTGATTTGGTGTCAACCGGTGGGTCACCTACGATGTGGAAATCACTCTGGGACAACCGGAGGGTCATAGAGTAGTCAATGTGTAAATTCAACAGACGAGCAGACTTCTCGAAACAGTGGATGTCAGACCTAAAGTATTTAGGTACTGATGTATACTTTAAAGAGGCAGTTTTCGAGTACTGTAAGATTCACCTTGAAGTAATAAAGGGTTAAATTTTTTAATAAATTGCATTACCGTATAAAGCAACGGCAGCGCAATTTCCTCCACATCTAAATGGTAATACATCAAGTTGTTTTTCTCCCTGAAAAATACTCAAATTTCATCTGAAAAAAATTGAAAATTTTTGGCAAGAAAACTCTCACTTTACGAAATTTATAACTACTCTTTATGCATTGCTCTTGTAAACATTTCAGAGGTTTCCAGCTGCATTAAAACACAGCAAAATAAATCATAGTGTAGAAATTAATTACAAAGAAAAAAGTTTTTAAATACTGAGCTCTTCGATAGTTTCACCTGTTCTTGTCGACTTTATAAACTAATCTTTATCTTTCAGCACCCTTCCTAATTTTATGAAAGTTACCAGAGTATCTCTGATCTTTAAGAGCGATGACAAAACTTTAATCAGTAACTGTATACCAATTTCCACAAAGCCAATATTTAGTAAGATTTTTGGAAAATAGTGTTCGTTAAAACATATTTCTATCCGGAGCATATTTAATTTCTTTATGACATGTAATCCGATTTTTGATCCCTAAAATCAACGACTCAAGCAGTTTTGAACCATGTAAAATTTCACTATCCTGATGAAAGGAACTTATTCCTCTCCATCTTCATATACTTTAAAAAAGCTTGATAGTGTAGATCACAACATACTTTTGTCTAAGCTAATCCCCCATGGCATAGGTGATCTTCCTCACAAATACTTCAAATCTCGCCACTCAAACCGTAAACAATATATGTAGTAATTAGCAATTCCACTTAAGAGCTGCAAAACACAACCCATGGACCTACAAGGATCTGTTCTTGGGCTCTTCTATTTCTTATTTTGATATACGATTTCATGAAAATAAAATTTTTCAACGAATTAATACTTCTAACGGATGACATCACACAATCATCAATGTTGTCTCTCAAAAACTTCTTTAACAAGGAAAAGGAAACAAATTAATAATTAAATTGCTTTAGATCCGGCTCTAAGAGAATAAAATCATTTTAAGCGTCAACATGACTAATTGTAAACTATTCTTCCAAAAAAAACGATTCTTCTCATAATGATTAGCGTTGAAAACCGAATATTGAGGTTAACAGCTGCAAAATTCTATCAAAATACTTGACGAAAATTTGACCTTCAAGAACCAAAGCAATCATGTATGTATAAAATTGCCCTGACCAAGGGGAATTTCGGAATTAATCCCACTCATAGTACCAAGAGAAGGACTCAATAAAAATCCTTCGCAGCTCTCTGATCCATCCTCATACTCAATAAAGCATTGAAGCTTGGCAGGATAGCAGCGAAAAAAACTGACAAAATACTCATAGAGCCAACATGGCTATGACGACTATGCCCAACTTGGATTACGAAGCCGACACGTATATGATTTATTCCAGACCCATACATAACACTACGTGCTTTTTAACTACCGATTTTCTCGTGGAAGATATATGGACAAAATGGTTAAATCTAATAAAAATTATTACTTTCAATATCAAATTTATCAAATTTATGCTCAGGTAAATTACCATGACTACTGGACGAGAAAAAGAAATAAGCTCATGCTTCCTTTTTAGTCAAAAGAAAGATTTCAAACTTGCTTCCAAAATTTCAGAAAAGCGAATTCCAGAATTGTCTACCTCTTGATATTAACGATACCTCCTCCTACTATATATAGACTTTCAAAAGTAGGCTTGGAACTCTCATGCTTATAAATTCCTACTGAAATGATCAAAAAACGAATATAAAATAAAAACAGAAGCCTACTAAAATATCAAACGAAATACCGTTTCCATAAATCTTTAACTATGAAGCTACCATTAAAATAAAAAGAGACAATTGGCGAAGAAAAGCACTGAGTAGAAAATCTAACTGATATTTTCTCAGTTTGATATTAGCGCATTCGTCTTGCATATTCAACTATGTAGATCTAAGTTAGAAACCAAATTATATTTAGTCATTTACCTTATTTTGCAGCGGAATTCGTTCATCTCCTGATAGATTGCCAAAGAAGATTGGTAACTTATTGGCTCCTAATGCTCATGTTGTTGACTCTTAAATATTAAATAAACCTTTTTTATGCCTTACTTGTAACTAAGCACATCACTGTACATGTTCGTCGTAATTGAATCATTCCAATCTTCCAAAATAGCACAGTACGCAACTAAGTCAACATGGGCCATTGCCGCTGCCGGTCGTACCGGTCGTACCGGACATTATTTGAAAATCGTGCTCCTGCTAGGTCACAGAACACCGCTCATATACTCATTACACGGCGACCGGAACCGGAACAGCAGCCTCGCTTCCGTCGGCGTACGCCACGCTCATCTTGAGCTCTGCGGTTTGTCTTCCTGTCCTCCACTTCTGACACTGACATGCAGATGGCGCATGAAAGCTGGCGCAGCATCTGCGATCGGGCGCAGTCAGCAGAGTGACTGTGAGTTTTCATGCTATTTCATCTTACAGCATATTGGAAAAACTTTCAAGAGCTTCCTTAATTATGTATTCTGTATTTTGTGTATTTTTGTTTGCTTTCGTTGTTTCCGTTCAGTACTCCTTCCATTCCTTTTCAAACAAAATACTAAAGCCCAACCTCCACACTCTTTCGCTTACTTTTAATGCAAGTTTGGGAACTAATCGAGCTAAACCTCCTGGGCTTGAGGACAGCTGTAGCACGCATGAAAAGTACTACTGTAAGTATTACTGTGTAAAAAGTACCGTGAGAACTCAATAAATCGCATCAAGATCAATTACGGAGCTAAAATCGAATGGACTGAGGTAGCAAAATCCAGTACATCAACACCAACATTGTTAATGCATGCATTATAGTAGAGTGGGCCAAGCACACGAACATCAGCTGAAGACAGCACGCATGTCTGCTGGAACTATACGTACGCGAACCACCGCCATGACAGCCTCATAAAACTGCTAGAAGAACATCAAGGCTCCTGCTTGCTTCACTCAGTCCCTGACATTTATTTTTAGCACGATTCCCAAAATAATTTAAGAGACACTTGTGCCCAATGATGTCCCAAGCCAAGGGGATCGGGGAGGGCGCAAATCGCAGTTTAAGAGCCCTCGGCTGGCAGAGGCAGTAAATAGTTTGCGCCGCGACGTAATTTAGTTCCCGTGTCACTCGCAATTGAACATCGGCGTATATGAGGCGGAAGTTTTGGCTTGGCAGACTCACGTTACCGAGTAATTTCTGCTCTTCGAATGGAGTTGAGACGGATGCTGCTCCCTAAGCCTATAATTATCCACGATGAATTATAGACGAGCTCTTCGGTGTGCAGAATTTCTTCCATTTTTAAGTGAAATTTATCAGTTAGATTTTGACATTCATCAACCCTTCCGGTTAATCCAAGCTTCTTAGCAGATAAAACTATTTTCTGGCTCGGTGAGAGTTCATTTCCACGTATCCGCGATGTAGTGGACTTCAGTTCCGGTACCCTGATGCGCAACTGAACGTCACCAACACATGAGACGCCGGCGTTGTGCTCCGACACCTTCCGTCCGCCACAGCGAGGCCTCCATTACACAGCCCGGAAGCCTACAAATGCAAAACAAACCTAGGAGACAGCAGCAGATGTGCATCAGCACCCACCTTCTGCATGTATAGGAGCAGCGCCACGAACATCAGGAGTACAGCCTCTTTTTGGTGGACATCGTAGTAGTTTTGGAGTTACGACGCCTTTGAACACAGGCAAGAGCAAACGTATATAGAGTGACCTGTCACTAGCAGTAGCCAAAAAATGTGCACATCAGCAGTGCTATGCGCACCAACAGCTGTAGAAGCAGTAGACAAACAGCAACTCCCGCAGCTGTAGACGCAGCAGCAGCTGCAAGGCGACCAAGAGCCCTCATTTAATTCGGAGGCTTAACAGTAAAGCCTTGAAGAATTTTGCTATGGTCGCTCTCCTTCGTGCCATAAACTTAAGAGCATCCCATCACTTTAATTGCAACCGTGACTGATTTAATTTTAAATGTGGCAGCAATTCTTCTCCCAAGATCAAATAGAATGCTAGGGGTTCACAATATACTAGAAATGCTTCCTGCCCATCAAAGCGGTAGGAGCAGGGACGAAGTTGGGCAAATTTTGAGAATGTAAATTGCAGACCACAACAATCCGAGGCTTTTTTGCATTCACTTCACGCGGCGGCTCCTAACCAGAGTTTCAGAACCCACAGAAAGGCGATGTATGTGCGTACTGAATCTGAGGTTCAACGAATTTAGCTATAAGAGAAATTTGGGGTTCGGGATACCAGCGAAACAATCGTTTTGTTCCTCATCATTCATTTCCTCATCAAATTTTAAAGTATTTCAGGTTTAGAATAACTAAATGATACCCAAATGAAAAAAATGCATGTAAACGTAGAAGGCTAGAAAGTCTTAATAGGAAGGATTGTACTAGTATGTATTTTTACAACATTACGGCCTCATCACATTGAGCTTACAAATATAAGTGCGTAGACGACCTCCCTTCCGGTCTGCATGTCCTAATTAAAGTAATGCATTGAAATTGCGAAACCGTGAAATTTTCAGAGTGGGATAATCCCTCATTTAAGGAAGTTCAGTTCGGAAGTCAAGAAGTCACACCGTTCATCGCAAAGTTACTACTTGTGAAATAAGTAGTGGCAAAATACCAACGTACTATTTCAAAAATACATGAAAGCAAAGCCTGTTGTAAATAAGATTGCTTTACATCATCGCTGGTACTGTATATTTCAAATAAATAAAAGCTTATAGAATTCTTACAGTTCTAACTTTATTTTACCATGATTACATTTCTGCAGATATGTGCCATAACATCTGCGCAAGTACGTCCATGGTGCCAAATCTGGGAAAGATAACCAAAACCTTTCAAAACTAAATGCAAGAATTTGACGTGAGATCTGGACGTAATGACTATACATAAAACGAGATATGAAGAAATTTTTGAATTGACGATACTTTTTATTCACATTTCAGCCGCCTCAGTGAATCACAAAAACGAAAAATAGCGCTTGAAATCATGTGTAACAGATTATGAGGTGCAGTAATTCTCTCTATTGCGTAAAATGGTATTCCTTACGATATCAAAAAGTACTTCACTTGAAAAACTTCTCTCATACATAAAAGGGAGCACCGGTTTCGTAAAAACTGTGGAAAAGATCACTGTACTCGAAACTCTGTCACAATTATTTGCTTCCGTATACAGGGTCGCGACGGCGGAAAAAGAATCTCCGTCACACATAACAGCTTCTTTACCTCTTCTCACACTGGCCGGCATTTGGTAACCAAAATGAGTTGGTTCGTATTACTGAGCACAGCTGGTGTCACGGAGCACAGCTGGTGTCACGGAACACAGCTCGTGTCACGGAGCACAGCTGGTGTCACGGAGCACAGCTGGTGTCACGGAGCACAGCTGGTGTCACGGAGCACAGCTGGTGTCACGGAGCACAGCTGGTGTCACGGAGCACAGCTGGTGTCACGGAGCACAGCTGGTGTCACGGAGCACAGCTCGTGTCACGGAACACAGCTCGTATCACAGAGCACAGCTAGTGTCACGGAGCACAGCTGGTGTCACGGAGCACAGCCGGCACAGGTCGCATCTCCCCTACGTCTTGGCTGTGCAAAACTACGCTGCTCGGGTAGACGTCTCTCTTTTTTCTGGTGCGAAAAAACGGGTGGAAGTGAGGGCTAGCCAAGCTGGGCTGTCTTAACTTTTTTGGTTCTCTTCCGATCCTGCGACTCGCGCTCACATCACGCCGGCGAAACGCGCACTTATGCGTCTTGTGGCGCTCGTTCCACTACGGCGAAGCGTGCATGCGAAACGTGCGCGTGCGAGGCTTGTACGAGGTGTCTCGAAGCGCAGTCTAACGTAGGCGAGATGCTCGTACATGTATTTCATTGTGATGGTGATGTTGTGTGAGGCTTCAATGCACGATACACATTAACGTAGCAACGTTTACGTGTCTTGTTAATTTTATTTTTTATTACCATGAATTTACGTTCTTCTGCTGCATGGTTGTACGTGAGCTGTGCACGCTCTGCAAGTGACACATGGGTGGCATATAAATGGCGTTAAAGGTTATTCAGAGGAGGATGTGGACCGCATTCGAAATAGAATATCATGCGTGAAGCGCGTGAAGTGTGATTTGTCAGAAATGAAGCCAGTCCACATGAGCTCGCAGTATTGTAATACCACACCACCACTAGAAAGCAATGCTAATACGCCGCGTTTTCCCATCATTAGCCCTCTCACATGCATTACTCCCGTATAATATAAACCGTTCCCGCAGGGATCTGTTGCTGAACTTTGCTATCCTGGGACACTCTCGCTTCGAGAAGCCTAGAGAGATGTGACTCATCTCTGCCTATCAGGGTTTCACTCAAAAGTGATGCTTTCAGAGCTGCTGAGAAGTGCTAGTCACAGTGCTACACATAAGTACTCGTAGCGGTACTACTCATGAGGTGCTCATCGGTGCTTGCCAGTCAGTGTTCTACTCATGAGAGCAACTCTTAGTACTTCTCATGCCTACCAGAAATAGTACTATTCATGGGTGCCAGTCATAATACTATTCATGACCTGCCAGTGATATAGCACTATTCACGAAAGCCTGCCATACTGCCACTCACGAGAGTCAGTCGTAGTACCACTCATGAGTGTCAGTCACGGAGTCACTCAAAAGCGCCAGTCAAACCAGCTTTGCATGCCACAGAGCCCCTCACTCTGTTAATAATTCTCCGTCAAATCATTCAGCGGCAACGGAAGCAGATCCTGCTACAAGGAGGTGCACTGACTGATCTTCTCGTTTGGACGGTTTTCGGCTAAAATTGAAGTCGTACAGAAGTTCATAGAAAATATTTTCCAAAATTAGAAAGCAAGCGTCAAAAACAGCTCATATGAATGGAGGATAAATGCGTAAATGAAAGAAGAATGCCTCACACACGCAGGTGTATTTGCACGTTCGTACTTGAATTTTTTTTATCGCATTTCAAACCTGAAGAGGTTTGAAAAATTATTGTAATGCTCTTTTCTGGTGAGAAAATTTCTTATGTACTTTTGTATCAGTTTATTCGGTAAGGATACGTGCCATTTATTATTCATGAATTAAAGACCGAGCTTGATGCGCGGGTTTTGAGGAATGTTCACCGCCTGAAGTGATTTAAATAATTATTGACATCCTTCACGGCCACACCTACACTTATCAATTTCTCATTCTATCCAACCTTGAGTAATAGTTTCGTCGCCAGCTCAGCACGAAACTTCTCGCGGCCCTGTATTTTCGCGCCAAGCGCCCAATTGGAGATGAGACTTTCACCGAAAAAACGCGCATCGCGGGCAGAAATGTTTGCTCGTAAGCCTTAAACGGCGTAAACAAACAAGCTCTCGGGAATTCAGCCCGAGCTGCAAGCTTTTTAGAGCGCGAATCAAAACAGTCGGGCCGCAGCTTCCGGTGACTCGCAGTGGGGTGCTTCTTTGCCATTCGTGCGATGGCCTTTTTCTGCCAAAACCCTCGCGTTTGGGCATTTGAAGAACAAAATTTGACTTTGAAGAGCTCTTCAAATTTGGTGCCAGATGTGGAGGGCTCTTTATGGTGAAACGTTATAATATGAAAAATGCGCAAACTTTATGATTTTAGACAAGAAAACACCAATGCAGTGTCACTGTTGCCTGCAGCATGAGATAGAGTGGTACTGGTAAGATTTTTTGCATGAGGGAAGAATAAATACTAGAGTTTTTCATTGCAGCACAATATCAACAAGCAATCAAGATAATTTTACGATGTGGAACCTTGCTCTCACAGAGTTCTATGCGTAATGAACTCTGCCAGGAAGGAGGCCTAACATCCTAGCCATATTTGTCAAAATGGATAATTACAAGGGGGCGTCCTAGCTTGATGTATAGAAATACGCAATGACGATTGAAAATCTTTGTCAAGAGTGAAAATATTTTCAAATGATGTTTTGGTTTTTCCAACAATCACGATGCCAGCACCTATGTCAACCTATAACGTCTCGAATTTTTGCCGAGGACACCTAGCGCGAGAGGCCTCTTTATAGAAGACGGTGGCAAGCGAGCACGTTGAGTATGAAGGCTTCCACGAACTGCTGTATAGGCTCATTGATTATGATTTCCCATGAAAGCGTCAATTAGTGTTGGCATATGCGGACACGGGAGGCAGAACAAATGAGAACGGTCTTCAGATCTTATCGTTGTGGTTGTTATCCTGATTGTTCCTATTGCATGAAGAATGGATTCTTCGAAAGTTAAATATTAAGAAAAAATTCTTGAAGTTGCATAGTTCTATTTTTATATTTTAGTGAAAGATAAATATCTTAAAATTATATATATGCGCTTTTCTCTTCTCGAGTGAACGCTATCAAACCTATACATGGCAGACTACCGCCACTATATTCTGGCAGCTATTCGATCATCACTCCCATCGTTACCTCTCTTTAAAAAGTTTTTTTAAAGGCTGTTTAATAGTTCCCAAATTTGTTTGGGATTCACAGAATATTCATTCCTTTAGGGACTATCAGTGGAACGGACATTCGACGGCACTCGCTTCGATCTGTATAGCGTTTAATCCCACGGATGGTCGACTTTCTGGACGATCCGCTAAAACTAAATTACCGCGAAGATTACCTTGAATGAGAAATCAAATCTTCGTTTCAGAGATGTCATTGAGATAAGCAAATGAATTATACAATGAAAAACAATTGGATGAATTCTTATGCAATCATTCTGCAAAGCCACGATTTACGTCAGTTTAACTGCACACCTACAGCGTACACTTCGGCTTACGACACTGCAGAGCGTTTAATCTTGAATTCATATCCCACGATCCTCATTTCCAAATATCCACTTCATTAGGTTCCACCTACATACACCCCCTCAGTCCAGTCACATGCCTCCCGACGCCTTCGAGCGGCGCCATTTTACGGTCAAATGATACGACTGGGTCATACCTTGTACGGAGTGCCCTCCTTGACGCTCCATCGTACCTAAGTTCTGAGTCCGCATCTCTCAAGTACCACAGCAGATCTCGAGCCATCTCATCGACAACTGCCCGCGAATGTTGCGTAGAACTTGCAGAGTTCTTAAAAACGAAGGGATTTTGCTTGTGGGTAATTTTAATAGAAAGTTGATGGCAAAAACCAAAGCACTCAAAATTAAAAAAATTATTTGGCTAATACTAAAGATAACTTTCCGGGGCTTCAACCAACATCAGTTGTAAGATCAGTAAAGCGTGGTTAAGGGAACAGTGAAAATTACGTGGTAAAGGGAGCTGGGATTTGCTTCTAAAGCGTTTTCAGACAATATTAAATAATTTTTTATGCTGCATGCTTTTGTTTGAACTATTTTTGAGTTTTTAAAAATTATTCATCATTTTTGAGTTTTCCAAAATTATTATTCATTTATGAATTTTCTAAAAATTATTCTTCATTGTTGATATAAAAAGCGGTCTAAACCTGGTAAAAAATTTTTAAAAGTATTCTTGAACTGCTCAGAGGTGAAGAATGTAATACACCAAATACTGCTAAGACACATCAGCGTCTGTGAACAAAATTAGTGGCCCATATCGTCGACAACTCGCTAACTCATCCAACGAAGATTCGGAGGGAGCCCCATCCCAACAACGAAGACCTGCAGCTGGAGCAGTGACACGTTCTGCGCTTCAGACTATCTTCTGTAGACGGGAACGAGACGGTCAATAAATTCTAGCATAAATCGAGCAGGGCCGACACTCGAATTAGTGCAGGAGAGCGACACTCCGAGCACCGCCTATTGCAGCGGCGTGTGGAGTGAGTTATTCCTTCTCGAATGAGCTGAGAATTGTGTGTTTTATTTAGAGTTGGAAGCCAACAATCATTTTGAAATTATTTACGCACATTCTACAGACTCGATTCTACAGCATAAAATTCGGCTCCTTGTTCATAATTTGCCACTCAACTATAAAATTACGTTAAAGAAGATTTATTTATTTGAGCCGAGAGCTAGTGATTGACACCAAAAGTTTGGCTATCCGCCTTGCACGTTACTCTTAGGCTAGAACACGTGCATACTCATCATTTGAAATACATTTTTACAGAGTTACTTCCTCTTGTATTTGTATTTGGTTGCAGTGTGTAAGTTTAATGAAATCTGGAAATCACAAGGCGGTTCGAACACCAACTCTCGGTTCTTCAAGTCGAACGCAGAGCAAATCCCCGAGTATACTTCCTGTGCATCGTGACGAGTCAACATAACGACGTACTCAACAGCTGCACTCACGACAGCCGAGCATATGCAGCTGCACGTGCAGCTCTCAAGGATCGGTTTTATCTCCGGAAATAGCGACGTATCGCAGTCCTGTAAACGGACTAGCCATCGCCTGCAGATGTGGGCAGAGGAACTCTGACTCGGCACACCGGCTCTTGTAAGTCTAGTAACTTAACAAATTACTTCAGAATGCATTTCTATATGTGATAATTTATGCATACAAAATTATACCATTAGTTCTGGCTCACACGATACCACATTATTATTTACGATATGTTCGTTTAGACACAATCATGTCAGAGTGCTGGTGCATTTACATATGCACGCTGGTTCAAAAGTACAGATATCTGGTATAAACACTTTAATTATTTATTAGTCATTGAATTATTAGGATAGCAATTTCTTGAAGAATGTTTGACAAACACTCTGATGTAATTTGTAAAATATTCTCGCACTATTTTTGCTCGCCTGGTTCATTAGCAAATACGTTAGCTAATACGTTAGCCTTTATAAGGGATGCAAGGATTCGTATCCCAATCTTGCCAAACTTATCTAGTGTAGAAACGAATGTTTGAAATTTGTGGCTACTAATATTTTGCTCATGTAAAGAAATGCAATATCACTTTTTTTAATGTAGGACTCGGAACTAAGAATGTAATGTATGTTGACTTCCTCTGGTACGCAGTATATTCAACATGGCGAAAACTTCCGGTAACAGATCAAACGCACTGCAGAGCGTTGTGAGCACGTAAAGTCGGATGCTTTCAGAAGTACAATTTTTCAATAAAAAAAGTACTCACTCGTTTGTCATTAAGTATAATATTTCGAAAACATATTTGAAGAAACTTTTTTTAAGATTACATTAGGAACCTCTAGTTACAACTTTTCGACTGATTTCCAAAAACAATAAAAGGAGAAACACAGTAGATATGCAGTGGACTTTCTCTTATTCATGTGTTACTAGAAAATTAAGCATAAGAAAATGGAAATCCAGAATTTTAAATTTCTCAATCTATATTTCTTTTCCTCGAATTAGGGATTTTACCTGATTCTAATTACTGCAATTTTTTCAACTGGAATCATTTCATAGAATATTTCTAAACGAAGGTTTCCCCCAATTTTTATAATTATCAAATCGGGGTGAAAATTGAATTTAATGCGTCAACGATTTTGAAAATTTTATTTCCATATTGATGTAATTGGAAACATTTGAAGAGGTCTTACATGAATGACATTTTGCTTGCAACTGCTCACTTTACGAGATAATTAACTTTGAAATCATAGGAATGCCGTATGTAAAATTGAACAAATAAATAAGCTGAAATATGGTTTTGACGTAACGATAAGTGAGGTTAGGTTAGGCAAAGTTTGGTTAATTAAATAAAATAACCTAAGCTAACCTAAGTAAACCTGAAATACCTCAACTTAACTTAGCCATACAGAGGCCGATGTTTCCGCCAAGAAACTTCGTGTGTTCCGCATCCGCCAAACGCCGGAAGAGCCATATCGAAACTGCCGTTAATGCTATTCTTACCTGAACGTTATTCATGCTATATCTCGAAAACTAAGAATTTCCGAGCACTATAGCATTCGTGTAAAACGGCTTAAAATGTCTCCAATTACCTTAGTATACCAAAAAAATTCTAAATCGCTGCCTAGGTAAATTCAATATTTACCCAAATCGTATTGTTTTGTAGGTTTTGGCTTTTCCCATTCCATTTTAGTTAATGGGAGCTCATTTCATTTACGTTTCGATTAGTTTAAAAAAAATCTCACCTTAAAAAGTTATCTCGAGTTGTAATAAGTCCTGTAATATATTCCGACATTTTATAAAACAAAGTACTTTCACATTTAAAAAAAAACGAAAAACTGAGCAGAATGAAATTAATCCATGTAATCCAATATTTTTTTATATAAATTCACGCTAAACGACTATGTTTAGTCGCACTATCGCCCATTTCAAATATATAAGTGAAAAATTTGATACGATGATGTTCTTAATTAATCAGGAACAAATTTTGAATTTATTTAACCCCTTATTGCATAAATGGAGTCACATAGACTTGAGGCCTGTAAAAGACTCCTTTAGAATCAAATTTTGTCTCAAAAGTAGATACGAAAACAAATGAGGTAAAAACGCTACAGATGATATTTTCTCCAGGCCTACAAACAAGGGGAAGTTTTCTTCAACCTCCAAACATGGAAATTGAAATTCAGTACATGTACTCTGACTAAATTATTTTTTGACTCATCATCGTATAAAATACGCAATATTTCGGTGTCTGAATGACGAGATCAGGTCAAACGGGCATTCCAGACGAAATGGTCAAATTCGATTTTCTCTTTAAGGTTCAGTGATGCCATCGTAGATTTTTATCGGAACATGCAATTTGAAGATGCTAAGAATATATTTCTTTGTGTACTTTAAATACAAGTAAAAATGAACTTTAGTTATACCATTCGACTTGAATTTTATTATACATCAGGAAAAATGTTTTCTCTCAACTTAGTGCACGTTTTCGTGAGCCGTGAGTAATTAGCATTGACTGGGACCCTAGATCTGAGGCATTTATTTTGAATTTATTGCAGTTGGATAAAGAATTAAGCTTATCAGGAAAATCTTAAGTTTTCTAAATAGTCTTTATCACTTTATCATAGTAACCTTACTAGAGGGATCGCATGCTCCACTGCCAACACCTCCTACCATTAGGAAGCACAGATATAATTTTTATAATGCCGATAGCGTTATGCCGGTAATATAATTGGTCATTTATGTATACTTAATGTTATTTGAAATTTTTGTTATACGTCTCATATTTCTATGGTATACTTCACGAGATCAGAAGTTCATAATCGATGAAGGATTGTCGCAGAGAATGTAGGCAACGACAGTATTAACTTAAAATTTGAAACATTTGTACATATTATCTTTCTTGAGAATTTAAAAAATTCTAGGTGACTTTATAGATTTTCCGTCGGTCTAACAGTACGAGAAATAGACCCTTGTCAAGAACTATATTTGGCGGAATCATAGTCAATGCACAACAGCTGACAAGAAAGAGTTAGGTCAAGGTAATGTCCGCAGAGTTTATCAATCTGCTACCAAGCTTTAACCGGGAATTCTCACCATTACTCTAAGGAGATGCACTCTGTAATCTTTTGTTTTCATCGCGAGTGCAGGACAGTTTTAATGTCATTTTTAGTTGAATATGAGAAGATCTTGGACTATATAATGTTCTAGGAGCACTCAGTATCTCAGCAGTGATTGGTCAGGTGAGCGGTACCGTTGCTGTCATGCAGCGCTGTGAGAGCGTGGCTGGTCGCCCCTGGTGGCTCCACCTTCAGTCAGTGTACGTTCAGACTGCTAAGGGTGAGGAAGTCAATTCATCTCGCAGCTCGGAGTAGTGGCACGTGTAGTTCTGTGGTTCTCTTCTTTTGGATTTATGATATAATAATTTTCAGGAAGTGTTCAAAATTTTGCACTTAGGATAAGTATCGGTCTTGCTAAGGCCGTTTGTGTAAAATATCGCATTTATGTGAGACGTAATAAGATTAAGCAAGATTTGTGGATGCTCTTCTACATAATTTCCTAATAATAATACAGTTCCTTCGGCGACCTCCGCCAGCAGCGTCATCCGACGGAATAAGTTTAGTGCCCCAGCATATGCAATGTTCAACTCTGCCATCTAAACGTGAGTACTCTCTCCGAACGAGTTTTGCTTTTAGTCTAAGTGATTCAGAGCTTAAGTTTTGAATTTGGAATTAAAGTTGAATTATATTACCTACGTTTATACATGAATATACGGATGAATGAGTATCGTTTACACAGAGAGATTTTTATTTATTCATGTGTTGTGCGAACGTGTGTGGAATTTACTTTAGTAAGTAAATATTTCCACCATAGCAAAATTACATCTAGGGCTAGCCTATCATTGAAAATGTTCTCGTCGCTGCCCGCTGCATTTATAGAGTACCTTGCTGTATTAGCGTTTCACAAATTGTACCCTTGTAGTAGGGCCTACTTGAGTTTTCAAATTTGATTCCAAAGCTTTATTGCTCTAAAGAAGTAGGTAATAAGATTAAGATGGCGAGGATAAGCTCGCATGTCTTGGCCATAAATACCTCGACCTTCTCAGTAACGGATGAGGTCGTAAGCTCGCCACGCACTGTAGAGGCGAGTATGCTTCCAACTCAATTCCATCCATTGACTTTCTATAACCGCCAAAATAGCCTGCCGTACGTTGCTTGCAAGGAGCTGCCGGGGAGAGTGCCTTTGTTGTAATATTATAGGAAACGTCATACGTTAGTGAATGTGCCGGTTTTGTTCCAGTTGTATTGCTTTTCCTGTTGACTTTTTCCCATGTGTTATGCAGTGTGTTGCTGTTCCGTGACGCAGCGTATTAATTAAAATTTTTCAAGAAGGGAAAATAATAATTGTGAAGTGAAAGTAATTATTCTACAATTCTATCGTAACGCTGCTAGCTGAGTATTCTTAAGAAATTGGCCCTTTTCGTAAAATAATTTAGTTACAAAATATGACTTGACGATTTGAATGCTTCATCCAGCTAACTGAATTCAGCCTTGTGCGAAGCTGCCGTTACTGAGTTCAAGCGAGTTACTATCCTGTCTATTCTTTTTCTCGGCCTGCAACGAATCTGCATAGCTGGACGTTTCTTACTGTTCTTATTTTCTTTACATGGTGCCGAAAGGTTATTTATATATCTTCTAATAACGTGAATGTAGATAGTTAGACGCATTGCACGTCGTAGTCCGTGTAAATTTGTTGACAGTGTGATACCAGTATTGGTTCTCATGACAACCCCTGTGACTGATGAACAGCGTACCGGCTCTCTGCATGTTTCTGGGTGTAGTGAGGGTAAAATGTAAAATATCGTGTTCAACTTTAACTGCAGTTATGCTCCATAAAGTACCTTCAGCTAGCTGGAAGGTGGAAAAATTCTGAAGCATGAAACATCTTTTGGGAAGTGAAGGTTTTAAATGTGTAATGTATTCTCGCCATGGAACGAGTGCTGCATCTGTGGGAATTGGCGCTCCCAGGGTTTCGAGCTGAGGGTTAGATAGGCCCTCTTTTTGTTGAAATAATTTGTTGTCCTGTTCCATGTATACTTTGTTTCTAACTTACTGTGTCTATGCACAAGGAGCCTGTGTCGGAACACACTTTGTGCATAGATTCCATGTTCCCTACACTTCCAGTGGTACCTTCCTTTCCTTTGAACACCTTTGTTGGAAGGCTTAAACTAACGCGCCGAGTCAAGTATGCGTCATGCAAGGTTGCGGGAATCCTGTTCAAGTTACGGGTCATAATTTGAAGCTAAGTGCGTAAATTGATGCAGGTATAAGGTATAAAATATTAATGTGATGATTTTACGGTTTTTGTATTTGATTCTTCATTTCTACAGTTTTAGAAACAGAAATTAATTTCAGTTCAATTTTCCCAAGTTGTGTAACGTTTTCCAAGGGTATTGGTCTGCATTACTACTGACAGGTCCATGCGTTTCTTGTCTCCAGATTTGTGACCCGACATTTGCGAACTAAGGTAAATTCTTTTGAAATTGTTGAAAAAAATTATGCACAGAGTAATCGTTCTTCTACTGACAATTTAGTCTAAGCACTATTTCTGAACTTTATTATTTTGTACCAAGTTTCTGAATTCAAACAGTTTTTGAAAGCTCATTTCTTAGTACTGAACATGCTCATTTCGTAGTGATGAGGTGTCTGTTCAAGCCGTGTCGAAAGTCCTAAACGATTTAATGTATTTTAACTATCTTGATGCTCTAGTTGTGACAGCCCCTGGCCTAGCAAACCCGTTTGCAACTGGGAACCTGGCTTGTCAAACTTTTCAGTTTCGTCAGTCAATCGTCCTGCCCTTCTTCAGTGACTTGTAAATCCTCTCTTAGTTACTGTGCCGTGTTAGCTTTCTATCGTCCGAGAACTGATCACAGCTGCAAAAGTTGAGACTTGCCATCTTTGGAGACGAACCTTCAGCTTTCTACCCATTGTGTAGGGAGTGTAGTTACACTTGTGTTCGGGCCAGGCTGTCCCGTCTGCGGGTGAGTGCTGTGTAAATACAAGGACATGAAAAGAGGTTCCTATCGAGGTAGGTAGCCATGCCTCTTTGCCTCCCGATTAAATGCAATTTCGTTCGTCTGGGTACGCCTTTTAGCTGTTGCTCCTACGTTTTTGAATTAATTTTTAAGAAGTTCAATCATTAATTATTGTTTTGGATGCGTTCTCTAAGCGTAAGGTGATTAAATTTTTATGTTAAATTGCGCATCTGCTGATTTTATGTTCGTGGCTTACTTCTATAGATAATGTCCTACTTTGGCCTTTTTATCTTTTTTAGCATTGGGCTTTTGGACTCGAATTTACCCTACCCTTGTAATCTAATCATTTTAGTAAGCCTAATTTTACAGTCAATAATTTCGTATAGAGTCTCATCAAGCTTGGCAAATTATCAGTCGTCAGAACAAATGATATCACTATCTTCAGAACGCCTGTGGTCTCGGATTGGTCAGAGACCCATGTTTACCTTAGATTTCTTACCGCGATACTTGATCAGGTATCGGTGAAAATACGGACTTGCTGGGTACGGCTAAGGTATTGTTTCTCCTTCATAAAACTACGAGTGATAAAAAAGGTTGAAGTAATTTGTATCTTTGTTTGTGAAACGGGTGTAGGGTTATATAACACTGAACTTGTCAATTTTGTATTCGTTTTACTCGTAAATTGTAGAATAAAAGCGACAAGAATCTATTTACTCAAGAAAGTTATTTTTCTACGTTTAGTCGCCTCTTCGACTTTCTACGCC
This sequence comes from Morinoia aosen, assembly GCA_030386875.1. Taxonomy (NCBI): domain Eukaryota; kingdom Metazoa; phylum Arthropoda; class Malacostraca; order Amphipoda; family Talitridae; genus Morinoia; species Morinoia aosen. The sequence continues at coordinate 18,613,586 of CM059567.1, read as the reverse complement.
GACTTGAGACTTTCAAGTTCGAAGTGCAGTAATTGGTGTCGACGTACCAATCAAGAAGAAGACGTTGTGAATTTGAAAGTTTTAGCGCACTTTATGTTAATTTATTTTCAACGTTATTCATTTCATCACACGACTCTGCTCGACAGGAACTCATTTGAACAGTTTTTCAACCCACGTTCGTATTGTGTACGTATGTGAATATTTTCTTTTACACGTTCAATGCGTATTGGGCCACATGAGTACCAAGAGGTAAATTGCCCACTAACATGCTGGTATAAATGCACGACATTTTATCTGTTTCGCGATGTTTTTGCAAAATAATTGTTATCATGCGAGGTTAAATGTTACCGTGCAACTGTATTCTTCAAATTCATCCGAAAGAATTAAAATTCCCCTCAGGGGGATACAATTATTGTATCTATGGGAACTAGCGCTCCCAGGGGGACAATGTGAGGGCCCGAGCTAAAGGTTAGGTAGGCTTTCTTTTTGTTAAAATAGAATAGGTTTTGTTGTGTTACGGACCATCTTTTTTCGGTTCACTGCTGTCCTGTTTTTCACCGCCTACTACTTTCTTCTTCAACTTTTTCTTGTTTCATGAACTTCTTTCTTAGCTTTCTGTTTCTGTGCCCTTTCTGCATAGATTCCACGTTCCCTTAACTCCATACTAAATGGTGCCTTCTTCCTTCCTCTCTTTACATCTCATTGTTGAGGATAGGGAGGCTTAAACTAACTAATAAACTAATAAACTAAGAATTAAAATTTATTCAAGTTGGAAAATCGATTTCCCTATTCTGCTACTCACAACCTAACCAAACCAACCGTCAACAACCATGGAAACGCAGTGAACGTGTTAACGGATATTTTTTATTCTACTTTACTTACATATCTAATGACGAACCCACTCAGTCTTGTTATTATTCATAAACTTTAATATGTTCATAATTGCTACCATAATTGCTTCATTATGCCTATTTTCTCTTCTGCATAGTAATTTTCAGCAGTTGATCAATTTATATCACATTTTTACTTCCATTTTCCCTATTGAAAAATTTAACTCATCTTCGATAGCACATTTTTTAGAATTATTTTTCTCATTCTATAGCCCTAGCTTCTCGCCATGAAACAAGTAACACTTGTTGCTGGAGTACATTCTTTACTCCATCGCTCAGGGGATTAAAGTATAGAATGTATGAGAATCAGCGTTCCAAGGGGGAAGATTTGAGGCCTCTATCTGAAGGTTAGGTAGGCCTTCCTTTCCTTGAAATAGAATCGGTTTATGGCTTCCTTATGGAGCATCTTCTTTTCGGCCCGCTTTTTTCAGCACCTATTACTTCCTTCTTCATTGTTCATCTCGTTTCATGAACTTCTTACAATCTTTTTGTATCTTTATGCAGGATGTGGGGACACACTCTGTCTTCGTTTCCTTAATTTCATTTCAAGTGGTGTACTCCTCTTTCCTCTATTAACACGTTAGTTGCGATGGGTTAAACTGAAGTTCAATATTCAACATAAATTTAAAGTCAAAAGTGACAAGCCAATTTGTAAATATCAAACATTAGCTGGGCTTGTTAAACACCATTAATTCAGAAAGGTTGTTAGAGTTTTTCAAAACGACTCATCGATGGGTCATTTCGCAGCAGGAAAAACCTAACTACGACCCACCGGTGGGTCGTACCGCAATGAATGTGTTAAGAGCATCTTATCTATCTAATTTAATAATCTGTAGAATTAGTGCGAAAGCCTGACGTATACAATTTCCTTCGTATGCGTCTGAGGAAGATCAAGTGCGTAGAACCTCGCATTGTAGAAATTTTAGGAGCTCAAAAATGTAATCGTAGTAGGTAAATTGCCTTGGCGCATTGAGGCTTGTGTTTTTCGTAGGATGTATGTAAAAGATCTCTCATCTCTAAAAAAGACATGTCTATGTGTAGGTTCTCCTCAGGGTACTTCAGAGAAGTACCTCAGAGAAGTAATTAAAACTAGGTGATGTTTGTAGTTCCTCACTAATGTCTCAGCGTTAGTGGACTTCGTTATAAATTTTTTTTTGAGTTAACGTATTTATTCCCTTTAATGGGGTGTGTTCATTCCTAGTAATGAGCCATATTCGTATAAGCTACTCTTTAATTACCACTTGCATGCTGTTGAGACGGACGACATCGTGAGAGGTTCTCTTCTCGCTGTCAATCAATCGCAGTTTACATTTGATTTCATATTGCGTTCGGCTAAAGCTTTCGTGGTGGAAGTTCCTCGGCATGAGAGGCCAAATTACACGCTCAATAATGATTTCCATGGTTTCAACGGTGGTCGACATGTAGCGCTAGTGTCGTCCCCCTTGATGGTTAAACTACCCTGGACTTGGTTTACTTTTTATAACTCTGCAGGCTTTACCATATGATTTTTCTGTCATGTTGACAGGCTGCAAAATCAACTCTGGTGACATTGTATCATTATATCAAACAGCGTGTATTTTATCGAGAGGTCTCAGCCGTAAGATGTGGTGGTCAAGATGCTTGTTGACATGCAATGCCGTCCATTCTTATGTTCTCTCAACTTCAGAGGTGAACGCAAAAATGCTATATTTTGTATTTGAATTCATTATGGTATATATAATTAGATTCAAAATTGTGTGCTATTCTAATAGCTGTTCAATATTATCCTGCGTAGAGTCTCACATCAAATTCGGTGATCAAATGGAACTTTTTTGGTGGGAGTTAGGTAGCGTTTTCCGTTGTGCTGAGAAGTAGAGTAGCAGGGAGTAAAGTCCAATGGCGGCTTCGGGAGTAGGAGTCAAACTTCGATAATCTATCTTCTTCTTTGCTCATGGAGGAATGGGAGTCGTAGCGTGACATTCGAGAATTGGACGATCAGATTTCGAGGTTGGTGTATTGACTCAACCGAGATAGCAGCCCCAACTTCTGTGCTCTCACTACCTTCAGTCGTCTCAGCACTCTTCATGTGAATTTAAATTCCGAACATAAATTCATACATATTTCGTTGCTGATGATCGTAATCCGTGTTAAATGAATTCGCATGTTTTTTTATATAATGTTTTAGTCTGCTTACTGACTTCGACTAACGTGTGCATTGGATATGTAGTGAAATATCTTATATCTTATATAATACAATGCGTTGCGAGGCCAGTTTGAGGTAAAAGCGCGAAAAACTGCGATAGACGTTGGAATGTCCAAACCGTTGAGCCGGCCGTCGCTTGGGCATGAGAACAGGCCTCGCACGAAGGCGCGATACGAGGGTTGGCCTTAGCAAAAGCCGCAACATCTGGGCCAATGAACAGGCCGCGCGTCGAAGGTGTGGCACAAGAAAGCGGGCACCTAGCCAATGAAATTTCGAGACGTCAGGACAAGGAAGAATTCCTCCAATCAGCTGTAAAATGCTGTCATTGTAACTGCGAAAATTCGTGAACATTCGAGAAGGATCCGAGCCACGCATATATAAGGATACGACAAGAATAATCGGGGTCTTTTTCGCGGGGTTTCGCAGCAAAGAGAGAGTGAGGACACGCACGCAAACAGAGTACTCCGGCTTTGCCGGCGTACCTCGCACAAGAGTACCAAACTCTAACATCGGTGTGAGGTGACAACATTGAAGTCTCGCGAGTAAAAGTCGGGAAAACAGCAGCCGTTGAAGTATCAACGTGCGGCAGAAATCCACTCGAAGCACATCAGCTTCACAGCAATGATCGTCAAGTGCAAACGTGTCAACAACTGCAGCGAAAGCATTCAGTTTGTCTACGCCAGTTCCAATCTCACAGGCAACCCCAGCATGCCCCTTGGAACCCCGCATTTACGAAAGCCCAGCATACCCCTTGGAACCACGCATTTACGAAAGCTGCAGTCATACAACATCGATCCCGCGCAAGCCACGATGATCAAGCTCCTTCGGCACTCAAGAGCGGTAAACGCGTTGCAGACAGGGATCAGCACCAGCCGGCCGCTGGCAGTGGGGCATCAGCGGATGTTAGTCTGATCAACTGAACGTTCGTGCATTCCTCAAGCCATAAGTGGAAGCAGAGTTCGTCTCACTTCAACGACGCATCACAGAAGAGTTAGGGTGACATAGTGGAGTTGAGAAATTGAACGGTGATTAAGAGTGCAAGCTTGGGTACAAAACAGCACATTGGAAAGTGTTGGAAATGGCGTGCTATCTGGAGTGATTTCGATTTTGTTTGTTTATCGTGGTGTGTGGAGCTTCACATTGTGCGTAGCGCAAATTTAAGTGTTCCGCATTTAACACCTTGTGTGAGTCAAGGGTTTTATTGTTTACAGTATCCCCATTTTTATTTAGGGCGTACTCTAGCCCAGCTATTAATTATTTTCTTGTTCTGGTGTATTGTGAGTAGATTTTTTTTTGATAGTCATCATAAAAATTTTTGTGTAACGTTAAAACATGCAACCGTTGCGGGCGCCTATCATGATTCGAAGCGCACGTTTTTTCATGGTGTGTGTCACTTTGTGTCAGTGTTTGTTGCCAATTATCACCTTTAACTCACGTGTTCAACATTCTACGGTCATGAATAAAAATATGTCTAATCTTTTAATGTTGTCGTTATTATCCATGCTGATAGACTAAGGGAGACTCGTGGTGCACTATGCGAACACTACTATTTTTAATTTCTTTCTTTCCTGTCCCATTCTCCTCCTGTGTATTTCTGTCTTAATTTTCCTTTATCCTTCATCTATAGAGGTTTGAATTCCTCTTTCGGTAACGAGAAGCCGACAGGCCCATGCTCGTATCGTAACAGATACAATGTTCGATTTTTTAATCTTTCATGGTGTTTTATTATTTTATTGACCCTCATTTTTTTACGGTAGACCAATGACGGTTCTTCTTAGCACTAGTAGCTTTAAGTTTTGTCTTCACTCTTCAACATGGATATAATTTGATTTTAATTTGCCTTCAGAACACGAGTTTGACAAAAGGTTTTTCTTTAATGAATATACACCTATCAAGTATTCTTCTTTCAGAAGTAATAACTTCGCGCAAACGTCATTGGTTAATCGGAAGTGATGAGTCTTTCCATTCAGAACTATGTAGCACAAGTCACTAATATATCTTTATCAAAGTGTTTTTGTCGCCAAATCTTTTAGTTCGTTCACGTGTCCGGTTTATTAATTTAAGGCTAGAATAAGTCGCTCCAGCCTAAGTAGATTTTGCTGTCAATCTGAGAGTAGGATTTCATCCTTTTCTTCATTTGCTTATGTACGGGTGGATTTGGTGTAAGAACTCTACTACGGTTGTTCTCATCGAGTTGTTAGGCGTGCCATGTCCACTAGCATTGTCCACATTCTTTATGTGTACCCCAGTGTAACTCTGTAGACGTGTCTATGTCGACTGTGGTTGTTTGTTATATAAACAAGTGTGGTAACCGTAGCTACCCACTGCAAAGTGAGCGACTCTGCCTGGAGTCTGTAGTGGGTTTAGCTTTGAAGTTCGTACGGCCGTTATTTATCGTTCTTTGTTTGTTACTCTGTCGGGGGAGAGGCTGATATACCGTGCAACCGCCTACGAGTATTTTCATCTTTTATCCTCTATTTTCATCTTTTATCCACTATATTATTTCCATTTTATCTCTTCGACTCTTCGGAATGCTTTTGCCTTCTTTCATCTGCGCAGTGGACTAAGACAACCAAGACACCCAAATTTTGCGTTCTTGTCATGCCGCAAGAATTAAAACTTCGCTGATTTACTCTGTACTAATCGCTCAACATAGCATATATGGAAGTTAAACATAGAAGAATGATAATAATAATCTCAAAATGTGTTTTTTGTTTGTGAATTAACACATTATTTTGTAATAAGTTAGAGTTGGATGGAATGGTGTGTAACTTCATTTTGCGAATGCTGGTTGGTCAGTTGTTGAGAGGAGACAAGGATGAGGCGCTGCAGCTGGAGAGTGCCTGCGATGCCGGAGTGCCGTCTTATTAGTGTCAGCTTAATGTCTCGTACGCGCCACTTCCTCGCTCCTGAGCCTCTGCTGCTCTCAGGCTGAGGTTGTAAGCTTCATGTTAACTTTCCCTGCTGCCGCTGTTGCTCAATTCAAGGCCTTTTGGACGGGCCCACTCTTTGTTCCATGGAGGTGTCTATTGTTTGCTCATATGTACTCACGTGCAGTGTTTGCGTGTGATGCTCAGCAGCACAATACTCAATCGGGCAAGCGCTCGTTGTGGTATTTGTCTTCGACTTGTTCGAGTTTTGCTTCTGCTTTTGGGGCGAGTTGGTGCACGTTAATGTCGCGTTTTTCAATTATAATTTCTCGGCTTGAACTACGATCAGTTTTGTTCTGGTATTCATAAATGTAGATACTGACTTCATATAAGATGACATGCAGAATTTTAATATGCAGAGTTTCAAAACTAATTATACGATCTTTGACAGTTGATATAAAAACTAAAAAACGATTTTGTTCTTGAATACGTTAAAACTCGAAGCCTTTCTCATTTCCAGGATATGGAATCGTAAAGGTTGTAGGTCTTGAAGAAAATTTCTTACTCTCCGTATTTTATTAGATCTGGAAATCATGGTAATATTTCATAGCTTCAGTGATAGCCTGCTATCTGTAATCATATTAAGTAGCTCCATCAATTTGAATCGCTCTACAAATTTAAAAGAAATAGAGGGATCTTGTTGAAAGGACAGTTGCTGCAAGACTCGTTGGGGATGATTCTTTTTGCGTTTATCGTGTCCAGGAATCATTTTTGTGTTAGTGTAGAACCTGGATTAACGTAACAGTTGGACATTTTATGTAATCGATTGAGTTTCCATGACCTACGACTGTGGGGACTGCTCCCCCAATCATCCAAATAAGCATTTGGATGTTTACATATTCATGTCAAAACATTCTTTTAGATTTTACATCTATTGTCAAAGTTTGCTTCAATAGTTTCGGGCACCCTGCATTATCAATTCCTATTCCAAAAGGAAAGACTAGGGCTACTATATATGTTTAATTATTTGATTTTACGCTCACCGATGGTAAGATTAATGAGCCCCACTTTTCTTCCCGGTGTTTTGAGCATTATATATATGTACATGATGTGTTTACATCATAATTGTCTACGTACTCCGTTGCTGGTACACTTCGATGGTCGGCTGGTGGTTCCCACAACCACTGCACAAGTGTACAGTGCTATTGGTAGACTGTGCACTCCTGTAGCTATGCATAGTTATATGTATAGTGGTGGTGGCGGCTGTAGCAGTTGTAAGTCACTCCAGTTGTTTGTGCTGATGCAATTTCTGCATTGACGCCTCGCATGGGGAATTCGTGAGGTCTCGAGCTAAAGGTTCGGTGAGCCTTCATTTTGTTGAAATAGAATAGTTTTTGTTTTGTTACGGACTATCTTTTTTTATTTTTTCAGTTTACTGTTGTCTTCTTTGTCAGGTCCTACAACTTATAGGTACTTACTGGAGGCTAAAACCTAACATCTATTCTAATCATTTCCAGAAGTCGATAGTTGAGTGTTGGCAGTGGTGGTATTTTAAACGTTTTCAGAATTCAAAAACTTCGTCCCGTTGTATTAAGATCGGAATTCTTGAAAAATAAAAAAAATTGTGTGTAGTGATGGGGTTAACGAATTGCACGAGGCGTTAAACTACAAAAAAGTGTAGAAGAGGTCTTTGAAGAAATGGTTGTATTGGAAAAAGAAAGTAGAAAGCATGGGAATGTAATCGCTGAAATATTGAGTCTTAGTTACGAATCGATTAAATTAACATGGTGGTCCGATTATCTTAACTTGACTGCGATCCGTAATGGTTACTCGTTTAAAATTATGGTCGGCGTATTTTTGAGGAATTAAAATTTTCTGTTTCTTACCGTTTTTATTTCATGATTTTGAATTTAATTAGTTTTATTGCTCTCCTTCTATGTTTCAGTCTTGTGGTGAAGGTTGTCCTTTCTCTTCCCTCCCTCAAAAGTGGGGGTGCGCGAAGGGTCCTGTACCACAAGAGGGTCGTAAAACTAAGTGGTTCTCAACGAAGGTGGTGCGCGTATTGAGGTTCCTTCGCATGTGGGATACATGTCTTCCATTTTGAGAGTAACATTAATGATAGAAAAGGTTTTGCTGATCATGCCGATTGACTTTGCGGTGCCTATCATAAAAGAGGCTAGGAAATAGGGCAAATGCTGACCCTGAGGTAGATATCGCTAGATTTCTTGTAACACAAATCGGATTGAATGTAATGTGAATGCCTATAACTCGCCAATGGAGTTGCATTCCACTGCCATCATTGGTGTTGATATTCGATGCGTTATTGACTCATCCAGATGGTCGTTCAGGCTGACTTGTTGATGTTTGCCTGAGTTCAGGTGGTGGCCATCGTGATTGCCCTCGCGGTCTCTTTTTCATTTCTTGTTGAGTCACTGAACCTGGTAAAATTTTGGGTTGCGATTTGCGCACATTTTGACGTTGCGAACACGTGAACGTGTAGCTGTGGTCTCCATGAAGGCTGTTGAACGCTCAGCGTGCTGATGCATTCGACATCTGTTCAAATTGTTACTTCGTCACCATGTGTGAGCTTAATGTTTTGAGTAGTAAGTTGAACAAGCGTGGTCTGGATGCTCAATATTACATTTGAGGGACAGCTTTGAAGAAATTGTCCTTTCGCTTTCATTCATATACCCTGCGTATTCTATTACGTGCCTGTGTCATGCTCCACATTTCTGTGGATGGACGTCTCACTGTCTCAGCCTCACTAATTCCCTCTCTTCGTTAACCAACTGCTCCTTATTTTCTCAGCTTCCCTCCCCTGCGCCACTTCCTCTGCCCCAAAACCCCACGAGGATCTCAACCGTCTTTCGCCATGGTCACTGCCACATCCTCTTCTGTTAGCGACTCGTGCGTGGTCACATGCTGCCTCCAAATTTTCCTGATAACCTAAACATTGGGCGCCTTCCAAATGTGAACTCAGATCTCGGCCATGGTGATGGCTCGGTTTTGATATTTCATTTCAATGTACGCGAGATACTTCTTTTAGAACTTGAGGCGGCCGTGGAAATACTTAGTTCATTCGTTACTGGACTAGTCATCCATGAAATGAACGACCGTTTGATGAGGTTTAACTTCAAAAATTCGATATAGAATTCATTTGTTCAATCGTCTGTTTTTTACGACTGTTAATGGTGAATATTAGTAAGAACTCGCTAGACTTTGTTTGCGATACATGCAGTGAAGGATGGCGAATTTCAAGTTAGAGTGAAGTTCTTTCCTACGATTGTTCGCATTCGTGTACAGATTGATATAAGATAACTGCTGTTTGAGTAACCCAAATGAAGTGTAGCTCATTGTGTATATTCTAACTTTTTGAAGCGTAATGTGTAAAAGATAACGTTAAAACATTTCGTAGATGCTTTTAGTGGTAACGTTTATCGTCTTCATTCTTCTTTGTAGTTGCTTGGAGGTTTGGAATGATAGTCCGAGGCGAATCGATTCACTTTTCACTTACGAGAAGGCGATAACGTCGTCTTTTCGCAAAGAAATGAGTAGCTGTCAAGTAAGATAGGTGGCTGACCTTGTGTTTGCTATGAAGCAGTGCCGTTCTTGAATGTCATTTCTGTAGGGAAAACTTGGATCTACGGTTCAAATTCTTGTCGCAAGTACTGTATTATTGTTGAAATTTCTTCTCCTTTAAGATCCCCCTCTGGATAACTCTAATAGCCCTGCAGGTGCGGCCGCTGAGCCTCAGGGCGCAGTTAACAACTTTCGAGTGTCTAAAAACACCGTATCGGTGCTGTTGAGTACACTTGATCTACTCCATTCCAGTCAGTGTCGAGATGCGAGATAGTGAGAAATTGGTGGAGGAGAGGAGTTGCAGCGGCTCGTTGGGCCTACGTTCGCTGCCATGAGGCCGAGTGTGTTGGGTTGCGCTCTCGTGTTACGCAGAGCAAAAGATGCCGCGCTTTGCCGCTGAAGATGTTTAGCGTTTCTGGTCCTGGGGATGCCCCGGAAACACATGTGAGGTTTTTTGCGCGCCTGTCACAGTTCGCGTTACAGCATCCCTCTCTCGCACTTCTACTCCTGTCGACGGCTCTGTCCTTTTTTTACTGGCTTTTTCATTTTCCGTGGTAAGCTGGTCATAATTCCTTGTATTCCTTGAGGTGTGTGGGCTGTCAGTTGTTCAGAATTATTTGCGCACAATAACCTAACCTGAAACTAGTTCGAAGATTGAACTTATTGTTAAGTGTTGGCTTCTTTTGGCTGTTCTGTCTCGCAAGGACTAAGCGGTTGAAGTTTGGATGAGAATGTCCCGAGTTCCAGTCCCGCATCTTAGCAGTTGATTTTTCGAAGCTGTTGGTTTCTCTGGTTAGTAGCACAAAACAGAGAGGGTGGGTTAAAAATGTGAGAAAAACCTTCCTATTTGACGAGCTTTGATTTCACTTTCTCCTGACTAAGTTGAAAACTGAAATGTTATTGTCACTGCGAATAAAAGTGAAAGTATATAAAATAGAGCGATCGGTAAAGCTTGTTTCGATATCTCTAAAACTTCAAACATGTGAAGCAGATCAGTCACACACAAGTGCTGCCAGCTTGAGTGCTTTAGCCATGCAAGAACTTAGGTATGCGAGTGGAGCGTGAGAGGTTAGTTGATGGTCGCTCAGACTCGAATGTTGACGAGTGGCTGCTAATTGATGTACGGCTTTGCGTTGTGTGATCGTGTGTACTGCTACTGACGTCTCTATGTTCAACGCGTCATACTTGGAATTTTGAATTGTGTTTTGATTGTAGCGAGACCCATTTCGTTGTGCTACTCCCCTCAGCGGGTACAAATATACTGTCTATGGGAATTAGCACTCCCAAGGGGAAAATGTGTGAGGGCCAGTGATGGGAGTTAGGTAGGCCTTTTTGTTGAAATGAAATGTTTTTATGTTAAGGACCCCCTTTTTTCGGTTCACTGCTGTCCAGATTTTCAGCCCCTACTACTTTCTTCTTGAACTTTTATCTTGTTTCATAAACTTCTTCCTCGACATACTGTTTCTATGCACCTTGTGCATAGATTCTGCGTTCCCTTATCTCCGCACGAAATTGTGCCTTCCTCCGTTCTCTCTTCGAAACGCTCTTTTTTTTTAGCGATTAGGGAGGCCTAAACTGACGTATCATCTAATCAATTTTCATTGTGCTACTAAAATATTTAGATACGGTACTCTTGATAGTTGTGTTTGAACAGCTTCGGTGCTCGTAATCGAAAAAATTTAGTTTTTCAATCGCTACGTAGGAACTTATTGATTCAACAAACCTTGGTAAACACAACCGTAATCAAGTCAAATGTAAATGTTTGTCAACAAACGATTTTTTGCGATGTTGACGAATGGATTACTGTCTATTTTCGACTTAGCCTGCCACTTGGAGCTGTATAGTTACAGATTTAACGCATAGCCAGCTATCGGTATGCTGATAGGCAAACGGAGCCGTTTTACGAGTTCGAAGCTCGGCTAAACGGCCTCAACGGCGACTCCAGAGACGAAGCCTGGAGACGTGTGGAGCTCGCCGCTGTGTCGCCTCTGGACTGCCACGATGGCTCTTGCGTCTATGCTTGATAATCTAAGGAGTTCTTTTTTTTTTACTCTATCGGGTCACTGTTTGAGTGAAGTTCCGTGGCTGATTCGGTTTTATTCCCCAGTCATGTGCTCACTTATCGAGTAGTATTCTCATTCAAATTTTTCTTATCGTGAGAATATCGCGCGTTGGGAAATTCTGCTGAATTGAAATTCTGGATACAAGGTATAGTTATTGCACAGTTGGAAAAAAAAACTAAAAAAAGTTGGAAGAGTTGATAACTTATAATTTTAACCAATACACAATGCTGATGTTATCAACAATCATTCTGACTGAAAATTTTCGCGGCTGTAGAATATTTGTTCGGGTGCAATGATGTGAGATATCTAAACTTTACTAAGCAATTACGGTGGAAAGCTGCAGGGAGTTTGTGACTACGGTTCGTGCACTGATCATTAGAGAGGTGAATGAGATTAGTGGTCAGGACTTTTAAATTATTGGAGAAATTTTCTTGATTTCTCACCGCTTTTCATGCACATATCTTAGGTAAACTGATGCACTCTTTTGCCCTTGTTGCCGGGTAGGGAGATTTTGGTGTGCTGCGTAGGGTGGAGCCGCTCCAAATTATGGTTCGTCTTGGCCAGCAAACTGCGCGAGGGCGGGACCGGGTAATGTCGCGGGTTGCCGCCTGGCGCAGCCGCACGAGCGTCTCTTTTCCCCCACTGGAGGTTGTTGAGTCCTGTACTTAGTCTCCTGTAGTCCCATTCTTTGCTCGTGTCCAATTTATTAATGACTATTTGTAATGAGCTTTTTCGTGTCTTGTTCCCGGTCTCTTCAAAGCGCGCTCCTCGGGCTTGTAGAATTTGTTAATGAATGTAATGAGTTTTCTTCCATATCGCGTTCCCACCCCACTCATGCGGATACAACTATTGAACTATTGGATCTATGGGAATTGGCGCACCCAGAAGTTGCGAGGTTCTGAGATGAAGGTAGGTAAGCCTTCCGTTTGTTGACTTAAAAAAGTTTTTTTTGTTATGATTTTTTATCGGTTGATCACTGGCCTTTTTTTAACTACTTTTACTTACTTCTCTAACTTTTATTTCATTAACCACTGTCTTAACTTGCAGTTTCTAAGCGTACGAAATCTTGTGTGGGAAGACACCTTGTGCATAGTCTTTCTCGTTCCCGCACTGCCATCCTAAATAGTGTTTCATCCTTCTTCTCTGTGTAACGCCTTCCTGGTAGTTGGAGAGGCTTTAAACTAACTTATAATCTGATTTAATTCTTTTCCAACTGGAATAAACGCTGGTTCATACTACGAGGGTCTTGATCAGCGGCTATTTCGCTTGAAAAACAAGCGCTGTCAACAACTAAGCCACGGCCTGGAGTCCACATCAGAGAAGTGATGTTGAGCAGGATGAGCAGACGGAAAAATTTTGATACTGAATTTTATGCGCTGCAATTCGTGCTGTGGTCATTTTCAGCTTGTGATGTCGTCCTAAACTTTTCTGATTAGGGATTTTCACTTCTGGTCTTAAATATGCGGTTGCCGAACAACGACTTTTCTGAACGTCCATCGTCCTGCAATAGAACAGCAAACGCAAAAGTTCACGCAAAATCCGGCATATGTATACGACTTAACTTAGTTACGCTTCCGTCTTCAACTCTCTAAAAAAATTCGTCACTTGAGAGAGCTTTGAGGTCTGAATCTACAGGGCAGAGAAGAAACTCGTTTATGTCTACGGTATGACCTCTCCCGTTTTCGTCTGCTACAGAATGTTTTCTCCTCTCAGAATTTAAAAAAGGTCGAAATAGCGTGTCAGGAGTTTCTAAATGTGCAGTTATTTTTTCCTTATTTTTTTCACATCTGATGATTTTGTTGAACATTTTTGATTGTTAGAAGTTTTTCATAGCTTGAGGTAGTCGTAAATTTTATAGCAACGCGTCTATAAGATATAGTCTGTCCTCGAGTAACACATCATCGTATGCGAACCTCAGTTTAAACTGATGAAAATTAGTCGCAGTTATGCAAGTGAAGCGATGCTCAATTCAAGTTATGAATGGTGGGACTAGTTTTTATCCATGTATTTGAGAGCCCCTAAGGAGACTGGCCATAAGATAGACGGTAGGTGCGGGTGAGATAGGTTCGTCCATCCTATGCTCTGGTGACCGGCGCCTCCAGGGGATGTACTGTTAGGTTACCTTTAGGTAAGCTTTTGGGCATTATGTTTTTGTGTCCAATTTGCTTTGTTCAGTTTTCATGTAATCTGCGCTATCTCTTCATCTTTTCTTCTTCCTTCCTAATTTGCTGTTTCTGTTCAAAGTGTATCCTTTATGGGATCATACTTTGCGCATAGATTTCTCGTTTTTTACGACTTATACTCGATAGTACCTTCTTGTTCTATGGAAATCATTTCGTTGTAGCAAGGGAGTCCTAACTAATACAAAATAATCTATGTCGTACAGGTTCACATGGCGTAAGTTCGTATTACTCGAGGATAAAATGAACTTGGTTTGGTACAACCGCTTACGTTTAGTTTTTACGCCATCGCTTAGTGGAAGCTGCGCAGTTTGATCAAATAAATTTGTTACTGGCTTTGATGGTATAAGAAAACATGAAGAGCTTGAAGAATAACAAATAACAAATTACGAGGAGCCGAGTCATGATAATGTGAGATGATATTCAACTATTAATGGATCTCCAAATCATTAGCATTCTTGGTGCGTATTCAGAGAACTGCGTAATATCATTATTAGAAAGGGCAAAATAAAAACCTCGGCCCATTAAGCGCGTGATAAGGCGGAATATTATCTGTGGGCGATATCTTATTGCGCTCGTGCCTGCGAGGGAAGTTGATAGCGCGCTCTATTGCCCTTATCGAAGTGTCATCGGTGCAGTTGGGGGGGCTGACGGCGCGGTGTTTGTGCCCTCTTCAGGGTGCGCTGTCCTCCCGTCCGTCATATAGAATATCATGACGGCAGGACTCGTGTGTGGGGTGCCTGCCTTGCTGCGTCATTTGTTTCTCTTCTTGAGCTGGTGACTTCTTGTTTGTTACATTTATTTCCCTTCTCTGTTTTGGAGAGTGAGGCATTTTCAAGTTTCGGCTCTTCAAGAATTTTATTTGGTCTATTTTTTTAAGTGAATTACCGCCAATATCTAGTGCTAAATGCAACATCTGACTGAATTATTTCGACCGGATGTTCGCTTCTAACTATTCATTTCGTATCCTTATTATACCATGTTTTCATAGCCGTGGTTTAAGGACCTGCTCTTCCGTGAAGGCATCGAGAGTTCGAATCTCGGCTCTGGATGACGATTTTCTCCGTTGGGTATAGGAGAAAAATTCAAAGCACAATACCCCACTCTACACAGGTGTCTGAAATGGGTACCGGTCTTGACCGGGAGAAAGCGTCATGGCGTCCTGGTATTAGTTATAAGGCATTTGAAAAACCAAGGTACAAGGTGATTTGTATCAGGCTTGAATTGGAAATATAGCATCCGTAGATGCCGATGTTTATTTATACCCGAAAGTATCAGCATAAAATTCCTTTTATTCGCAAACATTTAACAATTCTAGCTGTAAACTGATAGATTGTTTCCTCTAGATCAAGGGTTCCCAACCTTTTTGTCCGCCCCGCGCCCCTAAAGAAGTTTCATTCGAACCTCGCACTCCCTGGAATATCGTCTCGCACTTCCAGGGAGTGCGAACATCCCAGGATGGGAACCCCTGCTCTAGATGATAAGCGTTCAGCTATGTAGCCCAAGCCTTGATTTGAGAAACTCTTTGGAACGGAGACTTTCAACTGCCCCTCAGCTCTGCCGGAAAAGATTGACTTCAGCGAGGTAGAAGTATTAAGGGATCCTAATCGGTTTTTTAAAGGCACGTGGGTGCCTTAGACTAAATTCTGTTCTCAATGATTAAATTATATTAGCAGTATTGTCCATGCTGTCTTCAATTGCGCTCACTTTTATTGCTCCACAAACTGAAAATACCTTACTTCTGCTTGTTCTGAAACTGATGTTTTCTTTGGTAGGCCTCTTGAGATTTTTATATTGCAAGAGATATGCAAATGTGAAGGTAGATATGCGTTGTAAACAACTATAATCTTAGAACGCTCTACCCAGCATCGGCCATAGTGCCGGGAAACGTTACTGTATCATTTCTCGTACGATAAATCAGGGCGTGGAACGTTCATGGATTTTTTGTTACTACACAAACCCTTACTAGAAGTAAGCGAAATCTCGATGCTTATCACTGCGCACTAACAGGATTCTCTTCTGTGAAACTAAGGTACACTTACGAGTGAACATCACCAAGGCTATGAGTTGCTTAATGAACGTGCTAAAAATAATTTTGAACACCACGGTCTCTTTGAAATGCTCGTTTAGCTCTAGTGTTCGTGGTTGTGGATCGCGCCCAGATTGCAGCGTTCCTTCGCTCGCCCACCTACGGCTGGTCGAGCGTGGCTTTTCTTCTACGCCCTGAACTTTTACCTTTGGCTGCGGCGTGTGTCTCAATGCCGTGAGATGGCCAACTGTGTGCAGGTGCAGTGAGCCTTGCTATTGCAACCACACCCGTGCTCCGACTTGTTTGAACATCGTTTTTTCAATCCAATTTTCTTGTGCATTGTTTGTTGTTAAGATATGCATTGATGTCTAAATTGAAGCCTCACGCCTCTTCTGTACCGATTGTATTATGCGCTTTGCTCTAATTCTTGTGTTATAAACGGATGTGCCGAGTTCAGTGTACTGAATTCAAATTAGGATATCGTGGCATGTTTCCATAAGAGTCCTAGGAAGATGGCTTGTTCATGAAAGGAGGTATGAAACTGAAAAAGTTTTCGATCTCTGGAATATAAAGTCCTGCCATTACGATGAAGCGAAGCGCTCAGTGTTACCGAGAGGTACTATTCACGTCTTTAGTAATCCTTAGTACTCAAAGTGAATTTTTTCCATATGTTTTGCACCAAATCAGTCTGAACAAATCCTCCTCCCGCATTCAATGTGTTGTCCCTGAGCGATATCGCTATTCTTATGTTTAGGTCTTGGGTTTTAGTTTTAAGTTGCACTCTCGAGATCCAGGGGTGGTCGCCTTGAAATGTTCTTTGTCTCACTCAGTTGACCATTGTCCGTAGTTCGAACTGATGTGCATAAATTCGGAGGTGTTGACGGCAGAAGTTACCGAAATATAGTTTCAGTAATAGCACTTTCCTTGTTTTCTTCTCATAGGTAATGAGCTCTAATCATCGAAGAAATGGAATCTGCCTATTTTCTGAAAATGTGATCCAACATACTTTACGTATGCTAGTAAAATTGATTACATAAATAATTCAGATTTTATGTTTATTGTTTCTCTTGCTCAATATTGTTCTCATGTTTACTGAAAATCGGAGGTATATGGTGTCAGTTCTTGGTTTTCTCGTTTGATTATTTATTTTTTTTTTGTGGTAAACGTGGCGTATGTTAAAGTCTTCCTCATTTCTGAAACATTTCACCACGACGCTGTTAATTAATTAGTTGATTTCAGTCTGACTGCAGAATAACGTTTGCCCATAATTCTCTGATATATAACGAACTATTTGCAACTAGTATGCTTAATGTCCAAAATTCAATAGACATTTCTCATGCCATATTCTTGTATATTAAAGCAATAATTAAATGTTATGTAGTTCCTCTCAGGGGGAGATAACTTTTGTATCTATGGGAATTAACGCTCTCAGTGGGAAAATGCGAAGTCCTGAGCTGAGAGTTCAGTAGGCCTTCTTTTTGGTGAAATTATATACAGTATTTTGTTTAGTTGAAAACTATATTTTTTCGGTTCGCAGCTGTTTTCAACACCTCTGACTTTCTTCTTCAATTTTTATCTTGCATACTTACATTCCTACTCAACTTACTGTTTCTATGCCCCTTCTGCATAGATTCCGCATTCCCTCATCTCCGTACTAAATGGTGCCTTCTTCTCTTATATAGGCTCTTTTTTTTAGCGGTAAGGAGGCTTATACTAACATATAATCTAATCTAACTTTCTTCTCTTTGAACATCTTTGTTAATGTAAGGGAGATTAAAACTTATAATACATCATTATTTTTATGTAGTTTGGAGAAAAGTGTAATTGATTAACTGTAGCCATGGGTCTTACGTGAACAAATTGATAATGGCGAGGTACAAGTTTAGTTTCGTTTTTAAATCTTACATTCAACCTAGCAGCATTTTACATGGAATCAAGAGACAGAGAAGTTTTAAATCCTTTAGTAACAAAATCTACGTCAACTCATGGTTTCAAAATCCTACCTTGTATCAATTTACTCTCACTTCACTCTTCATTCATATTCATCACATACACTCCGCCACTTCTCGGATCATCCTTCACATTTCAGTATTGGACGTGACGTCACGAGCTCACTCACCAGCGTTTCTATTTGGCAGTCACCACTGCCAACTTCCAAACTTCTATCGTGAATTCAGAATCATTAATTTTGTTCAAATAATTCATAATAATTCGCTGTTAATTCAGGTACTGGCTAGGAAATGTATGTTCACATTAAAATCACAACCTTTACGTTGTCCAGTTCGGCAAGGGTTTGAAGTTTTCCAATTCTCCGTTCTCAAATTGTATTTTATCTCCCCGTGACTCGTTTCATAGCCTACCGTGACTTGTTCGGTGGTTTACCGTCATTGCTATGTGATCTGTCCTGTTAGTTAATGTCATCAATTCCTGTTCGAAGTTCATTATGCAAAACTATTTGATAGACGGTTATCATATTGATCGGCTATATTCGGAGCTCAGAAGTAGTCCATATTTGGGAACTTGGGATAAAAATTAAAATAGTGGCATAGTTGAATGCGCGAATTTGGCTGTAAATCATTTATCCCCCATATGGAGTCCTTCAACAACTCTAACAGCTCCTTCAAGTCTTCTATCACAGGGAAAATATGTTAGCTATTCAGAAAAGTGAAGCATAATACGCATCAATAAATGAACAGTGAGTAACTATTAACTTATAAAAATTGAATTGCTATCTCGATTGCTCTTTTGAGCGAGTGCTGTGGTGCGATAAGATCTATTGGCATTTTCCCTGCCATGTCGCGTGCCACATTTGTTCTGGTAGTCTTTGTTAAATCTTCTGGATTCAGGGTTAATTATTTGAGGGATGCCGCATTTGTATTTCATTAAATCGGGGCTTGTTATACCTTGATGCAGCGCAATGGCCAGCGTTTGTGCAAGTCGTCAGGGCCACCTGACCAGCTGAGTACACAATCTTATCTAATTAACATAATATTCTTTCAACACTCCTCAGCTCTGACACTACTACTTGCTTGTTTCTTATTCATTTTGTACCCTTAATTTAACATTGACTTCGCACATTTGTTCATAATACACATGAGATACTTCAAAACCGTTTATGAATTACTCACCCAATCTTCACGGATATTAACAACCTGTTGTTGTACCATATTGCATGTACCTAGACATCTATTTTGTATCATGATTGCACCGTCCTTTTTTAACGAGGGCGCATATAAGGCTTCAGTATTACGCGCTCAAAAATTTTGCCTCGCGAAGCAATTGTCAAACTCCTCAATTCCGTCATGCAGAATTAGAATCAGTGCGTCTCGTTCTAAGCCAACACTTCACGTAACAGAATTTGACTCCCTAAGTATTTCGTTTCTTTATCTTTGGTACTTGATATTTCGATTTGTGAGTAGTATTGTATCGATCAAAATTTATCCATCCCGAAAGTTTATTCTGCATTTGATTTTTCGATGTTTTTTGGACGACTCGAATGAAGCGATTCATTGCAATCATGCGCGTACTAGTTATTAAAAGCCAAGATAGTATTGCTGTTCTGATGGTAGGTTTACTCTAATTTGCCGCTTCATTTGCGTTGGTATTTAGTGTTTCCCTTAAGAATAGTAATTTCATTATTTTAACATTTCCTACACCCTTCTCAATTAGCTGAACAGTTTTCCAAATTTGATTTTAACTTCGAGTTTATCTACTTCTGCTCTCAGATAAACTACGAGTAAATTCTTCGTAGGAGTATTTCCTACTTGTTAATGACATTAACTTTAAATTTTCTTGTGGTTTACTTTCTGTTCTACTTGAAAGATTTTCCCTAATAATTCCGTCTGTATAGTAAATTTTTTTTTGAAGAATGGTATAGAAATGCTTATCATAAAATAATCTAGCATAGAGTTGAATGTGGGCTTCCCAACAAAGCTCACTTTAAGTCTAAATAAAACTGTGAGAACAATTCTACCGTAATCCAAAATGAGTATCCTGTGTCAACTGAAAGGTTTTCGAAGAATTTATAACTTGCTTACGCATGTCATTCACGACTCCTTTAGACAACAGTTTTGAATTAACTTAGAACCTGGTTCTTATGAAAAGCTGATCGATGTCCAAAACGTCAACGCTGGCGCTCCGGGATCAGTCGATAATGTGGGCTTCTCAGCAATTCAGAAAAGGGCTACATTACATCAAACGATCATGTTGAGTATTTCGTGGAACACTGAATGAATTATCGATTAAGAACTGTTGTAAGAAAGTCAACCCCCAACTGCTAATCTCGACTGTAATTAACTTTGGTCTTTGAAAGCCTCTCTCCTTTGAAGGTGAATGATTGAACGTCCTCAGTTTGAAGAAACGATGTCATCTTTCGTCACGATAGTGCGCGTTCCACACAGCTCGACTAGACAAAGATCTCTGTCGCTCAGTTGGACAACACCATCCTCCGTGCTCTTCCGACCTTCGTCCTTTTGATTATTTATTAGAGGACTTTAGCGCCGTTTAAATGGTCGTGAGCCGACCTCAAGAGTAAAAGGTTAAACATAAAATGGATTCATAGTTGATGTATTTTTTTAGGAGTAGATTTTTTGCATGTAAGCTTGTTGACAAATAGATTTAATTTTTAGAGGGTAGCATAAATTGTTGATTACCAAATTCTAATGGAGTCGAAGGCATTCAATTTTGTTTTTAAGTACGACATAAAGTTGGGGGTTACATTTTTTACCAACATGTTGTAATGTATGTGCAATGAAAACACTGAAATAAAGCAATATGATAGATTATCATTGTTAGAAATATCGTTGAAGCGAGCATGAAGAGCGTACGTTACAGGCACGTGCGAGGAAAACAATTGCATGATGAGTTACAGAGTTGGAAAAATTTTATTGCTGTAACATTTGTTTAGAACTATAGCGTTTCGTTAATCTTGATCATCCCCTCAGGGGGATACAACTATTGTATCTATGGGAATTAGCGCTCCCAGGGGAACCATGTGAGGGCCCGAGCTGAAGGTTAGGTAGGCCTCTTTTTTGTTGTAATAAAATAGGTTTTTGTTTCGTTACGGACCATCTTTTTTCGGTTCACTGCTGTCCTGTTTTTCAGCACCTACTACTTTCTTCTTCAACTTTTTTCTTGTTTCATGAACTTCTTTCCTAGCTTACTGTTTCTGTGCACCTTGTGCATAGATTCCGCGTTCCCTCAACTCCATACTAAATGGTGCCTTCCTTTTTCCTCTCTTGGAACATCTTTGTCGTGGTTAAGGGAGGCTAAAACTTTCTTATATAATAATAATAATAATAATAATAATAATAATAATAATCTTGATCATTTACTGATTTTTAGCGAGAAACCTTACTATTTTGGAGTTCTACAGTAGAAATGGAACAAAGATAATAGTAACAACCTGATAGTAACAGTTGGGTTGATAACTGCTGTAAATGATCGAATAGGATGAATTAACACAAAGAACTCGAATTTTAATGAACTTACCATTGTAAACCCGAGCACACTGAAGGTTTATTTATTCCGTTAAGACGACAGTCACGTGAGGTTTCAGTTATTTTTTGTTATTTATAATATTTTGCTGCTAGTTTAATTCGTATACAAGCGCCTCTAATTTGTGTCTCATCTGTCCGTCTTCACGTACCTGCCTTGATAGTCTACATAGCTCTTCAGTCTGCCCAGCATACCTGCTTTTATCGTCAATGTTTCTGTTGTGTGGTGTGGCCATTGAATGCTAATGGTGAACGCTATTCAGTTTTATCATCCCCTAGAGTCCTCTACTGATAACTTTAAAATTTATCTCTGAAGTGTACACTCAAGTCGCCTTTGTATCTCCGTGCATATTTGTTCAGGTGCTTTAGAATGATCAATTAGGGTCCTGGTCATGTACCTGCGCCGGAGTTGGCGAGCGCTGACTTTTTTGTATTTTTTTGCATTGTTGGGCTGATCTGCTCCTAAAAAGATACGTACTACATTTGTACTGGTATTCAAACACTTTTAGTGGACTTCACTTGTAAATAGAACTGACTTGTGATGTCGCATTACGACGTTTGTTTTGTCTTGCGTTTCGACTTGCTTTACCTGGTAGGCTTCTTTACCGTCTCTTCTCTAGCTTTGCTGGAGACCCTTGCTCGGACAGGAGAGAGTTGTTTCGGCAATTATGCTGCACTGGGCCTAGATAGCTTAATTTCTCTTACACTGAGAGTACTCTGAGCTTTCCTCCGAGGAGTGTCCCAATCCTGTCTCCCCGATCGGGTACCTCGTTGACTTCATTCTGACTATAGGAATTTTATCTGCAAAACTGCGACAATTGTAGTAATCTTGTTTACGGGAGATGCTAAAGTTAAAGTTTAATTCTGTGTAATGCTTTAGCAGTGCATGTGGCTATCAAAAGTCTTTGAGGATTGAAGCCCCCCACGCGATGTTTGATGACCCGCACGATATAGACATTAGGTGATCGCTATGTAATTCCGGTGAGAAACTGCGATAGTTACGCGCTCTCTTGTAACACCTGCAAGGTCCTCAATTTAGTTTGAAGTTACTGTACCCTAGGTATTGAAGGCAACCTTGTAACAAATTATTACTTCCTTGCTTGCTGATTTCCGCGCGCGTGTGTCGGAACTTCAGTCCCCTCAGGAGGAGACAACTATTGTGTCGATAGGAATTAGCGCTCCCAGGAGGAATATGTGAGGTCCCGAGCCAAATGTCAGGCAGGCCTTTCTTTTGTTGAATTAAAACAGGTTTTTTGTTTTGTTATGGACAATCTTTTTTCCGTTGACTGTTGTCCACCTACTACTTTCTTCTTCAACTTTCATCTCGTTTCATGAACTTTTTCTCGAGTTGCTGTTTCTATGCACCATGTGCATAGATTCCGTGTTTCCTCAAGTCCATACTAATGATGCCTTCCTTCCTTTTTGGAACACTTGGTAGCGGCTCAGGAGGCTCAAACTAACATCTAATTTAATCTAATCGGTACTTCAGTGTGGTGTTTATTTTCTGGCGACCTTAGAAATAGTTGAGCTCAGTGGAGGTTTTGTGTGGCTGAAGTGAGACGGCGCGGCTCCCTTGTGTTTATGTTCATTGAACTGCTGCTCACGTAGCGTGTCAATTTGTTGCTGCTCAGCCGGTGTGTGGAGGAGCTACTGGGGCTGCTGCTGCTGCTGTGTAGACGCTGTTCTCGTCGCACTTCTCGCCACTGCTGCTGGTGCGCCTGCTGTTGCCACTGCTGCTGGTGCGCCTGCTGTTGCCACTGCTGCTGGTGCGCCTGCTGTTGTCACTGCTGCTGGTGCGCCTGCTGTTGCCACAGCTGCTGGTGCGCCTGCTGTTGCCACAGCTGCTGGTGCGCCTGCTGTTGCCACAGCTGCTGGTGCGCCTGCTGTTGCCACAGCTGCTGGTGCGCCTGCTGTTGCCACTGCTGCTGGTGCGCCTGCTGTTGCCACTGCTGCTGGTGCGCCTGCTGTTGCCACTGCTGCTGGTGCGCCTGCTGTTGCCACTGCTGCTGGTGCGCCTGCTGTTGCCACTGCTGCTGGTGCGCCTGCTGTTGCTACTGCTGCTGGTGCGCTTGCGGTTGCTACTGCTGCTAGTGCGCCTGCTGTTGCCACTGCCTCAGCAATGATGCCGCGCAGATCTCGGGCACTGCTTCTCTCTTTCCCCAGCACAAATGTTTGGTCGTATTCTCAGATTGATTGGACAAACTGACCTGTTTGTTGAACCTTTTTATACGAACTGCCTATGGAGCTCATGTTGCTGCCAGTCATTCGAGTATTTACCGAGGCGGGAGCGTGGGTACGTTGCTCTGCTTGTCCGTCTTCCCTTCTCTACTTTGTTTGAATGGAAGTTTTGTGTGCTGTGATATAAGAGCCTCAGACGGGTGTTGGGGTAAGACGTACACCACCAGGGTTAGTCGTTTTGTGACTCCTTGGATCAAATTTCGTGTTCGCCTTGTTGCTTTGATGATCGCTGGTGGTGGTACACTCGTAAAGGTTGGCTCTAAAATTGAAAGGTGCGTCTGCCTTTCTAGGCTATGCCGCGAATATGAAGAAAATTAATCGGTTGGAATAATTAGTACTGATTAGTTTGTCATCCTCAATACCTTAACCGGTGTGAGGTGAGCATTTATTTTTTAATGACGAGGGTTTTTGTTGAATTTCGAAGAAAACTAAAAATGCTATGATTTGAGACCAAGTAAGGTTGCATTAGGAAATGTCATTTGCATTTTTAATCGCTGTTGTTCGTCGTTCTAACAAATACGAGCCTATTTGTGCAAAAATGATACGTTTACTTAGGGAAAAATAAATCTTCAACAACACTATTATTATTCACAAACTTCCTTTCAGCAAAATAAATAATCGAAGTTAAATTTGGAAAACGTTCAGTAATGAAGCTTCCTTTTTTGTTGCCACTAATTGGAATCCAGTGCTCTGCATCATAGCACATAGAAAATTGGGTTCAATATTAATTCTTTTCAAGTAGCTGCCTAGATGAACTTCTTAAATATACACCTGCCATATTCTGTCCCTTGGACATCATGCTGAAGTTTTTCCTGATCCTCCCGTATTCGCTATAGGGCGGCGCATATCCGAGGTCTCCGCGAATTGGTCACATATTTATGTGAAGTGTCACCCCAATCTTGCTCTAACCTTCACTGGTAGAATTTTTTTTGTCCTTTTGGAAAGTGTACATATACTACGGGAAAGTAGGAGGTGTATGTTTCAAACTATCAAAACAGATCGTTATTCTTGTAATTTAGTATTGAAATTAATTTTGGGGCGTAAAATGGTCGAATACCGAGTGTAGGTGCGAATTAATGCATGGAAGTAATGCTCTGATTCTTAGGGCTTGATAATTTTCCATTATTGCTGTCGTTTATTTTGCTGCATTATTTTTACCCGTCGGGGGAATATCATACATTATTGTATTTGGAGGAATTAGTGTTTCTAGGGGTACCGAAACGGTCAAATTTGCCTTCCTTTTGTTGAAATAGAACTGGATTTTTCACTTTATTGCTGTCCTTTTCACGTATGACTTTCTTCTTCAACTCTTGACTTGTTAGATTAACTTCTTTCTCTCTGGGTGTTTCTGTGTGCAGTGTGTGGGACACTGCACCCTTGTGCCTGAATTCTTCGTTCTCTTGATTCTACTCTAGATGGTGCGGTGCCTTCCTTGTTCTTTCTTTAGGAACTCTTTTATTGGAGTTAAGGAAATCTGAACTAACTTCCTACCTAATCTATTAATATTTTACTGACATCAATCAACCACGAGTCATTCGAACTATTTAAATATGATAGTTCATTTATCCTGCACCAGCATTGAACTGTATTTTGCATATTATTTCCGTAAACATTTATGACAATATACAGCAGTAACCCTCAGACGACCTACCGTATCCGGTAACTCCAGTGACTAAAGTAGGGTTGAAGAAAATCGCCGCTCACACTCAACATATTTCAAGCTGGTTGATTTGTCGTAGATGACTTCATTTATCTTTCTTGCCACTTTGTGTAACTATTCCATTTCTCAACTGACATACACACTTTGAAATTCAATCACATAAATTTGAAAATCCTCAATTTTCTCTGCATGATGGTTTTCGAAGTTCTGCAACTGGCTGATGTGAACATTTCTTGGTCGGTTGTGGCTGACCTGGTGTCCTATTTCTTATCTGTCGGAACACTCGCTTAAAATAGAGCCACCGAAAGCCGGTTGGCGCCTGTCCCATGATGTCTAACTCTGAGGACGTTTTGAAACATCGTTTCTTTGCTCTGTTTTAATTGTATTATTCATTTGTCCCGGCTTCCCATCACAGACAGTGCTGTGCGTCTGTAACAGTACTACTGCAAACGTATGCGCCGTGCGTCATGGTAGTAGTAGACGCATGTGTTGTGTGTCAGAACAGCAGCAGGCGCATGTGCCATGCGTCATGGTAGTAGCAGATGCATGCGCCGTGCGTCATAATAGTAGCAGACGCATGCGCCGTGCGCCTGTGTGGGCATCTGTCCACGTCCTGCGGCGCACGAGGCTCGCTGCCAAGCCGCCGCCAGCCCGCCCTTGTGGTGCCGTCCTCGTCCCGTGCCGCCTGACATCAGCCTAATTTACAGCTTATTTTGCTAGCAACGTCAAACACATTTACTCAGTGCTTTTGATTTTACGCTAGCGCATCATTGTTGTGAGTGAGACTCTGTGCTGCTCTTGAAGTTCCCCGCTGTTCTGAGGATATAGTACTTCTGTTGTTTTAATGCTGTAAAAATTGACGTGGTTCTTCACTGAACATGGGTAGAAACTCGTTTAACATAGGTAGAAACTTGTCATTTTATTGCAATGACTTATCTTCCGTTTATTCTTGTCTTATTATTCTAACAATGATCAGCTGCAGACTATTTTCTGAAGCAGGCAGGCCACGTCACGCTCTGCAGCAGCTTATCTCTTCAGCAGACCGCTCTGTAGTGGCTCTGCGTTTAAGCTTTTCTCTGCAGTGTTTGGGATGACTACTTTTTGGTCGGTTTGCGTTAGACTTGGAAGGCTCTACGATACCCTTAATTATTGGGCTTGCAGCTGTCCATGTAGAGGAAGCTCCTGGTGTGGATCGACTCAGGCTGGGCAAGCATTGGTGCAAGTGCGCATTGCTGCAAGTGCGACTAGGTGTTGCTGCAAGTGCGCATTGCTGCAGTGCGACTAGGTGTTGCTGCAAGTGCGCATTGCTGCAGTGCGACTAGGTGTTGCTGCAAGTGCGCATTGCTGCAGTGCGACTAGGTGTTGCTGCAAGTGCGCATTGCTGCAGTGCGACTAGGTGTTGCTGCAAGTGCGCATTGCTGCAGTGCGACTAGGTGTTGCTGCAAGTGCGCATTGCTGCAGTGCGACTAGGTGTTGCTGCAAGTGCGCATTGCTGCAGTGCGACTAGATGTTGCTGCAAGTGCGCATTGCTGCAGTGCGACTAGGTGTTGCTGCAAGTGCGCATTGCTGCAGTGCGACTAGGTGTTGCTGCAAGTGCGCATTGCTGCAGTGCGACTAGGTGTTGCTGCAAGTGCGCATTGCTGCAGTGCGACTAGGTGTTGCTGCAAGTGCGCATTGCTGCAGTGCGACTAGGTGTTGCTGCAAGTGCGCATTGCTGCAGTGCGACTAGGTGTTGCTGCAAGTGCGCATTGCTGTAGTGCGACTAGGCATTGCACTTAGTATTTATTGTGATGGCAGTGAGAAGCTCGCTGGGAACTTATTCACGCAAAGATAATGGTGAAGGTTATGCACTAGCGACTTCTGCTTTGAGGTTCATGAATGACCTTTCCTCGAGTTGTGGATGTGTTTTTGAATGAAAAGCGTTTCTAATGTCATGCCCCAATTGTTTGAATTATTTTTTTCCGTTAAGCTGTGTAGAGCGAAAGTTATGAAAGGATTAGCGGTTGTTGATGATCAAGAAATATTTACTTGCTTCCAAGCTGCTTGCTTGTAACCATTAAGACTTTGACTGCGACGTGCGTCACCGATAGTACACGGAGGTAGTTTTCATAATGCTGCTGACCGACCAGTAGTCGCAAACTCAATTTTCATAAATACTTAATCAAAGCTAAATGAAGGCACGATCCAGTTCACGTTTGGTATTTTCAAAATAGTTTACTACAATTGACTTTAAGATTGAGTTTGGCACTGACTTAATATTTAATAGTCGCAGTCAAAGTGTTAATTTAAAATATTTTATTTAGTTTATCTTCCATTTTTTTCGTGAATGACCTCCTGCTGTCAAGGTATTCTCCGTTCATGTCTTTGTTTTTAAGTATTGAACAATTATTTATGCATTCATAGGTATACATAATTTCCTTATATTAGTATCTTATGCTAATCCAACTTTCGGTTTGAGCTACTGTGCGCTATTCACTGACGCAGATCGTACACTGTTAAAATTCCTTCATATATTTTCTATAGAGTTACTGCTGTTCAATTTCTTGAAGTGAATGTATACGTGGCACGTCACGTGACTGGAACGTTAATTAGTCATGAATGAAAGCGTTTACACATTTTCCATGAATGAAAATGCGTTTATACATTTGTCTTGAATGAAGGGTATTATGCATTCATCATAAATGCCGACACCTACGCATTGAATGAAGCTCTTACTCATATGGCAGGAATAAAAGGCACTGATGTAACCTACGCATGTCTATTGATGGGCTAAAGTACGCGTACGTGTGCACAGAGGCTTGGCCACCACCTTTGGCAGCAGCGAGGACTGCAGCAACACACACAACGTAAGTCACGCACACGGCAATGCAGTTCTGCAGCGACCCGTTTCCCTGCCTTGGCATACGTGGAGGTTGAGGTCTTCCTTCCGGGAATGGGGGACTACGCGGGCTTTGTGAGCGTGGTGTGTGTGCTACTGCGCGTAGTGACCTTTCTGTCTCGCGTCGTAATTCTGATGCATTCATGTCTGTATTGCAGTGCTCTCTGCCACGCTCTGGCCCATTTTTGATCAAGATTTTGTGTGTGTACTGCCGACACCGCGCGTGATTTTATGGCATTACATTGTGTTCTGATCCCGCATCTTTAGGTCTGATAATTTACTTCACAACGGCGCAGCCGTGCTCCTGAAGCCAGTTAACGCTAGTCAAACAGCTACTGTACGTGTAGTCTTATGTTATGCGCAGTTGTGGAAGGCGTAAAATGCACATCGACCGCTTCCTATCTCTCCCTGATGGCAGCTCCCTCCTTCCACTCGTTCTCCCGTGCCCGGTGCGAGTCGCAGTCCCCCTAGAGATGTAGCCACGTTTCCGGAGAGTTCAAGTCGGCCAGTATTTTAAAGTTTCCAAAACGTTCGAGTTTTGATTACAATAGCTGGAAAATGCAGTTGTTCATGTTATTTTCTTAACGGATTGTAAATTGGTTAATACGATCGTAAAGTGCAAGTTTATGCTTTCCCCATGCGCATTTTCAGCTACCTACGGGTATATTTCCTGACAATTTTAAATTCGAAATAGGCTTTCCTATATTTGATATTGCCATTTTCTCAACTATGTTTATGTATTAATTCCTATTCTGCAACTTATGAGGTCGACTGTCAAACCTCTCGCATTTGAATTTCGCCTCTCGTTTCTAAAGCAAGATAATCAATATTCAAACTTGTGCAGATCAACATTTGTTGGTCGTTTGAAAAGGTAGTACTAGTGCTCTTTGTAAGCTGTCTGTTAACCATGCAAGAGAATGTCAAGGCACCAACTCTGTACATCCTGAGATTTCAAGGGAAGAGCTACTTCCGCCTTCCTATCGAATGTGTCAAGCATACTTTTTATAATTGAAACATTTATTAGGATCCGATTCTGCAAATTCAATAATTTTAGTGGTCTTAGCGCGTGGTTATCTCATTTCCCTGCATTTCGTCCATGCGCTTTTCGTTCTTTCCACTGCCCAGCTCCCCCTTCTTTTCCTGCCACACACCTCGCCATGCAGATCCTGGAGCCCAGAGTGCATTGTGGCGGCGGGCGCCTGGCCACGACCCCACGCTGTCCTCTGATCATATCTGACTTATGATTAAAGATTGGGGGCAGCTTGCATCTCTCGCTCTGCTGCCATCCTCGGCTCAATGTCTCCCGTGGCTACATCGCGCTGCTTGTCATAATCCGTACGATATCGTTCGCCGAGTCCAGGGCCGACAGCGTCGCAGCTTTAAGTTCATTGTTCGCATATATTTATGCTCAGTCTTTTTAACGGGTTTCTGATCTCCTATGATTCTTAGTGCTTTATTCTCATGAATTTTTCTCGTAACTTTGAACACATATGTCTGAGCTTTTCTGTGTTTGTATGAGCTGGTGTGTGCTCTAACCTCGTGATAAGGTATTCCGATAAAGACCTATAACCCATTTTCATATTACTCAAGCATCTCAAAATTTAGCCTGTTGCGTGGGCTTCACTGGCTTCTCTTAGCTTTTTAACTCGAGCATTCAGTCAAGTTATGCGTGACAACATGCGTGATTCGCTGATTTTCTCCCGGTTGTTCCTTCTGAGGAGTCGCAGTACGAAACATGGATCAGTAGTAAGAGACGTTAGAATACGAAACCAGCCTGGTGTGCAATTCTTCATTTAGGTTTTAGACTCAATGAAACCAAGCTCGGAAGACGTGACTATTTTTATACCATTTGATGGGAGGATAGTGAAGCTCAATTTTGCCTCTTCATTAAATAACTGGTTCAATCTGTTCGTTCAGTTCTGATATCAGTCGCTACACAAACGATCAAGTTTCTCTGATTTTTGTGTTCAATGATGCTTAACGTTGGAACTATAACACTGATCGACTGACGTCATGAGAATGAACCAGAACATCAGCACATGCAGTGTGTAACTGTCGGTGTGGACACTTATAGAACTTTGACTTCTAAAATTTGGCCGTCTTTTAGGACTCGTTTCAAGTTTCTGTGCACTTGCGTCTGTTTTTGTGTGTTCCCGAGGAACTTTCCGTGGAATCAAAGTTAAGAACGCGGGTGGGTTGGGTTTTTTGTAAAGTTTTTTTTTTACCAAACCTGCATATGGATGTCGTGACTACTGACGAGTGTCATTCCTGTCGTTGCCGTCTGCTGCAAGCGATTCTTTACTTGCACCCCGTTATTTGATTCTGCCTGCGGTGTGAGGGATAATGTTGCTATGGCTTTCATATTTCTCCCTTACAAATCATTTTGTTCTCAATACAAGCAAATTTATATATCCTGTTTAGAATGCTTGATGTACGGCATTTTAAAATGCCCTGGATTTGATTTTTGTTCTATCAAGATGCCTCTTTGAACAATGCGTAATATATTTACAACATTATGACAATCTTGCCTCTCAATGAGGTACAGCTATTGTATCTATAAGAATTACCGCTCAAAGGGGAAAGATGTGAGAGGTTGAACTTTTTGGTCCGTTATTGCCATTTTTTCAGTTCCAATTTCTTTTTCGTCTTCTATATTTTTTCAGAAACTTTTCAATCTTGCTGTTTCTATGCGCAGGGTGTGGGGATACACTTTGTGCATAGAGCTTTTTTGTTCTTTTAATTTCAGACGAAATGTTGCCAGCCCACCAACTGACTTGGGAACATTTTTTGTGGTTAAGGGGCTCAAACCAGCTTAAACTTCAATCAAATACGAGTTTTATGTGTTTAAAATCCAAGGATTTACTTTCAAGCTATCTATAAATAGTTTTAGGTAAAATCTAAATTTTGTGTGCACATTTTTAACTTTTCAATCC
Organism: Morinoia aosen; assembly: GCA_030386875.1. Lineage (NCBI taxonomy): Eukaryota > Metazoa > Arthropoda > Malacostraca > Amphipoda > Talitridae > Morinoia > Morinoia aosen. The sequence continues at coordinate 18,582,589 of CM059567.1, read as the reverse complement.
CATTGATGTGGCAAGTAACAAGTTGAATTCAAAATTAATGGTAGGGTTAATTCTGTTTGAACATGTCAATAATGAAACATTTATATTAAAGTGACACATTTTAATTGTTACACACTTTTTCGTTTACTTCTCGCTTAACAAATCTTCTTTCATACTGATCTTTCATATTTCTGCTGCAAAATGGCAAATTTTTCGAAAATTCTTGATTACATGTCATCGGGTTGCTTTGGGTTGATGCAATTATTTTAGATAATTATTTACGCACTAACAACTGATTTGCTGTAAGTTCATTAGTATTGATCCAGATTTTGAAATTTCATAACATTACAAACTTTTATTTTATTTTAGTTTATGATGTCTACGTTCAGTTTTATTTCTCGAATAAATTTTGAATACTTCAATGATATTTTGTATTTTTAGTGTTGTTTCAACTGCTTCATACTGGGCAAGGGTATTTGATGCTGTTTTCGTGTATAGTTTTGGTTAAATGACTTTTCAAAATTTTCTCCCTACGTTATCAGAATGAATGTTAATTTATTACCTGTAGATTGTACAAAACAGCCGTCGTTTGACTTTCGAATAAGTAAATTAATTTTAGAGTGTTGATGAAAGCAAATGAATATATTTTCTAGTTTTCTTTGATGGGTGCTCGGTACAGATTTTGCGCAATTTGAGCGTTGCTCGACAGTAAGTTTTCTTATTGTTTTTATCGCTTTTGCCTTAGTCGATACTTATTTTTGGCAACGTAGTTTTTTAGTTTGATTACGACGTTGTTTATATGTGCTTGTCTCTCAACCATGACCGTCGATAGCAATAACGATTTTGACATGCAAGGAACCTTTATATAGAAACTTTCAGAATGGGAGGTAGGGTTTGCTGTTCACGTAAGTTACTGTTGATACTTGAATCCAATGAGAATACTCAGCACCAACTTTCCTTTGCTCCTTGGTCAAGCCCTGAACTTGCCGGGGATATTGCCTAGCATCGTCTCGTCTCCCAAGGCTTTCTACCAACTCTGTCTAGTCGATGAACGCTGTAATCGTTGCAAATGAAATGGCAATTTATCATGTTTTTTTTTCAAATTTGATTAGCGTTCTTAATTTGCACATAGTGAGTAATCTACGTTTATTCCTTATTTTGAAGTATGAGAGCCTCGTTTCAAATTGTTCATCACTAATAAACTTGACTTTAAGGCTGTGCTCGGATATATTTCTTGTGACCCTCCTTAAGCAGGTTGTCCACACTCTTACCGTTTCTGCTGAGAGTGCAAGTTTGAGCTACAAGCGATTTCGTTTCTTATGTTGCGTAGGGGCTAAGGGCTTTAAAAATTTAGAACATTTATGTAACTAAGCAATTACACGGAAAGAGAATTAGTATCTCTTCAAATACACGTATAGTTTCAGTTGTGCAGTAGTGCACTCTTTAAATATAGGAAAACTCGCTTGTAAAAGAGTCGATAGTTCTTCACTGTTAGCGAATCTCAAACTGAAAGTTGTGATGTAAAGAGGAGTTCCAAGTTCTTCTGCTGTAGCAAAGCAGAAGTCGAAGACCCTCCGGAGCATGTTTGAGGTCGGCAATTTGGGCAAGTCGTGCCTTACGTCTGATAAAATTCTCGCTGCTGCAGGGGCTCGCATGTCGCCTTATCAGATACCTCGGAATGTTTGATTTTACTCCGTGCGTTGTACGCTTCTGACTTTCTTTGTTTCGATCTGAGCTTCTTCCAGTAAACTCCGTGCTAAGCATTTTGAATTCAATGCGTCCGCTCAGCCTTCGTCCACTTCATTGCTTCACAAATTAATTTTTCAACTTAACGAGGAGAGTACTTTCAGGTCTCATACAAAAAATATCCCCAGGGTCCTGGTTAATTTTCCGAGTTATGCATCATTTTATAGAAACCTCAGTTTATGCGGTCAAAAATTTGTGTCACCTATTTGAAACTTGAACAAAGCATCATGTTAGTTCGTTTCTATTCGTTGCAGTTGAGTTTCGCGCAATGCCATGTTTAAAATGAAGATCAGGTGTATTTCTGTTTTAAATTTCAACAAGATACTTTTGGTATATTATGATTTTTATTTTCACATGGACAATTATTCAACGTCAGCCTAACCTTATTTTTAATCCTTTTCAGGGATCTCCCTCCATGGCGTAGACGGAGCCAAAGAGACACCCGACTACGCGACTGATTCATTTAGTTGTTAGACCATCGAGTCTGCTCCCTTCGAGACTGTCAGCTCTGCAGGAGCCCCATCGTGTCTCAGCAAACACAAGAAATGCGAACAATGTTGCTCAGCGTGACAGGAGAGCGCAGAAGCAGCGCCGTCATCTCATGCTTCATTGTGCTGCTGCTCTTCTTGAACGCCGGCGCTGCATCGCCTGCCAGAAACGGTGAGTTTGTGCTGTGCCTCTTGTGATACCTCCGTAGTTCCCTTGCTTTAAATTACTGAGAATAATCGTTGCGCTTGCAGAATAGTTAGCTTGTTTTTAATTTTTATTAAATACATCAAAAAACCTGTATATGAAAATTATGTATTAGAAAGATAATTAATCATAAATTTATGGCACAAATATGTTTGTAGGAAATGAAACTTCATTACTATGATTAAAAATTTATTGTACTTCAAAACCGTGCCGTAGTAGCCAGAAATGGCGCTCGCTGAAAATCGCCAGGCTTCTACGTGGGCCGAGTGGCCTGTCTGTCGTTGGCCTACTTTATCTATGCCGTTTTTTGGTCCCATGTTTTTCAGCTCATTCCTTACAGTGGAATTATGTTCACGACGAAAGTTGAACTTCGTGATATTTGACTGAAGGATGCTATTTGACTCTGAATTAGCGAAAATCGTTATGAATCTTTCGCACGAGTAGCAACCACCTGTGTGGAATATTGACCACATGTTTTCGAATAAAAGATGTATATTTATGTGTGTTGCTCCTCTACACCATTGAATTGAAAATCTCTGCTATGATTAGAGTAGGTTGCTGTTAATCAGCACCGTGCTCCCGTGGAAGGCAACTTGGGCGCTCAAATCGGGTGTGTAAAAGCATTCACTTGACCGCAGAAGTTGCCTTCAGCGGTTATATCTTGCGTGAAACGGCGCAGTTTTGCGCAGCCGAGCAGCAGCCGCTCTCACCATTCAGAAGGCGTCGGTTATCTGCCCTAACGTGAACGTTGCTGCGAAGCACTGACTTTATTATCTTGTTCTCCACAAATGCTGGTGGTGATTTTCAAAGCGATTGGCGTTTGTTTCAAGTCAAGCCTTACAGGTATGACCTCTCAGGGGGATACTATAATTGTTTCAGTAGAAATTAATGCTCAGAGGGATCCAGAGCAGTGGGTAGGAAAGACCTTTCTTTTGTTGAAGTAAAAAAGTCTTTTGGTTTTAGTGTGTCCATCTTTTTTTGGTTCTCTTTTTTTTTCAGCTTTCCCCTCATGGCGATACAAGGGGAATTAGCTTTCCTAAGGAGTAAAAGTTGAGGTCCCAAGTTGAGAGTTAGGTAGGCCTTCTTTATGTTGAGATGAAATGTTTTTTTTGTTAAGGACCATCTTTCTTCATTTCACTACCATCCTATTTTTCAGCACCTACTATCTTCTACTTTCATCTTGTTACATAAACTTCTTTCTCAACTTACTGTTTCTATGCACCTTGTGCATAGATATCTCGCCCTTTACTCCTTACTAAATGATGTCTTCATCCATCCCATCTTTGGAACGTCTTTGTTGCGGTTAGGGAAGCTTAAACTAACATCTAACTTCATCTAACCTAAAGCTTTTTTCTGCTCTTGATATTTTCTTTAACTTCTATTTGGTTTCATAAACTTGAGTCAAAATCTTGCTGATACCATGCACAGGGTGTGGGGACACACCTTGTACATAGATTTCCCTTTCCCTAAATTCCATCCTCAATGCTGATTGACATTTCTCTCTCTTGGAAACACTTGTTGTGATTATGTTGGCTTAAGTAAGCTTAGCTAACCTAATTTTTGTGAGGCGACTAGATCTATTTTTATTATACATGTAAAGTAAAGGAGTACTACAGACAACAGCTTATAGTACTCCTTTACTTCTTTTCAACACTTATGGGACTAGCGATACAATTATGATATTAAATAGTATTAGAGGTTGTGTCGTTTAGACTATATCTCTAGTTAGAGGAGGACGTAGAGACGAATTATCTCTGTAAAAATATCAATGAAAATACGAAATGGAAGTAGAGTAAGAGATAGAACGATCAAATTGGGTATACATAAAGGGTATGTAAAATTGAAGCTCGTAGAGAGGGAAAACAACACAATAGGTATTGCATATTTATTGGCAGGTCAAATGGAGAACATGTTTGGTATATTTTAGCATGATAGTGCTGCTGCTGCTGCTGCTGCTGCTGCTGCTGCTGCTGCTGCTATTACTACTGCTAGTGCAACGAACCAATCGCCAGTTTTTCCTTGGTGATTAATTTCGGGTTTCAGCGCCGTCTCATGATCGCCTCGTATTTTCAGATGTGACTACCAATCGTTTTCGTTGTTTGCTTAGTGGGAAAGTTCACATTGAATTGCCTATACTTTTACTATTTTAAATGTAACGTAATTCGTGAAATCTAGTCAACAAACTGCTGAAAGGAGTAAGATATTGAACTACTCCTTCGAAAGCTGAAACATCGTAAAAGGCACAGAATTTGAGAGGCACGCTTATAGCTTTCGGATCTCAATCGTGTCACTCAAACCCTATCCTTTCCAATTGCTTTGTATTTTCTATTTTTAATCGATAAACTCGTCAGAATTATTCCTGTTGTTTTGTGTCAATTCTTTCTGATCGTTGGAAAGTACTGATCGGCAACATTTTTTATTTCTGATATGAACAATGCGCTGGGTGTCAGTTCTGCGTGTTGTGCCGCAACCCCGTCTTGTCGTCATGTCTCTGTTGCAGTTCTGTTTGGTTTGTGGGTCTCGTGCGTTGTGTGGCCAAGCGGTTTGTTGGCCGTGTACTCAGTAGAGATTTTCGCAGGGATTTGTTCTTGGGCTTTTGTTGACGAAAGTTAAATATCTTACCACTGAACTTTACCGTTTTAGTTAACGCGGATCGTTTTGACATGAAACTTGGTGATTTCAATGCAGTGCTTTGAAAGTTAGTTGATGCTCAAGTCTGCATTCCGTGAGGCCAGCATTTCAGCGTAGCGGGGTATGCCAGCACTGCAAAACAGCAGGGTATGCCAGCACTGCAAAACAGCTGGGTACGCCAGCACTACAATACAGCTGTACAGGCAGCACAGCTGTATAGGCCAGCCCAGCTCCGGCCCCGCGTACCTACGTGTACTCACGCTGGCCTTGTCGTGCAGAACAGTCTAACATTAGCGGAGAGGAAGGCTCGCTCAACAGCTCAATTGAGGCTGGAGTTGAGCTAGACCCTGCAAATCGTGCTGACCACGACTGCTTGGCTGTGGGCCCTCTCACGCTCGTCCTCTTCATAATTACCCGCTCTCTTGATGAAGACATCACTCGCCGCTCCCGACCTCGCTCACTTTGGGTTCTGCTAGCTCGGCCTTCCTATTTTGTCCTGCCGTCATTCTCCTTCATAATTACTGCATCCGACTCTCCTTCTTGGTCCACAATGAAGACATCTTTCCATAGCCCGATTCCTGAATTGGCAAGACTTGAGGTCTGCCAGAAACGGTTCTGCCAAACCTAGTTGCTTCTGTTCTGTATGGTTTATTCAATTTATTCGGCAGTGTGTTGGTGGTGTGGCTTAAACGATTTTTGGAGTTTCTAGAAAAAAATTTCGAATTTTTATTATTTGCGTGGTCTTTATTATGACCAATACGTACTCTGTGCACGGCATTTGTCGTGTAGTAAAAATCCTGTGCAGTTCCCTCAAGTGTAATTCCTCTTCCAATATGGTTCCTTTTTAGTGCAGCTCCTTTCGTCTGTCTCTCCCTTCCTGTGAAGTTCCCGGCAATGCAGCTCACCTTCCAGTGTTGTTGCCCTTCCAGTATTGGGCGGCTTGTTTGGAAACACACCTTGTGCATAGATTCCCGGTTCTCTAAATTCCATACCGAGTGGTGCCTCCCTATCTTTATGACACCTTTGTTGTAGTTACGGAGGCTCAAACTAACCTATCTAATTTAAGCTTTAAAAAACATTAGTTTGTGGGTTGTGAAAATCGGGAAAAATATTCTGGATTAAATATTCACCAATTTTTTGGGGTAATATTTTCTCGTAACTTTCACGGATGCACCTCAGCCGTGGCCCACTGGCAGAAAATCATTAGCGCACGCGTAGAATATGCTTCGTGTTAGCCGGTGCTGCTCTTAGGGAGTTGGTTTTATTATCTAGCGGTAACATCTTCATTGCTCGGGCGAGTAATTCATGTTTCATTGAGCGTGATAGTTTTTTTGCGGTGCTGTTACAGAGAACAGTTTATAACGTGGAAATGAAGTTAGTATAATGCTATGGATGAAAAACCGCAGGTGAAACGCGTTCAGCACTACGGCTGTTCCTTGGCTCCCGAGTTGTCTAAGAGACCAACTGCCTTGATCCTCCCTCCTTTCGTTAGCTGCGCCCTGACCCTAGTTTTGTGTTATTTATTGCTCTCATTTGTCTAACTTGCACATTTTTTATTCTAATGCTACGTATTATAGTGTAGCCTTACATGGTACTCATTATTTCTTAGTATTTTCTTTAGAAGTCATCGCCCACTTGTCATTATCTCGTTGCTTGGAACATCGTCCGACATTTCAGTGTGTAGCGCATCCAGCGGATCTTTCTCCTACGGGACACACGTTACTGCAGCCTGGACGCTCTTTTATTTATGTCTCGCTCAAGGTGGCCCTGCAAGATACCCGAGGAGCCATTGTGTGGGAAGTAGATTAGCGTCGCCCGCTGCCCTGCACAAATGTTATCTGATTGGCCCTTGAAAAACGGCGTCTTGTCGACTATTTATCGTGCTCTCTGCTGGTCACCTCACAGTGTCCACAATGATCATTGTCGTGATTACTTTCATTGTCAGCAGTGTTGGTTCTGTTTTTTATTAGCCTCATTTCTTTTCCTCGAATCTAGACATCTCGTTTTGCGCGTATATATGCAATTTGTTCATTACTGTGCCTTGCCAAGTCGTAAGCATGAGAAGCGAACGTGCCGACTTTCTTTTCTTTACTGAAGGACATTATTTATATTTTTCGCCTTTATACATTCTATTCTTCATTTCACTAACGCATAAATGATAGAGTTGTTCAGTCGTGGAGTTCACAATGCCACAAATGTGTGTGCTTGAATTGGAAAAGAATTAGTGTCAGAAAAAAAGGCTTGGAAATGAAAGAGATTGGACTTCTCCACCTTCCCCACCCAGACTAACACAATAAAATCCTAGATGATGATACCATCTAAGGATTGATGGCGTCGTCGAGCCCTGGTGGGAACCTCAACGCTGCTTACGTAGTGATGGTCCACCTTAGTGATCAATGGAGGCTCTCATGTCACCTACGCATACGCTCGCGAGTGTGGGTACGAATACGCTGGTTGCAGCTATGGAGAGTGTGTTACTGCAACCATCGTATACTTATGTATGCATAGATTACAGCTACACACTGTATATACACAGACATAAGCTGATTGCAGCTCCATAAATGCGAGTAAGTGAACTCTCTCTTGAACGAACACGGTTGGGCAAGAATTTTTCAAATAAACGTCATCCGCTCGAGTATTCTCTATTTACAAGGTTTTGGTAATTTACTAGGAAGTTTGGTTGTAAAACATGCTCCTTGGAAGGCTACTGGCGTAGCTGTTTTTCATGCTTTGTCTCCTACCGAAGCTTAACGTTGCCTCTTTCATATGTGCTTTCTTATAGTTTGATGTTTTCCTCTCAGGGGGATACAACTATTGTATCTATGGGAATTAGCGCTCCCAGGGGGACTATGTGAGGGCCCGAGCTTAACCCTTTAACGCCCCAGAGGACACCAGTGTCCTCTTTCAAAAATACCCTCAATATATTGTATTTCTTATTCAATTAGTTCCCTAATGTGTTCTTTGAAGTTCTCTGCCAAGTGGCAGTTCCTTTCCCATCCTGATATTGGTGACTGCCTGATGCCAGCGCCAGTTTAGTGACGGTGGTTGTGTTAACGGTAATATGAGTACAAAAATTCGGTCGTTAAAGGGTTAAGGTTAGGTAGGCTTTCTTTTTGTTAGAATAGAATAAGTTTTTGTTTTGTTACGAACTATCTTTTTTTCGGTTCACTGCTGTCCTGTTTTTCAGCACCTACTTCCTTCTTCTTCAACTTTTTCTTGTTTCATGAACTTCTTTCTTACCTTACTGTTTCTATGCACATTGTGCATAGATTCCGCATTCCCTCAACTCCATACTAAATGGTGCCTTCATCCTTCCTCTCTTGGAACATCTTTGTCGTGGGAAAGGGTGGTTAAGTCTTTCTTATATAATAATAATAATAATAATAATAACAATAATAATAATAATAAAGTTTGATGTATTTTAGTTGAGTTTTGATGGTCAAAATAAAATTGAACTTATGTCAAATACATAGATGATTATCATTAATTTGTTCATTAAATTTTCAGAGAAGTGATGTTATCTGAGGGAGTTAAGTTGTGTGAAAACCTATTGACAGTAGCGGCATAAATAAACCCGAGTTTTATGCCGGAGAAATGCTTCTTCAGAGTACGTAATTGAAAGTTACTGTTCTTGCATACTCGCTCGTGTGTTTGCGTTGCTTGAACAGAAATTTTGATGAAATTACAATTTTTTCATGAGTTCAGAATTTATGTTATGGAATCGTTTACGGTTTCCTCTTCATATTTTCGTAGTAACTAGTTCTACCGTACAAACTTCATTTTACAAGTCGTGACAGAGAATTCATGTAATTTATTAGAACGTAATTTGACTTCTAAACTTGAACTACTTCAAGAGAACCGGCTACAGAAACGGTCTTGTAGGTCCATTGTTCACTAATTTTAACTTTCTGGACCAGATACGATAGGAAGCCATTTCAGCGTGGCGTTACGCCTCTCTTTGTTGTAAATGAAACAGTTTTACGGTCTAAGGCTCATTTTTTTCCCTATTTCTATCTTGAGTTGCCAGGATAAAAAATTTGGGAATTGCCCGCGAAAAAAATGTTGATCTGGGAATTCAAATTTTCTTGCACTTCTTTTTACCAAGTTATTTGCAGTATGAACTCACTGAGGTTGATATTTTGGGCAGATGCAGACTACGAGTACAACACAGAAGCCAGCCACAAACCACAACCATCCCCCATCACCCCAGGCATCCAGCCCTCTACAGTGTACACCATCCGACCTCTTCCGCCGGCCCCGCCGCCTACTTCTAACCCGTCCCCAACTCCCAGCACCCCTCCTCTACTGCACGATCTATCGCTCCTCCACGAAGACAGGGGGGCACCGAGCCTCGATGACTTCGAGTACGAGGGCGACGTGGACTACGACCAGTACAGAGCGAGCGTTGAGCGCGACGCACCGCCGCCCGTCAAGGAGGTGCGGGAGGGCGCGGGGCTGCGCCTCAAGTGTCGGCTGCAGGGCCTGCAGGGGCACGAGCCCGTCAGGGTGAGCTGGTACCTCAACGGCACCGAGATCACCGAACTGCACGCCCACCACAGGCTCAAATTCCTGCCGTATAAGTGAGTTTTGCCACGCTGCTGCTTATATTTACACAAATGCGCGACTTTAAACGTGTAAGGGTGGCTTTTATTTCAAATTTGTGGGTACGGCTCTCATTCGAATCTTTCAAAAGCTCTTCTTTCAAATTGAAGTAGAATTTTTGGAGAGTAGATATGAAAAAACTGCATTTTTTACGTGGCCTTATTCTTCTGCCGTGCCGAGCTTAATGTCGGGTCGTTCTCGCTAACTACTTATCATCGGTGCCTGATGTCACTGCTGGGTTTCAGAACGCCGCCGCGCCTGCGCATCAAGGATGTGCGGTTGCAAGACGCCGGCGTCTACTCGGGGAGGTGGTCGACAGAAGACGGACGGCAGCGAGGGTGGTGCAACCAAACCGTGGTGGTGACCAGCTCCCTCGGGGCACCGCAGGCTCTGCAGGTGTGGTAGCGCTCTTGAATCCTGCTGGTGTTTTACAACAGCGTGCGTTATGCACATAGTTTCTTCTAACGCGTACTCTTTTTCATTCACACTTGTTTTTCATCTAAGTACTTTCTTTTTTCTCCTCTCCGTTAATTTTACGCATGCGCCTTTTTCTCATCGTCGTCCTTCTTAACGTTCCGTTCCTCTTTTTTTTTCAGTGCAGTGTATTATCGAATTTCACTTTTCATTTCCTTTTTGACTTTTACGGTTCATTCCCTTCTATTTCATGGTTATAGCAGCGTTGTACAAGGGGGAATCGAAAAATAATCTCTAACGCATTTGATGTGTGCGCAGGCTCGCAATAAACTGTCGGAGGAGGCAGCTGCAGAAGCAGTGGACACAAGAGCACCGATGTTCACAAAGGAATTGCCGCACATATTGGTCAAACCTGCCGGTAACGTGGCTGACCTGCGCTGCCCTGCGTCAGGAGAGGATCTCAAGACCGAATGGAAGAAGGTTAGTACTTTCAGGCCAGCGTTTACTGGAAACGCGACTTTCTTTCAACTCCGAGACAGCCGGATACCGTGGCGACTTCATGAGCGACACTAGAAAATTGTTGAATTATAATGTTATAATTATGAGAAGATTTTGCTAAATGAAACATTTACCAGAGTTTTTTGAAGGGCGATATTGTTTAGTCTCGTTATAGAATCTTAGAAGATTAGCTTTCTTCTTGCATGATCATAGTGTCCGTTGTGACTTTGTTACACTGTTAATAGGAATAAATTTAGCTGGTGTTACTTTTTAAATACTGTTGCAGAACCTTCTGTCTTAAGTGGCAAAAACTGACGTACCTCATAGTAATAGATATTGCTTTCCTTTTGGAGAGAATATAACTGCTGAATTTTTTGTTTTAGAGTGAATATGCTTTCTGAATTTTAAATTTCCTTGTGATAAGGCTTGAAAACGGGAATAATTTTTTTTTTCAGTTATCGCATTGGTAGTGTGCACGGGTGATTTTTATATTCTCTTACAAAATAATTATTTCATTCAGAATGGGGAGATTCCTACTCGCAAAATAGGCGAGTTCCGGATCCGCAAAAACTGGATGAAGATGGAGAACTTGGTACCGCATGACTCTGCAAACTACACCTGCATTGTGAGCAACAAGTACGGGTCCATCAACCACACCTTCAGTGTAGATGTCATAGGTAAGACTCCTCCGCTTCAAACACATCAAAATCTGTCATCCTTTGTGTTTTTTCCCAATCCTGAGTGGTTTTTAGAAACTTTTATAATTTCGTGTTATATGTTAATCAGAAGAAGCATCTATCGATATTTCTGGTGGAAATAGCGTGCGGGAATCAACGGATGTGCTTTAGGACCTCTTGGGACTGAGTTTGTTGAAATTTCTCCTCGTTTTCCATACCAGTTCTAACGTTTCATTTTGTTCCATGAGAATATGAGAAAAATTGAAGGTTGTGATTCGAAGTATCATAAAATCAGTGAAGTAGGTTTTTTTTTTTTGCAAGGTTTCGTTAAAATAAGAGGCTCCTCGCGTTACTCCTTCAGTGCTGAGGGTCACAGAGCCCCGATGCATTTTTGAGTATAGTGAGATTAGAAAACTGAAAAAATTACAAATAAGCATTCGTGCCTACTTCATATCTCTTTTCATGTATCAGGCCATTCAAGTGTATCGGCTTTAAACCGGGCTTTTTAAGATGACTATATCTTCCAATGAAACGTGAGTAGTTTGGCCCATCAGCTTTTACCTGATGTAATCTTTGTTTTTCTCATCAAACGACACCAATAAGTCATCTCACGGTTGCGCAATGATAAATCAACTCATAGCCTCATTCGTGTCAGCTTATTGAACCCACTTCGTGCCAGCTTATAGAACCCACTTCGTGCCAGTTGATATACTCGAATCACTCTAGTGCCTCTTTCTCTCGATCCATTCATTCTTCTAGACATACGTCGGTACACCATCTGAGAACTTTCCATACCATATCTTTATTTTTGAGTTTATTATTGCTTTTTCCAACGTGATGTCCATGGATCACAAATAACCAAACACCAACCCTAAATCCACTTATGGGACATTCTTACATCTCATCAAACTGTGTTTCTCTCACGTATTATAAATATTGTTCAAATTTTTTAGATCTTTTATTCGAAGATATTAATTGAAAGACTACGTACGTCAATTATATCTCACGTGAAGAAAAATGAATATTGTTTGCTACGAGAGAGCAGAACTCAAGAGAAACAGGCTATTTTGTAAGTTCATCGAGGGAGCTTAATACTAATGTTTTGAGGAGTAACTTAAGTAATGTGGTATTCCTGTGAAGTTTGAGAGTTGGTTAGCAAGTTGGGTGCGTGTATCACTGATGGCCTAATCATGCCATGACCAAGTGTTTGGTTGGTTTTGAAGAACGCTTTGCTAGCCGCCCCATCCTGAAGCGCCCCCTGGCCAACCTGACGGTGGTGTCCGGTCACCCCGCCACATTCGAGTGCTCCGTCATCAGCGATCAGCCGCCCTTCATCTCCTGGTTGAAGCACCCCATGAAAGATATTATCTTCGATGCTGACGGAGCTGTTATGAGAATCTATGTTATCAAGGTGGTTCTTTCTCCCGCCCTTCCTGTTCATGTATCCACTTGTTGCTATCGCGTCCGTTCCTATAGTTGAACTGCACGTGTCTATGTTCGGAATTATGGGTCCTCCAAGGCCTTCTTTGTTACGGTATCTGATTTCTGGGCTTGTGCTTATGAGGCGCATTTTTGCTTTTTAATTTGGTTTCTCTCACCAACTCTCTTTTTGGCACACGGGTTCGGTACTGGCGCTTTTAACGATACTCACTATGGGACCATCTCTATTACTATTATTGGTCATCATTGTGGGATAATTTCTATTTCTATTGATGCTATTCTGACTGGGATGTATTCCTTTTTTATTTATGCCTTTCCTTCCGGGAAAATATCTATTTTTAATCGTCTCTACTGTTTGGTTATTTCTATCAATAATTTTCATTCTGCAATTGTAGATTTCTACTTATAATTTCATTTTTAATGGGTGCTGGTGCTTTTAACTATGGGATAAATTTATCCTATTTTAAGTTCATTTTTCAAGTCAGGTGTAGAAAAAATGAACGTTGAAAATTTTACATGTCTTGTTTTTTGCAGTATTTGCTCATATTTAATCATATGTTAATATCACGTCTTCAAAAAAAAGTTGCACTCCTGCAAGGTTTACCATCTAGTCTCGTGTGGCCATTATCCTTAATGTTAATTCTTTACATTCACTTCATCCTTGCTATTCGATTAGTATTCCCTTGCATATTTCAGTCTTGGATGAAGATATCTCTCGTGCCACCACAATACGGAACTTGGTTTTGTGTAAAGTTTTAATTTTGTAGCCTTCTTTTCCGAGTGGTTTAAACCGGAAGACATTATTTTCTGGACACGGGTCTTAATTTTCGTTACATTTTCGAGTATTGTCTCTAGCTTGTGAGGTTATCATTTAGAGCTGGCTTCGTTTTCTAACGGCCTTGCAGATGAATATTGTAGAGAAACAATTACTGTTATGTTTCTTTTACCTCAGACGAATCTAAAAATTTAGTGGCAGGTAGAATTTATTTTTTCAAGTGGGTACTATTACACTTCTGCTCGTGTATTTGCTAAGGAAGGGGAATAGGCAGGTATAGTGAGGCCGCAAAATCCATTGTGTTGTTGTTCATTTTTCATGTCTTATTCTCTTCCCATTGTTCAATTCCTTTATGTGGGTCATCGTGTTCAGCCACCTCACAACGTGGCGTTGTTATGCTCTTGTTGGTAGTAGCATATTAGGGTTTGTTCATGTTATGCACTAGCAGCTTTTTAGCCTTGCATTGTTTTGCTGTAGAGTGTATAGTGAAGCTTAAGCTTAGCTGATAGCGCAGTATACGCCTGTTCATTTTCCTGCAACGTTTTGAAAGGATTTCATGATGCTTAATTTTTTTCATTATGCCATATTTCTTTCATTTTGCCTAATTGGAACTTTGTTTTCAAGGTAACATTAGTAGACACCAGTAGTTTTTTTTTGCAGGGAATGTAATGCAGGAAGTGTCGACATCTTCCCATTTTGCGGTTTCTCTTCTGTTAGAAGAAGCCGCTGTGTGTAAATATCTTTTTTTTACGGCGGTTTGTGTGCTGGTGTTCCGTTCTTGTCATGCCGCTCGCTGCAGGCCGTCCGTACCCCATCCAGAGGGCGCGTTTGCCAATAAAGATTGCACAATTCCTACCTCCATTCTAGGTTTCCCTCGCGACAATGCTGTGTAGGCGGAGCCTCGGCTGCTTGTGTTTTATCTCTTCAGCTAAACTTCTCAATGTAACAGGATGTAGAACTCAACTATGTTATGATCTCTAATTTCATTTCGAAAATAATAAATTTCTGGTCCTGCGACATTTCGCTTGGAAGACTTCACAATGTTTTTCTGTGATGGTTCCAAGTGTCAACACTCACGTGTAATTCAGAGACGCGTGTGTATTGGAGTAGATGGCTAAAGTAAGGAAGCAATTAAGCTTGTACACGTATGCGTATAGCAGTTCTAATGCTTACTCCACCGGCTCAGATTTCCTGTCGAAAAGACTGGATGTTCGTGAGTAAATTTCCCAGACTTTTTTGTTTAGCTGTTAATTTTCAGTTACGCCGTACTCTTGAGAAAATGTAGCTCTCGTGCTCTGTAAAGGCAGCGTCATCCACATTCATGTAGTCGTCTGCTCACGTGCATCGTATAACCATTTGTTTAGCCCACGCACCCACTCGGCCCATCTTCACGGAGTCGCTGAAGAACCTGACGGTGAGGGAAGGAGATACTGTAGAGCTGCGAGTGGCCTTGTACCTGGAGAACACTCCTACTCCGTACCTGATGTGGTGTCGAGACCTGCTGCACAATTACAGTTCCTCAGAAGGTGCCATGGTGCTCAGCAAAGGCCTCTATACAGACCCTCTCAGTTGCCAGGTGCGCTCGTTGCGCAAAATGCTATGCGTCCACTTCCTAACCCCTGTCGTTCCTCATTGTAGTTCGCCAAAGTTTCATCTGATGTGTGAGACACTATCAAAAGTGCTGAAAATAATATAACGACTGACACAAAATTTTATTTGAGTGATGTATGTTATCTAAACTCTTGTTTTTTGTACTTCAGTACCTAGTTATAAAAATTTTAGTTTCTTCCTTTGAGACTTTCAGTATGATGAGAACGCCACAGATGGCTTGTGTTTGCTGTTGCACATAATAGCACGTTTATTATTGCTGATGACTGCTCGTGTTTGTTTTTAAGACGGTCAAATCCGCAAACACATTATAAAATATTTTGACATCCCATGTTTTGAGTGTTATCTTTGTCTTGACCATCTAGGTACATTGACACTGAATGAACTGTGCTATATGACAAATTGAACAATCCTTCACAATCCTTAATGTTAATGCCGTGAGAGTTCAGAGCAAGTCCGTATTTAGTGTGCTGTATGTTACTAGCATCTGGTGTCTTGTACTAATCACGCGTACTAATCAGCTAAAATTTGAATTATTTATGTTGTACGTTTGCATTGCTGATAGGTGCATCTATGTCGTGAAAGTGTTAAAACTACGTTTTTCAGTACCAAGTTTTAGAGTTTCAAGGTGTTGAATTGTTTAACCATGTTCTTTTAATTCATGCTTTCAGAAGAGCATATTACTCGTTTCAATGAACATTCGCATCTCCTGTACAACTGCACTAATCTAGTCGAGTCTGCTTCTTTTGGCTTTCAAAATTGTGTTATCTGACTCATAGTCACTTAGCTTTGTTGATGAAGTTCCAATAGGACGAACTTGTGACCTGTGGAATGCAGTGAGGTGTCCGTGGGCCCGGTGAGGGAAGTACTGACCTGTGAAGTGGGATGTGGCGGCGTCGAGCGAGGGAAACAGGCGAGGGAGGGGCGGGAAGTAGGAATACGAACTCGTTATGGTAGGAACATCACCTCAATTGAGCTGGAGCGGTGGGTAGCGTACGAGGAGAAAATCGTACGAATGAAAATTTCTGAACTTCCTTACTAGTGAATTCCGCAGCTTTTTGTGATCATCATTCTCACATGCTTTCACAGCTTCTTGATTTATTTTCGTCTTTATTTATGAGATCAGAGACCCATGAACAGAATATATCGAGTTCTTAGGTATCCAGATCGTCAAATTTTCGATGACGATCGATGAGGTGGTTTAGCAATAACATGGACGTCGGATACGAAGAATTTTCATTGATGAATAAAAGTAAATCAAGGACTCGCAAAGTAGCTGAGCTAATGTAGTGTTGTTACTTCGTGACCTGGAATATGGTGAAATGTCAGGTTAGTTTTATGATAATAATTGAGCTTTAGGTAGATGAGAAAGTCATTTTGGGGTAAAGGAACACTTTCATGGACTTCGAGCAATGACATGTTTCCTCAGACAAAATGAGTACTGAGCACATCGGCATGCAGAGCGCTGGTGCTACGACAGCACCACTCGCGCACTTCTTGTAGCGCCACTGACACTCACGTCTCGTGCTGCTGTACTTTACCTGGCAATTTTGTACGTCTTGTAATTGCGCCTGATTTCCTCGTGCAGCTGCTCAGGTATAGTGGGGCGGTATAGCGCGCCTTGTGCAAAATACTGGCATACATCCTTGGAGCTCCCCTTGTTGTTTCAGTGGTGCACTTGGCTTGTTCATTACGGGCAAATTGACGGGCAAATCGAAGATATCTTGATTTTATGTATTTACTCAGTAGAAATTTGGAGGCAAACGTAGTATTTGTTTATGAGTTCTAATTTGCTTGCGATTATTTGTCGTATTTGTCTACGTGACATCTTCGTAATGCATTTCAGTCGCTACTGTTGTGACTGAATATCTTAGCGTAGCTCTCGGTGTATTATAGTGCGTGTATCGCTCAATGTTGCCAGATTGGCTGTTTTTTTTCCGGCCAGAATTTTCAGTTTTTGTAAGTTTCCCCCGAAAAATGATCAGTTTAAGAATTTTGGCCAGAAACGCCGATCTGACGTCATTGTTCTTGAGCCTAAATTCTGTTTTTGTTCCAGTCTGTGGTTCAATTTAGCAGCTCAGTTTGCATGCTCGTTGGCACTAGGCCCCAATGTACATACCTTGCATACCTCAAACCTTCATATGCTTATGATATTCCTGAACTTTTATATGATCTAATCACATTAGTGCATGAAAAGTAGTGTACAGTGTTTTTTCTAACTTAAAATTGTCTTCTTCAAATTTGTAAAATTATATTTTCTTGTTGTTTCTCAACGGACATTTAGACAATTTTAGAAGTGGCATGTAATAAATTATTTCGATAATTATGATAATTAGCAGTAAAATATCATAAAATGTAGTTATTATTTCTGCTTGAATTATTTCAACATTGATGAAAACTCAAATTCGTAGTTTTTGTGGCAGATTCATTTAAATTAGAATCATATACATGAGTGGGCGGTTGATGTCAACTCAATTTGAAATATGAAAAAATGCTTGAATTTAATTCATCTGTTGACGTTTGAGATTTGACTATTATCATTTTTTAAATCATATTCAATTTGTTTGTACCGAAATCACCAAGCTTTTAGGCAACTTTGCTCCATCGAATTACGTAGAACTAGCTTTTTTTGATTTTGTTTTGTTCGATGGATGACGGAAGTCTGTGCGTGATGCAGGAAGGGGGCGCAATGAACGCCACTGAAGACCCCCAGGTGCTGGTGCTGAGTAACGTGTCGTCCGCTGACGAGGGCTGGTACACCTGCCTTGCTGCCAACAGCATCGGCACCTCTTTCAGCTCCGCCTACCTCACCGTCTTACCAGGTAGTGCAGTGTGTTGTCTTCGCCTACGTTGCGTTGCTTCTGAGCTCAGGCTAACGTGATCGTGCATCTCGACGATACTCAAAATGAAGAGTGAGGTGACCGGTGACTGGTCGATCGATGCTCACGGCTGACGGTAATAAAATTGATCTATTGTATAAAATTTATCTTCTAGAACTCTACAGTATATCGACACGAGTAGAATTAGCTTCACGTATCCGAACGGAAAGTCTTGTCGGACTCACTCCTTTGTTTTTTATAGCATCTGTTCTGGGTCAATATACACCAGCCACATTGCCATCTCGGTTGTCTGGATTTCTGTTCTTAAGTGCCCAAGCTTGGATTCTTTCTATACACGTCATTTGAAGCCTTTCTCTTCCTTTCATTGTAGCGCTCCTCATCCGCTCATGAATTGAAATGCTTCTCACACTGACTTTCACTTCACCAGATTTGTTGAAAGGGTAACTTAGTGGGGGAAAAAATAGCTTCCGTAATTAATTTAGAAATGAATTCATTTCGAAGTTGAATATTTTCTTTCTATTCGAAGTTAAATATTTTCTTTCTATTCGCAGTTGAATATTTTATTTCCAATTGAAGCGACTATTCATTACTTTCTTTTGTTACATCGTTTGCAATTTTGATGCTGTAAAAGTGTGGTTTCTGCAATATGTCTTTTTTGAGGTTTTCTTGTAAATCTTATTTGTATCGTGCTGTAGGGATTTGATTCTTATCGAAAGAAACGTGTGATCTTTGATCTTCTCACGAGGATTAATGCCAGAGGTGTTCCTCATTTTCCTTCTCAGGGGCAAAGAACTTCTCAGTAATATGCTGCTCTATTTGCAGTAGTCAGCATCACTTGTTGCAAAAACCTGAAACGCCTTTCATTTTGTGTTTCCTAGTAAGTAGGCGCTATAGTCTTTTCTGTTCCTCTCAGAGGCATACTACAATTGTATTGTTCCCAGAAGGATTATGTGAAATCGCGAGTTAATGGTTAGCTAGACCTCCTTTTTGTTAAAATAGAATAGATATTTGTTTGGTTACGGACCATCTTTCTTTAGGTTCACTGCTCTCCTGTTTTTCAGCACCTACTACGTTTTTCGGTAACTTTTATCTTGTTTCGTAAACTTTTTTCTTAGCTTACTGTTTTTATGCACCTTGTGCGTAAATTCCGCGTTCCCTCCATAATAAAAGATGCCTTCATCCTTCCTCTCTTTGAACATCTTTGTTATGGTAAAGGGAGGCTAAAAATTTCTTATAATAAATTAATCACTACAATTGTATCTTCAGGAATTAGTGCCAATTGTAGCAATAGGAAATGCGTAGTGTCGAGCTGAAGGTCAAGTTGGCTTTTTATTTTGTTGAAGTATAATGTTCATTATTTTATTAAGAACCATTTTTTCTCAGTTCACTGCCATTTATTAAAGACCTTGAAAACATTTATCGAACTCAGATTTTTTTTAGTAATGACTAAATTGAATAATGCAGAAGAGCCGAGAATGTTGGAGCCGCCACCGGTGCACACGGTGGCCAGCATGACGCTGCTGATCGTGGTGCTGGTGATGGGAGCGCTGGTGGTAGGCGGTTGCCTCCTCTCCGTCTGCTGCTGCAAGAAGTGGCGTGAGGAGAAGCGCAGGATGCTCGTGCTCGAGCGCTCGTCTGAGGTCTTCAGTCAACATATCAAAAAGGTCCTTGCTTAACATTTCTGGAGTTTATTGTGAAATCACATTTATCAAGTTTATTATGAATACATATATATCAAGTTTATCGTGAATACACATTCATGACGTGTGTGGTGAATACACATTCATGACGTGTGACGTGTACACATTCATGTTTAAAATAAGTTCAAAATATTTTTACGAAGTTCAAAATGAATTTACTTGAAAGTGCTCTTTTTTCTCTTTAGTATTTTTAGAGTCTTTTGCTGCCGATCAACTTACATATCTTCGTTGTGAAGTGTGTGAATATCTCTGTTCTGGATGAAATACCTGTATGACGAGTTCAAGCGGTGACGATTTGATTTCTGCCTACACCTTCGAAAGGATTTTTTTTCTTTTCTGTCAGACTGAGAATACAAAAAAGTAAAAGGTTTTTCAGTCGAATACATTCTTATAAATTTGTTCGAAAATTTTCCAAGTCATTGAGTAGCCCTACTCGCTTTGTTGGCTTCGATCCTTGCAACGAGCGCCAGTAGACCGAAGGCAAATGCTGGTTATTGCACACTTGTTGCGTATCATAACGCAATTTCACGCAATTCGTCTACTGTGACGCTGATCTGTGTTGCTAATTCTTAGGTGCTGGAATATTTAAAACATGGATTTATTTTCCATGATCACGTTTACTTTTTGAAGCACTAGAGCAGTTTTGATGTTTCTTTCCATTTTATGGAAGTTTTGTTGCTCATTCTTCTATTATAAAAACAGTGAAACAAGAAACTGAAATTTGCGCCTAATGTTGCAAAACATATAATTAGAAGAAGTTCGCTCCAAATCTTCCGCAGATGGAAGTTGTAATAATTTTACTGTGATACAAACTCTTCATGACGTCATAGGGCAGATGGTCTGAACTTGGTGATCATCCCTTATTCAGGTGATCATCGAACGCCACGAGAACGAGCACTCGGAGGAACCGCTGCTGGTGCCCAACATCAAAATAGAGCGCTGTCCCTCCCGCCGCTGCCTGGGCTCGCCGCCCAGCAGCATGTCCGAGTATGAGCTGCCTCTCGATAGCGCCTGGGAGCTGCCCAGAGACAGACTTCTGCTGGGTGACGCCCTCGGGGAAGGCGCTTTTGGCAAAGTACACAAGGCTGAGCTTTTCTCTGCTGACCACAAGATGAGCAACACCGTCGCTGTCAAGATGCTTAAAGGTACGCTTGTGTTTAGGGCGTACAGCAATAAAATTGTTTTGCTCATTATTGTTAGCTAAGAGTGGTATATTGGGTTCATTTTTCTTCTATATCTGTGCGACACCGTGAAAAGAAGGGAAAAAATTACTTGGAAGCAGAGCGTCAATCAGCTGACCGTTGTTGCCCTGTGGACGTTAACAAATGTATTTTTTGAAGCTCTGTAGGTCTCCATACTATCGAGATTTTTGCGTATTTTTTTTATCAGTTTAGTATCCACTTTTTGGTGATACATGAATGAGTAAACGCACCCTTGAGAAAATATACGAAGTTTGTACCACCTGTTCCTTGTACATCATTTTCTCTCAAGAAATCTTGTTTCTAACATTCTTTGAAGTGCACCAAACACGTTTACTCCTCACAATCCACAGGTTAGGTTTTAGCAATAATAAATTCAGTGGCTACTGTTTGAGAAAATATAAAATCATACAAAGAAATATGCACATTGTCTGTCGTTCAATTTCATTTTGGATGATGATAATTTACCATTCGTGCACGAGCAGAGGGCCACACAGACTCTGAACTGATGGACTTGGTGTCGGAGATGGAAATGATGAAGATCATCGGAACCCACCAGAATATCATCAATCTGATCGGGTGCTGCACTCAAGAGGGGCCTCTCTTCGTTGTCGTAGAGTACGCCCACTTCGGCAACCTGCGAGACTACCTCCGCACCAGCCAGCCTCACGCTCTCGGCTACGAGTGTGCCATCGACCAGGACCCTCAAAGCTCTCTGACCCAGCGTGACCTCCTTGGATTCGCTTACCAAGTAGCTCGAGGCATGGATTACCTCGCTGCCAAAAAGGTATTGATTTTTATGTTTTTATTTTTTTTTGTAATTTTACTCGGTAACATTGCTGGAATTCGTTTCGAAAGTGTCATAGGATAAGTTTTTCAAACACGATTCAAAACCGGTAAACTGAAGTTTAATATTCAACTCGAATTTAGACAATTAAAGTAAGCAATGTTTAAAATAGTAAACTTTGGCAGGATCGTGCCATCATCTAGTTTTAATTAAGTACTAATGAAATTTAAGTTTGTGTCTACTAGCCGATCAGCAGCATTTTGAAAATCTCCGTGTACCACCGGTGGCTCTCGTTGCAGTCAAAGCCTTAACCTGGTTTTACTCCAAATAAGATTACATGAGTAATCGTGTGTGAGCTCGGAGAAAGTAGCCAATTTTTGTATTTCAATTTATTATGAATGTATTTTTTGAAATAATAATAAAATACTCGGTACATTATTCTCTCATGAGACGGCGCGAAAATAAGTCAGTTCACTGGAATAACTGCTTGCTTTTGCACTGTCCCTAGTCTAGCACTTTTTCAATGATCCTGCTGGCTTCCTGCTCTCAAGTCTTGAGTGCTTTCATTCTTAAATCTTGTCATCTCTGAGTACAGATTTGTAATTTTGTTCAGGAGATAAATTTTCGTTGAGATAAATTTTCGTTGAGATAAATTTTAGTTCAGGAGATAAATTTTAGTTCAGGAGATAAATTTTAGTTCAGGAGATAAATTTTAGTTCAGGAGGTAAATTTTCGTTCACGTTTCATCGTTCGACTCGGTATGTTGCTATTACTGTAATGTCGTAAAGCTCCCCACTGTTCTGCAAAGATAAGAAAAATCCTACATGAGGGGTTAAAGTATGTTGATCAGTGACTGAGTTTGGGGGCTATTGCACCAGTCACGGATATACGCTCATTGGGATTAGCCCTGAGGTATCTCCGCTTCTGATGAGCATGCTCCAATGCTTAATGTATCTCTAGTCGGATTTATCTTGCAAGTGTTGCAACGCAGGAAGAAAGTAGATATCTTCTGTGATATCTTTTGTTATTTCCGTTCTTTTAATAATGCTCATTGAAATTTATGGTTCATTTCATCCAGCTTTGGAAATGAAATTGGTGTTACTCGAACATTTGAGTAGATTGTTTAAAGTCAATTAAAAGCTATAACGGAGTAAATTCAGGCGTCATTGCGTTCGTTTTGATGAAAGTAGTAGTTCATCACGAATGTACTTCTGTCCTTGTTGAATTTGCTTCCATCCACCCAAAGTGCGTGCACCGGGACCTGGCAGCTCGCAACGTACTCGTTTGTAAAGACCGCGTGCTCAAGATTGCCGACTTCGGACTGGCGCGGGATATCCACTCTCAGGACTACTACCGCAAAACTTCGGAAGGTCGCCTTCCTGTCAAATGGATGGCACCTGAAGCTCTCTTCAAGCGCGTTTACACCTCCATGAGTGACGTGTAAGTTCCGGCAAATGAATGTTGTGCGTAACAGAGGTATTTGAAATGCTTTAAGTGAGTACAGAGAGGTGTAGGATTTGGTACGTGTGTGGCATGAAGTGTCCTGTGAATGATTTGTGGAAGTAGTGTGAAGAGGACTTAATGAAATTTAATTACAAGGTAAAGAGCCTACCTGAAGAAATGTTTTAAGTAAGAAACACGCGAGCTGTAATGAAGGATTGGTTTCTGCTGGAACGCATGTGTTTCATTTTTATTGAATGGTGAAACTTATGTTATTTCTTATTTGAAGTTAAAATTGGAGTAATGAGGTGAGTTCAAGTTGAAAACTTGATAATGCATTCGCATGCCTGTATTTAACTCTTAGCGCATTAAATTTCTGAGCCTCATTTGTTAATAGCCTTGAAGCGAACGGTAATTTTACTTGAATAGTTTTCCCCCGTGATGATTTGCTGTTTTACTGCAGGTGGGCGTTTGGCATCTTGCTGTGGGAGATCATGTCTCTTGGTGGCACTCCTTACCCCTCTGTCCCCTCCGTCGAGAACCTCTTCAAGCTTCTGAGGGAAGGGCACCGCATGCTCAAGCCCCACTACTGCACCACTGAGACGTAAGTCTTTGATGAAGATTATAGTACTCAAACTTTTGACTGTTAAGCAATGCCAATGGTTTTAAGTGAAAACTAAATTTTAGATAAAGAAATTAACGCGGGTACATGTGAATGTTACTCTGCATATAATTGCGACTGTTATCGCTCTTGCTCAGGTGCTTTATTCTCCCTTTCTTTCTGCTCACGATCAGTCGCTAATATCTGTTCAGAAGACATACTGGTTTTATAGTTCTTTTGTTTTGGAAGAAACCCGCAGATTGTTTAATCTCATAATGGGTATCTCATGCCTGCAATTGTAGCATCTTGTATTTTTAGGGTTGCGTGTAATCACGCGTCGAATATTTCCGTTTTCACAGATTTCATATTTCATGGACTGAAAATACTATTTAACAGAATTTCTACTTCTGCGAGAACACGAGTTGCTGAGGATTGAACAGATACGAATGATACGAGTGTTGTATATCATCGTACTCATACAAAATCAGTGTGTGGTTGAAAGATGTGAATAACGCTTTTTTATATTAAATCAATTTCAAGCCTCTTCAAAAGATACGTTATCCTAAATTGAGAGGTCGCTGATAAATGAACGTAAAGAAGTAAAGGAATGTCCGGCACATGAAACACGTATATTCTACAAATCAACCTAAGCGACTGTACCCAAATTTAAATAACTGCAATAATGGCCTGTACACATTTATCAGTTGGTTGTCGTGACCTACAGCTACGTGCTAATGAAGGAGTGCTGGCGCTACAACGCTGCTGATCGACCCACTTTCAGGGACATCCTCAACGAGCTCAGTAGGCAGCTGTCGATGGTCACCAATGAGGTGAGTGTTGGTGACGTGATGCGTATCTGTGTAGGAGGATCACTCCTCACCGTACTGATTGGGATGATTGAAAAAATGAAATTTCATCATTTTTCAAGGGATTTTGTGAATATTTTAAGATTTACATTTATTAAGAAATGCGTAACCACTGTGATAAACATTTATTACGTAACCACTGTGAGCAGTCCATCAACATGGACACATTATCGTTTCCAGCACTGTAATCTCATTTAAAAAAACACTAGATTTTTGGCGTACGTGGTGGGGTAATTTTGGAAAGCTGAAATTAGTGGTGCCAGTTTGTACAGTCTGACCGTAATTGTTGGCAACTGATGCTTTGCTTTTTATACTCAATGGCTCTATTTCCTTATTTTTCTTTCTGCTTTCAGTGCTATGCGAGTGACCCGCGTATTGCATGCGAGACTTGAGACAAATGTCTTTGTTGCCCGACTATTAATACACCACTGTCTTGCTCAGACTGTGACTTGAGGTACGCGTAACCAACGTGGGCTGCTGGTATGTAGTAGTCGTCCAATATTCATAGTTAACAATGTTTTTTTTTTGGCGATTGGGAAGGTTAACCCTGGAACGACAGAAATAAATGAGTTGTGTCAGAGACAAAGCGTGGCTTTCAGGCCGAGTCACCTTTTATCGTCATTCAAAGACCTTCACAAGTAAGAGTTCGGTCGATTTACTTCTGCCGATATTTTTCAAAATCAAAGTGTATCTGTATAACTTATCACAAATTAAAAAAAAAGACGCTTGGAAAAATACGTCTAAAAATGTGTTACTTTATCCACTCCTCCTCGTATAAGTTATAACTTGAATAATTTATGTTTTAACTGTCGATTCGTCACTCCCATTATCTCTACTCGACCATTCTTATCACAGCTTTTCTGTGGGACTTATATATTTTATTTAAATAGTTTAGAACTCCCTGGGGATGAATGTTAGGGCCCAAGTGGTAGGTTAAATAGGTTTTTCTTCTCTGGAAAAAGAATGGATTTTTTCATGTTTTTACGGATTTTTTTTGTGTGATGCCGTCCTTGGTTCAGCACCCATTTCTTTTTAGACTTTCATTTTGTTTTCATACACTTCTTCCAATCTCATTTCTAGAGCGGAAGCTTTTCGCTCATTGACATCTTTGATTTTGTAAATATTTCACTTTATTGAACTGCTTGATTGACTATGAGAGATAACGTCAAATTCTATTCTATTTTTTTTAGCTCTGATGAGATATGTTAGCGAAAAGACGCATAACACGGGCAGTAACGAGTTGTTTGTTCACAATGAAATTGACACCAGGGAAAAAGGAATATTGCAATGTACTACTCCACACATCGAATTTTATCCTCATTGGTTATAATGCATCTGAAGACCTCTTTTTCGTATCTCAGCAGCGTCATCATCAGGCACAAATGCGTAAATTGTTTATTTCAAAATGATTGTTCCAAAGATTTTGTTGGAAATTGGAATTCCATCTGATACGTTCCCCTATCCAAATAAACGGGCTTATTTTTTCATTTGTAGACTTCAATGAGCTAAAGTGTATCAATTAATCTGTCGAGTTTTTGTGTAACGGTTCATTTTTGCTTAGCTTTTGGTTTCTTTTTTTTTTATTTGTACGTATATAAATTTTTCGAACAGAGTATCGAGGGAGACTAGAGGGATCAGAAGTTAATTTATCTAAATTTAGCTCGGTGTAGTAAGTAGGATTGGTATTTTCCGACTCTATATTATAGTTCACCCAGGCATCGGTGCGATTATGTATTTGGATCATTTGTGAAGCTTTCCGTGCAATTGTTTATTTTAAAAGTTTATTGAATATTTTCATGCATTGCAGAGGTTTGCATATGGTTTCCATAGGCCAAATCTTAGAAAACTCTGAATGCTCTGGCTAGACAAGATGTCATCAGTTTTTGTATTTCTATCGGAGGAAACATGTTTGCGTTATTTTGCCCAATTCCTGCTGTCGTCTACAATTTCGTAGCAATTATTTCAATATATCTCAACCCGGAAAACTTTCTGTTCTCTGAATAACAGCCTTTCATGAATGCTTGCAGTGAAACGATGCTGACGATTCTGCATCCCTTTATATCTCTATACCATTTATTTGCATAAGCACAAATTGCATCAAATTATGACGCTGACGATCGGTAATTGTCTTAGCAAGATTACAAGTTACATGTTCTAACACTCGTCCAACTTACAACACTAGTGTGATGCTACGAGCACGCTTTCTATTTTGAAAAGTCGTTAATTTTCCGCGTTTTTTTAATTTGTTGCGTGATAAAGTGTACGCTTATCATTTGTTTGTCGTTCCAATGTTACTCTCACAACAGCCTATATCTGCACACACACAGGGTGTCCAAAAAATGCACTCACTCATTGACAGTTAGGCCGTCATGTATTTTGTTTCGATGGTGAGGCTTTTTTAGGACCAATTTAGGACCTAGGACCTAGGACCAACCAAAATTTTAGGACCAATTGACTGTCATTAAAAAAATTAGTTGCATTTAAAATAAATGCATAACTAATCGTCAATGTAATGATATATTTTTTGGAGACCCCTTGTTCACTCGGGAAAAGAATGACGTTATCTTTTCTTAAATATAATACGAGCTTGTTCAGTAAGTTACAGTACTTGATGTCTGTAGTGCTAGTTTCGAGCCGCGAATGATTGTTTTATGCTTATTTTAGTTACGTGCCTGATAGAGCAGCGTACTTTAATTGCCCGCAGTTTATACAAAAAAATGCTGCATGGTTTCATTTGACCTTGATCTAAAGCCTGCTGTTGAAGAGAAATGGTCCAGTATTGACCTGGGAGTGAGCTCATACTAAAAAACTATTTTCTTTTTAGTCTGCATCGTTAAGGCGCACTTGAGCCTTTAACGCTGGCATTTTTGTACTCATATTACTGTAATTACTGCTGCCATTGTTAGACTGGCACTGGCGTCAGGTTGTCACCGATATCAGAATATGAGAGGCACTGCCACTCGACAGTCAACTTCGAAAACCACGTTCGGGAAAGAATTTAACAAGAAGTAAAATATATTATGACAATTTTCGTGTACGGCATTGTAGTCTTTCGAAACGTTCAAGAGTCAAGCTGCGTTCCTGCACTAGTGTTCAACAAAAATAATGTTTATCAGTTCGTGTTAAGGACAATTGTTATCTATCCGCGACATCGTGCTGCTTGGCCTAATGTGAATATCATCCCCTTAGCTTGAGGACACTTGCGCTAACAGCACGCATTCTTTCGCAGGAGTACTTGGACCTGACGGTAGCGCCGCATCTCGACACACCTCCGAGCAGTTACGACAGCGGCGTCACCACAGTTATGCTACCTCAGTAAGTTAAGCTCCAGCTCGCGATCGAGCCGACGTTGCAGCTACCAACCTACCATGTGCAAGAAAACAGCTTGCGGCTAAAATGATACAGCGTGGGCTTTCAACAGGAAGATTTTCGAAAGTTTATCTCAAGTGGATCGACACCTTTATTATTGATTTAATGTTGGTTTTATTTGTATAATTATGCCAAGGTTGCCCTAAATGGAAATGATTGATTTTTAAAGTACTCCGCAAAAACTTACAGCTGAGTCTTAACCTTGTTACTTTGATAGCCTTGTAGGTTATTAACTCGTATCAACATTGGGATGCTATATTGCTGTGGCAAATTTAAATTTTACATTAAAAAAATACTCGAAATTATCTAAAATTGACCATTCTAGACATGCTCACCTGCAGTCGTATCACATGACTTTTTCACCAGTGTTATAACTGTGATGTGTACTACCGGACGTAACTGCTAGCGGAGTCACTAGAGCGATATGTGGTAACAGGTCTGTCTATGGATCACTCACGTGATACCGTGATTATATCATCAACCGTAACTACTACCACGAAAATCATGTGTAGCACCACAGTTATAGCCTCATGGCCATAAAAATGACAATAAGCAACCGCAGATGCTCCTGTCCTAAAGTCAAGTAACATGGCGTAGGTTAACTTTCCAACTTAGGGCTGTAGGTTCTCTTCAGTTTGACATTTCATATTACCCGCGGGACATTTCTGAAAAATAGGGTTACAGTCGTGTAATATAGTGGTACAGTACGTTGGACATCGTTGCTATAGCAGTAGTTGAAAATGATTTTTGGTGACTCGGTATTGCGTCGTGGAGCTGGCTGCTTCGTTTACACTAGTCTTGGGTTAGCCCCTACCGTGGTCTCCCATGGTAGTCAGTCACTATTTAGTTCATTAGCTTTATTTATTTTTTGTAATGCTTTCCTGTACCATAGTCAGCTTGTCTTGCTCGTGCCATACGATATTACTGCCAACGTTTGATTTTATCGATGTCAACTATTCGTCAATTTTTTTGATGAACTGACCTATAATTTCTATAATAATTTCTATAATTAAACTCTTTGTAGAATTACTTAACCGAATGGCTCTGAAAAATGAAATCGTTACTACCAATGAGGGAAGCCTTTGTATCTGTACATTGTCTTTTATTAAACTAAAAAAATATCCCTAGGGACGTGTCAGTATTTGCAAGAAAAATTTAGATTTATGTTATTGCTATAATACCGAAAAAAGTGTAGTATTCAACTTCTTGTTGAGCGTGACTGGTTTTCTGCTACAGTTATGGACTTGGTGATGGAAATTTCTCACCGACGCTAATTTAGGAGAGAAGATTCAACCTCCTTCTCTTGGTCGCTTTGTTGTAATTTGACGCTTTGAAAAAGAGGTAGACTGCCTTTCTCAGTTGCATTTAGTAATTTTGTAAACTGTCCAGGCTGAACAACGACTAATTCGCGCTATTTGATCACTTACCTCATTTAAGGTATTTAATTATTCCAAATATGACGTGTTCAGCATGCTGTGTTCTACTTAGCTCACTGTCCATCAATTACAGGATTCAACTGACTATAGTATTAATTTCAGTTTAATGTTTCTCACTAAGGCGTAGTTGGTGTCATATAATTGTAGCTATATAATTTTTCTGTGCCATTTAGACCATGAAGTACATAAGTGTCGTTGAACTGTGAGTGATGTAAAGAGACTGTCGCACACTCTGAACGTTCTATTAAGTTATATGAGTCGTAAATTGTGTAGAAGTTATTTGTGAACTTGTAGCCACTGAACTTGTTTTCATCTTGCTGCAAGCCGACCCAATGTGCCGAATTAATTTAGTTATGTTGCAGATAGCGGGCTTTTTGTGCTAGTTTCTTTCATTGCAAAACAGACACAATTTCGTTTGCAGTTCAAATTCTGATTGTTCAGTTTAGGTTAAAAATGTTAGATATTGCTTAAAAACTCTTTTCAATGCCTGTAATTTTTTAGTGAATTACTGGTATCATGACTGTCGATGGTCTAAAACGCGTTTATTCGACACATCTGGGTAATTTCACGCATTTTGTTTCCCGTATCAGTATTGCTGTGTTGTATGTAATTTTTTTTTTATTACATTTCCTTATACGTTTCTCTCTTGTGTGAGGGCAATGCACATTACGCTAGCGACCTACTAGCGGCATAGTTATGTACATATTTGTTTTTTCTTCAAATTTTCTAATTGTTAACTAGAGCGATGCATCCGCATGGTAAAGAACACTGAAGCTGATCAGACGGTGATCGAAATACTTGACCATGTCGGTCAGTGTACGCACGGAACTGGATATTCTCTAAAATGCCTGTTGATGTTAGATTTGCCACCTGGTTATTCATCTTATAATATTATATTGATATTGTTTTACATCTTTTCTCATTGTATTTCAGTCTAGTTTCTGTATGGTGCTTGCACCTGCGTTAAGTTGTTTTGTTCATTAGTTATAAATCACTTTAATGGAATACTTTTGTCACACTAGCTTAATCATTTTATCGTATCAATTCTCATCGTAACACGAGGCGAGTAGCGATTATTTAGTCATAAGTTACCAAGATTACCTTGCCCAATGGAAATGGAAAAAAGGAAGAGAAATATAGATTAGCATTAGCTTTTTTTTGCGACGGATTGCCCTTTCGTAGCCAGAAAGGGGAAATCGATATGAAAAAAACCATTGCGAAAAAAGACACTAAGGTGTCACTACGTTGTTACTTAAGTATTGGGCTCAGACCAGATCAGAAAAGCCCCCATCCTCAACTAAGTGATTCCATAGTGATTAAACAAATGATGAATTGTTCCCATCTGCGCGCTTCTTTGAAAATGAAGGAAGACCTTCCTGTTGAAGTCTGGATGGTAGTACCGTTAACGTAAAGCATGTTCGATGGGCGCATTCATATGTGTTCAAAAGTGGCCTGTACCTACGTGTGGCGTTCACAGGAGCCCCTCTGCAATATGCATAAACCACTGTTTACAGGGAGGCTTCACTCGTCTCGCAGCTTTGAAATATTTTCGTTCATTATTTCACTTCTCTCTAAATATTTTGCTACGTGTGCATTCAAGTTCATTAATTTCCAAACTAGCTATTGCTATGATGTTGAAGCAGAATTATATTACAGCTAATTTTGTTTTAAAGAATCCGTTAGAGTGGTGGACTATTTTCTATTTGTTTCTGCCTGAGAATTACTTTATCAGTTTGGTATCAGACACGTTTCGTGCGGGTGCTACGTTCCAAGCTATTTTGACCCGAATTTATCGTAAAGTTGTCATTTGTTAATTTCAGTTTATCGGAAGAAAATTTGATTAAATTATGTTATCAGTAATCCTTTCTGAAGGATTTTATTGTTTCTGCGACCGACGTAAATTTATTTAAATTTACTTTTGTATTTTTTGTAAATATTCTTTATTTGTATGTATGTGTACATAATGTAGAGTGTTGTAAACGGTTCCTTTGCTAGACGGCCTCTTTTTATTATTGAAGCGAATTCATAAAACGGGTGTTAGACATAATTGAAGTATTCAGGGTTTCGCGTCGGCCAGGGAATTTATAGCTCCTTTTATTTTGTACGAACAGACTGTGCTGAAATGGTAAAACATTTCCTGTTGGGATTTGAGGCTGTTAAATGTTCCGCGCCAGCACTTAGTCTTGTTTTTATTTCTTACTAGTGACATTCAGTTGACGTTTGTGAATCTGCCATGGATTTGAATGTAGTATTACAAGTTGTGTGTTCATCGAAGCGTGTTGTATGACTGCCGGTCTCCATAGAAGCTCTGTTCGTTGTGTTGTAAGGTATTGGACCAAAGTACATGGACGAATGAAGCGAACGTTATTGACAACCAACGCATTCGAGCCTGTCAGTTACTATTTTGCATAATCGTTTGGATGACTTCGAGAAGGAGAATTGGTAAAAATCGTTTAATTTTGTGTGCTTGCACCGTACATGCACACCTCGGCGGTTTGGGCCACCAAACCCGATGAATGTGTGATGACTGAAAAAAAGTGAGGGTAGCTGTTCCAAGCATAAAAGTATGAATCGACCTTTGCATCCACTCTCACACACTTCACTTAAAATATGTATACCTAGGCATATTGCGTATATATATTTACGCTGTTACTTTCATCTTTCACTTTTATCTTGTTTCATAAAGTTCCTTCCTAACTTACTGCTACTATGCTTAGGGGATTTTATGTGCGAACACTCATTGTGCATAGGTTCTTCTTTCTCTTAACTACATTTATGATGTCTTTCTTCTTCTCCACTTTTGAACACCATTGTTGTAGTTAGGGAGGCTTAAAATAACTGGACTAATTTCATCTGTATACATATTCACTCATTTTGTTTAAAAGTGAGACTTTTCATTGGCTGCTCCCTGATTAAAATCTAATCTGGATATCCCTGCTGTTTTTGTAATGTGAGGAATTTCATAACGCTCTCGCCTAATTATTGTTTCGCTCCTGGCATTTATTGCTTAGACAGTTAGAGTGAAGTTAGCGTCCACATTTTGTATCCGACTGTGTACGCCCCTCAGAAGGAGGCAGTTATTATATCGCCCCTCTGGGAAATAAAACTAGTGTATCTATGGGAATTAGCGCTCATACGGGAAATATATGAGCTCTCGAGCTAAAGATTAGGTTGGCCTTCCATGTTTTGAAATAGAATAGGTTTTCTGATGTTACGAACCATTTTTTTGGTTCACTGCTGTCCTGTTTTCCAGCACGTACTACTTTCTTCTTCAACTTAAATTTTATTTCGTGAACTTCTTTCTCAACTCAATGTTTCTATGCACCTAGTGCAAAGATTTATCATTTCCTCAACTCCATAATAAATGGTGCCTTTCTCCTTCCTCTCTTTGGAACTCCTTTGATGTCAGGGGAGGCTTGAACTATCTAACTTTATCTGTGCACTCTTCCTGGAGTTCATGTGTTTTGCATTTTCAACAGTGTGACCAACTTATGTGACGAAAATTGACTGTACTATTCTATGTATGTGCCAAGTAGATGTAGCTTTTGTTGTATAGTATGAACTCTGTGTACTAACTAGTCATTACTACCAGTTCCCGTCAGTGCTTTAAAAATTTTGAGTTACTAGGGTGCTAATGATGCAAGTAATTTTACCCGGTAAACTCGATACAAGGTAAATTGACTTCTCAATGACTTTGTATTTGTACAAATTAACTACTCGAAAAATTAATCGAATTTATTAATCTTTTTTCGAGGTCATAATTTTAGAGAGCAATGTAAGCAAGAAAGGCGCTGACTTTCGTACTTAATAAAGGCTACAGTTCATTAAATTGTTTTTATACTTTCACTTATATTATCAGAAGCTTTCAAGTATGAAAACTCCATTAGTTTCGCATTAGTACTGGAAACAAATTACGAATCGCCACTATTTAAAAGTAAGCTACTTTGAACGTGTTACTGACGTACGCTATCATCTGTTCAATGCTGTATCGAGGGTGACCTAAATTAAATTTGGATATTTCAGAGCATTTAAGGACGTGTATAATTCGATGTACTAGTACTACTAGCAAAACTTTGATTTCTACTTTACCTTTCGTTGCAAACAACTTTTCTGTCTACGCTCCTTTGTAGTTACATACCCCTTGTAGCCAAGTGTAAACGAATAATCCTAAATTCGTTGATAAATACCCTGAGCAAAAGCACTGGAAAGGCTGAATTTTACGATCCACTGACACGCTTGGTTAAGGAATAGAAGAAAAACACGAAGTTGTTTAAGTGTTAATGAAAAGTATGCGAATATCAGCAGCCCTTTAACACATCGACTGCGATGGATTCAACTTAGGTTCAACATTCAATTCAAATTTAAAGTCAAGAATTAAAAAATTCAAAAATAGCAAACCTTAACTAAGTACGTTAAATACCATTAATTTAAAAAGAGGGGGAAATAATTTTCCTAACGACCAATCGATGGGTCGAATCGCAGTCAACGTTTTAAGGGTAAGAAACCGATGTGCCAGTTTAAACAATATGACTCTAAAATATGAAGATTAAGCCCACTTCTAACGCCACAGCTACGGATTTTATGTTCATTTTTGGCGTGGTGAATTTCTCTCAAATTCATCATGCATTCCACCAGTCAAGAAGGGGAAGTTCTTGTGATATAACAAATGTAGGCTATTGGAAAAAGTAAGGACATTTATTGGCTTAGTTCTTTTAGGAGCCTTTTTCATCTTGTATCATAGTTGTCAACTTTCAGCGATGGGAGTGTAATTAAGCTATCGTCTTGACTCAATAATCTTTAAGGGTTTTATGCGCGGGATAGTTCAAAACCTTTTCTAGACAATTTCATTAAGCATGACAATGGCGGCAAATTGTTACATGAACTGAAACATAAACTCAAGCTTTCAACTTCAAGTGTTGCGTACTTTATCAGGTCCTCACTAACGCCTGTTCTTTACCGAAGTTTACATCACTCAACTTTGAGCTCAAGGCACTCATTTCAAAGGTCCCAATAAATAACCTGGAAACTGTTAAATACGGAGTTCACAAGTTGTCTGATCATCAGCGTGATCTTATCACGATTTTTAACTGTTTTATTATTTCATAATAACTAATGAAGCGAGCGATACCAACACAGGTGAAATGAAAGTCAAAGTCATGGATACAAGAAACTTGTCGTTTGAATCATAAAGTTCGAGTTAAACCACTGAGCAGCTACTATACTGTCATAGACTACGCGTATAATAAGTATATCTCTGATATTTACATAATTTGGACCTAAAGTCTATGAAGCTAAATATCTCACGGGGTTCAAGCTAGAAGGCGAACCCTAAAAAGGGGGCAAGAACTGCTATGCAACTGGATAAGTTTCTGCACCACGTCGCGTTCCATTGACATAAATACTTATTTGACGGAGATCGTGCTTCTGTGTGTCTCATCACATGAATTTACTAAAAAATATGGGAGCTCGGAAGTGAATATTCATGAAATAGAAAGGAACTATAAACACAACCTACAATATACACTAAATGTTTTTGCCTGAAAAAATACATAGTAGCATTTTTTTTATAGTTTTAATTCAACGAACAATTAACTGGTCGTAGTTTCCTCACTTTAGCGTAATCTGAACAATGCACATACCACCTTCACAAATTCACACGATAGAGCATAGGTAGACAATTGAAAAACATCTCATATAAATATTCCATTAAGAAAGTTGGGTATCTCTAAAATTTAATTATGACAATCAATTTGCAACGCACGAGCATCATGGCATTCGTTTAGGGAGAAGCCATCAATGAACTTCAATAAATGGTAATGAAACCCATTTACAGTTTACGTACAGTCGAGACGCTGGTACACTGAACACAGAAAAGGAAATAAGGCTACCTAATATTAGGTTGAATAAAAGATATCCATTGGAAAAATCAAACAAGTAACAAACAAATGTAAGTGCATCTAAAGTGTGAGAACGAACACGTTATCAAACGCGTGGCACAAAATTTGAAATAACTAGTGAACATGGAAAACGTACTTCACGACACTATCCAAACTACGACATACTTGAACCAAAAAGTTGGAGCCATTTACATACTAGACACTCCAGGTCTTTTTCACGAATGTGAGAGACTGTGTTGAACTAAAATTAAGTGAACTCCTACACACCGCTTCAGAGTAAAGAATGCGTCAAGCTTCAGGCGCCAGAGGACTAATAATTGCAAATATTTGTTTTTATGGCATCTGCACCTGACAATCGTCCCCTACTCTGTGATCCATCGACCGCATCTGGCCAAAGGCAGAAGGCATGCACGGTTGGTTACAAGTGTCGGGCGAGCATCTTAACAGAATCTGCAGCCATGCAGAGTCCAAAAGCTTTTTCTTATACGAAGTTCTAGCAGCTTTTTCAAGTAATAGTTGAAAATATTCCTTAGATGTATGCATTTTAAGTATACTTTATAACTGGTTTCAAAGAATGACGCAACTATGTTGCCACAACCCAGAAAGCGTTGATTTAAAACCAATTTAGTCACGATTGATCATAAGTTTGTTTCAGCCTCCGCTATAAGTTCAAAAGGAGGAAGGATGAAAGCACCATTTAGTGTGGAGTTCAGGGATCGCGGAATCTATGCACAAGATATGTTCCCGCACAGGATCACGTGCTCATAGAAACAGTAAGTTGAGAAACAAGGTTAGAAAACAAGATAAAAGTTTAAGAAGAAAGTCGGACGTGCAGAAAAAAAGGACAGTGGTGAACCTGAAAAAAGATGGTCCTTAACAAAGCAACTAAACCTTGTGTTTAAACAAGTAGAAGGCGTGCTTAACTCGCAGCTCGAAACCTCACATTTTCCTCCTGGGAGTGCTAATTCCCATAGATATAATAGCTGTACCTCCCTAAAGAGTTACTTAATCACGAAAATTAAACCTAATTAGCATTGTTTTATAACCGCCCTTCACGCATTTGAATAATTACAGCCAAGACGCCATGTTCAGAAAATATACTCACCCAATTTTTCTCAACTCGATATGACTGGGACTAACTTGTCAACTGGGAAAAGTTCCCACTATAATTCTTTTCAGTGTAACAGCACAAACTATTTGTTCATAAATCGTTCCACCATCGAAGATTTTAGATCCGCCCCCTCAATCAGCTTATCATTCAAATAGCAGCGTACAAAATAACAGGTAATAAATGCTTCTAAGAATGTGATTCCCTTTCGATAAAATTAAGATTAATCCGTTCCTTGCGTACTGGAACATGTGAGTACTACTAAGTAAATTGCTCATTCAAGTACCAGTATAAATGAATGACATTTCATCTGTTTTGCGACCTTTTTAAAATATAAATTTCATCATATGAGATGAAATATCATATAGTCGAACTTTTTATACTTCTTTGGAAGGATAAAAATATATTCTAGCAGTTCAAGTCGATTTCACAATTCTGCTACTTCTTACCTCACCAAACTAACCGTAACAGCAGCAAAAACGCTGTGAACGTAAGAGCTATCTTCAGTGATAATTTCCAACAGCTACGTATTACAATGAGGGAAATCAAAAACTGAACATCTCTTTACGAATCGCACGAAAAATCCTATGATGAATGACATCGAACTGAGACATTAATGTGTCGCAAGCCAGAGATGAAAGAAACGATCATACTTTTATCATTACGATCGGAGAGTAAAGGCTCAATGACGAGCAGAAAGGAGCGTAACATGAAACTACTAACGCACCTTCAATAATATATCGATTTTTTATTAACCTTGCAGTCAGACACTTCGTCTTTCCTGACCATGCCGTATCGAAAATTGTAATTTCCAGTCTCTAAATAGCTTGTAGGTACATCCATAATATATAGGTTCAAACTTTTAAAAGCGTGTTTTTTGATTCCGGGGAATTCAAACAATTTCTTCAGTAGTGAGATTTATAAAGAAATTCTAATAAGCTAAATGGCAAACTAAACTCTTTCACTCACAGTGAATCATTCTCAACTGAAATTACGAGCAAAATTGATCGAACGTTCTCCCACGCAAAAAACACAAAAATCCAGCAGTCTTTACGTCGAGTCACTTAAGGATTCAGTTATCATGAAAATTGCATCAGTTCTGCATAAAAGCTTTCTAATATTCCGACTTTCGACGAACAATCGGTAAGAAGCAGCCAGCCTCCAACGCTGGCAGTGTAGTGGTGACGGCCGCGTGTCAAACTCGAGCACTGTCAAACGGGGCAAGTGGTGACCTTTTCATTCTTTTGAATCATATTATTCAGAAAAATGAAGATGTTAACACATTTCACAGACTTAACAGTTTGAGAGCCCTACGTTCAGCGAAAAAAAAATTCGAAATGAAAGAATTGTACGAATGTTTGTAGGAACCAGTGCGCTCGATTAACGAGACGAATGCAAGGTGATATGTGCGTGCTGCAGCGCAAAAATTTCTTAATTATAAATTTTTGTATCCCATATTCTATTCCGGCTTCGGTCTTTCTGCGATTAAAACTTAATTTATAACAAAGCTCACCACAATAAATGCATGACGTCCGCCGTTTTGGCAGAAGTTAGAATTACGCAACTTCTTTTGCAGCCGTTGCTGAACGTTTAGATGTACTACATTCTTCGCAAGTAAAAATAGCAGCATTACCACAGTTAGATGTGAAACGAAAGCTAGTAATATTCTTTCTGTTCCGAAATAGTTACACCAAAAACATTCTCAGGCAGCTCAATAATACATAAAAATTTTCAATCTATTTTGTACTCATTACCGTAACAGTGAAACAAAATTACTCATTTATTTTCGAGTCTGCAAATAAATTTTATTTTCAGTCTGTTTTTTATTTTTGAGTAATTATTTTTGAAAAACCCTCTAAGTATTGTTGGTAACATCAACTATTTCGAAAGAGAGTGAGTAATGAACGGCTAGAGGAAGAAGACCCACAATATGAACAAAAATCAATGAATACAAGAGCAGCAAACTTTCAAAGCTTTAAATATCAGAAAGATGAAATAAGATAAATGATTCAACTGTGACACATGAAGTACATTTCAAATAGAGGTCTTTCAAAGCAGAAATTTGCGTATGCAATACGCGCGTTTTCAGATAAAAGCAGATCGGTAAAACACAACTTATCATTAAAGGAACGACATTTTCGCAGGAGTAAGAAAGCAGGGCAAAAAACATTTCTATTAGATAAAAAATTCTCATCGCTCTTATGACGTGGAAAGACCATGAGCCTAAAATGAATGATTTAAAACAGCATACCTATAACGATCATAAATAAACGTGCAGGTGAATACAGGAAAATATTACTATGAACATAATATGAATTCAAACACGATAGTACTAAAACGAGGTAATTAGAGCAGTTCAGCTCAGTTTTAATTTTATGTGAAGAAGAAAAAAAAACAGAAGACTCAAGCAAAGCATACGATGTGAAATGCGCTGGTCTCCACCAATACCATCTAAACCCACGGCTGTTCACGCGAAAAGGGTTAATTCGGTTATAAAAAGCTGGAGATGAGCAGCATTTATTTACAGTTCTAAATCTCAAAGGTAAACTGACGATTACAGGCACCATCAGTATATCTTTCAGAGTGCAGCGTAGAATTCAGCCAATTCCTGAGTGCCTCCCATATATATTGAAGATCAATTCCTTTCAATGGATACCCTCAGGGATACAGAAGTTGTAACATTAAAAGAATGCAGAAGAAGGTTCCTCATATCATTCTCAAACCGCTCATATATTATTACTTGCGTCCAAGAACAACAGTTACAACAGCATTCTCAAGTGCCTTCTCGACTTTTATCGTAAGATTCCAATTTAATTCCACGAATTATTTCAAAACTTATGAAACTTTTATCAAGTTTTCAAGACACTACCGAAGAATTTCAAATGGGTTCAAATATTAACAGTGTTAAGACATTCGTTCATTTGCGAGTCGGACAGAGAACAGCAAGGTAAGTTAAGGGTCTATGATGCAAACCTAAACCGGCATGCAACATGCGTTTCTGATTTCAAGGAATAGTAAGATACGTTTTCAAGTTTTTCATAAGATGTAATTGGCAATCATATCGAGAAATTCAAGAGTGCCTCTCCTCTCGAGGACACCACGTTCAAAAATACGCTGGAAAATTCAACTCGGACTTGATTATAGACTATAAGTTAGTTTCAAATCTCCCTAGTCCGATCAAATGTGATTCAACTTCTCCAGTTCTCCTTGTGAAATAAAGCTCCACTTCACACAATCTCGTGACAAGCCCGATGGCGCCAACTTGCTTGGATCACCTCGCACTTATTCGAAACATCAAAGGCAGATTCTCAACAAGGATTGGCTTAAAAGGCTCGGCTATGTCACAACCGTCCATACTTAGGTCCACGTATTAGGGCTTTAAGTTCATTGAAAACTCTGGCTTTTATCAGCTGGACACCATCGACGAAATCCTGCATATATAAAACGAAATCACTGACGTAACTGTACACCTTGCTCACATTTTTCCATTTTTCTACAATTAAAGAAATTTTTCTTTAAAATTATTTATAAGCCGTAGATAACAAGGTATTTTATTCATTATGCATCACGCGCTTTGAAACGCAGGTTATTATAACAATGCGTTAGCCCTAACAAATATATTTCTATTTTTGTTAAGGATTAACACTATATTGTTCAATTCTCGAATAAAATTTGGACTAAATCCAATCATTTAACACGTTCCCTGCGTATTGGGCCACATGTGTACCAACAGGAAAATTACCCATTTATGTTCCGGTATAAATGAATGGCATTTTTATCCATTTCACGATTTTTTCAAAGAATAAATTTTACCAAATGAGGTAAAATGTTGTCGCGCAATTGTATATTTCACATTTATTAGGAAGAATGAAAATTTATTCAAGTAGTAAAGTCGATTTCCCTATTCTGCTACTTAATTCCTAACCAACCCAACCGCTAACAGCCGCGGAAACGCAGTGAACGTGTTAAGTTAATTTTTTTCCTTTTTCAATACACAAGAAGGTGCGAGATAACCATTAAAAAGATTTTATGAATTTATACTAATTATTGATGTTCTCCTTCATCTAGATGAAATGGTGAACAAAAACTTCAAGTGGTGAAAAGAAACACTATAGCTAAGTAAGAATCAGCCGTAGAGATTTATTGCGAATAAAAAATTTAACACTCAAGTTTTAAACGAGTACAAATGTACCACGAAGGAAACAGATTCCCTTCAGAGTGCACTACAAAAAGCGGACAACTCAATTTTACGCTAACAACTTAAGGAAAAACCAGAGGTTTCAGTTAAGTCCAAGGCATTGCGTGCAGCGTGAACTTATATTCAGGTTTCGTCTACTCATGATAGTAATTTCTACATAACCGGTAAAATTGTTTTCATAAAATTTCTCGTCCAGAACCAAACACACATTATGACATAATACTCCGGCATGGTCGAAGCTCTATCCTCTCACACACTCTTCATACTATTATATACGAACGATGCAGCAAAATCGTCACTGAGAAACGCAAGTCAGCATCGCACTAACAAGGAGCGAAGTGTTGAAATTTCGCACACGGGAACTAGAGCTCCTGCAAACAATATTTGCTCGTAATCGCCGAGAACTTTCCCCCAAAATAACGCGTGTCGCCGAAATAAAAGAAGGCCAATACCTACAAATTGTTGAACAAGAAAACATTTTCTTTCTCTTAAAACAAAATAAACGAAAAGTTATTAACTAATATATTAGATGATTTAGAAGACATCCAGAGCCACAGATTCGACCCGAAAGCTGAACCGCTGTCACTCTAGTTTCTTTACATTGCGTAGTTCAACTTCTCATAAGCTAATAAAATAGCACTTAGAAACGAAGTATATAAGAGAGCAGAAAAACTATTTCCTTGAAGTTGTGACTAAAACTTTTTGCTTTCGGATGTCATTCATTACGCTCAAGAACTCAGTCCGAATAACAATTAACATAACCACATGCCTATACTAAAAACATTGTTGCTCATCTAAATCGAAGAATGGGTTTTTTCACGCAAATGGTCGCAAGTAGTGACATCATTATCACTTTTTAAAATTAAAGCTCCTTCAATTGTTATCGCCTAAGAACCTTTGAGAGTACAATTATTTCCAATGTAAGGCCAATGGGATCCCACACACCAGATGCTGACCGATTGACAAGAACAAGACTGCATATTCACAAAGCTTCGTGTGATATTGACGTTTAGCTCTCATCTGACACCAGTGTGCCAGTGCAGTAACAGAACCTTTAATGCGTTCCGAACGCAGAAGCAACACCTGATGGATAACTAGAAGAACATTTTTCCCCACTCATTCTCTGGTCACCCAACCGAGGGATTCAAAAACATGACTTGAACCCGGTTTTTGCACATCTATGGAATTAAGATCAATATTCGAAATGCTAAAGAGCAATGAGTGATGAAAAAAATTATGATCACAGTCCGCACTAACTGAATAAGTAGTTTACAATATTTTACAATAGACTTTCAGTTTCATGTAGTTAATATATTGCATTTCATTTAATAATTTACCAAGTTGCACACACGAAAGAGTTCCTATGCATGAATTTTTCTAGTAAAATCGGATTTCAAGCTTCGAACTCGTCCTCAAGCATAAGTTATTTTCCTGGCTCTATCATCAACTGCGCTGCTAAAATTGAAGCTCAGATGCGACTTATGAAATTCCATTGAAATCGAGTCGCCGCGCTTACAACAGCAGATGAGGAAGCCAAAAGAAAACTCGTGAAGCGCCTAATGAGAATGGGACGACACTGATAAAAATACAAAAAAAGACTGGAATGGCTACTCATAATATTAACGTGACTGATGGCACTTTCACTGTAACCAGGGTCTCGCCGAGAGTGAAGAATGATGAAAGGAAATGACTGCTCTGAACACAAGAATATAATTGAATT
The DNA here is from genome assembly GCA_030386875.1 of Morinoia aosen. Lineage (NCBI taxonomy): Eukaryota > Metazoa > Arthropoda > Malacostraca > Amphipoda > Talitridae > Morinoia > Morinoia aosen. Next base: position 18,540,365 of record CM059567.1, on the reverse strand, counting down.
CGTCATTTAAAAGATTATTCATTTTTAAATTATGGACAGACTGAAAATTCCTTCATATCGCACCACGCAGGAAGGATATGAAGATGAGGAATTATGTGACATCATACCAATAAAAATCACTGGCATGAATGACAGGCCACGTAAACAAAAAATTAAACCTTTCTCATTTTATTAAATCAAGATATAAACCTGACATCCCCTTTCCCGCTTTTGTTTAAAATATAAACAATACAGGCAGAAGGAAACCCTTGATGTTGCGATGTAAGCAATGCTAGAAAGTGCAGCGCGTAACTATTTCCATTTCAAACCGTAAAAATCGGGCACTTGAGTAATTCAAAATCAGACGTATTGTCCGAGTGCAAGAAATATTTATATTCACTCCCCTCAGAATAGGACCACACTACACAACATCAAGAGCCAAGTAAGCTGCAATACTCGTTCGTGCCAATGGACACATCTTACACTACTACAGACAGCACGGATCGAAATGTACTTCATTTTAGACTAAACGCATGAGGCTCAACTGTTACTATCATTTCGGGCGCTGATTTGAATTAGTGGAGGTGATTCGAAATTCATCAACAGTTTCTCGGGTTTTCAAAACCAATATTTTAAAAAAGCCTATATTGATATTTAAATATGTATACAACGATATCAAGAAGCCCAAAAACAGAGGTACTTGAGCATCACAAGACATTTTACGTAAGAACTGTGAGGCGGGTTCAGATGTTCAATGGTTGAATTTTGCAATAGATTTCTTTTTATAGATGGATGTTACGAAATCTCTATTCTAAAGAACGCTAAAGAATTTTTTCCATAACAAGCAGCTGATTTTCCATGTTACGTTTGGGCGAACTCAAGATGTGCTAGAGTCATAATCAAAAGTTCTATTTCAACACGACTATAGCCCGTCAGACGTGCAAAATCCTCTGGAGGCAAATTAAAATACTGCTGATAAATAATGTAACAGCAGAGAAGTATTAATAAGTATTGGTCAGTCTAAAACGCACAAAATCATGACGACCTCTGCACACTTGCCTATGCTCAAAATAAAGCAAGTTCCACGAAATGAATCTTATCACCAGACTGAATTGAACTTATGAAAACTAACCACATCTGAAATGAAACTAAGAATTTGCCAGTAGTTAAATAAAAATAGATATTTCCTCAACACACAAGATGGATGACGCTCCGGGCAAGCAGCTGTAACGTTCTCACAAAACGAGCGCAGAAGTTCAGCTCCTCGCGCTGTACGGGCACACAGAGTCAACTAGTCCACCACATGCTACCGTCCTCATCTGAAGCACAGGAGTTCGAGACCAACAGCAATGTACAGCCATCGAGTACAAAAAATAATACAAAAAAGAAGGTAAGACGCCAGCAATTTTCAGCCCTCTTGGCCAAAATCTTCTGTGAATTTTTTCAACTTGTCCAGATCAGCTTCGTTGACAGACGGTTTGGCATCGGCCAGGGAGCGCAGCATGTCGCTCTGTAAATTAAATGAGCAAAGCGAATGAGAAAAGCATTTGTCGTCATATCTAAGAAGCTAATGTAAAAATAAATACAATGTCATCACACACAGGAAAAGGAGAGCAGCTCCTAATGAACAATAACACCAACAATGAAAGCAAATGAATACAAATACGGTCAATACTAACATAAAAATTAAGAAATGTAAACGCATGGTTGGAAGACACGGAATCGTCAGGATCCAAAAGATACAAAAATAGAATTAAATGAATGAATCTTTCAATTTAGCTTGCTAGAGCACATACAACGTAATTTATAGGTACGTGATTAAATTTTCCCGCTAAGACTCGCACTCTTTGCACTATTCATGGAGATGACCACCCTCAATAGGGATAATCGAAGCAAGACAAAAGGTATCCGCAGCTGAAAGCATTCAGACTACGGGCCTTCGTCATGTATTTCTTGTCTTTCATCACTTACAAATTTCGAAGCCATTTTCGATTGTGTAGCCAGAAACGAATAGAACAATTAAAATCAATATTTTTGTTAAACCATTAAGTTTGTTCACCCACACACCCATATTGAGATATTCTACAGTGTGAGTAATTTAGAAATCAAACTAACATTGATCAATTCAAAGCAGTTCGAATGATGTAAAAAATTCTACAGTCCTCTCAAAAGGACAGAGAGTCTGAACCAGCACTTGACATCATTCCAGGGATTCATTGATATTTTTAACTTTACCCCCTTTACAAACAACAGGGGCAAACAATTCAGCACCACAAACTTCTTGGAACATTCTTCATCAGAGATCGCCTAACTCAATGATCAATGTTGGTAATATACAGGGTGTTGTAAAACTATTGCTACAAACTTTTAGTAAATATTGATTGATACAAGCACTATTTCGTCAATGAACAAAGTTTAAAAACTCTTCGTTGATGAGATATTATGCATACTAACTTTTAAGATTCATGTTTCTCAGCACGACAGCGAATTCGCAAAAGACAGGAACAGAGCAATGAGGAGAATAAGAATTAGCAAATTTAGGCAGGATTGACGCCATACTCATTTATTCTCATTTGTGAAAAGCCTAAAAACTTACTATTCCCAAATTTTAAAAAATATCCAGATTAAAGAAATTTATAGAACTGTTCAGTTAGTAACTTCGAATTTGTACCGTAATCATTTGTCACCCAGTATCATGACACTGTACCGATAAGATGAATCGCCTAACAAATGCAGAAATGCCTGATATGCGTTTCGTCAATAGTTTTGCTGATGGTAATGCAAGAATGTACCAAGAACGTTACCCCAATAGACAGGTGCCTGTTCATTAATTATTCACTGGTTTGCACCGAAGATAGCGTGAGAACAGAAGTTTCAGCTGAGTGAATGCTGGTCGCCCAAGACAGCTTGGTCTGGATCATGAGGAAGATCAGTTGAAAAAACGTTCTCACAAAACGAGCCAGAAGTTCAGCTCCTCGCGCTGTACGGGCACGTCAACTAGTCCACCACATGCTACCGTCCTCATCTGAAGCACAGGAGTTCGAGACCAACAGCAATGTACAGCCATCGAGTACAAAAAATAATACAAAAAACAGGGTGCGTACAGGCTCTGAGGTTCAAAATTCCACTACTTTTTCATGACTTTTTATGCCAACCAAATCACATTTTCACTACCTCTCTCTGCCCAAAATAATGTCACACAAAGTTAAATTGCAGCACAATAAATGTATTTCAGTCATAAACTTCACAGAACATTCATCATTACTTGCAGGTCTTGTTTTCATAAATGTGTAAATGATCATCACAACACCAAACAGTCATGCTGGACAGTTCAATAGCATCTGCTATGCATTTGCCAGTGCATTAAGTTTGTCATTAATTTCCGCATTCAGCCCCTTGAGTTGTTCTTGCTTGTCTTTGGCTGATTTCCTCAATGCATTTGACTTTGCCAGTAGGCGCAAATCATTCTTGTCCTCTGCCTTCCGTGCGAAGCTGTCAGCATCCTCCACCAGCGCTTGCAGACTCTCCTCCATCCTCTTCCGTTTTGTCTTCAGGTTCTCCACTTCATCCAGTTCTCTCTTCCTCTTCTCTCCCTTCTTCTGCTTCTCTGCCTCTTCCTTCTTTTGATCCAGGTAGTGTTGATAGCGCTGTCTGCCCTGTGAAGCTGAAAAGAGGAGTTTCTTGGAAATGTCAACCTTGGAGATACCTCCTACATGTTTGATGTGGTCCATGACCACTCTCTGCGCCACGATGGTGTTCTCACCCATGTTGACTTCCATGAGCTGCTTGCTCACAGAAAAGCCCCTTTCCACTGAAGCCTGGCCATGTGACAGGACCAGTAGCATCTTCACAACCAGCCACAGTTTCTTGAGGGAGGATGTGGCCAGCTGGCTGCTCCAGAAGACATCTAGCAAATCAGTGTCTTGCTGAAAACTGTTGAAAGTGCTGATCTTCCTCTGTGCCTCATCAAAGAACTCTGAAAACTGGCTCATCACCTCATCGATGTCACCCTGTGGTAGCCTCTTAGCATCGCTGAGCAGCTGCAGACAGTTTTTCAGCATGGACTTGGTCTTCTCTCTCTTTGTGCGATCCACAAAGACACTTGGCACCAGCCAGCCCATGTTTCGGGCCAACCCGAACTTCAAAGGTGACTTCTCAACAATCTTCTTGATGACAGCAACAAGGAAATTCTTCACATCATCCCTGAAGGAGAAAGCAAGCCTCTCATTCACTTTCTTTGCAGCCATCTGATCTTTCAAAATACTTGCAGCAACAAAGCCAGGGTCAATCTTGCTATTTTGCAGGTAGATGGTCTTGTCATTGAAGTCAAGGGCAGCATACTTAGCTGGTGTGGTCAGTTTTTCCAGCACCTCTGCTTTCACACACCTCTCCAACAGAACCTTCAAAATCTTGATGATGTCATTGCACATGAAAGGCAGGAGTGGCGCGTCTCCTTGAAACTTTTTGAGAAAGGGGTTCAAGATCTTCGCAACTGACAGGAACGCTTGCACCTTGGCCTCGAAGAGGGGGTCCAGTGAGAGTCCTTCAATTGTCTTGTACGACTTCCCTTTCGGCTGTGGAATGTTACCAGACTTGACAGCCTGGACAAACTCCTTCAGATGTGGCCACAGTTCCAAACCCCTCTCAGCAACACAAACATTCTCCAGCCATCTGCAAAAAAAACAAAAACAAAGTGTGCATGTGTGTGAGTGAGTGTCAGAGGTACTAGCAGACTCTGGTACTGCTGGCACGGTCTCACTGCTCTCAGTCTGAGCCTCTGAACTGCCCTCAGCAGGCGTCGGAGGATCGGTCGATGGTTGGGAAGTCACGAAAAAATCACCGATCTTCGGGTTGGCAAGTCTCGTCGTCTGAGCTTTCACGTTCTTGGCATGCTTTGTTCCTTTTGCATGACTCCTCACCGCCGCTATTCCATTGTTGGCGATGTCAAACTCCGACTCGCACGCGGTGCAAACCGCCATTGTTTTCAGTTTGGGATGCGGTGCTATCCATTGTTGAAAGTCTTTGTCTCGCAACCACAAGTTGTTGAAAGAACAACTGCCTGGCATGACGATAATTCCTCAGCTCAGTCTCGGCACCGTAACTCTAGTCACACACACACGGGATGGTCAAGACCGATGATAAAAACTCAGCTCGAAAATGTTCAACAGTGGCGACAGGTCAACAATGGTCCGAGCGAGCGCGTGTCTTCAGTCACACTGAGCGCGTTTGGTTTCACGTGACGCCTGAGAACCAATCAAAATCGCGGACACTAAAGACGTAGCTGTATCAACCAATCAGAGCCCAAGTAACACTCGAAGGTTACTGACAACGCCTCGCTCAACGCGGACCAAACGGAACGAAAATTTTCAACAGTAAAATTTTCTTTTCACGAAAATCCTAAAATTTCATGACTTTCAATGACCATTTTTAAAATTCCACTACTTTCGAGGCCTTGAATTTTATTTTCGAAATTCAACTACTTTCCATGCTTCTCCATGCCTGTACGCACCCTGAAAAAAGAAGGTAAGACGCCAGCAATTCCGTCGACGCCAGCAATTCCGTGGGTTGATTTCCGTCAAAACTCACGTACGAGCACTCGTACTGCAGCGGCAGCAATTGGAATTTAAGATCACACTGAAGTGTGGGGGAATCGGAATAATTATCATCCGTATCACTTCCAGAGACTACTTACTGCAGATTATGCTCCTCGCAAACGATTCGCGCAATGGTTTTTAAAGCTACCTTCAACCGAAATTGAATGTTCCATTTCCACAATTTTCACGAATGGTAAACGAAAAACCCTCATGCCATTCATGAACATGGATACCAACATTGCTACACTGTCGATGTTTGGGCAGGTCTCGTTCATAATCAAATCACTTGCCCATACATTCTGCCAGAGCGCCTCACTTCGAATGTTTACAGAATCCTTCTTGAAGAAGTTCTTCCGGATTTATTGGCCGATGTTCCATTGGATATTCGTGGAAGAATGTGGTTTCAGCATGACTGAGCTCCCGCACATTCTGCTGGAACGTGAGACGTTTTCTTGACCTTCAATTTCCAAATCGATGGATTGGTTGTAATGGTCCTGTGCCCTGGCCGCCAAAATCTCCTGATCTGACTCGGTTGGATTTTTTTTGTGAGAGCACATGAAAAGTTTGGTTTATGAAACACCTATCAAGTTGGAAGAAGACCTTGTAACCAGAACTGCAGTCGCTGCTGGAGATATTGCTGAGATGCCTGGAGTCTTCGGCAACGTACGCAACTCCCTCCGATGGAGGTGTCGCACTTGTACCGATGCTCATGATACAAATTATGAACAATTACTGCAATGAGGTCCTTGTTACTAATAAATAATCTGTTGTTAATTGGTTTTTGAATTACCCATTTGTGTATTAATAAACAGAGCGTAGCTAATAATCGGCGTTCTTATTTTACAGATCGATCAGTTTATCTCAAAAACGAAGCATTTTTAAATTTTTTTTCACTGATGAAATAGTAGTTATTTCAATATTTTCTATTAGTAGCCGAAGTTTGCACCAACAATTTTGCAACACCCTGTATATAAAGAGGGTCAGTTACACATGTGACTAAAAATAGACCAAGACAGCCATTTTTGATACTTTCCCGTTCTACGCTAAAGGTTACTGCCAATCTCCATAAAAAACCATTGTCAGCGGACCGCCTCCCAATTCAGTTTTTATTCTCATACTCTGCTTTTTTGCTAGCGAGCTCGCTTCGTGTCTCTTTGTTTCGATAAGTCAACTCTGCAAAGCAAAGTAGGCAGGTTCGATCCGGCCGTGCTATTCGTCCCAGGTATCTCACTATCATTGTTGTTCACTGTGCTTATGTTTATTTATATTATGAAAAAATTTCCCACCTATTCAATTACCTATAAAAAAGCACGTGTTATTTTGTGGCTGTGTTTTCCCTATCTCCTCAGGCCACTTTTTGTGTAATAATTCTCCTTAGAAGCATAAAGTAATCGAGGAAAAACAGCACAGGAAGTCACACAACGTCAGAGACCCTCATCCTTGTTTTGCCTACATGCACGCCCAACAAGACCACCACCATCTCATCACCGTGCTACAAAGACGAACCCCCCAATTTAAGTCAAGGCGCAAAGACCTCCAGAATACTCACCATGGAAACGACGGGCTCGAGGAGCTTATCGCCAGGTACCTGCTCCCAGCCCATCTCCATGGCACCTCTCTCCCCCGGCGAGCAGGGGGTGAGGAGGTCGTTGCATATGACGTTCGGGTCGGCACGTGACGGTCCTGACACCATCTTGAAGTGAGTCGCCGTCTGCACCTTGCGCACAGGCTGCATCAGGGCGTCGCGCACCACAATGTTGATGTCAGCACCCGAGAACCTGGTCCGTGGCATGATAAATTTATGCTTCCAATTTGAGGCAATGACACTTGAAATATTAGGGTGGCAAGAAGGATAGGTTCACTATTAATTAGAATACCATCCTATTTAGCTTGAATGTTGCATCATTAACTAGAATGTTACTTTACTAGCTAAGATGTTACTTGATTAGCAAGGATAATATTTTATTACCTTGAATTTTACTCTAATGAACTGGATGTGATTCTGCTAGCCACGATGTTTACATAATATCTGCAGTTAAAAGAAGCGAGTCAATAACAAATAATGCAAATTAAAGGAACTGAATTAATACTGCGACATCCTTTAGAGAAGCTCCTACAAGACAACAACATCCATGAGACAAGCAGACGAGCACAGATACATTTACATCCACTAGAACAGCAATCAGTGAGATTCAAGCACTGGGCTCGTAGAGAAGAGAATACCAGGATTCAATGGCTATAAAACAGGTATAAGCAAATTTTTCTGTCAAATCGATTATCAAGAAAACATGAAACGTAATTTAGAAGCACGTAAGTAGATCGAAAATTGAAACACAAACTAAATATTAGAAACCCCATGAGATAAACGCAAACGCTAAGCGATGAACAAAATATCTGATATATCCCGGTTTCATTGCGATTGAAGATTGATATCTTAAGTTCATTCAAGGTTTGATTTGCAGAAATGAATAAAATTAGTTTGCTCCCACACAAACGCAAAATCAAGCTACCTCGGGTAGGGTAAGAATTAGACTAATGATTGATTGATTATAAATTAGTTTTAGCCGCCCTTTACCACAACAAAGATGTTCAAAGAGAAGAAGGATGAAAGCACCATTTAGTATGGAGTTCACCAAACGTGAAATCTATGCACAAAAGGTGTTTCCGCAAGGGATCCCGTGCGCATAGAAAAAGGAAGATAAGAAAGAGGGTTATGAAACAAGATAAAAGTTGAAGAAGAAAGTCAGAGGTGCTGAAAAACGGGACAACGGTGAGCCGAAAAAATATGGTCCTTAACAAAACAAAAAACATTTCATTTCAACAAAAAGAAGGCCTACCTAACTCTCAGCTCGGGCCCTCATACATTTTCCTCCTGGGAGGTAATTTGACTAAAACAGTACACAAACTATGAATGCTGGAAAAGGCGACAACAGCAAGCAGAGTGAAAGAGCAGTTTTGTGTAAATATTGGGACAGTTTGACGAGTTCAAGATAAAACGATACTGCCCTTCAAGTTCAAGAGCGAGTGTACACGAACAACGTGTGGCAAACACTGACACAGCAAAGGACAAAGATTAAGGAACTTAGATTCCCCACAATTGAAGACAAGAAATTATTGACTAGCAAATGACCCTGAGTAACGCGATGAAAGCCTGATAGTGTTTGAATGTCGAGCAAGCAGTGTTGGCACATGTTTAGTTTCACCAGCACTATATGACAGCAAGTTGGGCTTCATCGTCCGGTGGAAGGCTCGCAGTTCTGTTCCCGGGAAAAATCTGATAACGGTAAAAAAGGAACTACTGTTCTTCTGTGAGCTACGAAAATGAACTATTGTCATCGACACAACTACAACGAGCCTCAGAAGTTCAGTGAACTAATTTTAGCTACGCAACGACCACATGACGCAACGAACCCTTCCGTCTGGCTGCCAAGTCTCCTGAAGTCATCCTCAGTGAGGCTGTGAGGCGTGTCCCCGAGGCTCAGCCTGAAGAGGTTGGTGCGGCCGTGTACGTCCGGCAGAGGGATGTAGATCCTCTTCTCGAAGCGTCGTCTGATGGCAGAGTCCAGCGTCCACGGGATGTTCGTTGCGCCCAGGACCAACACGCCGTCGTTTCCATTGCCCACGCCTGGTACACCAACACAGTTGCGTAATGTTTGCTATTTTATTGAATTAAAAATGCCAAAAACCATGAAGTAAGCTTTAGTTTCTAGCATTAGAATGGGATTTCCTCGAAAATTATATGGCTCTAGTTTTTAATTAACAAGTGCCAGCATCACAGCCAGTTTCATTACCGGGGAGCAACTTCTCTTTCTCACTAGAACACGATTTTTCCTACACACAAGTGAACTTGAGCTAACAAGATGCAAACAACTCACATTTGCGAACTTGAAATAACAAACATCTAACCCAGTTGAACTTGTAGCAGAGAAGGCCAGCGTCATACATTTAGGTAGTAAGTGAATAAATTTGTACTATTACGGAGAATAATTGTACTATTACTGAGAAAAAGTCAATACCTTAATTGCAATAAAGTATTGACGGTAGAGAATCAATTCAATATCAAAAACGTTATCGTATGAGTTCATTCTCAAATATAGACTAAATGTAAAAGAAAACGAAGAACCTAAGATGAAATGAACAAATTTACTCGCAAACGTTTTCCAATAACTTAATCCATCAACAATGCTTTAATAAAACTGTCCAAATATTCAAAAGATGAAAAATTACACAAAAAATTTACAAATTAGTCCCCCTAAAAAATTATTTGACCTCAGACAGTAACCTCCAGTTCAAATTCTGGTTAACTCCCAGATGCAATGACCATAGAATTCGATTTGAAAAGTTCCCAAATTTTTGTATGTCTTTCGTCCTTGTCCTTAAATTTCAACTTTTTGCATATTTTTATTGCATCCCTGATAATGAAACAAGTTATTGCGGAACGTTTGCGAGGAAATTCGTTCATTTTATCTTCGGTTCTCATTAATTAATTACTGTGTCTTAGATTTCCAAGAAACCTAGTAAAAAATGCCACATGACTCAGATTATCTAAATGGCAATATGAACCTGGAACGTACAAGCAAGTATCAGAATACCACAACCATCTTCCCAAGCTTCCACATCACACTGGCTAACAATGTTCAGGCAGTGTTGAATAAATTCCCAAGTACATTTCTAGATGTGACATCAAAACTAAGCTGTTCCCACGTCAGGGATACGTGGCTTTTGAAACTAATACATCCATGAATGATGATCATAACTAACGCAACTTAGTTATTAAAGCAATTTTTGATGAGTCATTACCTTTCATTGCTTGCAATGCAAGTATAAGTAAAAATTCATAAACCTGCTTTTTTCACCGTTTGCTACTGCTCGCGCAAGGTCCCCGAAAGACTGTAACTTGGTAACGACGTCTCATATACTTCATTGCCGTATTTAGATTAGATTAGTCGTTAGTTTTAGCTTCCCTACCCGCAGCAACAAATTCGACCCAAAGAGAGGAAGGAGGAGGGCACCATTTAGTATGGAGTTAAGGAAACTCGGAATCTACGCAGAAAGGGCATGGAAACAGTAAGTAGGGAAAGAAGATCATGAAATAAGATCAACGTTGAAGAAGAAAGTAGTAGGTGCTGAAAAACTGGACAGCAGTGAACCGAAAAAAGGTGGTCCGTAACAGAACAAAAACCTATTCTATTTTAACAAAAAGAAAGCCTACCTTACCTTTAGCTCGGGCCCTCACATAGTCCCCCTGGGATTGCCGTATTTAACTTAACGAAGTAATGCCTCATTATGCATTAGACAGCAAACTTTGCGCTAAAGACTTAATGACAGAAACAATTTATAACTCTTTGTGACTTCTCTAAAGGAGAAATAACGTAGAATGAAGAAGTGGCAAGCCAATTTAAAAAAAAAATTAGTTCCTCGATGCTCGTGCCAATCTGACGTTTTCGCTTCACTGCAAGGCCTCTGCAAAACTTGCGGGAAGCAAAAGTCAACCAAATGAACTGACCCTGCATCTGGACGAGGAACTCCGTCTTTATCCTTCTAGCGCTCTCGCTCTCCTGGTCGCTGCGAGAGGAGCACAGCGAGTCGACCTCGTCGATGAAAATAATGGAGGGCTTGTGCTCACGTGCCATCTCGAACAATGTCCGCACCTGAAGCAAGAATACATGTTCTTGAGTGCTAATCCCGAAATTTAATTCGACATTTCAATATCCTAGGACATTGAAACGAGATTGAACGTAAACACTGCATTCGTTAGGACCGTGCGACTCGGATTCATGCTTTCAAAATACCACAGCCCTGCAGGTTTAGCCTCAGGCTTCTTTTATCACGCAACACGCTGGGAGCATTCACTCACAGGAATCATGTTTATGTATTTATGCAGGGACTCAACTTCACTTGCAGTTAAAGCAACTTGTGTTTGAGAGGTTGCTCATTTTGAGCGCACCTCAAAACTAAGATTACGAACGTAGCAGCGTAGACGGCTAAAGTATACTGACGGTTAATACTAAAAAACTTGCCAGTAAAAATTGTACAAATATTTCATGATAAACTGAATCACACACAAATTTAATAAAATAGAGTGATTCATATCTCCTTCCGATATGAACAAACATCCAGGGCTAATTTTCAACCTTTATCAACGTTTATCGAGGATTTGAGTCATCGAGCGTGGGTTAGTAAACCAATCTCCTTAAATGTCTACCCTGCCCATCGGATGCCGTGAGGCCAATGTAAGAAGCTGTCTGAAGCCTTACATAGCAGAGCGTGTCTCTACAGCGACAACGGCAGCGTTGTGCTAAGCATCGCAATAAAACCATTGCTCAACATGCAATGATTGCAGTTGGTTTCAATTTGAAGATTCCTCTACAAAGTATGAACATTTCATGTCTAATTTAAGCCAGCTCCAGTACTTAATGTCAGGCTCCTGTTGGTTTGAGGGAGGAGAAGACCAGCAAAGAGTTGATTAACATTCTATGTAGTTGGTAACTTGGTGCGCTTCAGTAATTTTTGCTACTTCTGTATACGAAGTTAAAAGGCATGTGGATGTGTATAATTTCCATTTTAACGCAATCATATGTACAATAAAAATTAAATGCCTTGCTGACCCATTCAAAAAGTATTAGATTTAACTAAGCAAAACGTGATATACTTGCTTGCAAACCTTCAGAAGAACTAGCTAGTTACGTAACCTTGACACTCCAGTTGATCGCTTCACGGACCAATGAGGTTACAGCTGCTGATTTAGTTCTCCTTAACTGAAACTTTTGTTTTGCATTTACAATAAGAAGTTCAAAATATTTTACGCTGCTCAATAGTTATTGCTGCAAGACTAAATCGATAACACTAGTTCACAATTTTTTTAAATTTGTTCATTAATCCAAATACTTTCCGTGCAGAACTCAAACGACATTATAATGACCTTGTTCTGACTTGTTTACCTCAGAATGAGCTTTCCGATAATGGTCTCACCACCGAAACAAATTCCTTTAACTCTTTAACACTTCGGCCCTCCTTCATAAATAGCTTTAATATATAGAGTTTCTTCTCAAATTTGTTCCCTAATGTGACCGTTGAAATTTTCTGCTGAGTGACAGTTCCTTCCTTATCATGATATTGGTGACTACCTGACGTCAGTGTCAGTTTAGTAGTAGTAGTAGTAGTAGTAGTAGTAGTAGTAGTAGTAGTAGTAGTAGTAGTAGTAGTAGTAGTAGTAGTAGTAGTAGTAGTAGTAGTAGTAGTAGTAGTAGTAGTAGTAGTAGTAGTAGTAGTAGTAGTAGTAGTAGTAGTAGTAGTAGTAGTAGTAGTAGTAGTAGTAGTAGTAGTAGTAGTAGTAGTAGTAGTAGTAGTAGTAGTAGTAGTAGTAGTAGTAGTAGTAGTAGTAGTAGTAGTAGTAGTAGTAGTAGTAGTAGTAGTAGTAGTAGTAGTAGTAGTAGTAGTAGTAGTAGTAGTAGTAGTAGTAGTAGTAGTAGTAGTAGTAGTAGTAGTAGTAGTAGTAGTAGTAGTAGTAGTAGTAGTAGTAGTAGTAGTAGTAGTAGTAGTAGTAGTAGTAGTAGTAGTAGTAGTAGTAGTAGTAGTAGTAGTAGTAGTAGTAGTAGTAGTAGTAGTAGTAGTAGTAGTAGTAGTAGTAGTAGTAGTAGTAGTAGTAGTAGTAGTAGTAGTAGTAGTAGTAGTAGTAGTAGTAGTAGTAGTAGTAGTAGTAGTAGTAGTAGTAGTAGTAGTAGTAGTAGTAGTAGTAGTAGTAGTAGTAGTAGTAGTAGTAGTAGTAGTAGTAGTAGTAGTAGTAGTAGTATAGTAGTAGTAGTAGTAGTAGTAGTAGTAGTAGTAGTAGTAGTAGTAGTAGTAGTAGTAGTAGTAGTAGTAGTAGTAGTAGTAGTAGTAGTAGTAGTAGTAGTAGTAGTAGTAGTAGTAGTAGTAGTAGTAGTAGTAGTAGTAGTAGTAGTAGTAGTAGTAGTAGTAGTAGTAGTAGTAGTAGTAGTAGTAGTAGTAGTAGTAGTAGTAGTAGTAGTAGTAGTAGTAGTAGTAGTAGTAGTAGTAGTAGTAGTAGTAGTAGTAGTAGTAGTAGTAGTAGTAGTAGTAGTAGTAGTAGTAGTAGTAGTAGTAGTAGTAGTAGTAGTAGTAGTAGTAGTAGTAGTAGTAGTAGTAGTAGTAGTAGTAGTAGTAGTAGTAGTAGTAGTAGTAGTAGTAGTAGTAGTAGTAGTAGTAGTAGTAGTAGTAGTAGTAGTAGTAGTAGTAGTAGTAGTAGTAGTAGTAGTAGTAGTAGTAGTAGTAGTAGTAGTAGTAGTAGTAGTAGTAGTAGTAGTAGTAGTAGTAGTAGTAGTAGTAGTAGTAGTAGTAGTAGTAGTAGTAGTAGTAGTAGTAGTAGTAGTAGTAGTAGTAGTAGTAGTAGTAGTAGTAGTAGTAGTAGTAGTAGTAGTAGTAGTAGTAGTAGTAGTAGTAGTAGTAGTAGTAGTAGTAGTAGTAGTAGTAGTAGTAGTAGTAGTAGTAGTAGTAGTAGTAGTAGTAGTAGTAGTAGTAGTAGTAGTAGTAGTAGTAGTAGTAGTAGTAGTAGTAGTAGTAGTAGTAGTAGTAGTAGTAGTAGTAGTAGTAGTAGTAGTAGTAGTAGTAGTAGTAGTAGTAGTAGTAGTAGTAGTAGTAGTAGTAGTAGTAGTAGTAGTAGTAGTAGTAGTAGTAGTAGTAGTAGTAGTAGTAGTAGTAGTAGTAGTAGTAGTAGTAGTAGTAGTAGTAGTAGTAGTAGTAGTAGTAGTAGTAGTAGTAGTAGTAGTAGTAGTAGTAGTAGTAGTAGTAGTAGTAGTAGTAGTAGTAGTAGTAGTAGTAGTAGTAGTAGTAGTAGTAGTAGTAGTAGTAGTAGTAGTAGTAGTAGTAGTAGTAGTAGTAGTAGTAGTAGTAGTAGTAGTAGTAGTAGTAGTAGTAGTAGTAGTAGTAGTAGTAGTAGTAGTAGTAGTAGTAGTAGTAGTAGTAGTAGTAGTAGTAGTAGTAGTAGTAGTAGTAGTAGTAGTAGTAGTAGTAGTAGTAGTAGTAGTAGTAGTAGTAGTAGTAGTAGTAGTAGTAGTAGTAGTAGTAGTAGTAGTAGTAGTAGTAGTAGTAGTAGTAGTAGTAGTAGTAGTAGTAGTAGTAGTAGTAGTAGTAGTAGTAGTAGTAGTAGTAGTAGTAGTAGTAGTAGTAGTAGTAGTAGTAGTAGTAGTAGTAGTAGTAGTAGTAGTAGTAGTAGTAGTAGTAGTAGTAGTAGTAGTAGTAGTAGTAGTAGTAGTAGTAGTAGTAGTAGTAGTAGTAGTAGTAGTAGTAGTAGTAGTAGTAGTAGTAGTAGTAGTAGTAGTAGTAGTAGTAGTAGTAGTAGTAGTAGTAGTAGTAGTAGTAGTAGTAGTAGTAGTAGTAGTAGTAGTAGTAGTAGTAGTAGTAGTAGTAGTAGTAGTAGTAGTAGTAGTAGTAGTAGTAGTAGTAGTAGTAGTAGTAGTAGTAGTAGTAGTAGTAGTAGTAGTAGTAGTAGTAGTAGTAGTAGTAGTAGTAGTAGTAGTAGTAGTAGTAGTAGTAGTAGTAGTAGTAGTAGTAGTAGTAGTAGTAGTAGTAGTAGTAGTAGTAGTAGTAGTAGTAGTAGTAGTAGTAGTAGTAGTAGTAGTAGTAGTAGTAGTAGTAGTAGTAGTAGTAGTAGTAGTAGTAGTAGTAGTAGTAGTAGTAGTAGTAGTAGTAGTAGTAGTAGTAGTAGTAGTAGTAGTAGTAGTAGTAGTAGTAGTAGTAGTAGTAGTAGTAGTAGTAGTAGTAGTAGTAGTAGTAGTAGTAGTAGTAGTAGTAGTAGTAGTAGTAGTAGTAGTAGTAGTAGTAGTAGTAGTAGTAGTAGTAGTAGTAGTAGTAGTAGTAGTAGTAGTAGTAGTAGTAGTAGTAGTAGTAGTAGTAGTAGTAGTAGTAGTAGTAGTAGTAGTAGTAGTAGTAGTAGTAGTAGTAGTAGTAGTAGTAGTAGTAGTAGTAGTAGTAGTAGTAGTAGTAGTAGTAGTAGTAGTAGTAGTAGTAGTAGTAGTAGTAGTAGTAGTAGTAGTAGTAGTAGTAGTAGTAGTAGTAGTAGTAGTAGTAGTAGTAGTAGTAGTAGTAGTAGTAGTAGTAGTAGTAGTAGTAGTAGTAGTAGTAGTAGTAGTAGTAGTAGTAGTAGTAGTAGTAGTAGTAGTAGTAGTAGTAGTAGTAGTAGTAGTAGTAGTAGTAGTAGTAGTAGTAGTAGTAGTAGTAGTAGTAGTAGTAGTAGTAGTAGTAGTAGTAGTAGTAGTAGTAGTAGTAGTAGTAGTAGTAGTAGTAGTAGTAGTAGTAGTAGTAGTAGTAGTAGTAGTAGTAGTAGTAGTAGTAGTAGTAGTAGTAGTAGTAGTAGTAGTAGTAGTAGTAGTAGTAGTAGTAGTAGTAGTAGTAGTAGTAGTAGTAGTAGTAGTAGTAGTAGTAGTAGTAGTAGTAGTAGTAGTAGTAGTAGTAGTAGTAGTAGTAGTAGTAGTAGTAGTAGTAGTAGTAGTAGTAGTAGTAGTAGTAGTAGTAGTAGTAGTAGTAGTAGTAGTAGTAGTAGTAGTAGTAGTAGTAGTAGTAGTAGTAGTAGTAGTAGTAGTAGTAGTAGTAGTAGTAGTAGTAGTAGTAGTAGTAGTAGTAGTAGTAGTAGTAGTAGTAGTAGTAGTAGTAGTAGTAGTAGTAGTAGTAGTAGTAGTAGTAGTAGTAGTAGTAGTAGTAGTAGTAGTAGTAGTAGTAGTAGTAGTAGTAGTAGTAGTAGTAGTAGTAGTAGTAGTAGTAGTAGTAGTAGTAGTAGTAGTAGTAGTAGTAGTAGTAGTAGTAGTAGTAGTAGTAGTAGTAGTAGTAGTAGTAGTAGTAGTAGTAGTAGTAGTAGTAGTAGTAGTAGTAGTAGTAGTAGTAGTAGTAGTAGTAGTAGTAGTAGTAGTAGTAGTAGTAGTAGTAGTAGTAGTAGTAGTAGTAGTAGTAGTAGTAGTAGTAGTAGTAGTAGTAGTAGTAGTAGTAGTAGTAGTAGTAGTAGTAGTAGTAGTAGTAGTAGTAGTAGTAGTAGTAGTAGTAGTAGTAGTAGTAGTAGTAGTAGTAGTAGTAGTAGTAGTAGTAGTAGTAGTAGTAGTAGTAGTAGTAGTAGTAGTAGTAGTAGTAGTAGTAGTAGTAGTAGTAAGTAGTAGTAGTAGTAGTAGTAGTAGTAGTAGTAGTAGTAGTAGTAGTAGTAGTAGTAGTAGTAGTAGTAGTAGTAGTAGTAGTAGTAGTAGTAGTAGTAGTAGTAGTAGTAGTAGTAGTAGTAGTAGTAGTAGTAGTAGTAGTAGTAGTAGTAGTAGTAGTAGTAGTAGTAGTAGTAGTAGTAGTAGTAGTAGTAGTAGTAGTAGTAGTAGTAGTAGTAGTAGTAGTAGTAGTAGTAGTAGTAGTAGTAGTAGTAGTAGTAGTAGTAGTAGTAGTAGTAGTAGTAGTAGTAGTAGTAGTAGTAGTAGTAGTAGTAGTAGTAGTAGTAGTAGTAGTAGTAGTAGTAGTAGTAGTAGTAGTAGTAGTAGTAGTAGTAGTAGTAGTAGTAGTAGTAGTAGTAGTAGTAGTAGTAGTAGTAGTAGTAGTAGTAGTAGTAGTAGTAGTAGTAGTAGTAGTAGTAGTAGTAGTAGTAGTAGTAGTAGTAGTAGTAGTAGTAGTAGTAGTAGTAGTAGTAGTAGTAGTAGTAGTAGTAGTAGTAGTAGTAGTAGTAGTAGTAGTAGTAGTAGTAGTAGTAGTAGTAGTAGTAGTAGTAGTAGTAGTAGTAGTAGTAGTAGTAGTAGTAGTAGTAGTAGTAGTAGTAGTAGTAGTAGTAGTAGTAGTAGTAGTAGTAGTAGTAGTAGTAGTAGTAGTAGTAGTAGTAGTAGTAGTAGTAGTAGTAGTAGTAGTAGTAGTAGTAGTAGTAGTAGTAGTAGTAGTAGTAGTAGTAGTAGTAGTAGTAGTAGTAGTAGTAGTAGTAGTAGTAGTAGTAGTAGTAGTAGTAGTAGTAGTAGTAGTAGTAGTAGTAGTAGTAGTAGTAGTAGTAGTAGTAGTAGTAGTAGTAGTAGTAGTAGTAGTAGTAGTAGTAGTAGTAGTAGTAGTAGTAGTAGTAGTAGTAGTAGTAGTAGTAGTAGTAGTAGTAGTAGTAGTAGTAGTAGTAGTAGTAGTAGTAGTAGTAGTAGTAGTAGTAGTAGTAGTAGTAGTAGTAGTAGTAGTAGTAGTAGTAGTAGTAGTAGTAGTAGTAGTAGTAGTAGTAGTAGTAGTAGTAGTAGTAGTAGTAGTAGTAGTAGTAGTAGTAGTAGTAGTAGTAGTAGTAGTAGTAGTAGTAGTAGTAGTAGTAGTAGTAGTAGTAGTAGTAGTAGTAGTAGTAGTAGTAGTAGTAGTAGTAGTAGTAGTAGTAGTAGTAGTAGTAGTAGTAGTAGTAGTAGTAGTAGTAGTAGTAGTAGTAGTAGTAGTAGTAGTAGTAGTAGTAGTAGTAGTAGTAGTAGTAGTAGTAGTAGTAGTAGTAGTAGTAGTAGTAGTAGTAGTAGTAGTAGTAGTAGTAGTAGTAGTAGTAGTAGTAGTAGTAGTAGTAGTAGTAGTAGTAGTAGTAGTAGTAGTAGTAGTAGTAGTAGTAGTAGTAGTAGTAGTAGTAGTAGTAGTAGTAGTAGTAGTAGTAGTAGTAGTAGTAGTAGTAGTAGTAGTAGTAGTAGTAGTAGTAGTAGTAGTAGTAGTAGTAGTAGTAGTAGTAGTAGTAGTAGTAGTAGTAGTAGTAGTAGTAGTAGTAGTAGTAGTAGTAGTAGTAGTAGTAGTAGTAGTAGTAGTAGTAGTAGTAGTAGTAGTAGTAGTAGTAGTAGTAGTAGTAGTAGTAGTAGTAGTAGTAGTAGTAGTAGTAGTAGTAGTAGTAGTAGTAGTAGTAGTAGTAGTAGTAGTAGTAGTAGTAGTAGTAGTAGTAGTAGTAGTAGTAGTAGTAGTAGTAGTAGTAGTAGTAGTAGTAGTAGTAGTAGTAGTGATCACCAAAGGTCTTATTCTGCCCGAGATCTTGGTCGGCGCTGGAACTTTTGATCGTTTCGTGCCCCATTTGACAAAGATCGGCCGGCTTCTGCACCATTTTCTGTCAAAAAGTTGGGAAAAATGGAGGGTTCTGCCCTATGGTGTCTGTTGTGCCCCAGGGGGGTGTGACGTCACAAAATTGTGGTTTTTAAGTGCCAAAATTTCGTCTCACTTCCGGGGGATGCTTTTTTTTTAATTCGTCTACTAATTTTGCCCGTGTGGGAGATTAATTTCGGAAAAAAAATAGTTTATGCGTGTTTTCGAGTATCAATGATGTGAATAAGGTAAAATAAAGCTATTTAAGGCATCAGGGAGCCCTAGAAATAGTAATAAAAGGGAAAAAGACATGATGAGATATTTTAGTCGATGAAATACACGTAAAAATGGGATTTTTGAAATTTTTTTTTCTTTTAGCTCATCTTATAGAGAATTTTCTCGCGAATGCAACGGTGTGCATCATTTTTTTGTGAGTTCTTTTATTTGCGTGCTACAGCTCGATAAAAGTTACGTTAAATTAGAAAAATACCCCAAAATATGAAATTTATAAATTTTCTCATCTTTAGCTCAGGTTATGGAGAATATTTTGGTGAGTTTATGACATTGCTTTCGATATGAGTCTTGCTTATGCTTTTCCAGCTGATATATGGTGTATAGGTGGGTCGTAAAATTTTTTTATCAACTTCTTGATCTAAAACTATCTAACATTCTAAGGTAATGTTTGATATATATAAAATTGGTAACAACTTTTTACCTAAATTTGACGTGGATATTTAACTTCAGTTTAAGCTATTGGAATCAAAGTGTTGAGAGTAGGCTTCACTTCTGCAGCATTCAATTTCAGGAAAAGTTAGTAATATATCGAGAAAAATTCCATGCTCTCCTGTCCTGCCCGTGTTATGAATAATTTTTGATCGAATCTAGTTACGTGCTTTGCATTTTTGAGTGTGTTCGCTCCTACACAATCGCTCCCATAAAATATGATTAAAAGAAATGACCGAAAAATAAGAATATTCTTCGCCTCCCTATATGGGTGTGTTCGTTTTTCGGTTACAGCTTGTTGAAGGACAACAAATCAGAGCTAGGAGCCCAAACCTAAATCAAAACTCAATCCGTATACTTCTTTTCTAAATCTAACAATATGATTCACCTTCATTCTGCTTGTTTGTTCGTCTGCTGCAGCAGATATGGAAAGCCAGGGCCTAAAAGCTACCTAAAAATCTAAAAACATGTTATATTTCTTCAGCTGAGGAGATGAATATTTTTTCTGAATTTGGCTACGCTTTACATCCTTTAAAATGTGTAGAGATTTCAAAAAATAATAATAGAAAGATAAAAGACGTCTAAACTAATGAGGTTATCAATTTTTTTATCATGAGCTTCGGTTGTGGAGAATATTGTCTTTTCAGTTTAACACATTTCTTACGATACGACCCTTTTTAGAGTCGCGTGCATTTTTCCAAAAGTCTTTTTCTATTAATTGTTCTTAATTACTATTAATTGTACATCTCCCCCCAACAACTTCACATTCATAAAAGTGGTAAAAACCATTCCCAATGGATGAAATTTTGATGCTTAACTTCAATTACATTTACCGTTCGGAATCGATGAGTGTTAAGAAAATAAGCTTCATTTCTTCACGAGTGCGAACGAATTGAAAAAAATACAACCCTAACTTGGAAATTGTCCAATTTTCCCTGTTCTTTAAGCTCGTGTGTTATGTCAAGATATTTTCCAAACTCTAACGTTGTGTTTTGCTTCTATAAATTCGTTTAGTTTCTGATTCTTTACATCATTTGATGGAAAATTATAATTACTTTCTGATTTCTCATATGGTGTCATAGATATTCATTGATAAATTAAACCATTCAATTAAATTCATTTCCGTGTGATTTCGTACGTACGCTGGAAGTCATTCGTGGATGCGTTGTTGGTTTTTTTCTCATTGTGAAATAAAATATAAAACACTTGCACGTATAAATTCAAAATTTTTTCCCATTACTGCAAAATCGTACTAAATTCAATGATAGAAAAGTTTTTTCCAACAACACATTTAAAACTGAAAATACACGATATGCATTTCCTTCTGTTACATCTTCGTTCGGCACTGGGTTAGTTAAAGACTGTGACGTCATAACCGCTCGTTTCATGAAATAAGTCATTGTATTTCTTTGGACGGGATTGTATCGTCTGGTCTTTTTTCGGAACTTTATTTTACGGTAAAAAAGACTTGAATTTGGCCCCTAAATGAGTATAGAAGTATAAATTCCTGGCTCGTGAAACTTACCTATAACTATAATAGACACTCTCTATTTAAGAATTAGCTGTCTGGGCAGTCGTGTCCCGTCGTTGAAGGGTTGATAATTATATTTTAACGAAATCAATTGAACGTTATCTTAATTTATGGAAACGTAATTTCAAATTAATTCTATAAACTGAAATATAAGCTTATTTAATCCTTGAGATGTTGGTCGAAAATCTGAAAATGGAACTTTCGGTGGTGTTCCAAATTTCCAAGGATGATAGTTTCAAGCACTATTATTGAGCAAAAACGCGAAAAAATGGCGTAATTACCTTAATTAAACACTAATATACTGAAATTTCTTTATGACGAAATGATTTTATAATAGAAATAATCCATAGTAGAATCATTAAACTCATCTATACTCAAACATTGAAAAAACTATTTTACATGGGTAACTCAAACATGACCGCAGGTATTTAGTGTGTTTACTTCTGATGTATTTAAGTGCAAAATTTTACAGTATCAGTATAGAGAATGGTGAATTTTGACTGTTGTTCAGAGATAATGCTATTTTCTACATTCTTGCACGCTCCATGAACTTTCAGTCGTGTTAAAAAAAGTGTTTCCAGAAATAATTCTGAGGGGAAAGAAATTATCGAAAACCCAATAATGATTTCCCGATTGGGATATATTAGAACAGCATAAATTGAAGACAAGTAGTTTATTTAATGAAAAACTAGACAAAGTACTGCGGAGACAAATTCACAGTCAAATTTCGGCAAATCAATAAGACCCGCAATGAAGGAAGTTCGTGGACCTACGGATGCTGAATTTGATGATGCCTCACATAGATGTTTTTTAGCAGAGCGAGCTGGGGGGTTTCGACATCTGGACAAAAAAACACCAATTAACTTCCAGCTCAAAGTGCAACTGACACTCTTTACACTACAGATTTTTCTTCAGGCCTTCAGGAATGAGTCTAGTTTCTGAAATAACGCGCATCAAATCATGATTTTAGTCTCATGTCAAAGCTTACGTGTTTCTTCAGCCTTTTGAAGCATTCACGACGGCGTTTCTGAATGAAAAGAGTAGAAGCAGCGCTCCCATCAACCTCCCCTCGACACAGTCACTTCTTCTCAATATATATCGTTTTTGTCGTGCACTAGTTGCTAACCTGAGGAATCTAAAAACTCAAGTTGAGGCTAAAAGCAATTTATAGCTTTTTAAAGCATTCGCGAAGCATTTTCTGTCTGGAAAAGAGTGCGATCGAAGCACCTTCCATTCGAGATATTTCTTCATGTCTCAACATTGTTGATATAGACATCAAGACTGTTTAGACTGAGAAGCTAGAGCATACCCAAACTGATATATTTTAGAAGTAAGTGACGGTGTTGACTGGGGCACCATCGAAATGTTTGGACAACCTATTTGAATGTCTGTTTTAGAGCTGTAGTTACTATACTTCAGTTACCCCTCGAAATTTTATTTTTTTACGTATTCAGTATTTTTGAGAACTCTCATTGTACATACATAAAGAAAACTTGCGTATAGTAAATAAATTATATGTACGTCCCCCACGTGACTTCCCGCATTGGAAGTCAATGCCTGAAGTAACATCAGACCCTAATAAGTAGGTAAATGGTTATTAATTTTTCACTATTCAAATCAGTTAATGATGAATACGTTAACTGTGTTCTTGTTATGCTTAATTGATCTGCCACTGACATATGTATACATGTTGAAGAAAATGTTCCTAACGAGGAGGGAAAAATATTTCATAAAATATAAACAAGTTTTCACCGAAAACACTGATTGAAATAAATAATTATAGAGTTAATGCACTTGTGATCTGCGTTTGTTTGAAACGTGTTCCTTCTAAATTGAATTGACGTCACAACAACGGCTGCGTTCACGATGATGAGCGGAAATTTATTTTTTCAAATACCATTTTTCGTGAACCGGATATCAATTCATTATTGAAAGAGATTCTAAATCAGTTTATTAATAGAAATGGAAAAATATCGTCAGAATTGGTTATTGAATAATATATAATTACTTTATGATATAGACATTCTTGCCATTACATCGCAAAAAGGATACGCCTATAAGACGCGCGTATGTCGTGCGTAATGCTCGTGAGGCACACAGGCAATAAAGGCGTATCAGGCGAGGAGTAAAAGTTTGTTGCAAAGGTAAAAAGAGCGTGGTAGGCGTGTGGTAGCGTGTGGTTGACGTGTAGGGTAGGGGCGTGTTGAACAAGTAGTGTAAAGGCACACCACGCGCTCTAAAAAATACCCTTTCGAGTTGTCTTCCGTGCCAAGGCGGTTATTTTGTGTAAAATGCCCTTGCAAAATGCCCTTTTCAGCCGAAATTGCGTGTGTAAAATGCCCTTTAGAGGTGTTGTGTGCAAAACGTCCTTACAGGGTTTCTTTCCAGCCAAAACCTCCACATTGTGAAAAATGCCCTTCACTTTTCAGCCATGTGTGAAATGCCCTTCACTTTTCAGCCACAGTTGAGTGTGAAAAATGCCCTTGCGAGATGTCGCGTGTAAAATGCCCTTGCGAGATGTGGTGTGTGCAAGGCCCTCGCGAGATGTGGTGTGTGAAAGGCCCTCGCGAGATGTCGCGTGTGAAATGCCCTTTCGAGATGTTGTGTATGAAGTGCCCTCGCGAGATGTCTTGTGTAAAACTCCCTCGCAAGATGCCCTGCACTGCCACAGCCCCGTGTGTAAAATGCCCTCACATGGCACCTGCGACGTACTGTGCTACGTGTGTGAAATACTCTTACACATACCATGCTGCCCCCCGCCGCGAGGAACGCCTATCATACCTAGAAACTAGTGCTTATAAACTGAATTTTCGAAAAAAAAAAACTTTTAGCCTGCATTTAATTCTTTTCATCAGTTTTTCTCTCCCATGAGCTTATTAATGAACTAAAACGAAGTTTTTTTCATGTAATTTGCTTATTCAGATAGAAGAAATTTTCGATATTCGGAGAAGCAAATGATTTTATGAAAATTTGTTCATCTACAATATTGATGTAATAGATGAAGAAAATCGCATCCAGATACGCTATGACACACAGTTGCCCCCATAAATGGTTATTAATTTTTCATTATTCAAATGAGTTACATGATGAATACGTTAACTGTGTTCTTGTTATGCTTAATTGATCCGCCACTGACATATGTATACATGTTGAAGAAAATGTTCCTAACGAGGAGGAAAAAATATTTCATAAAATATAAACAAGTTTTCACCGAAAACACTGATTGAAATAAATAATTATAGAGTTAATGCACTTGTGATCTGCGTTTGTTTGAAACGTGTTCCTTCCAAATTGAATTGACGTCACAACAACGGCTGCGTTCACGATGATGAGCGGAAATTTATTTTTTCAAATACCAGTTTTCGTGAACCGGATATCAATTTATTATTGAAAGAGATTCTAAATCAGTTTATTAATAATTTAAGAAATGGAAAAACTTCGTCAGAATTGGTTAATGAATAATATATAAATACTTTATGATGTAGACATTCTTGCCATTACATCGCAAGAGGGATACGCCTATAAGACGCGCGTATGTCGTGCGTAATGCTTGTGAGGCACACAGGCATTAAAGGCGTATCAGGCGAGGGGTAAAAGTTTGTTGCACAGGTAAAAGGAGCGTGGTAGGCGTGTGGTAGGCGTGTGGTTGACGTGTAGGGTAGGGGCATGTTGAACAAGTAGTGTAAAGGCACACCACGCGCTCTAAAAAATACCCTTTCGAGTTGTCTTCCGTGCCAAGGCGGTTATTTTGTGTAAAATGCCCTTGAAAAATGCCCTCTAAAGCCGAATTTGCGTGTGTAAAATGCCCTTTCGAGATGTTGTGTGTAAAACGTCCTTAAAGAGTTCCTTTCCAGCCAAAACCTCCACATTGTGTAAAATGTCGTTCATTTTTCAGCCATGTGTGAAATGCCCTTCACTTTTCAGCCACAGTTGAGTGTATAAAATGCCCTCGTGAGATGTCGTGTGATAAACGACCTTACAGGGTGCCTCTCTCGCCCAAACCTGCACAGTGTGTAAAATGCCCTTTCCTTTGCAGTCACAGTTGAGTGTATAAAATTCCCTTGCGAGAAGTGGTGTGTGAGAGGCCCTCGCGAGATGTCGCGTGTAAAATGCCCTTGCGAGATGTGGTGTGTGAAATGCCCTCGCGAGAAGTCGCGTGTAAAACCCCCTTGCTAGATGCCCTGCACTGCCGCAGCCCCGTGTGTAAAATGCCATCACAGGGCGCCTGCGACGTCCTGTGCTACGTGTGTAAAATACTCTTACACATACCATGCTGCCCCCCGCTGCGAGGAACGCCTTTCATACCTAGAAACTAAGGCCAATAAACTGAATTTAAAAAAAAAAATTTTAGCATGCATTCAATTCTTTTCATCAGTTTTTCTCTCCCATGAGCTTATTAATGAACTAAAACGAAGTTTTTTTCATGTAATTTGCTTATTCAGATAGAAGAAATTTTCGATATTCGGAGAAGTAAAAGGTTTTATGAAAATTTGTTCATCTACAATATTGATGTAGTAGATGAAGATAATCGCATCCAGATACGCTATGACGCACAGTTGCCCCCCATCATGGTCGTAAGACCTTCCAAAATTAAATAATTACTTCACTAATTATTTCATTGTACGTGATTGTTAGTCGTTTCATTCTGATGGTTTGTCCATCCAATATTGAGTGATTTGTTGCACGTGAAAACGAACCAGCGCATTCTTCAGAGGGTAACTCATGTATAATAGATAGCATTAAGTTTAATAGCAGAAGTTTTGGCTATGTGCATAGAGAATGGTGAATTTTTACCATTATTAGAGACAACACTATTTGCTGCTGTGATACACACTCTACATGAACAGGGAGAGTGGTGTTGAAAGAATAAGGGTTTTGGAAAATTATCATGGAAAGAAGGAAATCTTATAAAACTTAATAGTAAGTTGTCATTAGTAAAATTGTGGAAGAGCTTCAAAGGAGGGAAATAACTTTTTATCATATAACAATGAATGGTGAGAGAAAATACAACGAAGGCGACAAAGTCAAATTCCATCAAATCTAAAAGTGATGCAATGAAGAAATTTTGTGGAACAACGGATGCTAAGTATGATGACGCT
The DNA here is from genome assembly GCA_030386875.1 of Morinoia aosen. Taxonomy (NCBI): domain Eukaryota; kingdom Metazoa; phylum Arthropoda; class Malacostraca; order Amphipoda; family Talitridae; genus Morinoia; species Morinoia aosen. Next base: position 18,514,422 of record CM059567.1, on the reverse strand, counting down.
TTACATGAATGCTCTTTTAGAAAGCGAGCTAAGGAAATTTGGATATCTGGGTGAAAAAAACACTAAACATTATTGAAGTTAAATACGGAAAAACTTCGAGTTCAGAATTTCATTGACAATGGTTCATAAACCGATCTTTTCCTGTATCGTGAGGAACAAGTCTAGTTTCGGATATAATGCATGTCTAAATATTTCAATCTCATATCAAAGATACCATTTTTCATCAGCCTTTTGACGCACTCACGATTTTGTTTCTGAATAAAGGGAGTAAAAATATGAACTTCCCCTGGACACAGTCACTTCTTCTCCAAATATATCAATTTCATCAGGCAGTAGTAGATGACCTAATGCATCCGAAAGCTGAAACCTAGTATCAAATTGAGATTTGAAGCATTTCTAGCTGTTGAAAGCATTCACGAACTTATTTTTGTCGGAAAAAGGCTGGCAGCGGAGCTCCTTTCATTCGAGATATGTCTTCATGTCTCAACATTGGTGATTCAAAAACTGGAAAAAAAGGTTTATTAAATTTGAGACTATAAAGAATTCATTCATGCAATAATTCGGAAACTAGAACATGGGACAACTGATTTATATTTTTATGAGATGGGGTCGTGTAGACTGAGACACCATCGAGGTAATTTAGGTGGTTGAGAATTAATATTAGTTTCTGATTCTTTATATATGATGTGATAGATTTTTATTGATGAATTTAACGATATAATTAAATTCTTTTTCTCTCTGCGTCTGTTCGTTTGCTGGAAGTTATTATTGGATACGTTTTAGGGTTTTCTTTTACCTGTTATCGAAAAAATTTACAAAAATATTATGAATCAGTTTTGAAACTTTTCCTATTTCGAGAAAAAATGTATTAAATTCAATGAAAGAAAAGCGTTTTCAATAAGAGAATATAAACTAAAAAGACATGAGATAGATTTATTTCTGTTACATCTTCGTTCGAAACTGGGTTAGTTCAAGACTGTGACGTCATAACTACGTCATAACCTCTCGTTTCATGAAATAAGTCATTGTATTTCTTTGGACGGGATTGTATCGTCTGGTCTTTTTTCGGAACTTTATTTTACGGTAAAAAAGACTTGAATTTGGCCCCTAAATGAGTATAGAAGTATAAATTCCTGGCTCGTGAAACTTACCTATAACCATAATAGAGACTCTCTATTTAAGAATTAGCTATCTGGGCAATCGTGTCCCGTCGTTGAAGGGATGATAATTATCTTTTAATGAAATAAATTGAACTTTATATTAATTTATGGAAACGTAATTTCAAATTAATTCTATAAACAGAAATATAAGCTTATTTAATCTTTTAGATGTTGGTCGGAAACCTGAGAACGGAACTTTCGGTGGTGTTCCAAATTTACAAAGATGATAGTTTCAAGCACCATTATTAGGCAAAAACGCGAAAAAATGGCGTAATTACCTTAATTAAACACTAATACACTGAAATTTTTTTATAACGAAATAAATTTATAATAGAAATTATCCATAGTGGAATCATTAAACTCATCTATACTCGAACATTGGGAAAACTATTTTACATGGGTAACTCAAATATGACCGCAGGTATTGAGTGTGATTACTTCTGATGTATTAAAGTGCAAAATTTTACAGTATTAGTATAGAGAATGGTGAATTTTGACTGTTGTTCAGAGATAATGCTATTTTCTACATTCTTGCACGCTCCATGAACTTTCAGTCGTGTTAATAAAAGTGTTTACAAATTTACAAGTATTTACCAATTATAGGTAGTGCGCATTGAGTGTTTCCGAACGGAGAAAGTACGTGTCGTAGAGTTTCTGTTAGAAAATATAATACTTGTGACTTTTTATATTATAGATTGTCTTTTCATTTTTTATTGTACAAGTTTTTCCAATTAATTTCTTTTCATTACAGTGTGAAAAGAAGCTCAATTTTAATGTAGCACGAGAATAAATATCCACTTGTTACTTTTTTTTCTCGTTCAAATTTTATGCGTATCAATAAAAATGCATGCACTTATATTGAAGTGTATTTTCGATTGTTTGTACGAATATATACATATGAATACATATTTTTTTCAAATTTCATACTTACCCATCGAATTTGTGCATTTTCTTTTCGAATTAGCCAGTAAGAAAATAAAAACGAGGGACAACTCTGTTGTTACTGCAAGTTGCATGTGCTAAGACACCCAAAAAAAATAAATTGTCAACTAAAAAAGCAAAACATCTTAGAACTTTAGGGTGAAAAACTTCTCAATTTGTCCACTTTACATATGAAATGCAGAAGTTGAAACTATATTCATTTGGTTGGGGTGTGGGGGGGGGGGGGTGAGGCATACATTAATTATAATCAGCACTCTTTATTCTATTACTTAAAACGGCGACTGCAGAAGGCCCCCAGCACAACATTCCGGGGTGTGGGGGGGTCCATGCTCCGTGCCCCCCCCCCCCCCTGGCTGCGCAACTAATTCCCGTATATTCACACGTGAAATTGAGGCGCAATGAACTAAACGTTGCTGCTGAAAGAAATGGAGGAGCATTGATCTGATGCACGACAAAATTACATATTTCATATGCATCACAACCGGCAGAAATGCATAAATGGAGCTGGCAAACCGTTTATTCATCAATTTAATAGCTCTTGAGAGCACCAACTGACTGCCGAAATGAAGCAAGTCTCTCAGGATCCTGTTCTATTTCTTATGCTATCTCATTGAATTTCATTTTGAGTTCAGGAAATTCCGTTAATGCTTCGCGCTTTTCGTTGTCAGCAGTGTTGTTAATTGCCTTATCGAGCCATTCTTTGGTATCATTGCTGTCAGTCATCTGCTTACGAGTCACAACTAGTTTATAAGTTTTCTCATTTGAAAGTTCTGTCGCAGTGTTCTCTCAACGTATTTTTGAACACTCATCATCACTTCAGAAAACCAACACTCGCAGCAACTGCTTTGACTTCTCCTGCAAGTAAAGTAGCTGTAGCAGCACTTTCTTCTTCGTAACGCTAGCTCCTTACGCAACCAAAGTTTGAGTTTTCTTCGTGCGTTTCATTTCTAGGGTATCGTTTTGTCTGACACTATAGAACAGAATATTCACCACTGTGTTTACTGTAGGACTACCTGCCACCACCTCGTACGGTTCGCATCTCAATTTAGGAACTTTACATTTTGAAATCCTTATAATCCAAAGTGTGGTATTGATGTTCATGCATCTGATGTTTTAGAGATGAACGGATTTCATTGAAGAGAGGCTCCTCTCACAACTTGGTTGGAAGCTGTCTTCGACGCGCCTCTTAGAGAATGCGGTTAGCAAGAATTTGTGACTCAAATGTTCTGGATGGATTGTGGTGCCCATGCCCATCTCGGCCAGGTCGCGTTATACCATTCACAATCCAAATGTTCACTCTTCTTGAGGGAAAATCGTAAGTGCCAACATTCCTATACACTCACACACAACAGGGGGCTACGCTCCCTTTCCCACTTGCGCATTGTCAAAACACCCAACTTTACTCTGTTCTAACATACGAAATAATATCCTCAACGTTACTTTCAACCAACAGACCATTTCATTTGCGTTTTTGAAAAATTCCATGCCAAATGTCAAGGCCGAAAGCACATCGAACTAGACCATGACGTATAGGACGTGGACCATACAAAACTTCTGAACAATATCATAGCAGAGAAGCATTTCTTTAATCTCTGAGAATTAATTCTTGAAACGATTCAGGATATTACGATCATTTGCTTAATCCATTAACCGGTTAAAAACAATACTAGATCATATGTTTCTTACCCAAAGCTACAAATGAAGAGGAAGAAATGGAATAAGTCCTTAAATATTCTGATTCACAACGTCAATGTTGACGCTAGGGGGCGCTCCGTAAAATTTTGTTGGCCTGCAATAAAGTTAAAAAAGTTGTAGAACAAAGCAATCTGAGAGTATGCGTCCCAGCCACGGCTACCCTATAGAAGCGGGATGTTATATGTCACCATAGATCGTCAGGGCTCAGTTCATCAAAACGTGGAATTGGGAGTTTATGGTTCTTGGTTTCACTGGAATTATTCGACGTGACGAGCGCAAACGGCCGCAAGGCTGGAAGCGTACGTATGCGTGCCCTCTCTAACTGCCCAGGTGTCTTAAGCGGCCACAGACGATCAATTTTATTGGCTATATAATTGACAATAATGAATACTGACAATTTAATTGATAGTCTGTGGGCTTGATTGACGACCGTCAATTAATTGACTTAATGGGCGAAAAAAAATCATCAGTATATTGAGTCAATGATATTGACAATTAAATTGATCGTCTATGGGCCGCTTAGCTCTAAGCTCCAGCTCGTTAAGGACATATTAAAAAACTCAATATTCAGTTTCAACGCTTAAGGCGAATTTCGGCTTATGGTTCTAAATGGTGCGTTAACCTTCCTCTCTTCGGAACACCTTTACGAATCCAGGGAGTTCCTAACTTTATTGGTATTGCTTTCCCAGTTTGAAATGTGAAATAGAACATTTTCTGAGTTCTTCAGAGCCTGAATACGGTTGATGTTTGTACATCGAAAGAGCCATTCAGCCATCCGACGCGATGAATTCGACGGCTAACTCACCGTATTTATCTGTTACCAATTTGCAACTAGTTATATGTAGGATATCTCGTTATTCTCGTTATATATTTAGATATCCTAAAGAGTAAAAAATTATCTTAGAAGCATATCGTTTCTTTCATACCCCATAAATTATAGGCCACGCTTTACATCTCTGAAAATTTGAAAGTATCTTAGACATATATTCGTCTCGGGTATTCTCTCGGGAAATATTCTCTCGGCTCCTCTCACAACTTGGTTGGAAGCTGTCTTTGACGCGCCTCTTAGAGAATGCGGTTAGTCCCTAATTGTGACTCAAATGTTTGTAAATGTTGGCATTGAAGGATAACACACAAAACTGCGACACTCTTTTTACTTTCAAATCATTAACAAAACAGTCTCGTTGCATGGGTACAGCGTACGTGAAATTAACAGAAATTAACACAACAAGCTTCTCCTCAATCCACAGTATCGAATCGAGCAGCTCATCAACTTCTCTATCCGCTGTTATTTTTCGGAAGAAAAAACAAACAAATCTTAACCTAAATGACAGAATAACGAGCAAAAAAACGATAAATTGAATCAAATAACATGTTAGTTCAAGCTTCTCTAACCAATACCAACAAAGAGCGTATCGAGTAGAGGAAGGAGGAAGGCACCACTTTGTATGAAGGCAAGGGAATGAGGAATCTAGGCAGAAGGGGCATAGAAATTGTAAGTTGCGAAAAAAGTTCATGAAACAAGATGAAATTGAAAAAGAAAGTAGTAGGTGGTGAAAAACAGGACAGCAGTGACCCCAAAAAAAGATGGTCCTTGACTTAAAAGATTTTATTTCAACATCAACAAAAAACTACCAAACTAACAGCTCGGGTCCTCACACATTTTCCCCCTGGAAGTGCCAATTACCATAGGTAAAATAGTTGTATCCCCCTGAGGGGAAAAAGCGATGAATCTAATGAAAAACACAGCCTTATCTAGCGTTCGCTAATTCAGTAAAACTAAAACAGTGAGAAGAATTTCCATTTAATTTCTTTAATTTCTACATTAATAAAGAATTTCCACTCATTTTAATATTAAATTTTGTTATTTAAATTCTAATTCAAACGAGTTTTTATGAAGGTAATCTATTAAACATCTAAAAAATCCAAGGTCCTTGAGGGCACAAACGCTGAATCGCTTCAGAAGAAGAAAGATTCTTTAATACGCCAAGTTGAAATCTACAACGCCAGTTAACAGAACATCGAGAAAACATCAAGAACTCTAGTTTGATTAACTACAACAGGAGTAAATAAGTTGTGAATCTAAGCAAAGGAAAAGCAGCCCAGGCGCAACACAATACACAGCAAGGCAAAATGCATGAAACAAAGAGATTTTATGGGGCACTGCAATAGTTTATTATTTATTGGCCAAACCTTTCTTTCATGTACCTCACTTTATTAAGGATGGAGACGATTCCGTATTTTTCGATGAGCTTAGGCTGTTCTTTCGCTACCCTATCTAGCACGTCGTCTTTCATGACATACCTTGTTCTTGAGCTGATAATGTCCAGAAATAGAGAGTGTATGACGTTGTTATCCTCTGATCGGAAGAGCCTGATTCTCTCCTTTGCAGTTAGTTCTTCGTAATCAGGTGGTGTCTCATCTTCAGAACTGCTGATTACTTCATCATCATCAACATCATCATTTTTTTGTTCCTTTGCTTGAGAGTTAGAACATTCCGAAATGTCCTCAAACATGTCTGGAGAATAGGTTCTACCCTGTGTTGAAGCCAAACCTGAATCAAACTGCAAGTCGACTAAATTCAAGTAGAACGCAGAGCGTTCATCAGAAAGTTGAAGTTGCTGTTCGGAGGCTTCAAAATCATCCTCGGTTAGTGACTGATGAGAGCCAATTTTTTCAAGTAATGATGATGGAGGTGGTGAATTCATTGGAGGTGGTGATGGTGATGGTAGAGGTGGTAGTAGTGATAGTGATGGTGGTGGAGGAGGCGGGGATGATGATGATCTGCTGAGAAGAAGAGAGGGAGGGTTCTTCCAGAACACTTTGTCTTCAGTTGAGGTAGTCTCTGGTTGAGGATCGTCAATAATGGTAGAATTTGAACGGAATTGCCCATCTGACGGCGGCAATTCATCACTATGATAGCCATCGGGTTTTGATTGTGAGCTTGCATACTGACTCTCAATAACGTTCTGGAACATTTTGTGTTCTTCACAGCCATTTTCCATGACGCACTCCCACTCCTCATCCTCGGGGTGTTGCTGGTGGTCGTCGTCAAGTTGTAGTTGGTCTTCTGATTCGCACCCATCATGCAAACCCGTTGCTTCGGCCAAAGCTGCTTCTCCCGCCATGGCTTGATTTTCTTTGTCGATCCGGCGATAATGTAACGCTGCCGTAGCTTCCGAGTGCATCATTAAAGAGGCGGTTGCATTCGATTTCGACGGATCATGTAGATACACACGAGTCGTGGATGACTTTCTTGTCAGGTTCGGAGTTATTTTCTTTGATTTTGACATTCCACACTTGGCCCATGCTGATTGGAGTGCTGCGTTAATGTGCGGAGATGATAACTGTTTCCCAGTTCTAGTAATGAAAAAGTATTGAGAATGACTGCGATCCATCATAGGACGTATGCTTTCAAAGTAGAACTCCATCAATGAAGCCATTCTTGGGCGGAGGACGAGGCATGCAGATCCAGACACGTCTGCTGTTTTGTGTTTTTTCACATTTATAAATAATTTTTCTTCTCTTTTCGTGGCGTCTCGATATTCTGACACAGTTAATTCGGAAACGACAGCATTTCGGTGGGCATTCCTCAGAAAGATGTTCAAAATGAGATAATCTCGGACGAGGTAGAAGTGGTAGGCAGATAGGTAATTTGGTTCTACAGCTCCATCGCTCACCATTTTTTGAAGAAAATGAACACTTTTGTACAGACGTCCAGTAGCACACTCCTTCGTTTCTTCAGCAGTAATCAGATCTCTGCGTTCGAGTTCATACTTGTGAAGCGCTGAGGCCCTGCTTTTTTTTCTGAATGCCCTGATCCAGCGCGATATTGCACCTGTCGTGGAGCTGGCCGCGCTTCGAATTTCTTCGATTGGAGAAGTGAAATCATCCAGGTTCCCCGCATAATATTCAGAAAACTTGCGACTTTTCAAGAAGCCAGCAAAGGAGATGAGGCTGAAGCAATAACAACAAAGAGTGCCATAGCCCCACTTGTTGTTCGCATTCATTTGATTGAACATGTCGTGTAATTTTAGCTCATCCTTGAAGATTTCAACGCAAGAACGCAAGCGGATCATGTGACACAGCCGAAATACCTCTTCAGCCTGCCTCTTGGCTGTCCTCTCGGATCGTGAAGCGCCATCTGAAGACAGCTTCCATTGATAGAAGATTTCAAGAATGCGCTTATCAAGCGTGCACTCGACATCTGTGTGCTGCTTTTTGTAAAACGTTTGCGTTTTTACAGAATTTGGGTGCGTGGTCTTCATGTGGAGATCCAAGCGTCGTACTCTAGCATAGCACGAGCTAATTGGACAGTCTTTAAGCGTCCTAACGCACGTCGTAGGCTTCTTCTTACGCTCTTTTCGTAGTCCAAGGAGTGCCGCTGCATTTCTGGCCTTGGCTTGGGGCCAACCATGTCCCGGTAATTTGGACCGCATGTGTTGCGAAATTTGCTTCACTTTTTTCTTGCAAATGGGACAGGAAACCGCCTGTAAAAAACAACTATTTTCATAATTGGCAGCATTTAGACATGGACATAGACACGTTAATTAAAAAAAAGTAACGTTTCAACGGAGGATCAATCGTTTGAATTATTAGTCCATGGGAAATTACAGTCGGGATCGATTAAAAATTTCCCCCTTGATGAAACTTCGACACTGCACAGCGCAACGCAATCGTAACAAGGCATACATAAGCAGGCGCTGATAAGAACATGAAAATGCGTGACAGAGCATCCGCAGGAAAAAATGTCGCACAAAAACTGCATCATGTGACCCAAAGATCTTACGCACACGCCATTGATGAGATCCTACACAAAGTCATGAATCTTATTCGTTTGATTCGATCATTGAACATCAGAGGTAATATTCAAGAAAACATTGAATACAATTCAACAAATAAATATTGAGAGGATTTTTGTTGTATATACCTTCACATTTTTAGGCAATGGTAAAGCTCATAATATCCTGTACTAGGCGCCGAATGAAACTCAACTTATTTTACTAAGTAGCAAAAGTTAGTCATGGAATAAAGAAATTTCAAGAATTAAATAAGAAGGCATCTACGGATCTACGGATGCTTTACTTTCAATTTCAAGCCTGATACATATCACCTTGTACATTGGATTTTCAAATGCCTTATAACTAACGCCAGGACGCAATGACGCTTTCCCCCGGTCAAGACCGGTACCCATTTCAGACACCTGGGTAGAGTGAGGTACGTATTGTGCTTGGAATTTTTCCCCTATATCACACAGAGAAAATCGACACCAGCGCCGCCGGGACTCGAACCCGGGTTAGCCTGCACGGAGGCGAGTTCGAAAGCCACACGGCTAAGACGAGAAAGAAACCAAAACAATGTGGAATATCATCGTGCCAAATCGCCTTTTTTCACACATTCAGGATTTTCAAGCACCCTACTTTGGCTCACCTTCGAACGCGCACTGGAGCCAACTGGAGCATGAGATAAGGCTCCTGGGTCACCATCATCCCACGAAGTGGAGGACTCCACATGCAACCCTGATTGCACCTCGCACGAATGAAGACAAGGCTGCTGCTCATGCAGCAACGAGTCCAAGTCAGCCAGCTCAGAGGGGACATCATCCACGAGAGACGTGGAAGCAACGCTCTGAAATGAAAAACAGTACATGAGTAACACAACGAGACTGCTAAATCGGGGAAAATTTAACTTTTACAGCACTCTTCAACAGACAACATACATTTATATTCGGTTCTCCCAATATTTACCGGGTACAAGGAAATAAGTCGAACGTAAACAAATCGCAACACAGATATTCACGCACATGGCGTATTCCTATTCAGAGATGTTCTTGCACTTCACAATAATGGACACGCGTGTCTCACCATTTCCATATCTCCTGCACTTGCCGCCGCCACCACCATCACCGTCGCCTCGTCGTCGCCCACGATCATGACCGGTGCAGTTTTCTCGTTGCTCAAACCTGGAGACGAATCATCAACAAATGTAGCATTACAACCACCTCATTTGTTCAAAAGAAGATTCTTTATTGATGAATTTAATTATCTTCACATACTGAGCCTCGATACTTCTATCATTTCTCACTAGGCAAATGCGACATTTTGAGAGTTGAGGAGTTGAGACAAAAATACCTTACCTTCCACGGTTGCTTTGCCCCTTTTTCTGACAGGGAACATTTCTTTGCCAGAGTCAGCAAGTAGCACATTTCCTTTAGCATTCTGTACCATCACAGAAGAAAGATGAAATGGAGGTACTGCAAGAATAGGAGAAGGAGGAGGAGGAGGAAATGGTGGAGCAGCAGGCTGAAGAAATGCAGGAGGGTAGGGAGGAGGAGAAGCAAATAAAGCACGATAAGGAGAAGAAGGAGGAAGAGGAGGTGGAGGAGTAGAAGGAAATACAATGGGGTAAGAGGGAGAACGATGAAGAGGAGGAGGATGAGGAGGAGAAGGAAATACAGGAGGGTAAGAATAAGGAATGGCACATGGAGGAGCAGGGAATGCTGAGGGATAAGGATAAGCATGCACTGATGGAAAAGGAGGATGAGGAGGAGGAAGGACAGAATGATGAGGATAATCGTTTACAGAATTACGAGGAACAGATGGATTAGAGCAGGAAGTCCCAGAAGTGGAAGTTCCTAAAGGCTGAGAATCAGGTGAGGTGAGATAAGAAGGATGTACAGCGGCAAACATAGGACGAGGTTCGTAAGCAACATAAGAAGTAGAAAGTGCACAAGGCCCAAGAGAATAAGGAGATGGAGAAGAAGATGAAGAAGAACGTACACAAGGTGAAGGAGAAAGAGGACTAGCAGCAGAGCAAAGCGGTAGCTGGAAATCACGAAGAGAAGGAAGTGCACACTCTGCTGAAGGAGGACAAACTACAGATGGCAAAACATGGACGTTATTCGAAATGGAAGAAAGACGCGGAGAGGCGATAGAAGCAAGAATACGAGAGGGAGGAGGTGTAGGTAGAATAGGTTCGAAAGTGGCTTCAGGAGTAGAAAGTGGTGTACTACGATGACCAGGAACGACCGTAGCATACGGTTGAGATTCTGATGATAATCTTCCATCTGGAGCAGCAGCAGCAGCAGCAGCAGCAGCAGCATCCTGCACAATTGAAAAATTGAAATTAAGAACTGATCAAAGAACTTGAGTTGGTTTCCAAAATACCATAGAGTACTGTGGGCCTTTAATTGCTGAGTTGCATCAAGTTATCTTTTGATGAATAATCAATCAGACGAACAAATAAATTCTTGCCGGCAGCAGTTGACTATTTGAAATTTCCTATAAGTTCAGCAATGTCATAAATTATTTTATTGATATTTTTCAATTCGTTTATGAACTAGAAAACGAACAGCATGAATACTTATAAAAAATGCATTAAATGTACATTTTTTTCATACAAATTTACGATACTAAGAATGAGATGTAAGCCATAACTGAGAAACATCAATAGCGAGCATGGTCAGATTTTCAAAACCGGAGAGAGAAAGAGCAATGACGACTTCGCATAACATTCTTGGTTTGAATAACGGTACACCTCTTAGTTTAGGGTGCACTTAAGAGAAAAACACAACTGACCTCCTTTTGATTGGCTTGCTCCAACTCCGTGAATAGGTCATGTCTTGAGGCTGACATTGCGGACGTGAGAAAGGTGCTGAAGACTGAGGGCGAAGAGAGCAAAGAACTTCGGCCAAGCTAAAAGCTCTAAAATCTGATGAGCCTGAAACTGATCTGTGGAATAAAGAGAGAACCGTCAGAGGTCTTGCACACGTCGCTTTTTATGCTCTAAACACCAAGCCCATGCCATTAGTAACATTCAAAGAAAATTACCGCAATGCATTCACTTTCTGGGTTAAGAGATGATTTGTAGGTTTTTTGTTCTCTTGTTTTTCACCTCATTTAGGAATATTCCAATTCAAATCAACTACAACGTTTCAGAGCAATCTTAGATTAGTGAACTCGAATGCGCAGTCATACTCGGCTAAAAAGCTCGACACACCGCCGAACGCTCTGTCAATTCGCCTGGGTAAGACTATTTTTGGTATCTCATAAAAAAACGAGATCACGTCACGACCAACAAAAACCTAATTACCTTGTAGAAACAACCATTTAACGACCGAGAGCGCACGAGCTTGAGCATCAGCTGATCAACTAAATGCACAAGCTCTGTTGTTTACGTCAGGTTAGCTCTACCGATACACGATCCGAACACGAAAATTTCAAAATGAAAAACATGTCATTATCTATGCTTTGATATTCTATTTAAAATTTGAGCTATAAATCCTTTTTCATGTATGACGTTCCAAACATGTATTATTCGGAATTCATTTTTCAAGATTAAAAGGAAAAACATATATTCCACTGGTGAGACGCGCCCTTCATATGGAGGGAAAATTCTTTTACTCTCCGCGCAAATAAATTCAATTTCACAACAGAAGCATAGAATATCGAGTTTTTTTCCAGACGACAACGAGTGGTTTCCTTCTTATGAATGAAGAATTTTCGTTTCCTCGGCTCTTCATCTTGTATTCGATTACAGGCCCCTCCCTAACAATTGTATATCTTTTAATACGAAATAACGTTTCATGTCATTATTTCTCCTTCGTCTCATCGAAGTTTGAAGTTCACTTCAAATGTATGCTACTTTTATATCCATTAGAATTCGCACTCCCAGGCGGTAAACGTGCAAGGGTCCGAGCTGAGAAAGTAAGGCTGGCTTTTCTTTTAAATAGAAAGCTTTTGTTATGTTAAGGACCATCAATTTTTTTGGTAAACTGCTCTCCTGTTTTTCAAACCTACTACTTTTTCCTTTACCTATCATCTTGTTTCATGATCTTCTGTCTCAATTTACTGTTTCTACGACGTTTCTGCTTACACTTCGCGTTCCCTTAAATTCATACTAAACAGTGACTTCCTCCTCTCTCTTCGGATCGCCTTTTCTCACGGATAGGGAGGTTTAAACTGACTTATAATCTAATCTCATTAAAGTCTTTAGCACCAGTACATATGTATACTTTTATACATAGGTTCATTATTAGAAAACTAGGACTCTTCCATTAGGTAAAATGAATACAACGAAATTTTTTCCCTCTTTAAAAAAAACTGAGAAAATGACAGCATTTCATCGCTCAAGTAGAAAGTACATGAAATTTAAAAAAATGGAAAACACACACACCTTTAATATCAATGAACACGAGAGAAAAAGAAATCCAGAGTATGACATGCGTTTCACCATGAATCACAACTACAAATTAAATCCAAGACGATGATCGAACATCTCGATGATCATGAATGCAACTACTAACTCCAGAATGATGACAAATGAAGAAGAAAAATAGGGCTGACATCATAAGTACTCAGGAAGTCTTAAAATTTTAGTGATAGCAAACGAAATATCGTCAACAATTGGAGACTCAAAGAAATCTCCTTTGATTCCTTTCGCTGATAATAACATGGAAAGTCTACGGGCTTACATGTACATCGATATCTCCAGCAAAGTAATTAACTTTACACTCCCCCAGCTTGGACAAGGTAAAGGTGAATTGCCTTTGCGGGTTTCGACGTATTCTATACTAACATTAGCTGGTTCCTTGAAGAGAGAGTGATCCAGCTATTCACCCTCACGTTGGCCTAGCGTTTTAAACAGAGTGAACCCACTCACGTACTGAGAGAGAGACAGCACAGTAAACTCGGCAATTCTTCTATATAAAAATACGATCAATTATTCTTGACGCGTCATTCGCCGCACACATCTTAAAGATAAATGGCATCCTCTTGAAAACGCTACGAAGCCTTCCAACAACCCAATTCATTTCAGAAATTTCCGTCATTCACGCTAAATAAGAACATTATTACTCCAAAGTATCGAACTAACAAAATTAAAATATTAGGAATGAAATTAATTCGGGCAACAATGGACGTCTAACGACCTAAATTCAAACAATTTCACCAAAATTTCTCGCAGTGTTTTTTACAATATGAAATTCCTACCACTAGCAGATTTTTTCATTTATCTAACTTTGTTGAGGAGGGACGTGATTCCATACTTTCGAAGAAGCCTAGGCTCTTTCAAAGCTACCCTTGTTATAACTTCATCTTTCGATACGTACCGCTCATTTGAATGTATAATATCCTGGAACATCTCTCCAATGCGGGAGTTGTCTTCCGTCGAACTTCTTTTCATCATCTCCTTCGTCTGAGGCTCGTCTTCTTCACTGATTTCGTCGTCACTGATTTCATAGGCTTCAAGTTTTCTTTTTTTCTCTCGTTTGATGGAATTGGCAGTAAAGCGCTGTTTTTCGGGGGTAGCTTGTTTAGCTGCGCTCAACTGATCCTTTCTCGGAATGACGACAGCTTTGGTTTGGTACTTGCAACTTGGTCGGCCATGGGCAGCTGCTGCTGCTGTCGTCGTCACCTCCTCCTCTGAATGAGCGGTCACATCTGATGTCGATGATCCGTGCGAAGGTTCACAAGCCGAGGAGGTCAATTGTCTTCTGTTCAAATTATTACGACTCATTCGTCTCCTATTTTTCCAGTTTTTTCCCCATTTTATAAACGCTGACCAGACTGCTGCGTCAATTTGCTTCGGCATCATTTTCACGCCACTTCGTGTTTGAAATACGTATGGGGAGTCAGCAGAATTTATTTGTGGGCATAAAGAGCCTGAATAAAAATCGACGACTAGCCGCGCGATGTTCTTGAAGTACGCCCTGGAATTCCAGCGCACTCGACGCACTCGACGAGCTGGAAAGGTACATCCTCTTATTTTTTGTCCCGCATGCCTCGTGTGCTCGGACTTCGTAATTGAGGCGAGTTTTCCTTGGATGGGTGTGTGAGGGGTCTAGAAAAGAAAAAAGGGATGTCAAATTGTACAGTAGTCTAGAAAATGATGAATTAAATTCATTTGAACGGTTTGCGTGAGTTAAAAAATATTCATTGCTCAGAAAACGGAGAATACAACATTATACCATCAAGCTCTTTCAGTAGACGAGTCTATCTACGCCGAAAAACAAAAACAGCATAGACAATTGATGTCAAACAAGTGCTAATAAAAGAATGAAGGCATAGCCATGCATTGTTACTCATACGACGACGAGCTCAGGCCTGAAATTTTCACCGAGTGTCCGATAGACATGAGAACCAATTGTTCAGGTTTAACTTGAGGCTTCGACCTTAATTACATTACTAAGACTACCAGATGAAGTCATGGGTATTCCAAATTACATTCGATTGCTCAACCATGAAGATGAGACAAGAAGAAAAAAGCACATTTCATCTCGTAAAACAAAAATTTGGGGAGGTATTTCGCTCAATTATTGGCCCACCTTCGAACGAGAGCTGGAGCCAGGTGAGGCTTGCACCACCACCACCCCCCGTGAGCTGTGGTGACAGTGTTGTGCCGTGTTGGCCTGAGAGGGGTGATACTGGCATCTCCATCGTACCATCAGCGGGCTTCTCATGGAACCCTGACTGCCCCTCTTGCGGCTCAGAAGGGTCTTCTTCTTCTTCTTGATCATCCACTAAGGAGTCAGGAAGAACTGGATGAGTCTCTACTACTGAAGACTCCTTCAACGCAACGTTCTGAAATCATTAACATCATGAAAGTAACACATCCAGATTCCTCACATATAAAAAACAACATCTTTACAGCATTGGTATGCAAAAATTACATATCTTGCCTCTCTCACACACAATAATTACTCGACAGGAGTAAATAAATTGGTCGCAAATGAATTGCAACCTACATACTGTCGTCGTTTTCAGAATTGCTCCTGCATTTCACAATAATGGAAACGTTGGTCTCACCATTTTGAGATTTGCTGCACCAGCCGCCACCACCCTCATCGCCTTGCCGTCGTCGTCGTCCACCGCCATCGTGACCGGTGCAGGTTTTTGATTGCGGCTGCAGCTCCAACCTGGCGATGAGATTAGATGTTAATTTAAGCTTCCACAACAGCTAAACAACGTTCCGAAGAGAGGTAGAAAGAATTCACCATTCACTGTGGAGATAAGGGAAAGCGGAATATTTGCACAAGAGACATAGAAGCAGCAAGTTGAAAAAGAAGTTTATGAAACAAGATAAAAGTTGAAGAAGAAAGTATCATGTGCCGAAAAAAACAGGACAGCAGTGAACCAAAAATAAGTGGTCCCTAACACAACAAAATCCTTTTTCTCAACAAAAAAAGACCTACCTAACCCTTAGCCTGGGCCCTCTCACTTCAATGCATGGTGTGCCATATATGGCACATACTGAAAATAATCAATTTATTTGTTGAGTTATGAATATCGTGGCATTATAACTGTTTGTACCTCATCTGACACGTTCTATCTCAGTCCCGAACAAGAATCAAGCACAGCAAATGAACCATACTCTCTGTATGCTCGTTCAATGTAGCACTAACGATGCTGGTGGAAGGAGGGTTGCACGGCCCAAAATTTTGTCGTGGTCCTGACTTTTTTGACACTTTTTCCGGTGAGTAAAAAATATGATTACGTGTAAAAATGTGCGTAGATCACAAAAATTTTACTAGAAATGAAATTCGATGGTTTATTGATAAGATGGACGTGCATTTTATCTTTTCGCCATATATGGAACAAACCGAGTTTGGTGTTGTTTACCTGTTAGTTATCACTTGGGCTACATACGGCGCATAGGTCAAATACCTTACCTTTATGTTCATATATAACCATGAATTACAAGAAAATATTATTATTCAAAGTAGTAGCTTGTTTCATAAATATGTCTTCCAGATAACATGCCTCCAAGGGGACTAACCGGATGAAGAAATACCAATGAGTATCTAGCCTTCTTCGATAATATTGATATCACTTGCGTCTCTTGGAAGGACAATAAATAAGGAGAATATTGTCTACATTTGTTGGTGAACAACCACTTTTTCAGGCTAACCGATATGACAAAGTTGAGTAAATGGAAGTATCTTTATATTTTCATTGTATGGCTTTATTAAAATGCGCCGTTTCATGCACACAAGCAGCTCGTACCCTCATTGTGTCATATTTCATACATGGAACAAAAGGAATCTTATGTTCGATTTGTTTTATATACGGCACACTCCCTCATTTCCAAAGGGTATCCATTTGCTCGGTTTGTGCCATATATGGCACATTCCGTTGATTCCATAAATAGTGATGTGATTAGCATAAAAATTGTTTCTGGAGTACATTGAAACTGTATTCAACTGTTTTTTCATTTAAAAAAATTTTTCCTCCTGTACAGAAAAATCATGCATTTGAGGGTTAACTCTTTGCAGTGCTAGTTCCAATACCTCCCCCTGAGTGGGGGTTGGGCAAACCTGGAGATGAATATCAACAAATACCATCTTTGTGCACCAAGCCCAGTTAATTTTATTATTTATGGCAGAGGCATTTGTGCCACATATCATTCCAAGAGTACAGCCGTTGAAAAGAAAATACCTCACCTTTGACAGTTGCTGAGCCACTTTTCCTGGCAGTGCACATTTCTTTGCCACCCATTCCAGTCCCAGCAGGTATCACATTGTGTTGAGGGCTCTGAACCATGACAGAAGACGGAAGATGAAATGAAAGTGTTGAAGCAGGAGAAGCAGGAAATACAGGAGGGTAAGAAGGAGAAGGTGGGTAAAAGTAAGGAAGAGCAGAAGGAGAAGCAGGGAAGACAGGAGGATAGGAATAAGCATGAACAGAAGAACCAGGAAGAGCACAAGAATATGGATTAGAGTACATAGGTGCAGACGGAATTACAGATTGGTCAGGGTAAGGGAGCAAAAAAGTACCTTGAGGAGCATAAGAAGGAGAAGAAGAATAATGATGTACAGAAGGATAAGATGCTGAAGCAACATGAGGAGATCTTGCTGCGGAAGTTGAAGCAAAACCACAACTAGCTGCAGAAGAACCTGATGTTCCAGCAACTGAGGAAAGAGGAAAACTAGAAGCAACAGCAGGAGGTAGAGGAACACAAGAAGCATCAGATGGATGAGGAAGACAAGAAGCAACAGAGGAAGCAGAGAGACTAGAAACAACTGAGGAAGGAGGAGGAAGTGGAGGAGGAGGAGGAGGGGCTCCACCAACAGCAGCAAGAAGAGGTAGTGCAGAAACTTCACGAGTTAATCTACGAGGGGCAGGAGTAGGAGTGAGTGCAATAGGAGAAGTAGTACTAGTAATAGCAGCAGTAGCAGTAGCAGTAGTGAGTGCTTCAGGAGGAGAAGAAGGAGGAAGAGGAGGAGTGGGAGTCAGTGCAAAAGGGGATAGAGGAGGAGTGGGAGTGAGTGCAAGAGGAGGAGTAGGAGTGCATACAAGAGGAAGAGTAGGAGCACGGGCAAGAGAAGGTGTGGGACTAGAGATAATAGGAGGAAGAGGAAGAGGAGGAGGAGGAGGAGAAGGAGGAGGAAGAGAGGTCACAGTAGGTGCAAGATGACGAGTTTTAGTGTCCATGGATGACAAAGGAGAATGCACAGAAGCAAGGAGACTTGGTGAAGGAATGACTTTTGTAGTTGCAAACAATACCAGGAGCCACCAGGCTGACTCTGGAGCTTTTCAGTGGAGTGCACCTTCACCCTGAAAAAAATTAAATTTTTTGTCTACTGAAGTCTTTACATACTTTTATCAGGTAATGGTGGAGCAAGAAATTCTTTTACATAAATCAAATTTGGGATGAATTATTGAAAATTGTCAATCATTGAAATTTACAGATATTTTTCATCAACTTTCAATGATCCCTAGGAATAAAAAACTAAGAACCCCACATTCTCTAAAAAAATTTTGATTGCACCTCATATAATTCTAGGAATTTACAGCACACAATGGACCTAAGGAACTCTCCTACAAAATCCTAATGCCTGCACATGAGCTGCTCTTCATAATATCTCATGAAATGGTATTTTTTCTATTGCAATCCATCAGTTGTTAGAAGCAAATGTTGAAAAATGGGACCTAATAATTTACAATGCAACAAAAAGCAACACAAAACTTACAATCTTTTGACTGACTGACTTGCTCCAGCTTCTCAGGTACACTCGCCCCTTGATGCCAGCTGCAGAAGACTGAGGCAGCAGGTCAACCCCTAGCATCTGACCATGCTCTCTGGAACAGAGAAAAGCAGACCTTTGGTAATTTGTAAATTTGAAATTAAGCATGCACTAACAAACAAGTTGCAATGAGAAAGCTTCTAGTTTTTGCATTCAATTTCACAGAGGTGCAAAAATTTAGAAGCCAATTGTTTTGGATTTTGTGTTCATGAAAACCTTTTGATGGAAGTGCATAGCAGCAACTATTCAATTATATAATTTGAAAAGACATTTTCATTGATTATCATTACGGAATGCACAGGAGCGTAAATGCACGTGAACAAGATGACTTAGCGCAAAAATATTGGCTTGCTCAGAAATAGAATCAAAAACTAGCGATGCAGCTGTTTGATTAAAAACTTTCATTGCAAAGCACCTTCACCCTAATTAAATTCTTTTTCTTCTACAACAGTGATCACCTACTTGTTCAGTTAATCAAATCTTCATGTATTTATATACCATTTTATGAATATATTCTGAAAAATTCAATGATCATATAGCATTACACTCATATCTGTCACCCATCAATGGTCCCTAGCAGTGTAAATAAGAATTCTACATTTTCTGAACAATTATTTATTGCACTTAACATAACTACAGGAATTCACAGCCAATAAAACCAGAGGAAGTCTCGGTACGAGTTGAGGAGGGAACAATAATTGATTTTCCACTTTTCAGTGCCTAAACATAGTTCATTAGATCTAAATAAACAATTTTTCATCTATGCACTTTCCGTCGCAAATGAGTATTTACTGAGTTATAGTGGTAAATTACTGACAAAAACTAACATACTGCTATAACTTATTAAATACTCATTTGCGCACAAAAGTGCATAGAAGAAAAATTGTTTATATTGATATAGTTAACTATGTTTAGGCAGTAAAAATTGGAAAATCGATTGTGGTCCTTACCTTTACAATTACCAAAGTCTTCTACAAAATCATTATGTGTGCGCACAAGCCAGAATAGAGGTGCAACGTTTTTCTCATGCTACAGCACAGATACCAAAAATCTGCAGTAGAATGAGGCAACACGTCAACCCCCAGCATCTGCCCGTGCTCCCCTAACAGAGAAAAAGTAGACCCTTTATGGTTTTTAAATTTGAAATAATGTATGCACTAACAAACAAGTTGCAATGAGAAAGCTTCTAGTTTTTGCATTCAATTTCACAGAGGTGCAAAAATTTAGAAGCCAATTGTTTTGGATTTTGTGTTCATGAAAACCTTTTGATGGAAATGCATAGCAGCCACTATTCAATTATACAATTTGAAAAGACATTTTCATTATCATTACGGAATGCACGTGAACAAGATGACTTAGCGCAAAAATATTGGCTTGCTCAGAAATAGAATCAAAAACTAGCGATGCAGCTGTTAGATGAAAAACTTGTCATTGCAAAGCACTTTCACCCTAATTAAATTCTCTTTTTTTCTACAACAGTGATCACCTACTTGATCAGTTAATCAAATCTTCATGAATTTATATACCATTTTATGAATATATTCTGAAAAATTTAATGATCATGTAGCATTACACACATCTGTCACCCATCAATGTTCCCCAGCAGTGTAAATAAGAATTCTACATTTTCTGTACAATTATTTATTGCACTCAACATAACTATAGGATTCACAGACGATAAAAATAGAGGAAGGCTTGGTAAAAGTTAAGGAGAGAACCATAATTGATTTTCCACTTCTCAGTGCCTAAACATGGTTCATTAGATCTAAATAAACAATTTTTCATCTATGCACTTTCCGTCGCAAATGAGTATTTACCGAGTTAAAGTGGTAAATTACTGACAAAAACTAACATACTGCTATAACTTTTCAAATACTCATTTGCGCCCCAAAATGCATAGAAGAAAAATTGTTTATATTGATATAGTTAACTATGTTTAGGCAGTGAAAATTGAAAAATCGATTATGGTCCGTACCTTTCCAACTACCGAAGTCTTCTACAAAATCATGTGTGCGCATAAGCTGCTCTTCGGAATAGAGGTGCAACGTTTTTCTCATCATAAGAGCATAGGCTATACATTTGCATCATTTTATCATTTTAATTCTACTCAATCATTTACAATAAAGCAAAGAGCAACACAAAACTTACCTTCTTATGACTTGACTTCACACATCCATGCTTCCACTTCACACATCCATGTCTTGTACCAGCATATGAATTTTACTTCAATATAATTTTATTATCATTTAGGCCTATTTACCAAAGTTCTTCACTATCTGAAAATCAAAGATATTTTAATCAATTTTTTTAAATATGCTAGAGCTTTTTTTCCGGGCACTCAAACATCACATTTAGTTCTAACATGCTCTGTCTATATGTCATAAAACAATTAAAAACTTTCTGCACTGAATTGTCTACCAAAAATTTCTTTAGAATTATGACTTGAATAAGGAATTTTGAATTTATATTTTCTCTTCAAAAAAATCTATTCATGAAACATTTTAGAAAATAATGAGGCACAAGCAACAGAACAAATAAGGAACTTTTTGCACCTTTTTAAGCGTTTTCTATCGCAGGTAATAAATATTTAAATGAAAAATCTTTTGTAGGCAACACAAATATATTAATTATGTTTAACTCTCTTCCATAAGCAGAGGCATTCATAATTTTGAGTTAACACTATACTTTGCAGACTGGTGACGTTTCATTCATAGATGTACTTATATAAGAAAACAAAAGAAACACTTATTGTTATGCATCATAAAAATAATTCGTACATAGGCCAACACACGTTCAATATATATTTTTCTTCGGTAGAAAATTTTATAAGAAATTTTATGAGAAGTTTAGTGGAAAACAGTTTCGTGAACGCAGCACTTCGTGAACGTAGCGTTAACGGAAACTCCAGAAACGCGTAACGAACGGGTTCTAAACGACAAATTATCCGAATGCATATAATTCACATTTTCCCATCTTTAAACAGTGTTTTTGAAGAAGATTCCTTTGCCATTCATCCTAATAAATTAAAAACTCGCAAATATTGAAATATTTCAGCACATACCATGCACTTTATTCAATTTGTTTAGACTTTTAATCCATATAAAAAACCTAAAAATCGGCTGCAAGCAGAAAATAATTCACGCATTTAACCTCATTTAAATATATTCATGATGTTTTCATTACTCATGTCTCGAACACTTGGTTTATTTCAAAAAAAAATTTACCGTTGAGCCGAGGGCGCAAAACAGCCCTAGGAGGGGCGCAAAATGACCGCTGTATCAACAATTTTCTCCTTAACGAACAAACAAAAGGTTGTTTCATGACAAAATTGTATTAAAACAGCGTCCAGAAAAATTTGACGATTTCAGAAAAGCACCAGCTTCAAGAAAACTCCTTTTAAAGCCCGTAATTCGATATCTGCGTGATCTCTTTGATCACTTTTTTTGATCCGGAAGACCCAAAACCTCTATATCTAAAAAACTACGCATTAGATCCGCACCAAACTTTTACTGAAGGTTGGAATTATAGTAATCACTATTTGTACAAAATTTCGAAGAAATTGAGCCAGCCGTTCTTGAGTAATAAGGATTTTAGTGCTTTTACCACGTCTACCAACAGGTGCCTGAAAAAACCGCAAGGTTCCCAAATTAACCGATTTTTTATAGAAATTTTCAATTTAAAAAAAATTGAGCGGTTAGTTTTCGATTAAATTGTAAACAAATGTCAACGGAACGATTCTTCAACTTCATTCGGTCACTAGGTTCGAAAAAACTCTTTCTAAATCACGAAAATTGATATATATAAGATCTCTCCCATCACTGGCGTCGTACGAAGGCTTAAAATCCCTCTAACTCAATAAATAAACAACAAACAATCGCCAAATTAACAGTAAAAGCTTAACTTTCCCTGATTTCGATCCCTACAAAATTTCAACACGATCCGTTGAGCCGTTTTTCGAGAAAGTGGTTTTTGACTACATGTCACCAGGGCACCAAAAAAGCTTATATAAGTGAAAAATTTACTTCTCCCCAATTTTTTTGGGGCATTTTCGAAACAACGTTTTAAAATATGGTGGAATAAGGATTTCGATGGTGAGACTGAAAAATTCGGCCTGATCACCTCTGGTTTACCAGAAAAAATCATGACATCTCAGCGTAAAAAAAGCAGAGATCAAAAATGGCCATTTCGTGCCATTTTCTAAT